>OX438642.1:15641800-16841800 GCA_949316285.1 Eupithecia subumbrata
AATTTCAATATTTAACACAAGGTTACCTCATGGTGGTACAAGAAATAATTCCAAAGTAGTATTCAGCCCTGAGTTAACCATGTTAACCTACCCTGGCGCAAGTGGGGCTTGTATTTAACTCCTGACAGCTGTTTGGTTTGTCATCTCATCTATCACTCATCACATCAATGTCAGTGGATTTCATAAAAATGTTTTGTTGTGACAAATTCATGTAAATATTTGATAATTTACAAAGTTTTCTAGATAATTTTTTTACTTGTCTGCTACTGTTGGGATGAACTAGGCATGGATTTATGGGACTTATCAGATGACGATGAAGAGATTATCGAGTATTTGACCAGGAGGTCAAATATCATAGCAAGACAAGTTTTTCCGAGAAGAAATTTGAGAAGAAGATTTGATCTTTAGTGGATAGTGTATCTGATAATAAATTGGTAAGAAGTTTTCGATTATCAAAAGAACAACAATTTATTGCAAAATTACTTGTGGTATTTATTATAAAACATATTCAAGTTCAACTTTTTGTTTTCATAAAGCCTCTACACACAGCCGCGATTTCGAAGCGAGAACAACTATCGCAAAATCGTAGGATGCGGAAACGCGTCGTTCAACTACTATCGCGTCGATAAAATTGCAGCAGTAGGTATGGTATGGTATGTTAAATCGCAGCAGTGCACAAATATTGCAACAAATCGCTCGACACAAGACGCGCTTCAAAACCGCGGCTGTGGGGTAGAGGCTTAAGGCCTAAACCAACTTCACAACTTGACACTGGTCTCATACATATGTTCCATTCTACGCAAAAACTGTTCCGTTTTATGTCAGTTGGATCATGGCTTGATCGTGCTTGATGACAATGATGACCAATCCTTAACGGAACGCAAGACAATCCATAGACTAGCGCGCTTAGCTAAATGACCGCTGCGAAAGCCTCGCGCAAAACAATCCTAATTATAATTAAGCTAAATGTATTTAAGTCGGTAATCTTATTTAACGAATTATGATTTAAATACGATCCTTACGCAAGCCGGCCTAAGTTATTTTGAAGCTTTGTTTTACCTTATTTTTGTGATTATTATTGCCTATTTATTATTTGTAAGCAATTTTGCCCGAAAATCGGGTCTCAAATCTAAAAAAATGTTCAGGCTCAACCTTTAGAATTACTGACAATTTTTCATAAATAATGCTGTATTACTTTACTTAAATATTTACTAAATCTATTGATTTTAATTTTTTACATTTTTATCTAAAAAAAATATGATAGTCAGCTCTACTTTAGCTTTACCAGCACCGGCCTCGATCTATCATTACCTATTTACTAGTTATCCTTCGTCAAGTAGTGAGATGTAGTAAAACTATCTATTAATGTAATCTTGTATTATGTTCCTAATCTGTGGTATGAGAGTAATATTGTATCCTAATAGTAATAAACGATAGTCATCATCTAGATTTCAGTGGTTTCACTCGTCTCCGACGTCAATCCTTACATGGATACCCGTGCCATGTTTGGAACGCGTGAAGCGGATACCTAGTGTTGCGTGCCTTCAAAACAAAAATCATTACCTACCAACTAAACAATGATTTCTCAGTATTTTATTTAAAAACAAAAAGCTGTAAAATTCGGAAAAATGTGTCGTTCGTTCAAATATCGAACAAGAAACCGTGTTCCTAAACCAAGATGCGGCAGAATCTAACAATGGACTATGGACAGAGAAGTGCTGGAGTATAGGTACTTCATGAACAAGCAGAGCAGTATAAGAAATGTCACGTCAGATGAGCCATCTGCATGCGCAACAGCAGTTCGACTGTCTAATCGAGGATCGTACCTTCAGCGCCGTCGTCGTCAACAGCAGCACCTACACCCTGACATGAAGCAGTCGACGAGCGACTGAATATATTAAAAATCAGTGTTATCGAAAGCGCGTGCGATATGTGCTAAATGTGCGATAATGTGCGTTATGTGTAGATAAATATATGTGTAAGTGAGACGTTTGAGACTGAAACCTGTTAATGTGAATGAACTTGTGCGGATCTATATAATGGATATCTACCTAAACTGAACGATGAACAATCAACGAAGTGTTTATTACGGTAAAATTATAATAGGATAAGGGTGTATTATTGTTTTATATCGGTAATTTTACTTTTAAAGATTAATTCATGGCAGAATATTTAAATACACTTTATAATGAACTCTTAGGGTCGCTTGCGTAATGATAATTAAATAGACGCTGAATGAATTTCGTGACTTAAGTACGATTTTTGTCTTGCACTACAAAAATTAAGCTTCTAATCATAATTAGCAACTTGTCAAAGTTAAATGCCCAAAATTGGCCATTTAACTTTGTTAATTGTTTTTAGCGCCTGACAGCTGTTTGATCACTCATCAATGTCAGTGGATTTCATAAAAATGTTTTGTTGTGACAAATTCATGTAAATATTTGATAATTTACAAAGTTTTCTAGATAATTTCTTTACGTGTCTGCTACTGTTTAGTTGAACTAGGAATGGATTTATGGGACTTATCAGATGACGATGGAGAAATCATCGAATATTTGACCAGGAGGTCCAAGACAAGATTTTCCGAGAAGAAATTTTAGAATAAGAAATTTGTTTGGTAGTCTATCTGATAATAAATTTGTAAGACGTTTTCGTTTATCAAAAGCAACAACAATTTATTGCAAAAGTACTTGTGGTATTTATTATAAAACGACAGACAATCTTAATTAAGTCGGTAATCTTATTTAACTAATTATGATTTAAACACGATCCTTACGCAAGCCGCCCTAAGAGATTACAAAATATTTAATTAAAATAGGATCTACTCTTAGACAAGGTAGTTCAATTTCAGAGAAAAAATTAGGTGAATGTAAGGTTAATATTAATCAGTAGGTATAACTTACCTAGAAAATATGAATAAAATTGAAAGAAGTAAAGAAGAAAAGGAGTATATTTTGAAACACTGAGAATATTAATACTTTGTATACAGAGATAAAATTATATAATAACACAGAAGGTAAAAGATATTGGTGTAAAAATGGAATTTGACCTGAAAGTTGCTTTTAACTTATTACCCGTTATATCGGATGAAATTTTTATCATACAAAAACTAATTAATGACATTGAATATTACAGTTCCCTTATTGCAAAAGAATCGCATTGTAATTTGATTAATTTAACGTTTTTTTTTACAAAATTAAAATTAGCATCAAAATATGACAGTGTTGAGTTGCCTTTAAGTGACCTGCGAAGATTCCTATTGCCACAAAAATCGGCAAGTGCTTTGCAAAAAACAAATGCTCAGTTGTAAGCAGAATGATTTATCGGTTGATGATTTTGGTAAAAAGCTTTCGGAAATGTTTGTGAGTTTGACAATTGCTCAATCTGGAGTTAATTCGACGAAATATGATATTTTAAAATCTATCAACGAAAAGCAGGCTATAAGACAGTTAAGTGAGGGGTTACGGAACCGTAGGATCAGTACAATAATTTCAGCTCAGAGGTTCGAGTGCATAACCCCCGAATACTCAAACGCATCTCAGATATAAGCACGTCTCAAGTGACGAATTTTTGACACATTTTCATTGAAAACTGTCAAAAAATCGTCATTTGAGACGTGCTTAAATCTGAGATGCGTTTGAGTATTCGGCGGTAAAAGACGCAGTTCAAGCTGCGATAGACGAGGACACGTCATCAATAACGTCATTTGGAGAAATTTTGTCAATGTCCCGGAACAACAATAACGCGAATTACAAAAACAACTCCAGGCAGCCAGCGTACAACAGTCATAGAGGCTACAACCGAAGTGCGTTCTATACTTTTCTAAGGGCATGTGGTTACGTACGAAGGAGTAATACCTGACCCAAATAAAATAAATGTAGTAAAAAATTACCCAATTCCTAAAAATTCCAACGAGGTTAAAAGATTTGTTGATTTTGTAAATTACTAAAGAAAATTCATCTCAAATTTTGCAGAAAAGGCATATCCATTTAATAATTAAGCTAGAAAAAACGTAAAGTTCAATTGGAACAACGATTGTCAAAAATCATTTGAATTACTCAAACAATGTGTTATTTCTCATCCTGTACTTCAATATCCTAATTTTTCAGAGAAAAATTAATTTATTTTACAAACAGATGCTTCCCGATTTGCTATCGGCTCGGTATTATGTAATGTTGATGGCAAGCCAGTAGCATTTGCCAGTAGAAGTTTAAATAAAGCAGAGAAAAGATATTCAACTATAGAGAAAGAGTTGTTAGCTATTGTGTGGTCAGTAAAACATTTTAGACCATATCTTTATGGAAGAAAGTTTAAAGTTCAATCCGACCATAAACCACTTTTAGCGTTATTCAGTATGCGAGATCCTTCCAGTCGATAAATGAAATTTAGACTTATTTTAGAGGAATATGATTTTGTTGTGAAGTATGTAAAAGGAAAAAATAATTCAGCAGCTGACGCAATGTCACGCTTGCGTATTACATCAGAGGAATTAAAGGAAATGAATGAATGCAGCATGAATGTAATGACGAGAGGACTGAAAGCAAGAATGCAACAGCAACAGGCACAACAGCAGCAAGATGTAATTTCTCACGACGATTGGCTTGATCACCCGAAAGTTGTAGAAATGCTACCTAAGCCTAAACAATTTATTGAATTACGTTTTATAAGCGCGCATGAATTAAAACGATATCGTAATTTAAATGAGATAAAGTGCGAAAGTAAAGTTTTGTGTTATGATAAGTACCATGTGCAAGTACCATTTTTATCAATCCAGGTATCAATCGCAACTATCGTCAGGCGAATTTGTGAGAGATTTGGAAAGATTTTGCGAAAGATGTAAAATAAAAGAAATATATTTTATAAAAAATAATAATACAAATATTTTATTATATTATAGAAAAAGTAATTAAAGAGGTACAGAAAGTTGTGCGTTGTTGGAGAGAGGGCGCGACCTCTGCTTTGTTTACATGGGCTCCGTAATCTTGTTCGAATTAAAAATACTTTTAGTAAGCCTTTACCAGTGAAACTTATTGAACAATGTTAAGAAAGTGATAATCTCTATAATAAACAATCAGTTATGCAGTGAAAGTGGAGAACAAGTGATAAAAGATCAAAGGAATAGTGCCAACGGATTCGATTGACATTTCAAATTTTTACACACAAGAAACAAAAACAAGACGTAAGTGCTTGCATATAACAATAACCACATTGCGAACCAGCGAAAACCACATCATTCCAATATCTTCTCACTGTGATAAATATTATAACCTCGAAATATAATAGTTGCAACTCATAAGCAATCACTTACATTATACAATCTACGAACGTGTAACGCCATCTGTTGAGCGGGGCGAAAACCACTACATAGAAGAAACAGAGGCTAAATTTCGCTCTAACATCATCAGCCAGCGTGGTGTATTGGGAGAAGGTCTGCCTTACGATCTTTACTACCGAGTTCGAATCCCACTGAGCGAGCACTTTTTGCAGTTAAATAAGTTACAATACTTATCTACAATGAACAATCTCCTAGAAAACATAACATTTAGACCAAGACCAAGAACTAAATCTGAGTCACCACCCAGTCACCACAACGAGAGCGAATTATACCAAGATACGGCGGACATGACATCAAATAGCCTACCTGAGATGTCAGATGACGATAGCAATGATGACACGATAAAGCTAAAAAATAGAATTGAAGCCTTAGAATCAGAACTTATAAGCGCTCATTCAGAAATTGATCGCTTATTAATAGAAAATTGTAACCTTAGAAAATCAAACGATGAACTCCTTAAGAAAAATACGTTATCTAAGAAAATCACAAGCAGTCCAGTAAAACCGAGGACAACAAAATTAACACCGAAATCACAAAAAACAAAAAATAACATTGTTAACTCTCAGCTGCCAACAAAACATACCAAGAAACCTAATGGGACACCAATTAAATTAGGAGGGGAAAAACCAGAAAAACCAGAGAAACCGACTCGAAGGATATGCTTACTGAGCTCTCACAAACACAATAATATTCTAGATATTGGAGAAAATAGATTAAAAAATTATAAAGAAATGTGTCATTATCTTATGACAAATGGAAATATAAAAAAACTCATTAAAGACCTGAACGTAAAAATCTCCGACTTCTCTATGAATGACTACTGCGTTATTCTGCTGGGTGAAGAAGACTTCAAGACGACGAAAGATTATTTTGAAATTATATTTTACATAAGGGAAAGCCTTCAAACTATCAAGCATACGAATATAATTATCTGCCTACCAAGTTATAAATACGGGAAAAATACAGACATGTTTAACTGGAGAGTGGAAAATTTTAATAATCTTCTATACCTGGACGTGGATACACATGAATATGCATACATTTTCGACAGCAACAGGTATTTAAGATACGACCACAGCATGTTTCACAGAAAATACGGAACATTAAATAACTTTGGTGTCACCGTCCTGTTCAAAAATCTACAAAAGTATATTGAGGACCTACACTATTACAAAATCGATGCCGAAACTGAAAAGAAAAATTTGACAAATGAAAAAGAAAAACAGGATTTTTTTCGTGACGCAATATCTCCAAATTCTGCACCAAAATATTGCGGGCTTAATCAATAAAGCGGACATTCTGACAGTGAGCTTAGACGAACTCCGAGATATTAATATAAATATAGATGTGATATGTATAAGTGAACATTTTATGATGTCTGGATATGAAACTTATTTAAGTATTCCTAACTATATTTTGGCTACATCTTACTGTAGAGTTAACAGTAAGAGGGGTGGTTCTTGTATAATTGTAAAAAATGGACTCCAATTTAGGGAGCTTAATGAAATCAAGAATTTTTCTTTAGCTAATGTATTCGAATGTTGTGCAATAGAAATAGTAAACCACAAGATTGTTATTATATGTTTATATCGCACCCCAAACTATAGAAACCTAAATTTATTTCTTAACAAATTAGAACTATTATTGCAACATTTAAGTAAAAAGAAGTATTTAAATATTATTATTGCAGGAGACTATAATATTGACATTTTGAAACGTAACCCTGTAACTTCGGATTTTATATGTCTGTTGCTAAATTATAATATGAGACTTGAGCTGAAACAACCAACGCGTCTTAAAAGTGGAACATGTATTGACAACTTTGCACATAATTGTACACAACTTTGTCAAACCAAAATTATTGAACTTGGCTTATCTGACCACACGGCACAATTACTTCTATTTCCTGTGAAAAAAACTACAAAAATAAATTATTGGCGAAAAGTACAAAGAGATTATAGCAATGACAATATTATAAAATTTAAAATGTGCCTTAAGAACTATAGTTTTTCAGAAATTTATAGTAATGTTAACTCAAACCTTGCGTATAACATATTTATTAAAGACTTTAGGTTTTTTTATGATTTGTGCTTCCCTTACAGAAACGCGACAATTAGGGTTGAAAATAAACCTAAATGGATCTCAAAGGGGATTAAAACTTGCAGCAAAAATAAAAGAAAATTGCTATGGACATCAAGGCGGCAACCTACGGAACTAAATAAAACTAAATTTCAGAATTATTCTAAAAAATTCAAAAAGATAATCAAACTGACTCAACAGGCTCAAAATAATTATAAAATAAAAACATCAGTAAATAAATCCAAAACCACTTGGCAAATAATTAACAAAACTCGACAAAATCTGCCAAAAGATAATATTTCAAAAATTAAACTAAATGGTGAATATGTTTTGCATCCGAGTCAAATAGCGAACTTATTTAATGATTATTTTATTGATAAGATCGAACCAATTAGTGAATATGGTAATAAAATCACCGATTTTATAATTCCTAGGAAAAACTCTATGTTCTTAGCACCATCTATACCTAACGATATATTCAAAATTATTAAATCATTAAAAAATACCAACAGTGTAGGCTACGACGAAATTTCAACTAAAATAATAAAATCAGTCAATTCTTATATATGCACCCACTTATCCCATATCTTAAATCTATGTATAGTGGAAGGCAAGTACCCCGAACAACTGAAATTATCAATTGTTAAACCTCTTTTCAAGAAAGAAAATAGAGAATTAATGTCAAATTATAGACCCATAGCACTTATCTCTATTATATCCAAAATATTCGAAAAATACTTACATGGCGAGATAAACTCGTATCTTGAAAAAAATAATCTGTTCTGTAAAGAGCAAAAAGGTTTCAGGAAGAATAAAAATATAAACATGGCTATATTTGACTTTTTAAAGAACATTATGTTAAATGTTGACAAAAGAACGGCAGTCTGTGCTATCTATTGCGATATGACGCAAGCATTTGACTATGTGGATCACAATATACTGAGTCAAAAACTTGAAGCTTACGGTATTAGAGGAAATGTACTATCTCTACTTCAATCTTACCTTACAGATAGAAAACAAATTACCAAAATAAATAACATTAATTTTGATACAAAATGTCAAGAAACCCATGCATCCTCAGAACGTAATCTAGTCTACGGTGTACCACAAGGAAGTGTATTAAGCCCGCTGTTATTTTTAATCTATATAAATGACCTGCCTAGAGTCGTGCCAACCAATGACACTATTTGCGGACGACAGTACCTTAACTGTAGCTTGTAGAGACCACACATCGTATAAAAATGACATTAATAATTCCTTGACATCTATTATTTCATGGCTTAGTAATAATAATTTAAAAATTAATCTCAAGAAAACGAACATTATGCATTTTAATCAAAGATCTAATAATTTATCGGGAATTGACATACATTTTAATAATTATTCAATAGCCGAAGTAGAAACGGCTAAGTTTCTAGGACTTATAATTGACAAAAGACTCAATTGGAAAAGTCACATTGAAAGTTTATGCAAAAGAATGAGTAGTGTAGCTTATGCTCTACATAAAATATGTTCCACAATTAACACCGACGGTCTTCTAGCCGCTTATTATGGATTAGCTGAATCTTTGTTATGTTACGGGATTATTTTTTGGGGGAACAGCACCGAAAACGACCGAGTCTTCAAAACACAAAAACGTTGCTTGAGAGCTATGTTCAACTTAGTTACTCTTGATAGTTGTAAGCCATACTTTCTTAAATACAAAATTCTTACTCTACCAGCTCTATATATTCTAAATGTAGCAATGTTCGTGAAAAATAACTTACATTTATTTAAAACTTTCTCTGACGTTGTGGTACGTAACCGACGTAACAATAATAGACTTTGTATGCACCCATCGCAAACTGCCCTAATACGAAAAAAGTATTTTAGGTATGGCACCCAAAATATATAATCAAGCTGTTAAATGTTTAAACAAATGTAACTCTGGTACTAACTCAAATGTATTTAAAAATAGACTTAAGAATGTACTCATAGATAAATGTTATTATAGCGTTAATGACTTTCTTGATGACAAATTTTGACTATACCAATTAGAATTTATAATTTATTTTAAGTTTATCCGATAATTTTTATTTTTTTGTATTATGATTGATTGTATACATTATAATATAAGACATATCACATTAGTGACAAATCTGCAGCGTGCCCTCTCCTATTTGCACGCCAGTAATGGCAAAACATGTAGGTCATTTATATTTTAACATAATTGCATGCTCGCACCATGTTCATACTCATGTTTTATGCAAATAAATGATTCTTATTCTTATTCTTATTCTTATTCTTAAAAAAGAAAATAAATAATTGGACCGGTCCACGACGCTCGTGGTGTAGTTGGTTAGCACATTCCGGTACTTACGGAAGGATGCGGGTTCGAGTCCCGCCGAAGTCGTAAATTTTTGCGATGTTATTTAATTTCTTAGAAATTTGCCAGAGTGTGAGGCTTACGCACTATAAAAACAAAAACTTTAGAATTTGAGCAACGCGACACCTCTCGTCAAAACGAACTCGTCGGTACACACCGAGACGAAATTCACTCCATTTGAGCTAGTTTTCGGCAAGAAGAGTAATTTACCATCGAACTTAAATTCAAAAAAGATAGATCCCCTTTACAATTATTATAACTATCCCTTAGAATTGCGTTACAGAATCCAGACTTCACAGAAAGAGGCAAGAGATAATCTTATTTCAAGTAAAATGAATAGGAAAATAATATATGATCAGAATATTAATCCAATAACGTATATGCCAAATGATTTAATTTTGATAAGAAATGAGACAGAAATAAATTCAATAGCATTTATTCAGGTCCATATTGTGATAAAAGTGATTGTTCACCAAATGTGGAAATAATTGAAGATAATAAAATATATTTAGTACACAAGAACAGGACTAAGCGTTATATACCGCCTGATTCTTGATTTTAATTACTTTTAAAAAACAATGTACTCATCGTAAGTAAGATATTTTATAAAAATATTATAAACAAACATATTATCTTACTATATTCAATCAAGTTAAATTTATTCTTAAGATTATGTTAATTCATATAATCATTATGTGTATTCGATTTGCTTAAGAAAATGTAATTAGATTTAAAATAAAATAAACTATCATTTATTTTGTTTCCCTATTGCGGTGGAAATGAGATGTAGTAACTATATATGAACTAGATAAGTAATCTTGTATTATGTTCCTAATCTGTGGTACGAGTAATAATGTATCCTAATAAACGATAGTCATCATCTAGATTTCAGTGGTTTCACTCGCCTCCGACGTCAATCCTTACAGTAGTACCCTTGTCAATTGTCTAGTTCCCACGTTCTGTGCGAATCGACTGCTGGTCAATTATTTTAGTATTGCAGTATTTATATTATAGATATTTATATTATACTAGCTTCTGCCCGCGTATTTTCGGTAGGTAGAATAAGTAGCCTATTATTTAAGTAAGGCTTTGCTATGTGCGTACGCTAAATTTCATCTTGATCTTTTCAGTACTGTTATTTGATAGAGTAAATCCTAGTAACAAAAATTCAAATTAAACTAAACTTTCGGCTTTATAATATTAGTAGGATTATTATTAGGTATAAGTATAAAAAAAAACAAAGTCCGATTGTTGAAGATGTCGGAAAAAAATCATGCCGACCGGGAGATAAAAATTAAACCGTAACATTCCGAAAAATATTCAGCGTCGTTTCTGAACGATGGTGACGAAACCTGATAACCGGCCATAGACAACGTACCCGTAGCAAGACAGAGTATTGTTCTATAATATTACTTTTGACTGTACTGTATTTGACTTGAACCATAGATTTTTTCTTTCATTTTGAGGGCGGACCCAGTCGCCGGAAGAACAATAATAAAATTGATTCGATCTGGTAACTGGGACCAAGGTACCTAGTGGTCCCACTCGACGGAAGCCTCTTGCTGACGTACGCAGCGTAAACCAATTAAGTATATGAATAAGTAAATAAATGAAAACAAATAAACCAGTTTCTGATTACAAAACACATACAATGTCACCTTCTGGTATGATGCGATTCTGGTTTTCTATCATAGGTAATCAGTTTGTCATGTAGGGAGCTCCCTCCCTACCAATCTAGTGGTAGTGATGAAGGTACCAATTAAGTACCTATAGAAATAAGTAAATAAATGAACCAGTTTCGGATTACAAAACAGATACAATGTACCTTGTTATAATGATGCGATTTTGGGTTCCTAGGTATGTAACCGGTATAATGTTATGTAGGAAGGGAGGATTCTAGTGGTAGTTATGAAGGTAAATCCTCAGCATCCGTTTACGCCCACTGCTGAACATGCCTATCCCAAACAATGCCATAATCAGCAAACTTGGCAGGCGAATTGGTAATCGCAGTGTAGGTGTATCTACAGATAAGTATATGAGGTACATAATAAAGAAAATTTCTTACACTTTCTTATTGGCGACAGATGGTTCAACAATCAAGGGCAGTCCACAATAAGAAAAACCTGCAACAAATAAAAACACTGTAGCTAGTAGTCTTAGGTATATGAAACAAACTTCCAGAGTTTCAGAGCATGGATGTGCATTAACAACATTAATTGACCTTAAAAGGAATGTTTAGGGTTTTGTTTTGGACCACGAAACCCAAAGACTCCACCAAAGCGGAAGCGGATGTGCGTAGATGTGTACTGGGTAGACTGGAGCGGAGATGTGTGCTGGCTAAAGCGGAGATGTATGCTGCGTTGAGCGGAACTTAGCTGCGTGCGGCAAGCGTCGGATGTTTGTCAAGATGAATGCACTAGCGGCGCCGATCACATCACTTCTCGTGACGTCGCGTCGCCAGCTTGCGAGGCACAACTCAAATCTCCGCTTCGATTTTTCTTCGCATACAATTATGATACATCTCCGCTCGGTGGTTTCCTGAAGATGAGCGAATACGAGATATTTGAATAACGACGTTCTATTGGTTGTTGAAAACATCTCTTCTCCGCTCGTCGCGTCTCTGCTTTGGCGGAATCCGGTCCTAAGTATTAATTATCTGCAGGGGTATTTTGATTCGTCGGAAAGGCCCGCTGTTTTCTCGTGGTCCCAGGATTTTGTCCCATTAATGGGACCACAAGGGAGAACTGTTTCTCGTAGTCCCATTACTGTGCTCAGTAAAGTATTTATCCTCCGGTTATATAGGTATTCTTCTTCCGTCTATGCGGATTCTATATCGGAAACCTTTTTCTTCGTAAAAAGCATCCGATATCGAATCCGACGGCCTTTCCAACGAATCAAAATACCCCCGCTGAAGGCCTATTCAGTCAGATTTACCATGTGGCATGCGTTACAAATAGTGTTTCGCGTGTCATCCCGCTGATCATTTTGCAGTACTGCATACCCATTCGACAATCGCTACCGGTTAGAGGACCAACTCCGAAAAGGAAAATCAAAGTTTCGTTTTCGTTGTCGTGTAAAACCAACTCTCTTGCATAAGATCTCGCTTTGCACGATTAGCGATTGCACGAAAACGAATCAGAAACTTTTATTTAATTTTTAAGAGTTAAGACCCTTGGTCGATAATACTGCGGCCTTTATTTTCTGGTGGACTTGGTAGATAGACTCGTAATGTTGTGTTAGTTTGTAGCTACCAAAGCCTTATACATATATAACTGAAGAAAATTTATAAATATGGGTAGGTAACTATACTACCTTACGATTTCAAACTTTCAAGTGCGAGTCGAACTCGCGCACTAAGGGTTCCGTATAATTGCAAGACCTTGTTTCTTGCCAAATATCTTGATTCTAGGTCAACGGAAAGTACCATTATACATTTTGGTTCTTGGCGAGAATCAAAAATGTACTAATAACTTCGATCAGGTATCCACCGCTTCCTCCGTAGACTAGTTAACCAGAACCTTACAAAAATAACAGTTGAAATTGTCTAAGACTTGTTTTAACTTCTGTTAATACACGGAACAAAAAATAGTTGCTGTCGAATTTATTTTATTTCAATTTAAGTACCTACCAACCTACCTGAACATATTAATTGTTTTTTTTAGGAAAAAGATTTCAGGTTAAGATTTCTTAAGGTAATGGCGCTCGAAAAAAGTAAGCGGGTTTCTACTATTTTTTAGGTTCTACAATTTGTAATTTTTAGGGTTTCGAAGATCGAAGATCGGTTTCGAAACCCTTATGGTCTCGCTTTGTCTGTTCTTTTTTTCCTCTTTAATAACTCAGCAACTACAGCTGCTATCAACTTGAAATTTTAAATAATAATTCATTTGGTGCGCTTGTACAGATTTAAAGAAAAATAAATGAAAAATATAAATGAATATTTTCCATACAAATTGTAATGCCAAAATTTTAAAAGATAAACTGCACGGTCATGTGGGGTATCAAATGAAAGGTATCAGTTTGTACATTTCAAAACAGTTTTTGAAATTTTTGTAGGTGTCATACTTTTTTAATATTTTGAAGAAAGTCAAAAAATACCCATTCCCCCCCTATCTCCGAAGATTGCAGAGCGATCCATTTGAAATGTATGGACCGTTTGTAGATATGGATTTTGCAGGAAAAATATAGAGAAGTCTGTAAAAAGAACACTTTTTGAAAAATGGTCAAAACCCCTTTTTGACCATTTTTCAAAAAGTCTTTGGGAATAATTTTCAAAAGCAGGGCTACCTCACCGAGTGGGATATCAAATGAAAAGTATCGGTCTGGACCTTTCAAAACATTTTTACTAATTTCTGTAGATTTCATACTTTTTGAAATATTTTGAAAAAACTAAAAAATACCCATCGGCCCCCCTATCTCCGAAGTTTGCAGAGCGATCCATTTGAAATGTATGGAGCGTTTGTAGATATGGACCTATATTTTACAGGAAAAATATAAAAAAGTCTGTTAAAGGATACTTTTTGAAAAGTTGTCAAAAAGGAATAATTTTCAAAAGGGGGGCTACCCCACCGGGTGGGGTATCAAATAAAAGGTATCGGTTTGGACATTTCAAACAGTTTTTCAAATATCTGTAAGTTACATACTTTTTATTCTTGGGTATTCGTTAAATTGCGAAGTCTAACCGGTACTTTTGGTATATATTTGTTGACAAACGTTCGAAACCCTCGGCGCGCGAGTTACACTCGCACTTGACGAATCTTGTTTTTAATGGCTGTTAGGTGCCGGCTTAGAATTTGCACTAGCCCAACTCTTCCCGTGGGGATTATAGGCATTAGCCTATAATCCCCACGGGAAGAGTGTCATGGGGGTAATCCCCCATGAGATAAATAAGCCAATAAGGCGCTAATCAGGGAGAGGCCTGCGTCCAGCAGTGGACGAATATAGGCTGTCGAGGTAGGTAAAAGTAATTTAAAAGCAGATATGAAGTTTTGCGCATATTGAAAGCCATTTGTTATAAAACCGCGCTAAAATAATCTACGAATCAGTTTTAATTTGATTTGGTAAGTACCTACCTACTAATAATTATAATGATAATATTATAAAGAGGAAAGATTTGTATTTTTGTACGTTTGTAACGAATAAACTCAAAAACTACTCGACCGATTTGAAAAAAATTTCACTGTTAGATTAGAATGCTACATTATCTTCAGGAATAGAAAGTTGAATTCTCATAATGTAGAGTTTGCAAAAAGTTAATTTGCAGCATCCTAAAATGCTGAATTTGAAGAAACTTGAATTCCTAAAAAGTTGAGTTTGCAAAAAGTTGAATTCTAAAATGTTGACTGTTTGAATTTCGCGCGCGACTGGTGACCTCCCACCTTAGATGACTCCTATTAGGTACCTTAACACATACATTCATTCATTCATTCAGGATACCGCACTTTAAAGGAGTTGTAGGGGAGATCATTAAACCAATGACAACAAAGATTTCTTTGGAGTGAAAATACCACGTAAATCTTCTATGTGTGGGTTTGGCGACGACCGTATATCTGAACTAGCTTAAAGAGCGTAGCACTTCCCTCTACTTCTTGTATTCCTTATAATTTTAAATAACTTCAGGCGCTCCGCAAACAGAGCAACTTTACTTGAAGAAACTATGAACTTTTTAAAAGTTTTCGTTAAAGATTGCGGGACGGGGAGGGAATGAAATCGCTCGTTTTCACTAATTGCAGCTACTGAAAATTGCGATCACCGAAACTCGCAACTAAAGTTTGCTTCGTCTACGTCTGTGTAATTTTTTTGTATGTAATGCATTGTCTATACTTCTATACTAATATTATGAAGAGGAAAGATTTGATTGTTTGTTTGTATTGAAGAATCCAACATATTTTATGTAAACAAAGACATTTATGTATGAAACCTCAACCTCAACAGACTGTATTGGTCCACTACTGGACGCAGGCCTCCCCCTGAAAAGTGCCGGGCGCCA
Organism: Eupithecia subumbrata; assembly: GCA_949316285.1. Taxonomy (NCBI): domain Eukaryota; kingdom Metazoa; phylum Arthropoda; class Insecta; order Lepidoptera; family Geometridae; genus Eupithecia; species Eupithecia subumbrata. The sequence goes on from OX438642.1 coordinate 15,657,566, forward strand.
TAATCCCCACGCTGGGCATGCGGGTTCGCAGTTTGCTGGTAGAATTGTTCTGCAGCGGGCGCTGCTGCCCGCCCCCGTTGGATATCCCGTAGTCGCCTCTAACGACACCCGGGTATAGTATTATTATATCTGTGCCCGGGGGAAGAGTTTGAGTGGTGCGAATTCTAAGACGGCACCACACAGCTCTATGTATGAAAACTTAACATAAATTTAGAACAATAACAGAAAACAACATGGTAACAGAAAGGGAATCAGAAAAAAACAAGAACGAAAACTTTCAGAACGCACAATTTCACAGGCGCTGCGAAAAAGATGCTATTTTGAGTTCATAAACGGACGAGACAAAATGAAATGATGAATGAAAACTGTCTGTGAATAAAAGACATTGATGAATAAAAGCCAATAAGGCACTTTTCAAGGGGAGGCCAGCGTCCAGTAGTGGACCAATACAGGCTGTTGAGGTTGAGGTATCATACATAAATGTCTTTGTTTACATAAAATATTTTGGATTCTAAATGAACGATGACGACCTCAGTGGCGCAGCGGGGGAGAGTCCGCCTACGACGCAAGACGTTGCGGGTTCGATTCCCGCCTCGGGACAAATTTGTGTACGATCTGCAGAAATTTTTTGCGTTGGTCTGGGTGTTTTCTATGTATAATAAAAAAAATCTATCTATGTTATATAATGTATTAAATATATCAGATATCTAGTACCCATAACACAAGCTTTGAGTAGCTTACTTTGGGGCTAGATGGTGCTGTGTGGATGGTCCAGCATTATTTATTTATTTATAAATAAAATGAAATGATGAATGAAGACTGTCAAAACCAATAAACTTCTGCGATTCACTTTGATGATATCCGAGTCCTGTAATACATTCTCCCAATATTTATTTCGTTTTGTACTCCATTTGTTTACAAAAATTATCTGTGATTCTAAATCAGAGTAGCAGCTAGAAATTAATATAAAAACACAAGCCTATTCATATTTGAAAAAAAAAATCATTTTAATTTACTTCAATATCGTAACAGGCAAATTAAAAAATAATTTTCAACGATGATTTCTTAATAACCGATAAGCGCAAAAGAATGTGTTTCGACATCACATTAGAAACCTCTAAAATGATCAGTGTTTCTCTACTATATTATGCATGTGTTATACATAATATAAACCTTTCTCTTGAATCACTCTATTAAATCTATTAAAAAATAATCTATTAAAAAAAAACCGCGTCAAAATCCGTTGCGTAGATTTAAAGATCTAAGCATACTAGGGACAGACAGACAGCGGTAAGAGACTTTGATATAGACTATGTAGAGATACAGAGATCTCCGAGACTGACGGGCCATTCATTTATTACGTAAGACGATTAAGGGGGGGAGGGGGGTCGACCATGTCTTATTTTTTCTTACAAGGGGGCGGGAGGGAGTCTCGATAGTTCTTACGTAAGATCACAAAATACCAAAGTGTATTACTACCAAAAAATAAAAATTATTAGTACCTTTGTAAGTACAAATAAACATTTCTTAAAATTGTTACTTTGAAAAATGAATATTTAAACAAACCAAACGTGTATTCATTTTTTTGTTTAGATTCTTTCGTAATTCATATAAACAAGGGGGAGGGGGTTGGCCTATTCTAATTTTTCTTATAATAGGGGGGGGGGGGGGTCAAAAACTAGCGATAATCGTCTACGTAATAAATGAATGGCCCCCTATGTCATTAATTGAGGTGATAGTGAAAACATCATATGATGATGTTTTGCAAACAAACATACGTTTTACGGCGCACATAGTAATCAATCGAAAATCTTAAATGGGATCACATAAAAATCAATCTCTAAATAACTACTTACGAAATAATTATCAAAATTTATTAACAAAATTAATGTAGCTAAAATAAATTATAATGGTTTTTTTTTAGTTTTACGGGATAAACAATACCTAATTATTCTAATTCTTTGGGTATACATTTTTTATGGTAGGTAAGGTATCTAACCAAGCACTTCGAGGTCATTCTCTAAAGGTACAATTGTAAAAGAATCCGCAAAATTTATTAAACATTGACGAAAATATCAAGTAACAAAAATACCTAATACTTATATAAAACGTCGCCTGCGAGTCGACTCGCGCACTACGGGTTCCTTATAATTGTAAGACCTTGCTTCTTGCCAAATTGCGTGCTACGGGAATAGGTATATGGGTTTTGTGTGCATTCCCTTGGAAATTTCAAAATATTCGGATGTAAATGGCTGTAACTTTCGAGGTGTGAGGCTTCAAGAGGTTAAGGACTCGAGTATTTGATGTTAATTTCAACTCTATACCTCTACGTATTCCTGAGAAAAGGGTGTTGACAGACAGACGGACGGACAGCAAAATGATTCTGGGTTCCTTTTTCCTTTTGAGGTACGGAACCCTAAAAACATAGTAATGTCCTCCTAGCAGAGTTTCGACCACGGCGGCCAGTCTCATAGGAGACTAGCCAGTTGCGCAGGACATATTATAATGCACAAGTGTGTGCGCAAACACAGGTGCATTCTCTATTCCCTCTCTCGTTATCTGATGGGACGACCGATCGACACAATCGGGGAGAGGTCAAGCGTAGGACTAACGGCTTATCGTGCTTTCCGAGGCACGGGGGTGTAAAACCGCCAACTTCCTGACACCGGGCAGCTACAGCAACAGTGAATTTTTCTTGCTAGAAAAACCCCAATAACAACTATTGACCCGACCTGGGATTCGAACCCAGGACCTCATAATCAGCGGTTGAACAAGCTAACCGCTAAACCAACGAGGCAGTCAAAAACAGACGAATTGAGAACTTACTAAACTAAAACTAAACTTTACTGAAAATGGAAATCATGTCCATTATTGTGTCCCGGACGTGTAATTTGTCAGTTTTGCTAGCATGATTCCTGTCCGGGTGTTAAAATTACACGGAAACGGAAACCCAACATGTCGAATGCATTCTCTTTTGGAACAGGCAGACGGTTTCAAGGTGCTCATTGTGAATCTATGGGCGGTCGGCAGATATCTACCTTGATTGACGGATGACCTATAGGTAATTAAAAATATACCTACCTATGACCTACTTATAAATGATTTTTTTTATTAAATGAAATGAAAAAGGTTTATTTTAGCACGACACATAGAAAAAACTTAAATAGGAAAGACTAAGCTAGGAATAGGTATGAGATTTAATTTATCAAAAAATAAATCTAGAAATTAAATTATGCACGTTAGAATTAATTACGTTGAAGAACTAGGCCTAGCTAGCATTAGTACTTTCGCAGGCTGCTTGGCAAACCACCGAGTGTCGAGCCAAAAAAGGTATCAACTCAGCATGTTGCCGAGTAGACAAGTCGGATTACCTACTCAGCGCTGGTATTATGTTGACCCTTGTGGAGTAAGTTACGTCACCAACGACAAACCCCTATGCGCACTGCTTTTTATATGCTCAAGCTCATCCAAAAAATAGTAATGCGAGTTTATACCTTCGAAATATGATAGTTTACCTTAAGTAAAAAAGTGATTTAAGCATACCTAACCAGTGTATGGGTGCAACAAAAGGATAAAAATAAAACAGTTACTTATACCTACTAAACTAGATACGCCTGCATGTTCAGTAGGTTAATCAAACTGTAATAGATTATTCCTGTATTTTCTATGTTAGTGGATACAAAAAAGCAACATTGTTGTACCTAAGGACTGACTGCACCCTTAGGTAAAGTTAATCAGACAAAATATTCAGCGACTATTTTCTTATAAATGAACCTACTACGTTAATTTCTCTAGGGAGAAACGGGAGAAATTCACCAACCAACCGTTGCATACACACATACTGAATATAGTAGGTAACCTAGGTAGGGTACTTCTATCTAGTGATAAAGTTAAAATACCTTCGTACCACAGCTACCTGTATCTACTATATCCTATTACCTACAGCTATGCATGAAGTACTTTCCTAAGAATGTGTCTAGTTAGTAGTTTTGTAGTTAAGTGTACTTGCAATAATAAAAGTAGGTATCTTACCATGAAGTTTATCGATGGCACGATCCGCAGCTGACTGGTCGAGGAAGTCCACAAATGCATAACCACCTCTCTTCACCGAAATTTCGGCTATAGTAAGATTTTGCTCTGCAAATAGTTGACGAACAGCCACTTCATCAGCTTCAATCGGTAAGTTACCGATATAAAGTTTATTCATGGCAGAGACGGTTTTTAGTTGATCGCTCATTTTTGCGAGATAATTACCACGAATTTGTTCGTCAACAGCCAGTCACTATCACAAGTCTTTATTTCTTTTTTGCAGTTCAGTACACCCACACTTTGGTCTGAAGTCAGTCATCGGATTCGAACTTCTTTTGTCATTAAATGTCAAAACACAAATGTTTGAAAATCGAAAAATAAATCAAGAAGGTTGTTTTTTACCCACCTCTTTGCTCGGAATCAAACCTTTGTACACAGTAAATTGACGACCTCATTAGAGCAGCGGACGACCCCCTGCGCTGTGACGCAGGAGGTTGCGCGTTCGATTCCCTTACCTCAACAGCTTATATTGGTCCACTGCTGGACGCAGGCCCCTGATAATGATAAGTGCCTTAGTGACTTTAATCTCATTGGGGTAATGCCCATGATCCCCACACTGGGCATGCGGGTTGGGGATCGCAGTTTGGTGGTGGAATTTTTCTGCGGGGGCCGCTGCTGCTCGCCCCCGGTGGATATCCCGTAGTCGCCTCTTACGACACCCGCGGGAAGAGTTGGGGTGATGCAAATTCTAAGCCGACCCCAGACAGCTGTTCGATTCTCGCCTAGCGACAAATGTTAGTATAGTGACATTTTAATCGGAGGTAAAACACTTCGTGTCGCTGAGCCATAGAAAAGTATCTACCTACTTCGATGACTCAGCGACCTGAAGTGAGTAAGTTAGAGTAAGTTCTAGATTATGGTTATTCTGTGGTTCTGGCTGTTTTCTAGTAGCTGTTGGCTTATTTTATGTTTATTTATGTTTATTATTAATCTTTGTAGGTATTATGGTAGGTATGTAGTGTAAGTATTTGTTTCCTTTTCTTTAAGTAGGTATCTATATATTTATTCAGTGCCACCGTCTATTTTGTTCTTTCATTTCCAGTCCATCCCAAGGTTGCCTAGAGATCGCTAACGATAAGGCCGCCCTTTATACTTCCTTTTTTTCTTAGCATTTTCTTTGTATTGTTTCCTGTATTTGTGTGGTATAATAAAGTGTTTTCTATCTATCTATCTATCTATCTATCTATCTATCTATCTATCTATCTGTTGGTACCTGTTTGTAGAATTGTTCTGCAGGGGACGCTGCTGCCCGCCCCCCGTTTTGTTTTGTGTTCCTTAATCGCGGCAAGAGTTGAGGTGGTGAAAATTCGAAGCTGGCACCACACGGCAGCTAAATATGTATCGTTTTAGAAATCTGAATAATGCAGTTGTTAATTTGAGCTGAGCAATCAACACTTTCGAAGGCTGAGTAACACAGGTAGGAAGGAACCAACCGATTCGGTAGGTTCCTGGTAGACATTTTACCAGATCTGGCTAGCTAAATCGGTAAGCACCTATTTATTACAAGGTATTTATGGATATTTATGTCCATTATTACCTATTTTTCCGACGTTTAAACGAGCTTACCGACTGTCGTGGTCACGCGATGATGACGTAGGTACTAGGTAGGTAGGAAGTAGGTACCTACTCTGCGTGCGGGATGGTCAAATATTCCCACCCCATTACACAGTGTCGAGGTTACGGGTACCTAGGTACTTTATTTAAAAGTATTATTTTGAGATTTAGATTTTTTAGAGAAAAAATCTAAAAGTTTTCGGTCGTTTGATCGATAAATTATGTGTAATGTTTATTTTATAGGTATGTAAGGTAACAGATTTTTACAACAGTTTTCCCATGGCGGGAATCGAACCCGCAACCTCCTGCGTCGCAAGCGGACATTCAAGAGGAAGTCTACTATTAAGAAAAATCTATTGATCTATGTATTTTCTGAAGATGCTCAGATGCTTATCTGTTGAAAGCCACATTGAAGTAGCATGTGTTGAGCTGGAGCAAAGTATTGTAGTAAGCGTATACAGCCCACCATCTGCCTCCTTTGAAATATTTGAAAAAATTATGGATGATATCTTATTTAAAATATCAAAATCTAATAAAAAAACTTTCGGTATGTGGAGACTTTAATATTGATCTTTTAGAGGTTTACTCCCTCAGTAGTAGATTAACTAATTTATTTAACTGTTATAATCTAAGGCCAATATTTATGGAACCTACCAGAATAACTGAAACCTCAGCAAAATGTATAGATAATATATTTGTTTGCCAACATGAAAAACTTATTAGTAAACAAATAATAAGCAATTTAAAATCAGACCACTTGGGTCAACTAATTAAATTGGAAATACAAGTAAAAAATAATAATTGTAAACAAAAAATAAAATACATACCTGTGACCACAAGTCGATTTGAACGGTTGAAATTGGATTGGGATTCTAAACCATCACCTAATTACTCACATAACAACCCAAATGAGTCGTATTGTAGTTTTTTTTATAAATTCACCAATGCGTTCAATTCAATATTCACATCCAAATCGATCATGGTCTCAGAAAAACTTAGCTTTAGTGAGTGGGCAACAGTAGGTATACATAAGAGTAGACGAACATTGTATGAACTATATAGTGAAAAAAAATACAATTTCAGCCACGAGTTTAAAGAAAAAGTAAAAAATTACTCAAAAATGTTTAGAAAAGTTTGTCATATAGCAAAATCAAATTATATTAGCTCCAAAATTAGAAATAGTGAAAATGTCATAAAATCAACGTGGAAAATAATAAATAGTGAGACTGGAAAGGTCAGTACCTGCTTTAATGATTACAATTTAAAGATTAATGACTGCACAATCAAAAATGACATTGAAGTAGCCCAAGCTTTTGAAAACTTTTTTACTGACATTCCAATCTCTACTACAAAGTGTCTAAACTCTTCTCAATTAATCGCTGAGTCCTTACTTATAGAAAATGTACCTAAATGCGAAAATAAACTTAATTTCAACCATGTCGATGAAAAAGATATTAAAAAAGCCTTTCAACTTTTAAATATAAAGAAAACTGCAGATCTCTGGGGAATTTCCGTCAGAATTATTAAACCTTTAATTGATACGATTGCACCAGATCTAGCTTTTATATTCAATGAATGTATTGATTGTGGCGTATTTCCTGATCTAATGAAATGTAGTAAAATAATTCCACTGTTTAAATCGGGTAGTAGGTCTGACCCCACTAACTTTAGACCAATATCAGTACTGCCTACATTCAGCAAAGTTTTTGAAAAACTAATCTTACATCAATTGCTCAGGCATTTCAATGGCAATGACCTGCTACATGGTAAGCAATTCGGGTTTACTCGGGGTAGGTCAACTACTAATGCCGGTGTAGAGTTAGTATCGCATATCTTTGATGCTTGGGAGAAGTCGCAAGATGCTTTAGGCGTTTTTTGCGACTTGTCAAAAGCATTCGATTGCGTACACCATGAAACATTAATCAGGAAACTACATCACTATGGAATAAGAGACACCTCTTTGGATCTTCTTACATCTTACTTGAGTGATAGGATACAAAGAGTTGACATTAATGGGAAACGGTCTTCGGGGTCTGTAGTTACAATGGGTGTACCGCAGGGTTCTATCCTCGGTCCTTTCCTATTTTTAGTTTATATTAACGACCTGCCTCACCTAGTCAAGAATAATCATGAGATTGTATTGTTTGCTGACGATACTTCATTAATTTTTAAAATGAAACGACGAAACATAAAATTTGACGATGTGAATAATGCAATCTCAAAAGTAGTACACTGGTTTAATGTCAATAATCTTTTGCTTAATGAAACTAAAACGAAATGTATAAAATTGGCTCTACCTAATGTAAAACACGTTAAGATTGATGTAAACGTAAAAGGAGAAACGTTAGAAATTGTAAACAGTGCAGTATTCTTAGGAATAACCTTAGATAGTAAACTTCAATGGGGCCCACACATAGATAAGCTATCGAAGAGACTTAGTTCTGCAGCGTATGCAGTCAAAAAAATCCGTCATCTTACAGACGTTGATACTTCTAGACTAGTCTATTTCAGCTACTTCCATAGTGTTATGTCTTATGGCATACTGCTGTGGGGGAACGCTGCAGATATTAACACCGTATTTGTGCTGCAGAAGAGAGCTGTTCGTGCAATCTATAATATGGGTCCCAGAGAATCCCTGCGTGATAAATTCAAAGAAATAAACATAATGACAGTACCATGTCAATATATTTATGAAAACTTGTTGTACACTCATAGAAATATCAACCTATTCCCTAAAAATAGCGACATACATAATATAAATACTAGAAATAAGGATAAACTCGCTGTGCCCACAACCAGGCTACACAAGATAAATGTATCTTTTAAAGGGCAATGTATACGCTTCTACAACAAAACTCCAAGTGAGTTGCAAAAATTATCAATAAATAAATTCAAACAAATTGTCAAACATATCCTTTGTAAAAAGGCTTAATACAAAATATCAGATTATCTAGAGGATAAAAAAGCTTGGGACGAGTTTTGCTCCAACTCGAAAAATAACAACTAACAGGCTAAAGGTTTCTTCGTCGCTTCTTTACTTTAGTCTACATACCGAAGCGACAGAAATCAAAAATATCACTTTATTTCCGTGTCAGTGTTTAGTTTTATGATTTGACCTTTTCTAAGTGTACATTTATTGTATTTATGGAAATAAAGAGTTTTTGATTTGATTTGATTTGATTTGAAGCAGCGTATTTTCTATTCTAGGATTCCTAAGTGGGACTATTCAATAGTTAGACTATTAGACTTTTCAACAAATAATATATTCAATAGTTAGACAACAATTAATATATTCAATAGTTCACAAATAATATTTGTATAAATAACTAGTTGTACCCGCGACTTCGTTCGCGATTGCCTTACCTGCCAGTGCCGACTAATTAAGTTCACATTTAACAAAATCGTGTAATACCTAAGAGGTATTCTGATACTCTGTCTGGGATTTAATGATGTGGAAACTGCGTAGGGGTAGTAATGCTTATATGTATCTTATAAAATATTTTATCTGCCTTATTTTTTCTGTGATATTTTAAGTCGACTTCAATAAAATGTTTTATAAAAGAATGTTCGTCGATTTCACCGCTACTAATAGAACGATTTAAATTATTTTTTTGCTTTTGTAAAGAAAATAACCCCGAGGAGGTTCCATACATTTTATTTCGCGGTATTGGTATCGTCTGGCAACACTTAAAAATAGTATAAAAATAAGGGAATCGGGATTTGTTTTTTGCACAGATTTAAAAGTAGCTGCGATATGTCTGTGCTTTTTAGTTTTTCAAACAATCAAATTAATTCAGAGTTTCGTGACAAAGTTTAGCGGTTTGCGTTTTGTTGTTTATCAAAAATGGTCGAAGCGACGCGTGACCCGAGAGCTGGTCAGTATCTGGCACAGCGCATCAGCATTGCCATACAGCGGGGCAATGCAGCCAGCGTCTTGGGGACGCTTCCGACTGGTATTGAAATGGATCAGTTGAGCTACCTGTAGATTGTTTGCAACAGTCTGCAGTTAGCGCAATTGTTTCAATTGTAAATACTAGTTTTAATTTATTTATATTATTTAGTTAGAATTTTCTTTGTGATTGTGTGAACCTTTAAAAATCTACTACAAATGAGGCTTATAATTATCTATGTTGATTACCTCGTTGGTCTAGCGGTCAACTTGTTCAACCGCTGATTTTGAAGTCCTGGGTTCAAATCCCGTGTCGAACCAAAAGTTATTATTTTGGTTAGTATTAAAGGTTTTCTTTGTTAGTTTATTGCGAAGGCAAATTGTGTTTTGAAAACTTCCGACGAAGTAAATGTTGATATTGATTTATTTTATTTTTGGTTATTATCATGGATGTAAGTATTTAACATATATCTATGGTTATTATGTGTGTTTTTGATTCATAGGTAATGCGACTGCAGTATGCAGTTTCTAAAAAAGTTGCAGGATTTCTACCAGAGAGTAGGTATCTTTACATAGAATAAAACAAAGTCGCTCCCGCTGTCTATCTGTCCCTATGTAGGTATGCTTATTATGTGTGCTTATGTATTTTAATTTTTTACTTCTCGCCTTAAACTTCCCGTTTACTCGGCACGTCATAGCTACGGGCCAGGGGGGGATGGGGGGGGTCTATTATAATTAAGATTATAATTCTACTAAATTGACAATAGCGTGCATCGTATCGTCAAATTGGTATTCTTCACCAAAACTCAAAGCTACGGCACGAACACAGAACACATCGACGCAAAAAAGCTGAAACGTAGTAACCAACACCCATGTCAATTTTTTTATTTCAGATTCGGAATCAGAAAAAATCCCGCGTCGAATGGTCTGACTCCCGTGGCTCTACGACCAATAGAAATTTTTGTACAGCGTTGGAATTCAACCCAGTTTTTTGATGGACCACATGAGCATTTGCTGTAAATAGCATAAAAAAATCTTTTTGAACATTTTGCATTTACACCAATTCACCTTTTGCAAAGTATTATGATCGCAGTAGTTACAGCGCTGTTGTTGTGAAAGTTTGAGCGATGTGGGTTACAGCGTTTCTGCATAAGTATAAGAAAATAAAACGCACCACGCTTACTACAATTATAATACTAATAAATTGTTATTAGTTGTAGCTTAGTTCTCACAAACACCGACAGAAAAAAACAAACACATATCAGTCACGCTAATTTAAAAAGTCTACAGTTTTAGGATTTTCATATTTATGCCCTTTATGGTACAGTTGTCGAATGTTGATCACGGGAATTTACCGCTAAAACTTGCGCTCGCGCCTCTGTGGCTTGCGGCTTACGCCCCGCTCAGCCACTACGCGACCGTCAAGAGTGTCTTGTGTTTGCTGTAAGTGATTTTTTACGGGTGAGTGGAGATGTTTTAAAACGTAAGTAGGGTCAATTTTAGCAATTTTTTTTTAGAAGTAATCTTTGTTTCATTAAATGTTGATTTTACTTTTTGTTTTAATTTTAGTACATCAAGCTATCGCATAAATGAATAGTAAAAAATGTTTACGACTTTTTCTTGCAATAGACCTTCGTTTGACCGCAATCTCACCTGATGGAAAGCGAGGATGTGGCCGACGGTGTATCACGAAGGTCTAGAAGATACCTATTCACCCTGGGTCTTGAAGAGACCCAGGTTGTAAGGATGCAGGGTGTGAGGATAATGATGGTGGAGGAAACCACTGAATGCGAGTGGAGGGTATATGAACCAAGTAGGGATGGTATTACACTGTCCGTCTGCTTGTCCTGGAGTGGAAGGGGGATGGTAGGATCAGGTCACGTAGTTCCTGTGAGCATTCTCCGAAATGTATCCTATAAAAGATCGAGAGACAAGCAACCTTGGGCGGTGTTCGAGACTTTGTACATTAGTCTCTGCAAGGTGCTGCTCGTCAATGACTCTGAAGGTTCTTTGTTCTATAGAGTCCAAGGCTGCAAGCTGGTACTTGGCCGAGCCGTCCCAAACATGGCAGCAATACTCCAAACCAGCACGATGCCAGTTACAGAAGAGGTCTGGAAGTCCGTATGCTGGAAACTTGCCAATGAGGCTGTCGTGCCAGACCCTATCGAAGACTTTCGAGACGTCTAGTGAAACCGCTATGGTTTCGCCATTCTTCTCGATGGCCTCGCTTCAAATGTTGGTGGTAAACATAAGAAGATCTCCCGTAGACCGTTTTCGGCGAAAGCCGTATTGACGGTCACTAAGGAGGTCGGTGTCTTCGAGGTATGTCCTCCTGACTTACCATTCAGGAAACGCTTCATGCATTTACATAACAGGGAGGCGACTGATGAAATGGGTAGATAGTTCGTAGGTCATCTCGACTACCTTTCTTGGGCATAGGCTACACATTAGCAAGCTTCCATGACTTGGGGACTTTACCAGATTTCAAAGACAGACGAAAGATTCGCATAAGCTGGGGAGACAACTCAGGAGCGCAGGACTTCAGCACCACAACCGATATTCCATCCGGACCACTAGCCTTGTTTACATCGAGACCACGCAACCTTTTTAGCACTTCTTTTTGATGTAAGTGGATTTCGGGCATGTTTGGGCTACATTGAGGAAGGCTGGGCGGAGAAACGCTTGTGCGCTCAAGACGTGAAGCCTCTGCGAATTGAATCACAAAAAATTTGCTTTCTCATCCGCAGTTTGCAGTTCAGTGTTCAGCAGTGGGGGAAGTGAAGGACGGCTAAAGTTAGCTTCGACGGATTTAGCTAATGACCAGAAGGCTTTGCTGCCTGTTGGGAATGAGGCAAACCTAGCTCCCAGTCGGCCAATCCCGTCAAAGCTAGCCTTCCTTAGCGCCTTCTTAGGGACTTAGCGGCTTTGTTGTAGGCTGTCTGCATTTGTAATGTGTCTGAGGCTTCACTGTTCTGGGCGTCAACCCACGCAAGATAAGCCCTGTGTTTCACCGCAGCAGCACTGGCACACGAGGAGTTAAACTACGGGGGAGTCCTGTCGGAGGGTGAGGTATCAGTGTATGGAATAAAATAGTCCATTGCACTTTTAATCACCCTCGTTACAGCATCGGCACAGGCAGTTGGATGTCAGGAAGTGAAGCACGTTTGCCGCCAAGGATAAGAAGCGAAGAAATGACGCATTTCATCCCACCAGTCCGCTAACTTGTATCGCCATATTCGTCTGCTACTCTATAATAATGATAAAAAAGATAAAAATTTCTAAATAAATGAACTTATAGATATAGTCTTAAGATAGTTGGTACCTGATGTGTGAAAAAGACCCATTTTAAGGCCTCGCTAGTGAGTTCCTCGCTCTTGCTAAGTCGAAACTTGTATTAAGAAGCAAGGGCTCCTGCTCTGGCTAACATCGGGCTTATTTTTCTCACAATGGTGTATATTGAAAAGTAACAAAATGCATATACAAGTTCAATATAGAGATCAATGACATAAGAAAATATATCTAATTTAGTTTATACATAGAAAAGACTACTATTTAACCTAAAAAATGGAAGAAAGGTACGTACTCTAAGAAGTAGGATACCGATTCCATACTTACATCGTTTTAATTTTACTATCCTCTCTTACTTTTAGCAATAAAGCCGTTTCTATGCAACTAGTTACAAAGAATTTAACATTTAAGTCAAAATTAAGGTAGGTAATTATTTATTAGGTATTATTAGGTAATGAGTTACAGCAATTTGGCTTTAGGTATATGAAACACTTGATTTGTAGTCGCCCGTACATTTATGCATTGCATTTACAGCGTTTTAGCGTTACAAAAAAAAGTACCTACGATTGCTTTAACCCACATAAACCTAGTTAAAAAGTAACTTCTGGTAGAATTTGTGTAGCTGCCTTGATAAAAGATGCGAAAATATATTTGTAATAAAAAATGGCACTTGTGCGATTATTATTACTATAGGAGAGATGATTTTTTTTTTGCGTCGACATAGGTTTATCCCTTTGAGTATTAAACCAGATATATCTGGTTTAATACTCAAAGGTATATCCTAACCAAAGATCCTATGACTACGTTCACAATATCCTTGATCCTAACGGAACGAAGCTTGAAATGGCGGATTTGCGGCGGGCACTTAAATTCTAATGTGCGAAATGTACACACGATACATTGAATTTGACAGTATGTAACCAATGTCAATTTGCACGGTGGCTACAAAGCTACCTTTTCATTTTCGTTATGTAATTTTTCATCATATTTCGTCCATTTATAACTGAAATTTTGGTAAGTTTATGATTATAATATACTAGCTGCTGCTCGCGGCTTCGCCTGCGTAGTTCCCGTTCCCGTGGTAATTCCGGGATAAAACATAGCCTATGTCCGTCTCCTGGTTCTAAGCTGCCTCCCCACCAATTTTCAGCCAAATCGGTTCAGCCGTTCTTGAGTTATAAATAGTGTAACTAACACGACTTTCTTTTATATATATAGATTATACACGTAGCTTCCTAAATTATTGAAGTTCACTCACAATAGTCGCAGATCACTACCGTTTCATATTTTTTCAGAATAGCCGCTCTACCGCCATCTCTTAGCAAAGCCTACAACTACAACTTCCCCCAACTGACGACGAAGTTCTTTATTTTACCATTTTACCAAAACATGGCGGCGCTAAAATCGCTCTTGTTAGGGTTCCGTACCTCGAATGGAAAAAGGAACCCTTATAGTAATAATAATTCTTTCTTTCAGACAAAAGATCCATTTTTGAGGATATAAAAAGCAAGTTTAAATAAAAGTTATAATTAATTAAAAATATAAAATTTAAGGTACTAGGTACCGTCTGTAATGTCATTAGACGGTCAGACAGGCTTGCAATAATGTCGTTTTTACATAATATGTAAAACTCTGGACATAAATGATGCAATTCTCTTTCTTTGGTTGGTATTGAAAGAGTCTACACGGGATATTCTAGATTAAAGGATCACTCTATTTTCAGTCTGTCTACCTGACTATAGGTATACCTTTAACTGTAATACCTTTTTCTCAAGAATGTGTCGACATATCAAGTTGAAATTAACATCAAACACTAAAGTCATAAATAACGGGATATTTACCTCAAGGAAAGCTCAAAACTCAAATCATGGTAAATATCCCGTTATTTATGACTTTAGTGTTAATAACCATGATGGATTTAAAAGTTTTAACATCAAACACTGTCTGTAAAAACTTATAGCTATGAAAAATCATCCTTCCTAGTCAACGAAATCAACAATTGAACTACTATTACTTTATACTTCGCAAAAAGCTAATAATACAGAGGAAAATCCGACATACAGAAATTTAAAGTTAGTTACAAAAAATATTTTTTGATGCTCGCAAGGGAACAAAACCTAGGTAGGTTTTGTTCCCTTGCGAGCAACTTATACGTAAGCCTTATAGTACTTCCCGTTGATCTAGAATCATGAAATTTGGCAAGAAGCAGGTCTTACAGCACAAGGAAATATATTTTTATAGAAAAAACAAAAAACCGTTCATTTTTAGCAACATCACCAAAACAAAAACGCAGTGTCTGTGTAAATATTTCGGCTCACAAGTTTATGTTTCCAGTATTAAATGTAAGCGGATTAACTTCGAACCTAGTTTGTGTTGGAAGAACACCAACGTTTCATCCCTCAACAAGGGACTTCATTAGGGTACCTAGTTAGTATAAGATTATACGGAACCCGAATATTTTGAAATTTTCAAGGGAATCACATGCACACAAAACCTATAGGGCGCGTAGGCCTAGAATCATGAAATTTGAAGGAAATTTGGTGAGCAGCAAGGTCTGTAAAGGCACAAGGAAAGAAAAAAATCCGAAAACTAGATATAGGTATATTTGTAATTTATCCACTAAAAATTATTTCTTTTAATGCTCGCCATGGACCAAAACCTATAGGGTACTTCCCGTAGACCTAGAATTATAAAATTTGGCAAGAAGCAAGGCCTTATAGTTCTAGCACAAGTAAAGAAAAAAATTCTAAAACAGTTAATTTGTAGTTTCTTCACAAAAAAACTACTTTTGATTCTCGCCATGGACAAAAACCTATAGGGTACTTCCCGTTGACGTAGAACCATAAAATTTGGCAAGAAGCAAGGGCATATAACCGTAAATTTGTAATTTGTTAACAAAAAAAAAAAAAAATTTTGATTCTCTCAACCAAAATATACAGGGTACCTACCTACTTCATATTGACCTAGAATCATGATATTTGGCAAGAATTATTTATTTTTATTTAATTCTTCCTAGGTTTCTATGCTCTCTGGTCGTTCCATTCGAATGATCGTTCACGAAGGTCCCATCCGACATTGTAAAAGAATAGCTATTAATTACGTGCGTCGGTCGTATGTCATTGGGGTGGACCGACAGTATCGGATGCGGAGAATTGAAATAGATGACCTGCCTGATCTACATTTTCGATGACAGCTGTCAAACTTCAAATGGCCATATCTCTGAATCTTGTCGTCCTATTACTTCTCGTTTTCACGTCGCAATAGCTACGGACGACGATCTACATTTTCTATGACTGCTGTCAAACTTCAAGCCATATCTCTGAAACTTCTCGTCCTAGACTTCTCGTTTTTACGTCACACCATAGCTACGGACCTGATCTACATTTTCGATGAGAGCTGTCAAACTTCAAACGGCCATATCTCTAAAAATTTTCGCTCTAGACTTCCCGTTTCACGTCACATCATAGATAAGGACCTCATCTCTACAGATGTTATTTCTACAGCTGTCTAGATAAGGACCTCATCTCTACAGATGTTATTTCTACAGCTGTCGTCGAAAATATAGACCACTTCAATAGTGTAGTAACTTCGATCGAATCGAATTTCGAAGTCCGGTTTACGATAGTATCCAGATGTTGATCGTGTCTTCTTATTTTAGAATAGGATTTGGTGCAGTGCCCCTATCGTGCAGACAGGGAACTATGCAAATCCCATACTAATAGGAGACGCCACGATCCTATCGTAAACCGGACTTGTGACTCTGGTCTAAATTTCTGTTGCAAGATGTGTCACATACTTACAATCATAATTATGTACTAAAAGGGCAATTTAAAGAAAAGCTTGTTTAAAGGGCAACATGATTTGATTTAATATTCATTTAATTTGTCAATTAAAACGGTTAAATAAAAATTTGTACAAACCTAACAAACAACATAACCATTAAATTATATCTACTATAAAAAATAATAATAAAATATCACAATCACACCCATAGTAAGAGAATATTTAATTGGAAAATATTATATTTTAAATACCTTTCATTTAATATTATTATATGATTATACACATGTTTATCTTAAACCTACATTATTATCACCAATGCGTTATTATCACATCATCCCTGTGATACCTTTATAATTTTTTTAGACAAATTTCACAATTATACATTGGAGAGCAATTATACATTGGAGAGCAATTATACATTGGAGAGCAATTATACATTGGGTGAAATGGTCGCTTAATGACAAAAGCCTTACACAAATGAAAAAAAATCATGTTTATCTTAAAAGTAGTACCTTACAAGAGAATCTTGTATATTTTCTTAGTATCTACCGACTGCAACAATGCTGACTGCTGGTTAAGAATAATTTAGGTAACACTATATTTTTTAATATATCTATCATTTATTTTATATATTTTTATGTATATTATACAATTATTATTTTATATTTGTATATAATTAAATTAATAATTCGGATACTATGGGTGCATCTATACCCTAACCTACCCACTTAAAAATACACTCCGGTAGTAGGTATACCTACTACCGATGAATAAATCAGATTTTAACATTCGAGCTTATCAAAGCTACATCAACCAGTTTATAAATCCTTTTTTCTTTCCATAAACCTAATTTTAAGAACCAACATTCGGAATAACTATATATTTAAAAAATCAATATTAAATGCTAGATAATCCTTAAAAAAAGGTACACGAATAGTTTCATATTCATTTCTTAGGAACTAGTTAGTCTTGACACAAATTACCTTATTATAACTGAATGTCGGTCATGTTCTTAAAATTTAGAGAGGCAAAAAATAAAACACTACAATTGTACTAACGTTCAGATATTTTTGGCTATTCCTCTTAATATTGGTACTTGTATTTTGTGTACAATAAAGGTGACAACCGCCTCGGTCTAGTGGTCAGCTTGTTCAACCGCTGATAATGAGGTCCTGGGTTTAAATCCCGAGTCTGTCCAATAGTTGTTCATACAGTTTTTCTAGCAAGAAAAATTCACAGTAACAGTCAGGAAGTTGGCGGTGTTTCACCCCCGTGCCCCGGAAAGCAGGTTAAGCCATTGGTCCTGCACTTGACCTCTCCCCGGTCGTGTCGGTCTGCCGTCCCATCGGATTACACCTTTGTTTGCGCACACACTTGTGCACTATAAAATTTCCTGCGCATCGGGCTAGTCTCCCATAAGATTGGCCGCCGTGGTCGAAATACGACTAGGAGGACATTAATTTAATTACTACAATAAATGTTGTCGCATACCTTTATTGTACACAACGCTGGAGCTCACTACTGCCGCACAACACAAAAATGTGCATTCAAATAAATATGGGCTTTTTGTAACATTTTGATACTTTTTATAGTGACATGACAGCATAAAATAGCGGTCAGTGCGTGGGCCACTGCCATAAGCAGCGAGTGTGCTTCAAGCTTGCGGTTAGTACCTAATCATGTTACTGTAAAATATATTCATCTCAAGACAAGTTTAAGCCCATATTTGAATACCTATTATTTAGCCGTGCGGTGCTGGGTATATGTGTTAAGTCCTTTATGTAGTACAACGATATGTGAGGAAAGGAATTCAAAACCCCTTTTTAGCCGTCAAAATACTTTTTCATCTTTATGCCAGGGCCCCCTGGACTGAATTTACTTGCTTCGATCACGGAACGGACGACCTCTACTCGAGCATGCACTCGGAAATGTAGTCGCATCTCCAGACTGTAGCCCGAATACTTTTTCCTGTAACAATCATTATTAAATTAGTAAAAGTAAAGTTTACACTTATTTTGAATTACGGGGGTGACGTGCCATGTTCGGCAAAACCCTCATGCACCCAATAAATGATTTAAAAAACAAAATAGTCCCGTAAAGCCTGATCCAGCCGGAACTAGATTATTGATTATAATAGATACAGTCACTGCCAGAAAGCGTTGAACAGTAATGAGTATTTCTGTAACGCATAGAAAAATATCTATTATTCTACCTACAATAGGTACCTGTTGTATAATATATTATTTTACTCCAATCACACTTTGTACTATCGCAAGATTGACACACTATTTATTATGTATATTGACTCACTCTCTTACAAACCTCTGTGTTTATTTCAGTGTTATTTTTTTATAACAATACTTTATTTCCTAGATAAATAAAAAAATAACAGATGTAGACTCCAAAATCCCCACTACCACACTATTCCTGAAGAAGCTAAACCTGTAAGACAACAGAAGCCACTGAACAAATACAAACTAAATAATTAGAAAGAGTATATTCCTGGCAGGTTTATTTATTTATTTATTCTTTATTGGTAAATCACAGCGTAGTTGATAGATATATATAGTAATACATATTGATTTTACAAATGAGCCAAAAAAGATTTACACCTAATAGGTAAATATCGAGTTCAGGTAAGATTGAAGTGCTTTACACAAAACTTTAGGTAGGTACAGAGATACTCACTGCATTGTATGTGTTTGTGTGGGTGTGTATGTGTGTGTGTGTGGGTGTGTGTATGTGAGTGACTGCTCTTCCGAGGCACCAATCTCTTAAGATTTTGGTTTAAAACAGAACTTGAACCCTCCCAGCGTTCTTCTTGATAATCAAGTCAAGACTCAACCATATTCATTACATTACATTTGGGTGATGTAAAGCTGTGTGGTGCCGGCTTAGAATTTGCACCACACCAACTCTTCCCGCGGGTGTCGTAAGAGTAGACTAAGTGATATCTACCGGGGGCGGGCAGGGGCGCCCCTTGCAACACAATTCTACCACCGAAGTTCGATCCTCAACCCGCATGCCCAGCGTGGGGATAATGGGCATTACCCCCCGTGTGATATAAGCCAATTAAGGCACTTATCAGGGGGACGCCTGCGTCCAGTAGTGGACCAATACAGGCTGTTGAGGGTTGAGGGTTGAGGGATGTAAAATTTCTTATACATCGAAAGAAAACTTGAGCGATTTCTGTTGTCTTGTCGCTTTAGTGGTAGCTTTTTAGGAATGGTGTAGCTTAGCGGTTTTTGTCGGTATGTAGGCATCTACTGACAACGTAGGGTCAGAGTCTTCATCTGTTCAACGCTTTTTGGCCGCGACTGTACATTAATTTTTTTGTAAATTATAGGCACTCAGACTAAAAAACCCTGACGGTTATGCTTTAGTATTTATTTATTTCACCATAACTTTAAAATGCCTGAGCAGATTTCGATAAGACACTTCATCGGAAAAAGAAAAATGGAGGAAACTGCATCACTACACCGATAAGAGCTAGGTTCTTTAATCTATCTGTCTTTATAACCCATAATACAAGCTCTGCTTAGCTTGGGGCTAGATGATGCTGTGTGAATTGTCCAGCATTATTATTATTATACATATATACATATATTTATAATTTATTTATTTATATAAACTGGACCAATTTCACTAATGCTTTTTTTGTTGTTTGTTATTGTCAGAATGTTCTTACGAAAGACCGTCAGAAAGTTGGAAACATAAATTTCCACGCGAAAGAAGCCGCGGTGCACAGCTAGTTTATAATAATAATGAGTGATAGTTATAAATACCCGATAAAATCTACAGAATAGTAATAATGGGACTTACTTGATGTCATGAAGCAGCTCCAACGCACTCTGCATATCTCCGATCTGGTAATGACACATGGCCATCTCGAATAGAGCGTAGGGGACGAGGAATGCGTCTTCTTTTATTGATTTCTTAAGGCTGTTGGAAAATAAATCAAATAAATAAATAAAGAAGAGGCCTAAGGATTTCAAGAGGCGCAGATATGCAGGTCTCGACAGAGCCTACATCAATATATCAATATAGGCAAGGGGAACAAATGTTCCCCTTGGAGTCGAGACATTAGGTCCGCGGGGTCCCGAGGCTCTTCAGGTTTCGAGAGCTGGTGAGTATCTAGCGCAGCGCATCAGCATAACCATACAGCGGGGCAAAGCAGCCAGCGTCTTGGGGACGCTTCAGACTGGTATTGATATGGATCAGTTGAGCTACCTGTAGATTGTTTGCAGTAGTCTGCAGTTAGGTCAATTACCTACCTATTTCAATTGTAAATGCTAGTTCTAATTTGTTTATTATATTTGATTGTAATTTTCATCTATAGATACTAGTCTAATATTATAAAGAGAAAAGATTTGATTGTTTGTTTGTTTGCATTGAATAGGCTCCGAAACTACAGGATCGATTTGAAAAATTCTTTGACCATTAGAAGCCCACATTATTCCTGATGAACATAGGCTACTTTTTACCGTGGGAAAATGCTTCATTCCTACGGGAAAATGGGTAATAGGACAACGGGTAGTAAGAATGCAGCTAGTTGTTAATAATGAACTTACTCTATAACTTTCTGCAGCTGTTGCAACGCCTGCCTTGGTAGCTCCATGGCGGTCAAAGCACACCCATGGAGGTAGAAAACAAGAGCAAAGTTATCACTGACGTAGTCTCCCATCCAGTCACTTGACTCCTTTTCCATTGCATCAAGCGTCTTCTCGATAATCTGCAGAAAAAAAAGGATAATTTTACAACAAACCATCGAATTAAAATTCGTTAGATTGGGAACTAGCTTCTCGAAAGTGGAACATTCAAATTAGGTCCTATTAGGTCCCCCACCTCAGTCATAGTCGGACCGGCGCCGTCAGCGTTCGGGATTCGCGTGGGTATTGTTGTCTCGGTCGCACTTCGGTCTAGCTACGTCTTCTAGGTTGGTCTTTCCGTATTTGTTGTTCATTAGGTAGGTTTATTGAAAAAGATGGAAAATAGCGTGTCTTTGCGTTTAGTTGTTGTACACAACACAGGCTATTTGTTGAGTTAGCGCTGGGAGAATGTACCTTATCGTACCTTAGTTAAACCGGCGTGACATTAATTTTAAGAATCTAAATCTTAATTCGTCGGTTATGCACTTTGAATAAGCTAGTGTCTTGAAAAATTATAATTAGGTAGTCGTTCAGTTATTTTATCAGAAGATATTGGTCACATATTTAATTATGAAGATATACCTAGCCAGTTAAAGTTCCGCGCGACGTCACACCTTGCTACACTTTCAGCAAGGTGTGACGTCACTAGCCCCCACTCCCAAGCTTTGACGCGCTTTATTTTTGTAATTTTTTGTTTAATTGACAAAAGAAAAAATATATGTTCAATATCTTCTGATAATCTAACTGAAGGACTAAATAGAATAATATTTTTTTACCCAGGACACGCAAAAACTACTGAACGAATCGGGCTGAAATTTTGCACACAGGTAATTCTAATCCTGGAATCAAACAATAGGCTACTTTTTATCCCATAAATCAGTTCCCATGGAATAGAAATCACTTTTAAACGTTTCCATAGTACCAACGCGTGCGAAGCCGCGATCATAAACTAATATTTATATAAATATAGATTAAATAAAACATATATATGTCGGAGATCAGCCGCCGCCGCCGCATTGATTCGTTCGTGGTTCGGTCTCCAACGCCATCTGTTAGCTAGTCAAGGAGTGTATAGTAGGAAACGTCAAGTAGAGAACTGTCATTGTCATAACTGTCGTCAACTTCAACTTCAACTTCTTGTCAAAAGGCTTCTGCATCTGGTTTGACAAACTGTCGTCGTTACAACTGTCATTGTTGATGAGTGTATAGTAGGAAACGCCAAGTAGACAACTGTCGTTGTTACAAATGTCATTGTCACTTTGGCATGGTCAAGGCGGAGCGCCATAGAGGTTAGGTTGGACGGTGAGTGACGGCACTTCTTGTTGGTGACTCTTGAGGAGAGCACGGGCTCTCGTCTGGCCTCTGCCTTGAACTTGCCGCGTTTCACAATTTGCGAGACTATACACAGTGATTCTGATTAACCAATAAATAAACACCTGGACAATACATTGCAATACTTTATTTGGATTTCGAGGCATGTCTGACGTTCCGGACGGCAGGCCTCCGGATCCCTCTCCGTTATATACATTAAATAAAATAAATAAATAAATAATGCTGAACAATCCTCACAGAACCATCTAGCCCCAAAGTAAGCTACTCAAAGCTTGTGTTACATTGTACGTAAATTTTATTTTAAAAGCCCGTGTATCGTATGACCAGACTAAGGGAAAGTTTAAACTAAAAAAAAACATAGATACATACGTTTTAAAGATCTTAGGTAACATAAAATTCACATTTCACAAACATTCGGCTTTTTTATATCAGTAGGATATTTAGGTTAGCACACCAGACACCAAAACTCTGCAATAACCTCGTTTTTGGTTGGCAGGTAGCTCGCCATTAAGCCCACCCTTTGTACTTTTTCTAGTACAGTAAAGATTATAAAAAAATGCTACTAATATTATAAATTCGAAAGTTTGTGAAATGTGAAATTTTTGTTACCTAGGATCTCCAAAACTACTGAACAGATCAAGATGAAATATGGCGTACATTTAGAACAAAGCCTTAGACAATAGGCTACGTATTATACCAAAAATACGCGTGCGAAGCCGCGGGCAGAAGCTAGTAATTAAATAAAACTTACCCTCAATATCATAAACAGCAGATCCTTATTGTTTTTTAGAATATGAATCAAATTCCAGAGAGCTAGAAGCTCTATGGCGGGTAAGATCAGCCTCTGTCCTTGTCGGGTGTAGCGTTCGCACTTCTTCGTAACAAACTTCTCCATCGGAAGGCTTTTCCCAGCAATGCGGACTTTGGCAAGTGGGGCGAGCCTGGAAAACCATATTTTAAATTATTAGTCGTGTAGATATAGAATGGGATTGAATATGATAGCGAGACAGCATGATGTTACCTACGCGAAGAACATATTTGATCAAATGATGATACACGACTTATATTTATTTCGGGAAGCCTGTATTTTACGGGACTTTCACTGGAAGATAGCGATGCCATAGCGGGTAACGTAGGCTTCTTTTATTTTAGAAAAATAATAAGAGTTCTGCGCAAAATGGCCATCTGCGGTCAACAGCATTTTAGAACAATCGAAAAAAAAAAGTTCCGCGCAAAAAGGCTTTTGCAAGACTGTTCTTCCTGGACGGAAATAAAGCCGATGGAAACAACAGAACACGAACATTTCTGATGAAGACCAACTAGATTCTAGACATAATGCCATGATCAAGGCTAACGCTACTTTTTTCAAAAATTCTAATGTTCGCTTGTTTTTTGAGGGAAAGTATATTAAATATTGTAGATAGGAAATTTTACTGAAAGAAGACTTTATTTTGATTTTAAAAACAATTTAAACAGCATTCAAAGATTTTTGATTAATCGAACCCACCAAATTGTAGAAAAATAGACATAATTTTAAGATACAGGTAAAAAGGCTCAAACGTATGGTTTTTTTTTTCCCAATAACATATCATTTTAAATAAAAGGAAGACCAAGAAATTTTACATTCTTCAAGGAAAATTAAGTAAACTTATCTAAACCTTCAAAAGAAAACGTGACCCCGAAGACCGTTAAGTTTTACCTCATCCTGTATTACCTGCGTACTTAAGTATGCAGATGGGATTGAGAATGACGTCATCATCCTGCCCCGCTCAGATCGAATTCGCGACAAGCCAGACACCTTGAGAAATAACATTTTTCTTAATCCCTTTTTCAAAGCACGCAGGTTATACCTATATTACTTTTATTTATACATGGTGTTCTGTGGTAAAACTTACCGCATAGCGTCGTCAATCTCCTTCAGGCGGGAGGTATTTACGTCGCATGATTCAATTTGCATGAGCATTGCTGCTTTTATGTACAGATGGGTTGTCTTCGACCAAGCGCTTTCTTCCACTAGACGCTGAGCGTACATTGCAGACTCTTCGAAATCCAGGTTTAGGCTGGAACAAGGAATAAAGCACGTTAAATAAACTTTCCAAGAGTTCTGTAATTATTTTCATAACATATTTTTATTATTTGTTTAAATGTATCGTGGTAAACTGAAAAAAATACAGTCCAAATAAGACGCATTTTATCTTAGTTGGTGTCAAAATAGTTGGAATGATAAATATCTCATTCAATACAAACAAGAATGCATGGGGTGGCATAGCTGCAACATATCGAATTTATTTAAAACAAAAAATTGGCACATCAATTACATATCAATGCTCTAAATCAAAATAAATATTCACTTTGTCATATTAAACATTAAAATTTATTTGACGGGGTTAGCAAACAACTTTGTTGCATTTAATATCTGAATTTATATTTATATGTGAATTTATATATATATAATTATTGAATTAAATAACTACACTTTATAATGCCAATTCATCAATTGGTAGAAGGAGCTATTACGATTTAACATAGTCACAGTTCTCATAGTCACAGAAGACAAGATCTTATCAGGCTCATATGGATTCATGAGCGTGATCACATTAGACAAGATCTTAATCAATGTAAACAATTTTTTTTTTCAGTGTATTCTCCTCTGTATTCTTGAGTGGAGACTGCGACTCGGCAAACTCAGTGTGGGACGCCCTCCAGCCAGGTGGGATGACGATCTGCGGAAGACTGCAGGCAGATGCTGGATGCTGCAAGCTAAAGATATAAGAAACGCTATGGCGCTCATTAGGGGAGGTTTAATGTATGTCCAGAAAATTTCATACGGTTCCGTAAATTTTTGTTAAGTACACTCAAATAATAGAAACAAATAAGAACTAGTATTTACAATTGAAACAATTGAGCTAACTGCAGGCTGTTGCAAATAATCTACAGGTAGCTTAACTGATCCATATCAATACCAGTCGTCGCGTCCCCAAGACGCTAGCTGCATTACCCCGCTATATGGCAATGCTGATGCGCTGCGCCAGATACTCACCAGCTCTCGGGCCTTGACGCTCAGATAATTTTTAAAACATAATTAAATGAAAATTATTTATATGAAATATCTTACGCGTTCAATGTAATTTTTGTCTATTTTACCCTAGAACAGGGGTCGGCAGACCGCGGCTCGCGAGCCGCATGCGGCTCTTGCCATAGGATTATATGGCTCTTACAACTCACTCACTGCGTAACTGCGCCGCCTTAGCACAAATAAAACACCTAAAAAACAAGAACGTCAAGTGCGAGTGTAACTCGCTCGCGGAGAGTTTCGAACGTTTGCCGATCGCTATTTGATGAATACCTACCTAAAAATAGTAGGTACTTACCAAACTACATTTTATATGGATCGCTCTGCGAGATTAAGCCAATTTATTGACTTTATTCAAAATAATTCAAAAGTGTACTCTACAGAAATTTCAAAAAATGAAAACATTTTTTGAAAAAAGAAACGTGCAAACCTTTTATTTGATAACCCAACCGGTCAGGTAGAGAGGTAGGTATCCCCCTGTTTTAAAAACAACCCCCTCCCCCCTCTTTGTACATTTTTCAAAAAAAAAAAATCGTTTTACAAACTTCTCTATTATTTTTCCTATAAAACTTAGATCCATTTCTACAAACGTTCAAAGTACATCCATTTCAGAAAGATCGCTCTGCAATCTTTGGAGATAGGGGGGTGGGAATGGGTAATATTTCGACTCTTATCGAAATATTTCAAAAAGTATGAAACCTACAGAAATTTCGAGAACTGTTTTGAAATGTACAAATCGATACCTTTCATTTGATACCCCACATGACCCTGTAGGTATCTTTTAAAATTTCGACATCACAATTTGTATGAAAAATGTTCATTTTAATTTTTCATTTGTTTTAAATGTCTATATGTAAATAAATATATTTTTCATTTCTTACATATTTTATAACTGTTATAGTGTCATTATATTTTTATTAATATTTCTAATTATTCTAATAATTAGACTCTAATTATTAGACTAATAAAATTCATGTTACGGCTCTTTGAAGGCATGGAAAAATCTACGAACTTGATATTTGGCTCATTTGGTTGATAAGTCTGCCGACGCCTGCCCTAGAATAAAGTTTATTTAGGCTGTTCCCGTGCCTACTGAGGGACGAGTCTATTTGGCGTTAGTAACAAGACGTGATCTCCTTTTTCCATACAATTTGGTACAGCGCCTCTAACGTGCGCAGATCAGGCAAATGACTATTTTTAACCCTCGACACAAAAAGAGAGGGGGTGTTATAAGTTTAACGTGTCTGTCTGTGTCTGTGGTATCGTAGCTCCCAAACGGATGAACCGATTTTCGTTTAGTTTTTTTTTGTGTCATGGACAATTTTATCTCGAGTGTTCTTAACCATGTTTCATGAAAATCTATCGGGAGTTTGTTTAGGTTAATTTTATTCTTGTTATAAAGATATCACTTACCCATGGATCCACATTAGCTCCCAATAGCACAAGATGCGGAATTGCTTGAAATGTTCTTGGGAGTGGATGGAGCGATTGTACGCATAGATTGCGTGTTTCAATCGCCCATTCAAGAACTCTGATCTCGCACGTAACGCCAAAAACCACACGCTGTTTGGATAGATCTGAAAGGAAAATTAACTTTGTATTTTATGTATTTACTATTTTTATCATATTCTAGCTTCTGCCCGCGGCTTCGCACGCGTTTTTTCTATGGAAACGTTCAAAGGTAATTTCTATCCTATGGCTGTGCCTATGGGAACTGATTTATGGGATAAAAAGTAGCCTATGTTTTATTCCAGGCCTAGAACTACGTCTTCTCAAAATTTCAGCCCGATCCGTTAAGTAGTTTTGGCGTGAAGAGGTAACAAACATCCATTCATCCATCCATCCGTCCAAACTTTCGCATTTATAATATTAGTGATGTACTGTACTCTGATTCAGACCACTGGATATTTTTCGTAAACAAAGATCATAAAAATAGTTTAGAAAAAGAAGTTTATAGAAGACTAGTTAATGCCCGCGGCTTCGCACGAATTGTTTCTATGGAAACGTTTAAAGGTGATTTCTATCCCATGGAAACTGATAGTAGCATATGTTTGATTCCAGGATTAGAATTACCAGTATGCAAAATTTCGACCAAATCCATTTAATAGTTTTGGCGTGAAGAGGTAACAAACATCCATTCTTACATCCATCCAACGAAAATAGCAATGGTTTTGTGCTATATTTTATTTCATTTTTAACATTATGAAGATATATTAGTAGAAAATATTTTGCGACGCTGCTATCATCGAAGTAAAATAGGAGAAATATCCAGCTTTCTGAATCAGAGTAAAGGTCGTTGACGTTGTACAAGGGATACTTTTATGGGCCCACCTCAAGATCATCAGAGAGAGGAAATTTGTTTTGAATCAACTAAACTTTGATGTGCACCTTAGACTATTCTAAAATTAGGTACTAGAGTGACGACCAAATTAAATGTTTGTACGTTCTGCATTTAGACGCTGCGAACAAGGCGTCTCGAATACAGCCGCAAGACATAGCTGCAACTTCATATCAAGCATGCGTTCGGCAGAGCGTGCTGCGGCATCGGCCCACATTCATTCCCTTCAAACCACTCAGACTAAAAATACAGCCTCCACGCACGGCGAAAACTATTCAGTTTTATATAGATACGTTTATTAAGCATTTTTCAATGTTGTAAAAGTCGATACAAAGCTCCAAAAACCGCCTCGCCTTCTTACTTCCAGCGTGCAAGTGGCTTTAATTTCTCTGCTTTTCCATAGCGTAACGTTGAATAACTTAGCGTACCTACCCGATAAATAACATATCACGAAAGTTAATAAGTACTGATTTGAAACTCACCACCAAAATCTTCTGGAAAATAAGTTCGGAAGCCTGCACATTCCCTTCGCCCCCGATGAATGGTATCACGATAAGGTGATATATTAGTAACGTAAGGTC
Source organism: Eupithecia subumbrata (assembly GCA_949316285.1). Classification (NCBI taxonomy): domain Eukaryota; kingdom Metazoa; phylum Arthropoda; class Insecta; order Lepidoptera; family Geometridae; genus Eupithecia; species Eupithecia subumbrata. The sequence goes on from OX438642.1 coordinate 15,686,142, forward strand.
GCATAAAATCGCACGCATGCCCGGCGAATTCGCTCCTCTTTCTAGTTCCGTCATACCGTAAATCTGGAAAAATCATTTTTTTTAATTCAAAAAATTGCAGCTGCTTCATAAAAGTTGTCGATACGATGTAGCCACACAGCGACATCGTATCGGCTTAGAATTTGCACCACCCCAACTCTTAACGCGGGTGTCGTAAGACTAAGGGATATACACCGGGGGCGGGCAGCAGCGCCCCCTGCAGAACTCTACCACCGAACTGCGATCCCGAACCCGCATGCGCAGCGTGGGGATCATGGGTACTACCCCCATGTGATAAAAGTCAATAAGGCGCTTATCAGGGGGAGGCCTGCGTCCAGTGGATCAATACAGAAAGTTGAGGTTGAGGTAATAAAACTTAGATTTTCGACCAGACTGAAGAAAGCTAGTAAAGAACTGGCTTTTTGGTCTAGTCGTAATAATGGTAAATTCGATTGCCTACTCGCCTGCCAATATGGAACCCCCCCCCCCCCCCAAACGTTATCCCTGGCTGTTACCTCTGTTCAGCAGACGTAAATCCAAAGCAGAAAGTTTGAATTCGGAATTTGTTTGGACTAGTTAGGAGACAAACTACACTAAAAGTCCCCATCCCTCTTAGGTGAGCCCTGGGGGGCACAATGAAGGTCCCATTTTTTAGTTTTTACTTCTGCTGTGCTTATTTAAACGATGCGTCATGGGAGATTTTGATGGAAGCTGATAAAATTCTCGTTGTGTAGATATGAGCTCCGAAAACGCTCTAAGTATACAATACAATACAAAATACTTTACTGTACACTAACAAAAATACAATACAAGAGACATTTCATAAGACACAAGTACAATAAGCGGCCTTATCGGTTCGAAGCGATCTCTTCCAGGCATGCTTGTCTTCTAACTATTGCCCCACCCCTTTGTGCTGATATTTTGCACACATATACCTCTGTGGCGTGGCGAGCGAAGGTCCGCCTGCGACACGAAGTGGTTGCGGGTTTGATTCCTGCCTCAGTACAAATTTTTGTACGATCTGCAGATACCTATGTGTTTCTGTTCTGTATGTTATCTTTGTATAATAAAAAATATCTATCCATATCGGGCAGATGTCAGTTGTTAAATTTGACTCACCCTGCTTCCAGAAAATCCCACGAACTCAAGCACTGAAATTATCTTAGGCGGTAGCAGGGAAACCATGAGGTTGAACGTAGCTGTTCCCAACCGTACCCCGCTGTCGAAGTGGATCTTAGACTGCTCCGTGTCCCATTGCTTGCTCTCCTTGATTTGCCAACATACTCTGTAAAAACCATAACTGTACATCAGCACACATACATCCTGCTGTACATACCTTTAAGGGGGGTTTTGCCACCACGCTTGGGAGGATAAGGTGATTGCAGTGGATGGGTTAGAAATAAACAGAAGGAAGCAACTGCCCTTTGTAGGTTGACTTAGTCGGCTCTTCGTCGTCTTAGTAGCTGTGGGCCGGCTAGCTATGTGGTGCCGGCTTAGAATTTGCACCACCCCAACTCTTCCCGCGGGTGTCGTAAGAGGCGACTTAGGGATATCCACTGGGGGCGGGCAGCAGCGCCCCCTGCAGAACAATTCTACCACCGAACTGCGATCTCCAACCCGCATGCCCAGCGTGGGGAATAAGTGTATTACCCCCATGTGATAAAAGTCAATAAGGCGCTTATCAGGGGGTGGCCTACGTCCAGCCGTGGACCAATACAAGCTGTTGAAGTTGAGGAGGTTAGTCGGCTGTTACGATATCCGTTGGCTTAGTTGGAGGAGTCGATTCTTACGCTGAGACCGCGTTAGAATATAATAACACACTTATAATTTACTAGTTTCTGCCCGCTGCTTCGCACGCGTTGTTTCTATGGAAACGTTTAAAGGTTATTTCTATCCTACGGGAACTGTTTGGTGGGATAAAAAGTAGCCTATGTTTGATTTCTTAAAGCTACATCTATGCAAATTTTAGCCCGATCGGTTCAGTCGTTTTGGCGTGAAGTGGTAATTTGTTTCTGTTCTGGATATTTTCTATGTATAATAAAAAATATCTATGTAGTGTATTGTAAGTATATCAGTTATCTAGTACCCATAACACAAGCTCTGCTTAGCTTGGGGCTAGATATCGCTGTGTGAATTGTCCAGCATTATTTATTTACTAATTAAGTTGCTTATTACAAAGGTTAAGTTTGAATAATGCTGTGCTTAATGTTTTTTATTTCTTTCCATAGTGGCTATTCTTCAGTCATCTTTAGTCTTGGAAACAGGATCGAGAGCTAAATTTGTTAGTGACTTTGTACATGTGTTCTTTATTAAAGCACTCACTATTTTTTACTTACACATCACTAAAACAACTCAAGAGGTTTTGTCCTTTTCTGTCGTCTTAATATGTCTGTGTTGTAGAAGAGCTGGATAGCTTCGACATCCAAGTGGTGATGAAGTCTCTGTTCGTGAGTTTCGGCAAACTTTTTAATAACACTAACATCAAGTTCCACTTTAAGATTTTTCGAGATAATAAAACGTCAAGTGCGAATCGGACTCGCGCAGTATGGGTATCGTACAATACGACCTAATATAAGAAGACTTTATTTCTTGCCATATATCATGATCCTATTCAACAGGAGGGAAGTACCCTGTGGGATTTGGGCCACGGGGAGAATAGATAAATAAATAAATAAATAATGTTGGACAATCCACACAGCACCATCTAGCCCCAAAGTAAGCTACTCAAAGCTTGTGTTATGGGTACTAGATAACTGATATATTTAATACATTATATACATAGATAGATATTTCTTTTGATACATAGAAAACACCCAGACCAACGGAACAAACTTCTGCAGATCGTACACAAATTTGTTCCGAGGCGGGAATCGAACCCCCAACCTCCTGCGTCGCAGGCGGACCTTCGCCCGCTGCGCCACGGAGGTCGTCATCAATGAAAACTATTTTTTTAGTGAATAAACTACAAATTGACTGTTTTTAGATTTTTTCCTTCACTTGTGCTATGAGATCTTGCTTCTTGCTAAATTTTATGATTCTAGGTCAACGGGAAGTACCCTATAGGTTAGGTCCATGGCGAGAATCACAAGTATATTTTTGTGAATAAACAACAAATTTGCGGTTTTTGGATATTTTCCTTTACTTTTGCTTTTCGCCAAATTTTATGATGGTAGATTAACGGGAAGTACCCAATAGGTTTTGGTCCATGGCGAGAATCCAAGAGGTTACGGACTTGAGTACTTGATGTCAATTTCAACTCGATACCTCCACGCGTTCCTGATAAAAGGGCGTCGACACACGGACAGACTGACAACACAGTGATCCTATAAGGGTTCCTTTTTTCCTTTTAAAGTACGGAACCCTGAAAAGTAGCAAGGAAAATAAAGAATTTGTTATTCTCGAAATAAATACATCAATGCAAAATTTCAGCCCGATCCAAGGGTAGTTTTGACGTTGCCTTGACATTAAAATTTCATATCATCACAAGTTTGCCTGTAGGTATTAGACAATGTATTACAAAGTAGAATTGTAGTGTCTAAATTATCTGATCTCTGTGATTGTAGTAAATGAAAAGAGATAACCTATTGTTGCGCATGCATAAGTAATTTTATGCATGAATCCGAAAAAAAGGCTGCAAAAAATGACCGTGACATTCAAATTTTAGTCTATGTTTAATGCCAAAAGCCGCATGGCCTTTGGCATTAAACATACATCAGGTTTTGAGCATTTATAGGAAAGGTTAGCGAAAGCTGGCACGAATGGTTGGGCACACCAACTTTGTTTAACGAGTGTTTTTTGAGATACGGCAAGAATCATTCGGGTAAGAACGCAAACGTGTCGCGACAATCGTCGTATATGACGACCTCTGTGGCCCAGCGGGCGAAGATCCGCCTGCGACGCAGGGGGCTGTTGGTTCGACTCCCACCTCGGGACAAATGTTTGTACGATCAGCAGATATTCGTTTCAGTTTTACTGGGTGTTTTTTATATATAATAAAAAACGTATTTATAGTTATCTACTACCCGCGGTGGTGCCGCCGGCTTAGAATTTGCACCACCCCAACTCTTTCCGCGGGTGTCGTAAGAGGCGACTAAGGGATGTCCACTGAGGGCGGACAGCAGCGCCCCCTGCAGAACAATTCTACTAGCGAACTGCGATCCCCAACCCGCATGCCCAGCGTGGGGGCTATGGGCATTACCACCATGGGATAAAAGCCAATAAGGCGCTTAGTAGGGGGAGGCCTGTGTCCAATATAGGCTGGTGACGACAAAAATCTCTATATGGGTACATAAACAATTTTATTTATACTACACCTGCTCGGAAAGTTGCCTATTCCTTTTCCATTTATAGAATACAAAGTATGTCTTTGCAGGCCTATTAGGAAACCGGGAGGAAAAACTCTATGGAATTTCATTTCTCACTTGTTTTAGCGGGAGGAAAAAGTGTATGGAAATCCATTTCCGACGTGTTATTTTTTTTTATTTCCTAAATGATCGGCCGGTAGCTATGGTTATTTTCGTTCGGTCAAACGACAAAAAGTTTTTACTCCAAGTCCATTAGGTCTCCTCCGATTTCCGAACAATATTTTGAAAAAAGAATCCAAAGGCTGGCGCGGTCAATGAGGTTGTACCAACATCATTGGGCGCGGTAAGTTTTTCTAAATTTCAATTAATAATTAATTCTGCTTTTTAGTTTCCCCGAAGGTGTAGTATAAAGCACTATTTATCACTCGGCAGAAAGTGCGATTCCTACCTCGTGTGTTTTAAGGCCAAAACGACACACTCGTTAGGAATTGATCACTTTCTCGCCTTGGTGTAAAATGCACTATTTTACTTACTTGTACGTGCTGAAGCAAGCCTTAAGCTTCAAAGTTGCGCGCACATAGCTGGAGTAGTCTTCACCATCGACGACAGTCAACGCGGCCTTCAGAAGAAGCGCTTCGGCGTAACAAAGCTCTGCATGGGCTTCCATATCGGAGCAACTAGCGTAGTTATGCTGAAAATTAGACAAAGAATAGTTTATTACAGGTTTATTGAAAATGATTTGAATACGCACGCGTGAAAAAATCGGATTTTTACTATTTCCTAGTAATTTAGAGAGAAGTTTTGCGCACTTTTTAAGCCATTTGCTGCCTTGAATCTTTGCTAAAACAAACTTTGAATCAATTGCGGTTTTGGAGTCTTTTGACATTAAGAGATTTATTTTTAAAATCAACATTACGTCGATAGTCTCCAAAACTAGGTACATATCTAAAAAGTAGTTCATTCTAGTTCATATCTAAAGTACTTGTAAAACCTATAAAAAAGTAAAAACGCAATTTTTTTTACACGCCAGGACGTTTTCATAAAAAAAAATTGCCATAAGTCTTGTAGATAATATTTGATTAAAGATGATGACAGAGTTGTCATTTTCAATCCCAATTTTTACCTTTACTTCTAGACTAGCGGCCCATCCCGGCTTCGCACAGGTGGACGTTTATTTTTTAAACGTATAAATATAGTTGTAACATTCTAACGGTGAAATAATTTTTGAAATCGATCCAGTAATTTTTGAGTTTATTCATTACATACATACAAAAAATCTTTCCTCTTAATAATATTATTACCAGCGGCCCGTCCTGGCTTCATATAAATATAGCCTATGTTACTCAGGGATAATGTAGCATTCTAATGAGGAAAATTTTTTTGAAATCTATTCTGTAGTTTTTGAGTTTATTCGTTACAAACATACAAAAACATAAATCTTTCCTCTTTATAATATTACTAGCTTCTACCCGCGGCTTCGCACGCGTATTTTCGGGATGATAAGTAGCCTAATGTTAATTTATGCTACGTTCTAAGTGTATGCCCAATTTCATCTTGATCTGTTCAGTAGTATTGGAGATCCTAGGTAACAAAAATTTCACATTTCACAAACTTTCGCATTTATAATATTAGTAGGTTAGGATATTAGTAGGATAATAAGATTAGTGTACATTACATAAACAAGACGAAAAACTTACCCTTCTCACAATGGATCCCAGACTTTCTGTAAGTGTATAAGTCCGTCGTCGTGAGTTGCACAGAAGAATGCACTTTTTAAGAGCCTGCTTGGCTTTCAATATCAGAATTTTGTCGAAAGTTAACATTGCGGGGATGAATTCGAATATAGCTTGTCCCAGGCTATGATACAGTGACACGTTCGAGCTGAGGATAAATAAATTGATGGTTAATGGTCTTGTTTGGTCAGTGTCATGGTGTGGTAATCCTCGGCATTACGGCTCAAACGTTAGCAGTTGAAACGATAGGGTGTGCGTTCACAGGCCGGCATCGGACAATCCGCTGACAAGTGCGTCCACTGATCGGCAATCCGAAAGAAGTCATTCGCATGAAATGTCAAAGTTGCCTTCAAAGTCCTCGCTGGCATTGCCGACCCGTGCGGTACGAATCTTTTATGTCAAACCATTGATGGGGCCAGTGCGGAATGTCCGATGCCGGCCTGTGAACGCGCACCCTAACGTTTCAACTGCTAACGTTTGAGCCGTAATGCCGTGCCTTACCACACCGTGATCGCGGCCTAGGAATTATTGGCGTTGCTTTCCCACGGTAAAACTGTTGCACAGTATGGATCGAACAAGGATTTGGTGGTAGACTTTGGCTTGCCCAATTTTGTTTAAAAGGATAACATAAAATAACTTATAACTGTTATTCAAAAATCACTGATTATTCTAACAAATTAATTAACCTAATCGTTGTCTACAGCGACGACGCGTCGTCCCTGTAGACAACGATTACGTGGGCATTAAAATTCAATAGAACTAGGTGGTTTGATAATGTAGACAATAATTTAGATTTTCTGCTCATCATTTTAGACCAGTTCTATTGAATTTTAATGCCCACATTGTCGCCTCTCAGCTGTATAGCTGAGAAGCGGTTTCATACTTACAACGGCTTCATGATGGCCATGGCTCCTCGCAAGTCATTGCTAAAAAATTTAGCTAACGCTGCATTGCAGTCATCGAACGATGACTGCAGATCGACGAAATCTCTGAAATAGTTAAATATTTTTTTAACTTAAACTAAAAACTATTATGTTGCATACAGTCGTTCGACGAAGGCATTTTGACAGGGCAATCGTGCGAAGGGTAAGGGACGGGACGGCGAGTTGTATTGTAGTACTATGAGTACATCACCGCCTTAGTAATTCGGGAGCGTCCTCATCCCCTTCCGACCCGTCCCTTGGGCCCCGCACGATTGCCCTGTCAAAAAGCCTTCGTCGAACGACTTGCATATAGGTAGGCTGGGCTAATACGAGTACCCTAAAAACTATTTAATACTTACGATAGTGAATCTTCATCTCCAGCATCTTCAAAGATATCCTGAAAATATAACATGGCGTGACTTATCGAACATCTAAAAATCTAAATGTGAAAGTTTGGATGTTTGGATGTATGGATGGGTGGGTGCTTGTAACCTCTGCACGCCAAAACTACTGAACGGATCGGGCTGATATTTTGCATACAGGTAGTTTTAGGCTGGAAAAGAAACATAGGCTTTCGTTTTTTATCCCATAAATCATTTCCCATGGGATAGATTTAACCATAATACGTGTCCAGAGAAACGAAGCGTGCGAATCCGCGGGCAAAAACAAGTTTACAATTTTAAAAAATCTAGGTACTCACGAAAGGACGACCTAGTAATGCCTAAACCTATCAACACACGTAGGACTACTACAGTAATGCCAAATAATTGTATTACAACATTTACAACGAAAAGCCTACCTACAAAAAAACATTTTGGATTATTTTTGTGCTTCGTCAAGTTTATTCACAAATTTAGACTAGACAGAAACTTTTACTTGGATGCTTCGATGCAAATGACTCTCAGATCATCCCAACCAAATACATGCGTGCGAAAAGTAACCCTCATGCGGGTAAAATATATAAATTTAACCTGGGCCCGCACTCTTAAAAATCAAATCGAAATTTCTGATTAGTTTTCGTGCAAACGCTAATCTTGTGCAAGCGACATAAGAGTTGGTTTTGCACGACAATGTAAACGAAACTTCGATTTTCCTTTTTCGAGTAAGCCAGGCTAATTAGTACCTACGCAGGTTGGATTTGTGACGTCATGCATCATACTCAATACATAATTCATTTATTGTTTGTGAATCACGTAATATTACAGTCAGTTCATGATACTTACTTTCTGATCGACGTAATCTCTCACGCTGTCTTCTCAGTTTGAATCCGATCTGATCGGTAGCTTTCTAAATTCCATTCTTTAAGCACGTACGTTATACCACACGTGTGGACCTTCACCTTCGATTATGGCTTAGGTCAAGTTCGATTTTCCATTGATCCTTTAGTTAGTACTTTGTAGTACTTTGCACATTTTGTTTTATACCGTTATTGGTTATTTATTATTTTTATAATATTAGTTTTGCATATTCCTACTTCCTACTAACATTATAAATGCGAAAGTGTGTCAATGTTTATTACCACGTATCTCCGTAACTACTTAACCGATTTAGATGAAATTTGTTATGTAGATAGTAGACTCATCTAATTTTCAATTATTAACTTCTGAGAGGGTAAGAATGGGTGGTTAAGTTTCAATGGAAATATATTATTCCTTGGTAAAGTATTATTATTATTCGATTCACTCAAAACTCGGTATAAATAAACTATAAAGTAAATAATGAATGAATCAGGTATTTTTATTTCTGCAAAACTACCCCTAAGGGGCGTTTTTCCACGCAGGCCAAGCCGCGAGGCGCAGCTAGTTAATGCATAAAACTAAACCGAATAAATACACCACCCTCCGGTATTTGATTGTTTGTTTATGAGTTTGTAAGTAGAGATAATATGTGGCTAAAAGTACCTAGAACCTAAAGTACCTAGAGAAAGAAATCTAGAGTAACTCACATCATCTTGCAAAGTTAACGTGGTAGTGGCTGTTGACAGACGTTCTGAAAGACGCGATTCCTGCTCCTCATCAGAAACTGAAGCCATCGCCTCTTCAAATGCTGTAAATAAAATTTGATAAATACAAAACAAATAATGCCGGACAATCCACACAGCATCATCTATTCTCAAACTAAGACGAGCTTGGGGATAGATGATGCTAGAAGATAATGAGCTGCTACAAGACACTGAAACCATATAATATATGTTAAAAAAAATTGCAAAGCTAAAATAAGTAGAATTTAGCATCGGTGGGCATAGCCTATACTCTGTTTATTTATTAAGTCTTATGAAAGGTATTGACTTTTTGTGCTGAAAAGAATAGGTCAGTAAAAATACGTAAAAATTTGACTAACAAAGTGCCCATCACAAAACCTAGGTATAGGTCGCGTCACGTAAAAAGAACGCTGGAAGAAAGAGGAAGGGGTGTCTTCGCGCATGGGTACACTCGCGCACGATAGTACTATGCCAATTTGCTAATCCTATTCTTAACTAATATTTCGCTCGCGGCTTGGTATTGTTTATGAGAAACGCGCCCCACCGCATACCACCAAACAGGCCTATAAATCGCTTACTGCGCAGCTTGACCGCCAGCGTTCTTTTTACATGACGCGAACTATACTTACTACTAACCTTCGTCAGTCTGATTTTCTTTCAAGGCCGGCCCTGATGTGCTGGGCTCCATATGAATTGCTGTAAACAGATTTTAATTACGTCAAGAGAAAATGGCCGCTTTGAGACATTGAAAACATAAATGAGCTGTGGCTATGTCACCGTAGGAGTAAGACCCGTAAAATTATAAAATCGTAGGCCATCTTTGGCTGTCATTCATTAGTTGCCCAAACCACAACAAAAAAGTTACTGTCAATGCACGTTTTTCAATTATTTTAAATATTTTTAACTCCCGACGCAAAAAGAGAGGAGTGTTATAAGTTTAACGTGTCTGTCTGTGTATCTGTCTGTGGTATCGTAGCTCCCAAACGAATGAACCGCTTTTCGTTTAATTTTTTAGGGTTCCGTACCTCAAAAGGAAAAAAGGAATCCTTATAGGATCACTTTGTTGTCCGTCTGTCTATCTGTCTGTCAACCCTCTTTTCTCAGGAACGCGTGGACGTATCGAATTGAAATTAACGTCAAATACTAAAGTCCGTAACCCCTTGAAGCCGCGACATAAATAAAACTTCTTACGCACTCAAAAGTTACAAAAATCAGAAAACAGTAAATTTGTAGTTTATTCATTAAAAAAATACTTTTGATTCTCGCCATGGGCCAAAACCTATAGGGTACTTCCCATTGATGTAGAATCATACAATTTTGTACCTAAGAAGCAAGGCCTTATAGAACAAATAAAGGGAAAAATCCAGAAACCGTAAATTTGTAGTTTTTTTCACAAAAAAAAATCGATTCTCGCCATGGACCAAAACCTACAGGGGTCTTACGGACCACTTAGTGCGCGAGTCTGACTCACACTTGACGTTTTATTCTTTGATATTTTTGCGTCATTCATTACGTTGCATAAAGGCTCCCCTTGCAGCAAACTAGTATTTTTATCTAATTTCTGACCAAGTCTTAAAGCTTTCCAAATCTTTTCAAATTAAAGTAAAGACCTTTACTAAACTAAAGGACAAACTATTTGAAACTATTTGACTATATTTTCAAGGTAAGGCCTTACCTTGAATTTTCATTGATTTATTTAGATATAATTATAGTATAATACAAGACGAACCCTACGACGATTTTGTTCTACCGCTAGTTGCTAGGTGCTAATAAGTGCTAACTAATATTTTAGCATAAAATTTAAAGTAAGAAAATCTTTTCTTCAGATTATACCATTTAAATCTTTATCTAGACTTTGACAAGCATGTGAATTATTGTTTGTTGTCTGTATATTTTGACAAAATTGGCAGAAACTATAAGATCGACCAAAGTTGACTATGACATGAACTGCAAGGCAAGGTACACAAATTAATTAATTCAAGTATTTTGTTTCTATATGCTTTTAATAACGACTCGTCCCAGTGCAGTTTTAGATGATTACACGATTTAATTACCTCCCTGAAAGCCCCCATCAAATAAATTAAAAACATTATAATTAAAGCTGAAATTAAACTTCATTAACAAAGAAAATTACAACCAAATAATAGTAATAACTTAGAACTAGTATTTACAAATGAAACAATACTAATATTATGATTTGAAGCTAATCTCATGAAGATCTGGGCATAGTAAGTTAGTCTACGCAAGCAAAGCCGCGAGAAGAAGCATGTGCGTTCCGCGTTTCAGCGTCCTAACTAGATGTCGCTGCTAAAAATGGACGAGGGCTAGATCGCGCTAACGAAGCGTTTCGGGTTCTCAGTTGGTTCAATCTCGGAACCTTCATATTTATCTTCAAAACGGTATGGACAAACAGTCAGAATACTAGCTCTGACTCGGCGTCTGTTCCCTCAACTAAGTTGAAAAATGTATTTTTATAGAGTCACCTCTCGATTAACATACTTATTGAGGGGAAAATTGGCTCTTTGTATTTAACTATCCTGCATCCAAACTATACCACTGGAGCCGTACCTACACATATACAAAAAAAATTCGTAGGTCACTCAGGTATTTAAGTTATCTTAAATAGTAATAAATAGGCATCTACGCATATAATTTAAAGAAGATTCTACAAAATTTCTCAAAATATTGTAGATGTCTTATTAAATACTAATTTGTGCCCGCGGCTTCGCCAGCGTTGCTTCTATGAAAACGTTTAAAGGTGATTTCTATCCCATGGGAACTGATTTATGGGATAAAAAGTAGCCTATGTTTGATTCCAGGATTAGAATTACCTGTATGCAAAATTTCAGCCCGATCCGTTCAGTAGTTTTGGCGTGAAGAGGTAACAAACATCTATCCATCCATCCAAACTTTCGCATTTATATTATTTATTAGTGTGCAGTGTGATAATAAAATAAAATCGAGTTCGAGTTCTTTTCGAATTATTGAATTTTCTAAGAAGATTTACTATGGTATTATATTTTATTTTTACACCATCGGGAAGTAGAGATTTCAACGAACAGAAAGCACACCAAATTTTTTAAAAAAGCTGATATTATGACCGGTGAATTTTCGATTGAAAATAAGGGTACTTTTACGATATTAAGTCGAAATAAGGTGAAAAAACTTATATTTCAAATCAAATAAATTACAGTGTATTAGGGACATAAAAAGGTATGTTTTCACCAATTTTCGTATAAAAAACAATTTTATGTAAAAGATTCAAATAAAAAACCAAAAACTTGGTTTTTTACTTTGGGGAGTTTTTTACATAAATTTTGAGGTTATGTGAAAAAAGTGCAAAACAAAACTTGTAGATCTTTTTATTATCTACAACTTTGCTAATTGTTTTTTTTCCATAGGACTTAGTTTTGCCGGAAATCAAGATAAACCGTTTTTCCCCTAATAACTCAACCTCTTCCCCTTCCCGACCTAAGATCGCCCGTAAATTGTTTTTCCTTTCATTTTTATATTATTTTCCTCCTTTTCCAATGGGTTTCATCATACTATTATTTTTTTCATTTCAAAAATTATCGACCCTGGTCTAATATCGCCAAATTGTCATTTGTTTGCCTAGTGGCAGATCACAGTGCTCTTAATTTTATGTGTGAACATCTCTGTAATACCTGTATTTCACATATTTATAAATTTACTTATCAACTTGTTTATCTCGGTGAACAAGATCCTAACTAACCAAGGGTTTCAGTTAGTACTTCTGTTAAAAAATGATAAATGATAAATGAATTTATTGCTGTGTAACTAGGTGGTAATGAGTACATTGGTCTTAGGTCAATCTATATTAGGTATCTCTAGTCTACCATGCTCAGGTTTACAGCATTGACATGCAAAATGAAAAAGTTTAATTAAGATAAGTACCTACTTTTATAATTAACTATAGTAGTCGGTTTTAGAATCCTTGATATAATATTTCTCAATACATTTTATAAACAAAAGGGTAACAAAACCAAAGGAATATTTTTCGGTATCAAAGGAGCAAGACAATTTTTGTTTTCGGTTTTGATTCGTCCTTGCTCGTGTTTAATTTACTACAGACTTTGACAACGCATAATTCATGTTTTTGTTTAAATTTTGTTTTAATGATTACCTTGCTGTTTGCTGTTAGTTCATAATTAGTCTTTGTTAACATAAAATAGCTTGGATTCTAGAAGAGAGTATCATATTTGTTAATGAAATGAAATGAAATGAAAAATTACCTACAAAAAAAAAACGATTCCGCATTACCCATGTACTTATTCTAAAATTAACTTTCTCTATGTTGTTTTTTAGGGTACCGTTCCTGAAGGGTGAAAAAACGAAACCCTATTACTAAGCCTCCGCTGTCTGTCCGTCCGTCCGCCTGTCCGTCTGTCAGAGGGCTGTATCTCATGAACCGTGAAAATAAGAAAACTAAAATTTTCACAGAGCATTGTAATTTCTCTTGCCGCAATAACAACAAATAATAAAAATTAAAATAAAAGGGGCTCCCATACAGAAAACGTGTTTGAATTGTAATAACACATGAATTTTTCTAACTGTAGTTGAGCTACCTGTAAATTGTTTGCAACAAACAGTCTGCAGTTAGCTCAATTGTTTCAATTGTAAATACTAGTTCTAATTTATTTCTATTATTTTATTGTAATTTTCTTTGTAAATAAAGGCTTCTGCCCTTATTAATTATATTAACTGTAATAACAACAAATAATAAAATAAAATTGATAATTTAACGGGATCCCACTCTTTAATTATTCTAATCACTTTAAATATACCCTCCGATTTCCTAGCATAGGTGAGACCAGCAGGTCAATTCAGAAGTATTCATGAGTGGATCACTCATACTAATACTATTTTCGCCGATCTTGGTACTTTTTTAGGGTTCCGTACCTCAAAGGAAAAAATGAACCTTAGAGGTAACTTTGTTGTCCGTCTGTCTGTCTGTTCATCTGTCAACCCCCTTTTCTCAGGAAAGCGTAGAGGAGGCATCGAGTTGAAATAACCATCAAATACTCAAGTCAGACACCTCTTGAAGATTCATTATAAATAAAACTTCTAGGTCAACGCAATCGAGCAAAAGTTACAGCCATTTATGTCCGAACGTTTTGAAATTTTCAAGGGAATCACATGCACACAAAACCTTTAGGGTACTTCCCGTAGACCAAGAATCATGAAATTTATTCACCGGAAAAAAAATACCTTTGTTTCTTGCTATGGACCAACACCTACAGGGTACTTCCCGTCGACTTAGAATAATAAAATTTGTAAGAACCAAGGTTTTATAACTAAAAACCGTAAATTTGTAGTTTATTAAAAAAAACATTTGGATTCTCGCCACGGACCAAAACCTACAGGGTACCTATACCTACTGCCCGTTGAGCTAGAATCATGATATTCGGCAAGACACAAGGTCTTACAGGAACCCTTAATGCGCGAGTTCGACACGCACCTGACGTTTTATTTTTGCCATAGATAATTTTATCCCGAGTGTTCTTAGCTACGTTTCATGAAAATTAATTGGGGGGTTTTTTTAATTTTTAATTTTGTTCTTGTAAGTAGTTTGTTCAATAACATCCATATTAAAGTTGTTAACTTACTTCTAGAATGAGTGGAACAGTGGCTTACTGTCTGTGAGCACTGGCTACATCGACCAATCAGAGGGCAGTTTATTAATTCGCCAGAGAATTCGATAAGACCGTGTTTGGTTCACAGGTTTATTATCTTGCGCATTAGCTTAGGAAAATTATAAAACGTGTTTGAATGCGTTAAATTGTAAGTTCCACAGGACTGTTGATTATTATCCGGAAAATTATAAGGTCGAGATTTTTTATAATTTTACAGGTCTTGCTATCTGCCAGTGACAGCTACATAGGCACACTACGCGAAAACTTCGGATATAGTTAAAATCCGAAGTTTTCGCGTAGTACCTTTATCATATAGGTACTCGGGCACTTTAGCCGAAGAAACTTTAGTAACAGTAGGTATTACAAAACCTACTCACATATGTCAGCAGGGTTTGCCGATGCAGGGCTTGCTGTGGACACTGCCATCTCCGTTTCCAAGGGCTTCTGAGCGTTGCCTGCCGCCATTTTATCTGCTGAAACCCAATTACAATTACGTCAAGGCAAAATAGCAGCATAGAGGCACTGACATTATAAAACATTTATAAATGAACATCTGAAGTTTGCTTCCTGTGTGCGCACTATGATTCATCTGTAGTATGATCGTGTTCTTTCTATTGCGTGCGAAATAAAATATATAACGTGTATAACAACCCGTGAATAAGGCAAAATTATGACAACGCCCATCACCCACGAGGGAAAACGCCAGAAGCATGGAGCGGAAGCGTCGTGCGTGGTACTGTTCTTCGAAAAGGATGATAGCACGCGGCTGAATAACAGCAGGCCCATTTCGCTTCTGAGCCATGTCTATTAGCTGTTTTCGAGGACCATCATCAGAAACCGTCTTGCGCGCAGTTTTGACGACTTCTAGCACCCCTCTTGAACAAATCAAGCTTCGCAAAAGCTGTTAGCCATAGATCATGTGCTAAAAAATAACACAGAAGACTGAATAGTATAACCTGCTCCTTTGTCTAGCGTTTGTGGAGTATTTAGGCTTTGATTCGAATGAAACTTTAGCTATAGGTATTACAGTCCAACCAGAGGTGCCAGGTGCGACTGTCGAGATACATATGTACCTTCGTGCAATCTACATGCTTGTATGAAAACGTTGAAAGTGTTAGTCCATTTACAAGACCAGAACTACCACGAGATGGGAGTTAGGGAGACTTTAAATGATTCTTATTCTAGGAATGATCCTAGAATAAGAATAAGCAACATTTATTGTTCTATCTGTGTACATAGTTGGTCTTAAGAACTACTTTTAAATTGTTCAACAGTTTATCCTTTCGGACATACAAAATTATAATTATTATTAACATTAGTTAATAAACTATAGTTACATTTAGTTAACAAAATTACGAAACTAATCACCCCTGCGCTAGAGGACGTGTTTAAAATTCTGGATTCTAAAGGGCTATGCATCAACATAATAACAGCAAATACTTGACTCATCTTGACTCATCTTCGCTTTGCAGACGAAATCGTACTCATGGCTGAGACCATGCAGGACCTTAGTACATGCTTGGTAAGCTCGTTCGAGCCTCCGAAAAAGGTGGTCTTAGAATGAACATGGATAAGACAAAAACTATGTTAAATGTAGTTCCAGCTCCCGTGTCATTGCAGGCAATACCGTCGAAGTTGTCGACCTTTAATGACCTCTACTTAGAATAAACCGTTCAACTATAAAAGTTTAACTTCGAGAAAGAGGAATCGCCGAATTCAGTTAGGATGAGCGTCATATCGTGATGAGGATGATGGGCATCGTCGGGAAGCTAAGTAGTAATGACAGGCACAGAAACGTGGTGAGGGTGACTTACTATGGGCCTTATAAGGGCCGAGGTAGTACAGAGAGCAATAAAGAGCTACGCTTGAAGTATCTCTGCGAGAACGCATCAGAAATGAAATCAGTAGAAGAATCCAGGTAAACTATAGCTCTCCGAACAGATGGCCGTATGGGCCATAAGGAGTCCACACGCCGGAAAGCGCAACGACCCACAAGGTGAACAGTTGTCTTTATTGCAGGAAATCGTTAGGTTCAGGTAGCAGGACCGGTCATATTGGTTTTTTTTGGGATCTATGTCCAGCTGTGAACATCTTTCCGTTGAAATAAAGATGATGAAAACAAACCCTACTCACCTGAGTCAATGAGTTCCGGGTTCTCTGAGGCATCCAGATAGCTGGCAACCATTTGACTTGCTGTAAACCGATTATAATTACATCAAGACATAATGGCTGCTTAGAGACACTACACGTACAGACATCATAAAATGTTAAATACTCAATGTAGGTACAATACTTCCTTGGTCACACTAATGTTATATATGCGAAAGTTAGGGATGGATGGAAAAATGTATGGATGGATGTATGTTTGTTTCTTCTTCATGACAACATTACTGAACGGATCGAGCTGAAATGCATCGATGTATGTAGGTGTGGACATGGAATAACATAGGCAACTTTGTTCCTAAAACTCATTTCCTATATATTTTAAGAAATATTATATACTGACATTGCCCAGCCTGTACATAAGAAATATTTGCTGGTTTGTGAAACAATATCCTCATTACTTTAAGACTCACGCAGATGTGACGGAGATACACACGAGACCTAAAGGCAGGCTCCATGTCCCAATATGCAGAGTAGAACTTGGCAAAAAGAATGCATATCATCAGGCAATACGTATTTATAATAAATTGCCCAATCAATTTAAAACTATGTCATCTCCTCAACCTTAACCAACCTTTATTGGTCCACTACTGGACGCATGTCCCAGCCGACTGCCGACAAACTATTGTACGGTTTTGCAAAAACATTAAAAGTCATATACTTTTAAGTTGAAGAAAATAAACTAAAATCGATGTAGAGTTACAATAAACAACATAATAAAACTTACTTGAAGTTGAACTCGTTGAGGAGTTTTTAGAAACATAGCTTGATTTTGAGGACTTCTTCGAGGTACGCTGAGCTGACATGCTCGCCATTTTGGTTTGTGTAAAGAGAGATTTCGCTTTATTTTTCCTGAAAAATACATAAAGATAAATATCTACGAACGGTTACTTATCGGATACATATCAGATGTTTTGCCCTGCATACTTTGGAGATAAGGGGGGAGAACGGTCGTATGAAACCTAAAATAATTTCAAGCACCGTTTTCAACTAAACAAGGTGCTCCATACATAGGTTTGACCCATTTGACCTTGGTCCCATTTGGTAGGTCCCATTTGACCTTGTTAGTTTCTGGGATATTCAACTGGGAAGGACAAACGGACTGACAGTGTGAAACCCTACGTTTACCGAAGTAAAATTTTCCCTTGGTAAATGATTTTTACCGATAGATATGTACAATTTCAGATAATGTCTATCCTGTGTGATTTGCTATCACCATTGCATATTGCGATTGGTTTCAATACATAATTTTTTGACACGAAAATGGTCAAGTAGTAGGTAGTAGTATGGCGAATACCTTGATCAATGAAGTAGACCAAAAATTCAATGTCCAGTCCTTGGAAACCAGACGTGTTCCTTTCGATCTCATCTATTTATCCAAATATTACACGCAATCATTGATTTCTCCAAGCTGTTATCAGAGATATCTTTTAATACACGATTTAGTTCGCGCAGGTCCAACACAACCAACCTCTTTGCTTTGTTGACTTATGAAAACAATATCTCATTTTACAACCCCCTAACCCGAATGCCCCGCCAATACAATAATTTAGCTCAGGATAACATTATACTTGACGTTTTTGTTCCTAAATTGAGCCAATTAACCCGAACTTTAAAATCAATTAAATTAAACTCTTAATACAATGGTCTAATTGTTGGTAGGTGTGCTCAAACACTTATTTATAATTAGCCTATGGTATCCCTTTATTCTGTTATATATATATTTTTTTTAAATTGGGAATTTTTGCTCTACATGTTTTGCTCGTATGATTCTCTGTATGCACATAATTTGTGAAATAATCAAGTTCTAAACCCATTTTATTCAAGTTTTGTATATTCTGTGATTATTTAATTTTTTGTGCGTCTAAATAAATAAATAAATAAAAATAAGACCACGTTTACAGGAAGATTTTGGCCCTTACATTGACATTTTGTTACTTTTTTTTTAATCTCAACACAACTTTAGACCGTTTACACACCGCATCCTATAAGAATCCGTGAAAATACGGATATAAAAACTCTGACTGAATTCGAATATTGCTTTACGCACTGCATTCGTCAAAATACGTATTTAGAGGCACTTATCTAATCTTTGTAATATTATTATGATTATTTTTAATCCTATCTAATTCATAGTTGATAATGTTACCTACTTATGTTTAAAGACGTAGATAGATAAGCAGATTAGTTCTCGAATGATTATCTTCTCACACGCCACTTCTCAAGGGCCCTGCCTGAAAACCAGCGCTGTATTGAGCAAATGCTTGTTTACTGCAACATGCTGAGGCAGGGACCCATTTTAACCTCGTCCATTATCTCTGTAAATATAAGTACCTACGTATTAAATAAGTTGTAATCTGTGTTCTTGTCTTCTGCCTAAAATTATGTACTTGTAACGTAGACTTGTGCCTACTAATGTATTTGTTGGGTAAAATAAATTATTTCTCTCTCTCTTTTTGATTCAAATATAACAAAGATCCTATGACTACGTTCCGCTACAACTATCTCTGAAATATAATCACTTCAGGGCTTCAGTTTCGGCATACCCACCTACGTCATGCCTACATAAATGGGATTCAAATCGGATAGAGTGCGCAAGTGTAACTACAATTCGGAACAAAATATTGACGGACCGAAGTAGCGTACTACGGGTAATTCGGTCCGAATTGGAGATTCACGGATGACGGAGAGAAGTCGGATGACGCATATCGGATCTAGTGAGTAAACTATCAAACATAATATAGTTCTAAGACTATTATATTCAAAACGTAGTCATAGGATCTTTGATTATATTAGATAAATATCTACAAGTTCTAAGACTATTATATTATTATAAGAATATATTTGTCCCCTATTTCGGCGCAGACAGAGTCACCTTACATTTTGAACTACCACCCTTTCGTGTCACTTACCTCCATGTTATGGTGATTTTGTTTTCCGTTTGTTTATTTCTTACTTTAAACATAAAGATAAAATATATTTATTTGCAGCAAAAACGATCATTTTACAGCACTTAGATAGGTAGGTAGAGTTTATATTATATTTATGATTTTAAGATATGTACGTTATTGTTATGGCCTATTAAAAACTTTGATTAAAACTGATATAATAAAGTTATTGCTGAGGGCTTGGAGACTATGATTGTACCGATGGATCTTACACTAGGCCGAGACTGTATCGTCAGGTCCAAGCTGATGATTCTTACTTAAAAAAAATTATCTCTGTCCGAATAAATGTTTTTTTTATTATATTTGCTATCTGCATTTCCCCGCGGTAAAAAGTAGCCTATGTTCATCAGGAATAATGTGGGCTTCTAATGGTAAAATAATTTTTCAAATCGGTCCAGTAGTTTCGGAGCTTATTCAATACAAACAAACAAATAATCAAATTTTTCCTCTTTATAATATTAGTATAGACTACCTACTTGGGAACGTATTTTCGAATCGGATGCAGTGATAAACCGCTGTTAGTGTGCAAGTCCGACTCACCCTTGGTCGGTTTTATGTAAAGCCTTATGACGTCAGTCGCCATTCCAAGGCTTGCCGCCTACTGTGTGCGCTATGTAGGTATCCTATCCATAATCCTATCCTAATTCCAGGTAGGTTGGCTGTGCGAACATAAATCGAAGCACGGGCGGCGTGACAGAGTGGGACAGCAGTATTACAAAACCCACCTGAGCCAGAAGTAGATACGAACTAGACTCATTTCCGCATAGATAGGTAGGTTCTACATAGATTGCTAAAAGTTATATTCATTTAGCATCGCCAGAGATGGCAAACAACTTAGTACCTACCTACCAAGTTAATAATTAGCTAAGTATAGTTAGGTCTCTCGGTCTCTACCTAACTACATCTAGCAATGTATGAGATAAACAAGTTTGATTATAGGTAGACTAACTAGGCTATTATAGCGATTCACTTATAGCAGTGAGATGATAATCCCTTTACTTTTGCTTTTATTAGGGTACCGTACCTAATAAGGAAAAAGGAACCCTTATAGGATCACTTTGTAGGCCGTCTGTCAACCCCCAGAGACCCTCAGGAACGCGTGGACATATCGAGTTAAAATTACCGTCAAAAACCCAAGTCCGTTGATTATCCATTCAATATGGGAAACCCTGTATTATGTAGTACATACCTAGGTTCAACGAGAACGGGTAATCGGTCACATAGCTCTGCCAGCTCAGCGCAACAATCCCGGAATTTATATACCTAGGTATCACTATTTCGATATATAGAACACGAGATTTACCGATTCACCTCTTTTTTCGATTGCTACCACCCTAAAACTTTTGGAGATCTATATTTTCTAGACTCATTTAATGTTTTAAAACGAATTAAGCCTTCGCGTTGCATGCTCCGCTTGCAACGCGATGGAGAAAGCCGTCAGCACTGGGCCCATAACACTTTCACTACCTACCTATGTATATTACATCTTTCCAGCTCTGGCGCATACGAGATGTGATAAATATTTTTCGTTTCGCAACTTACCTATGATAAGCGGCTTTTGAAATATGTTTTAAACTTAGGATTTTTCACGGTTCTTTGGTAGAGTAGAGATCGCTCTTGAGCGATAAGATCGCCACTTGTCACTTAGATTTAAAGCTGTTTTTGTTGTATTGTTTCTATCGATATGTGTGCAATAAAGAATTTTCTATCTATCTATCTTTTTAATGAGCTCGTCAATCTTTAGCAAAAGTACCCGGTAAGAGTGATAATAATATAAAATTTCAAGGTGTTTTTTTCGTGGAATCTGATTGGTTAGGTTGAGCGAGGCAATTCTGTTCAAAAATATTCAGTTTACATTTTAAACAAGTGGTTTATATATATAGTGGATAAAATTTCGTGAATTCTGGCAAATTATTGGTAACTTAATCTTTATTTGCCTTTTTCTTTATAATTAAAACGCTTAGGGAAAAAATGGTTAAATATTACAAATTAAACAAAAAACTGGTCAATGCCTGGGCGCGACGGGGCGGCGCCGGGAGGGCTATTCTGTCCGGTGGTCACGATGCTCTGTGCTGGTGCTGCTTGCAAACAACAGTGTGTTTGCGACAAAAATATATACCTACCTAGCTCCGATGGTGGATCAATTTTAATATTAGGAATTTGACCTTTTCCTAATGTAAAATGGAAATAAATAGTTTTTGATCTGTTTGAAACTTGTTTCTTGTGAAGATAATGAACGTTCATTAAAATGTGATCGGTAAGACTGCGACCGAATAGCGATCGCATGGCGACCGACATGGTCGCCATGCGATCGCTATTTATGTCGAGACTGCTATAACTGATGATGATGGTGATTATGTTGATGATAAATAAATACCTATTGCTTACTTATATCAGAAACTCGACGCCAAGCAGTGAGTTTTAGTTCTTAGTGTCGTCATGGTTTGTTTACAAACATTCTATATCGAGTTTTACAGAGTATCGTTAATCGGAGTACCTAGGTATAACAGCTAAAATGACCTGAGGTTTTTTGATATAGTGCGTAACCCCCGTAACCCCACACGGGTAATTTCTAAGAAATCAAATAATCTCGCAAAAATTTTCGACTTCGACGGGACTTGAACGGAAGGATGCAGGTTCAAGTCCCGTCGAAGTCGAAAATTTTTGCGATATTATTTGATTTCTTAAAATGACCTGATTAAATCTATCATCATATAAATATTTTTCTCTTATATCCACTCTGTATGGTTTGATTAAGATAAATGCCATCATAATAATTTGGCATATATGACGTGCGTTGCATCGGACGCGTCACCAAATGACACCTTTGGTTTTGGATCCCTGGGAAATAAATGTCAAAATCGTTTTCAATTCTTCTAATATTTAATTTTATAGAAGGGTCATCGAAAGAACGGATCGGTCATCCTTCGTTTTAAGCGATCCGTACCGTACCTACCTAATTTGCTTTTAGACCTCTTGTTTACGCCCGTTGCTATGGAAACCATTTGTTACCAGTGATTGTGAATATCATGTGATGATTTTTTATAAATATACGTTTTACGGCGCACATCATCAATTCCTCGACTCAAGAGACCATAAAATTTTTATGGGGTCACCTTTAATCAACTTACCTATAAAGCGCGTCCCACGACTATGCCACATGGAGGGAAAGTAGGTAGGTAGGTAAGGTACCTACCCATCTTAAATATTGTGTATAGAATTTTTATCTAAAATTTACTTCATTTTGATTTTAAAAATAATCTAAACTGCTTTTAAAGTTTTTTGAATAATCGCCTGTCTGGACTAGGAATCAAAAAATTGTAAGAAAACACCCGTAATTTTAATGTTAAATCCCAAGACATAAAATAAAATCTTATTATGTATATTAAAATAATAAGGTGTTAATATTCAAATTATTAAGAATAATAAAAATCTAACAACAGCAACCAGCAAAGTCACATACCTACCTACACACATACAATAAAAAACAAACGTACGAAATGAGCAACTCCTCCATAAACCAAAAGTTTTCGGAAATACGACTTACCTTTTTCTTGCCTGTGCACGCACTACCTTTTGCGAAGCGATCGATGAAAATAACAGTGGATAGATAAAATCTCTTTGAAAAAATTATGTACACTGCAAAAATCGTAAGTACGTACTTTAACACATTGAAAACATTAAATTACAGACACACACGAGTCACTGCTAGCTCACAATATAAACTCGGTGTTTATTTTATTTTAAGATTTTCCTACCAAAGAAAACTTACAAAAGTTTTACTGACTGAATCAAAGAGTAAATAGATAAAAATGCTAAACCTTCAACAGTCAACACGTCTTGATGGCTGGCTTGGCAGAGCTGACTGAGCCAGCCAGTGTTGCCGGCATTCAAAATCAAAAAGCTCCGAACAAATTTGGTCTGAGAAATGACAAACATATTAGTTTCGTATAATATCAGAAAAATAGCAAATCCTGAAAATATAAGTTAAATAGGCATGTTTATAAGTTTGTTTGTGTATATGTGTGTGTGTGTATTTGTTATTACGTTTTTAGACTTAAGAGCTAAAGTTGTCCGAAATGGCAAGGAAACATGTAAAAGAAATAACAGCGAGTGGAGCGAGCCACGAAAATGTTTAGTGGCAATTGGCTAAAATTACAAGAACACCATAACAATAGCTAGTAACAAGTGCGAAAAAAGAATTAGACTTACAGAATGGCCGATGCCAGCAATGGAAGGATGTTATTTTACTGATATTATGGAGTTTCTATAGGCGCTTTGGTCCGAAAAGACCTTTAGAAGATAAATATGTTTTGGTTGTTTTAGAGTGCTAAGCTCGGGTCAAAACCACCCATTGAAACTCGGTCTTGTCATCCCTTTATTGCTGACGATGCTCGGGAGTATAACAACCTTGTATAAAAATGGAATAGTTTACCTCGTGAAACAATCTACCTAGTTTTAGCGTACCTCGCCTATACCTAAAGTAGAGGATGAATATTCGTTTTCTCGTCTATCCCATTGTGTAATGTATCGTTGGATAGCTCGTTATAATACTGTGAACACGGATTATTCATTACGCTACCAGGCAGTGGATTGGATGCAGTGGTCCAAATCCTGGGAATATCTGGAATAGCCTAAAAACGTATATGCCTGATCCATAGATAGATGATGGCTTTTATGACTCACTAGACCAAAATATCCTAAGACCCTCGATGAGGCACAGGGCGTCCACAGTAAATCGCCATCCCTTCCTGTGTCGAGCTTCGTTCGCGCTCAATTTCATTCCCCATGTCCTTCACTCCTGCTAAGATTTAGAGCAGCGCCCGCGCACGTTATCGCTTGCCTTGCAGGTTCCAGTTCAGTCCGGAGCTTGTGTGCGGATATGATCGGAGCCCCTACGGAGAGTGTGGCCGCGTCAGTTCTACTTTTTACGCCATAATTGTAGGTCAATTTGTATTTGTCAATGTGACATTTGTTGCCTGTCTAGACTAAACTTTTAAACAAAATCTTTGGAAAATAATTACAATCAGTAGGTAAATCCGAATTTCTGACTTAAGTTAGGTACATAAATTATTGAAATCATTCGATCATTAAAAACATGCAGTGCCTCCTTTTCTGACGGTGATTCACCGTCGTAGCTTTTATACAGGGTGTTTGGTACAACGTTAGTCATATGAAAACTGGAGGTAGGTGGAACCACGTTTCGAATTTACTTGGTGGATTTTTTAACTCTGAAAAGTTTCTCGGCTATTTTTAAGAATTTTAAAAGATTTTTCGATATTTTTTTTTTAACTAAATTATTTAGTGTACCTGTAACTTTATTTGTACGAAATAACATACCTTAATATTTTTTTTAATTACAACTGGCATTTTAGCCCTTATTAATAAAATCAATATTATATACGTTAGATCTATGTCCAGCTGTGGACTAATTTAGGTTGATGATGATGATGATGATACGTTAGATCAAATAAATAAAGCAGTTACAGGCATGCAATATGTTTAAAAGTGCTTCGTCGATCGAGTTCTGCTGAGAGCATCAAGTTCTGTAAAAAGCAGCGCACTGGCAAGAAATCCAAAACTCTCGGATGAGACTCTCGGGCTGATAACAAAAAGGCAGGAAGTCACCCAAGTGACTTCGCCAGAAACGTCAGACCTGAACAAGCGAATTGCTGAGATGGTACGGCGTGACCTTCGGAGCTCCAACACACGCCTCATCGAAGAGGCGATAGAGTGAAACCGAGGGTCCAAAGTATTCACTCAGCAGCTTGGCATGAGCCACCTACCTGACGAAGCTCAAAACGCACGACGACGGGAGGATCGTATTGTCGAAACCGGAGATCTCCACTGAGGTAGAGGATTTCTATGGTCGTTTATACGCTGCAAATGCCCCCCAGTCCCGACGAGACGATCATGATTCTAGAGCCACCCTGACAGGCCACTATACCGAAGAACTGCCAGACATCAGTCAAGACGAGATCGTGTTAGCTCTGAGGCACCTTAAAAATGGAAAAGCCCCCGGTGAGGACGGAATAACTTCAGAGCTTTTGAAATCCTGAGGTGTGCCCTGTTATAAAGGAGCTACAGAACCTCTTCAACGCCATCCTTCACAGTGGGAGAACTCGAAAGGCGTGGACTGTGGAGCGGGAGTTTGGTGATGCTCTTTTTTAAGAAGGGAGATAAAACCCTCCTTAAACCATCTCACTCCTGTAACTACTCAAATAAGTAAGGTGAATAGATGTGAACTAATCAATTAAGGTAAGGTGCTAGACGTGATAATAATTACAGTGAAAATGGCGCTGCGAACAAGTGAAAATAGAGTCTGTTTTATAATAAGACTAGCGACCCGTCCCGTTTTCGCACGGGTGCGTTGCTGATACGGACTTTTTTGTAGACCTTTTAAGATGTACAATACTGTAGTACATTATTTTGATATATCTTGTAGGGTTAAGACGGCGTTAGCAATGTAAGCGCAAAAAATTGTGTATGTCATCACAATAGAAATCTCTAAAAAAAATTGTGTTTCTCTACTATATTATACATGTATTATAAATATAAACCATCTTCTTGAATCACTCTATTTATAAAAAAAATCTGTTGCGTTATTTTAAAGTTTCAAAGATCTATGCATACATAGGAGATAGACAGCGGGAAGCGACTTTGTTTTATACTTCGTAGAGATACATTTAATACACCATTTAGATATCTTAAATAAAATGAATCATAAATTAATTCAAATATTTCAAAAATGATTAAAAAACGAAACTTTCAGAAATTTCAAAAACTTTTTTCTAATTTCGACATTACAATTTGTATGGATAATGCATTTTTATTTATTTTTATTTATGTCTGTACAGGCGCACGAAATGTATTAACTATTATTTTAAATTTCAAGATGATAGCTAAAAAAGGACAGACAAAAGCGAGACCATAAGGGATTCGAAACCGATCTTGAATCTTATCCCAAAAAAAGCAATAATGAAACCTTAACAGAAAAAATGTTACTTATCCGGAAACGAATCGTAACTTATGACTCAAGGGCGCTGGCAACACTGATGTATCCAAGAGCGGTCTTTGTGCTTTGAATTTAGCATCTCTTTCTACACTATGCAAACTGAGCGAGACTTTCTTCAAACCCAGATAAATAGATATCGCACTGCAAGCGTAAAACGATTATGTGTAAGCTAAGCTTACCCACCCATTATCCACTCCCTGCTCGCTCAACGAAAGGCCAACTAGCAACCAAACCGACGAACGAATGGTGGACAGTTTAGTGGAAAGCAAAGAGTAAAAAGTAAAGTAATGTTTTGGTGGAAAGTGGAATGATTGTGACGTGATTGAGACGGTGGGAATCGAAGAAAACCCTTCGCTTCTTGCCAAGTGCTTCTATACAAGTGCTGGTTTTTTATTAACTGGCATTTGATGGTGTTCAGTACCTAACCTGTTTTATGGTGTTTCGTGTTTATTTGCGCTTGCTGGGCGACGAGTACAAGGAAGGAACAAAACACACATAAATAAATACTTCTGTCGGACTTGTTCACATCCGTTGACTATACAGTTTGTGAATTGGTTTGTTGAAGCCGACGATTTAAGTTACAATAGCTATTGTATACCTACTCTTTGACGAAGTATTATTAAACCATGTCCTTGACAACAGCAATGTAAAAAGAAAAACATACAAAATGGCAACTTCAAATCAGAAGATAGAGATAAAGATTGAAAAATTGTGCCGGACGTGTTTATCGAAAGACAATGAATTGAATTCATTGTTTGATGTTGTTATTGGAGAAGTATCCTTAGATTTCATAGTGACAGCAATTACTGGACTAAAGGTAAGATCCGTACCCCTTTGAATATTGTTTTGGCTTGTATCAATAGTGTTAAATACATTGACAAAGTAATGAAGAAGTAGTAGTATAAATAATGCACTAGTAGGTGAATTTGTGTTGGTCTTTTCTCAAAATATGGAGGAAATATATGGATATCTCCTCCAATTTTCGAACTACCTTTAAGTTATTTGTGTATCTTGCTATGCTCTGTCTACCTCAGCTTAAAAACTTAGATTTATGGAGCTATCTTGTATTCCAACTATATGATCAATCAATAGAATCAGAGTCAAAATAATATAGTCTGCCTACCTAAAGTACTGCTATGGTATACATTATATGCCTTTCCATTATAGAAGAGCTACTTAGCAAGTCAACAATAGAATCAAGCTATTGTATTGTTGACTTAGGCTGATCAAAACCATTTCCTCAACTAAGGTTTCCACTAGAGCTGTGCCAATTATATTAAGATAGAAAAGTTTGTTGTTCCAAATGCAAAGGGCCTTTATTTTCTCAGTTGGTATGGTAACAGGTCCATGGACAAAACAATTGGTTTTCTAAGGACTGATTTCAAAAGCAAAGGGACTATTCCAAACTGCAAATATATTTGACCGATGTATTTCAACTGAGGCGAAGAAATCTTGGTTTGATATTGAAATGCCTAGTAGCCTTATGCCAGTTTCTATTACTTTGATTTTATACTACCTACAGCACTTGCAATAAATTCAAATCAAATAAAAGAGATAATTCATGAAATGCATGCAACATTTCTCTGGGAAAGATGTGTTTTTCATAATGTCCAGAATTAGTAATCAGTATATTCATTGTTTTGAAAAAACTAAAAACTGACTTAGAAACTCTTCCTGTAATTTTACACTATTATATAATTTTACTGCAATAATATTGCTTTGCCGAGCTATCAGTCCTTTGCCCAGCAATCTCTCGCCCAAACTGATCTACACAGCATAGAGTTTATGGCATTGCCCCTTAATATTATGAGCCAATAAGGTGCCTGCTAAGGGAAGTTATGTATGTTCCGCAGAGGACTATAATGCTGATGATAAATAAACTGGTACCCAATTCTATTAACCAATCTCTTTATTATGACTCGTAGAATTGTCTATAGATGAAATAAACTCTAGATATATTATGACTGTGGTGTCTCGCAGAATCGCCCATAGATGAAAGAAACTCTAGATAGTGCATGCAGTGCTATTTGCACGGAGAGATTGATAAAATGGTAAAAACCTTGACACTTTTGTCTCTCCATCTGTAGTTTATTTCATCAAAAGTGATTAATAGAAGAGTTAGGGCCCTGATCTGATGATCAGTCTAGAAAGATGTTGATTAGATTAGTTACTGGACTGTCATATTTGAGCTCTTAAAAGTTGTCTGGAAAAGAACCTAACGCAGCTGTAGGTTTGATCCATCAGTTGGAATATAGATTCTCCATGCCATAAGCTAGTTCCACCGTAGTTGTAAAAAAATTATTTGCTGCGCTGACCTTATTGCATGCAAAGCTTGTGCAAAATGTGTTGTTTGCTTTTAACCTTGTTTCATGTGTTTAAATGTGTAGTGTAAGTTGTCTGATGATGATGATTAGGTGGTTTAGAAGTCTACGGAGGAGGGACATAGGCTACATAAAAAGCGCGTGCAAAGCCGCGGGCAGCAGCAAGTTTTGAATATAATTATTGACAATGTTTGCAGCGCGATAGATTTTCGTCTAAAGGTGTTTATGGTGCATAAAAAATGGCTCAATTTGATCTGAAAATATGGCAAATTAGTTAAGCCCTCATAAAATGATATTTAAGTGTTTTGAAACACAAAGGCTGCAAACAAGCTATTTCTAAAAAAATTATGCTGGACAATTCACACAGCATCATCGAGCCCCAAGCTAAGCAGAGCTTATGTTATGAGTATAAGATAGGGTTGCCATCCATCCGGGTTTCCCCGGTGTTATGGGGTAGGTACTAGATGACATAAACATTATTTGTTACATAGATATTTTTTTATTTTACATAGGAAACACCCGGAACTAACAGATGTTAGTTCCGGGTGCTACTAATATTTGTACGATCAGCATCTGCTGATCGTACAAATATTTTTCCCATGGCGGGAACCGAACCCGTAACCTCCTGCGACACAGGCGAACTTTCGCTCGCTGCGCCACAGGCGAACTTTCGCTCGCTGCGCCACAGAGGTCGTATGTAAAATTTCAATGAGATTGAGGATGTAGTTTCCTAATGAATCGGAAAGTACGTTTGTATGGCTTAAGTGTCCGCAGCCTTCTTAAGCAAAATGTTTTGTGACATTGTTTTTCATTGGCTTCTTGAATGTATTGTAGTATGCATGTATGCACCTTGTTTTTTCATCTGCCTATATTGTTAGCTTGTTGAGAATACTGGAGGCCTAAAATATAATTTAACCCCCAATACCCAGTAGTAGGAGTATAGACATAGTTATTCTATGCCGGGTATACTATTGGGTATTGGGGGCTATATTATATTTTATAGACATTACGATTGCGTCATTCTGTCCTGTGCCAACATACTCCTCACCTATCTTTCCCTGCTATTTTAACCTTATTTTCTGCAATAAACAAGCACATGTTATATGATGATATTGAATTTCCATGACAGTATGTGTGAGAATTTTTTAGCAAACAAATGATGCCTAGTTTATAACCGGCTTCGAAAAAGGAGGAGGTTCTATGTTTAGCTGTATGTATGTTTTTAGGGTTCCGTACCTCGAAAGGAAAAAAAGAACCCATATAGGATCACTTCGTTGTCCGTCTGTCTGCCTGTCTGTTCGTCTGTCAACCCTATTTTCTCAGGAACGCGTGGTCGTATCGAGTTAAAATTAACGTCAAAAACTCAAGTCCGTAATCTCTTGCAGCCGCGATATAAATAAAACTTCTAAGACACCGCACCCAAAAGTTACAGCCGTTTATGTCCGAATATTTTGAAATTTCCAAGGGAATCACATGCACACTAAACCTATAGGGTAATTCCCGTAGACCTGGAATCATGAAATTTGATGAGCAGCAAGTTCTTATAGCACAAGTAAAGGGAAAAATCCGAAAAACATAAATTTGTAATTAATTCACAAAAAAAAAAAATACTTTTGATTCTTGCTATAGACCAAAACCTAAAGGGTACTCCCGTTTACCGAGAATCATAAAATCTGGTAAGAAACAAAGTCATTTAGAAACAATACGACTAAAACAGATAACGAGAAACATCTGAAAATCGTAAATTTGTAGATTTTTAATCAACAAAAAAATAATAATTTTTGATTCTCTCCCTCGATCAAAATATACAGGGTACCTACTTCATGTTGACCTAGAATCATGATATTTGGCAAGAAACAAGGTCTTAAAAATAAACGGAACCCTTAGTGCGCGAGTCCGACTCGCACTTGACGTTTTATTTTTTTTGTATGATCACTATGGAGCGTTTTTGAAAATTCGCTATTGTATAAAGAATGAACCCGAGGTGGTCAATTCTGAGGGATTAGTATTTTTCCTGAAAACTTAAAAACAGTGTAAGAGATTCGAAGTTGGTTTTTAGTTTTTTTTAAGCAAACATTTCATACTTACATTTCATACTTACATTCAATTAATTACTATAGTTACTAAAAGTTACAATGAGCGTTCGGAAAACGTAGAGTAATTCAGCAGGGGTATTTTAATTCATTCGATTCGTTTCCGTATCGAATCCGACGGATCTTTAAAACGCTAATTTGGTTTCGCCTCGGGTTGATGATCGAAATAAGGAGCTCCTCCTCATTGACATGGCCATTAGTAAAAAAAATTCGCTTCGAATTTTCGTTCATCAGCCAGAGGCGAAATCAAAATAGCGTTTAATAGATTTGTCGGATTCTATTCGGAAACGAATCGAATGAATCAAAATACCCCTACAGGTGAGATAAACATTTAAACATTAGACATAAAAATTTATTTATTCCTTTAAATATAACTATAGTAGGTTGGTACAATATAATATTAAAGTAAGCATAGGTAGGTTTTAGAAAAAAATAACAAGAAAATAACATGAATTACCTATTCTATGTCTATGACTAAGTATTTAATTATTTGGTATGTATGTCATAGTACCAGAACCATAGTAAAGTGTAGTACTAGTGAAAACAGTTTTACGGCAGTACGCCAAGCTCTTAGGTACATTTTATAGCATGACGCAGGATGACGATCTACCAAAGACCTTGCCGCATTCAGCTGGCTGCGGCAAGGTGAAGAGAGGACCGCTATGGCGCTCATTACGGCAGGCCTAAGTCCAGCAGTGCACAAATATAGGTGATACTGATGATCATGACACTGAGTGATTGCTTTCAGATTCGCAAAGGAGATGGGCTGCCTACTACAATATGCTATGACTGCAGGGAGAAGGCAGAGAAGGCTTACAATTTTAAAAAGAAATCGCAGGAGGCCTATGCTTCACTGAAGGGCTTCTTTAAAGAAAATAAAAACAATTTGTTTGGCTATGATGATTCTAACAATCAGGTAAATAAATACCTTTATTTATCAGAAATTATAGAAAATTACAGTAACAGAATAAAACAATTACAACTAATAAATAAATAAATATAATTATAATTATAAATCAGGTAAATACTGTTAAGAATACAGATCAAAGAGGAATTTGTTTCTTCTGTTCTACCAAAACTACTTTAAAATACCTATCTTATTGTAGCTGGAAATAATTCGTTTTTCTCATTTCAGAAAGCGATTGATTTTAAAACCGAGGATTCAGATTTATTCAGCGATCGTGATGATTTTTCTGATGTCGATTATAGTCTGCCACTGAAAAATGGACCGTCTGATTTAGATGATTTGGGTTTGTATCTATAAATAAACTTTATTTAGTTAGATTGTATTATTTACCATCATTTGGTTAGACTGTTTTGACAATTCTTGCTATTTTGAAAATGGCCTGTTTATTAATGTGTATTCGATTGTAATCAAATTTATCTGAGTATTATGTTGAGGCTGGCAGAAGCGTAAGGAGAACAGAATAGACCTGGGTCTGCTCAGCAGGTGACGATGATGATTATGTAAAAAACTCTTTGTTTATGATAACTCTACAACTAAAACAGAAAATTTATTACGACACAAGTACAAAAGGGATGGAAATCTAGCCAAATTCGATGTAGAATGTTTGTAAACAAACCGCCCATACTTAACCTAAAATTCACGCTGTTGCCGCGTCTTTTTAAAAGCAATTCTAATTACTTGTCGATTTGAGATCCTTCCTTCAATAAATATTGCTCACAATTATATCTGAAACTCGACGCCAAGCAAATGAGTTTTAGTTATTTATGTAGTGATTTGTTTACAAACCTCTTAAACCGAGTTTGGCTAGTGCATAGATACTTATAATAACTTTTTAATCCATGTAGTGCACGAAAACCACTTTAAAATAAAGTTTGTTTTTCAGAACTCAAGATTAAAGTTAAACACGAGAGTGCTAATAGGGACTTCATAGAGTGCAAGAAATGCTGTCTGATATTTCAAACACGAGCGAAGTATCAGGAACACAAGAAGCACAAATGTGTAAAAGGTAAATAATTTTACTACAGTAATAGATAGCTAGAAAATTCTTTTTTGCACACCATCAAAACAATTAACAAACCCGCGGACCTCGGGACTCCCGACTCCAAAG
Source organism: Eupithecia subumbrata (assembly GCA_949316285.1). NCBI lineage: Eukaryota > Metazoa > Arthropoda > Insecta > Lepidoptera > Geometridae > Eupithecia > Eupithecia subumbrata. The sequence continues at coordinate 15,719,370 of OX438642.1, forward strand.
GGAGCAAATGTGTAGGCTCTGTCGAGACCTGCATATTTATACCTCTTGAGATCCTCGTAAGTAGGTACAATTTTCGAACCATAACTGAAATTTTACTGGCACTTAATAAGTATAGTCAGATTGAACCAATCAGAAAACTATCTGTTACCCGCACTAGGTCTTTGCAGCCTGTATAGCAGGGTAACACAAGGCTTGCCTAAAAGATCAAATGTTATTAAACAAGAAATGGCTCGGAAAAAAATACTCTTTTTATTATTTATTGTTGGTTTTCAGTGGAATTAGAAGATTCAAACGCGCATTGCCCTATTTGTGGCACAAGTTATGACGGTGCGAAAACTCTGTCCAATCATATGTGGGAATTTCATGCAGAAGTCATGGGCCCCAAGAAAAGAGGACGTCCGAGAAAAGCTATGACATCGGTAAGATTAAATGATTAATTATTCAACTTATGTTGCTCCTCCACAGCACATATAATTATGGTCACTGCAGACAGCAACATGACTCCCCCAAACGCAGCGATGCTCTTCAACATCACGTGGTAGCCGGATGGATGACCATTCTACAAGGCTATCTAATAGTATAGTAGTCTAGAGCCGGCTGCCGGGTCCGACGGGTGCCAGCATATGATGCAGCGCCCTCTGGAACACGTGCAGAGAGTTCAGCCGCCCTCGGCGATGGTCTTCAACATCACGTGGTAGTCGGATAAAGGCTTGGCAATAATCGCCACGCTTGGAAATGTTGACTCAGGGTCAAATATAATGTAGTATCAGGGCATAGTTTTGAGTAAAAAACGAAATAAACAATGCTGGACAGCATTATCGCCCCTACTAGCCCCGAATAAGAGAAGATTATTTTATGGCTACTAGATAACTGATTTACTTGCACTGATAATGCATTACTTATGTTACATTACATTATTCTTTCTATTTTAAAGAAAACACCAAGAACACCTGGAAAAAATATCCTCACATCGTATACTCAATGAAATATCTTCATAACCTAACTTGTTGTTTCAGACAATACTCAGTAAACTATCTGAAAATGGGTTCTTCATTAAGTCGGTTCAAGGAAACAAGGTCGACTGTGGATTTTGCAATGAACAGGTTGACTCCAAAGAAGAGCTGATTGTGCATATGCTCGACCACAGTGGTAAGTTTTTAGGGTTCCGTACCTGAAGGGTGAAAACGGAAACTTACTAAGCCTCCGCTGTCCGTCTGTCCTTCCGTCTGTCAGCAGGTTGTACCTCATGAACCGTAAAATGTATTTGAAATTATCAGTTGTATTTCTGTTGCCGCTATGATAATAAATGATAATCATTAAAATTAAAGGGGGTCCCGTACAAAAAAACTTGATTTTGTTGGATATTTCTGCTCTATGTTTGTCAAAGCTGTATCTCTTGAACCGTAAAAGGTAGACTGTTGAAATTTTTACATAGTTACATTACTATAACAGCCACTATAACAACGAATAATAAAATGAATTAAAATTAATAATTAAGGAGGCTAACGTCCATTCAAAGTTGAAATTGTTATCGAAGTAAAGCAACGTTCGGCGCGGTCAGATAATTGACCGAACCGCGTCATTGCGGCCTTTTGCTTTTTCTGTTGCTATCCATCAAAAAATCTGTTTTAGGTTCATTACGTCTCAATTGTTTATTTTGCGAAACTATATTAAGTAGGTATGATACGGAACCCTTCGTGTGCAAGTGCTTAGCTGGGTTATTATTATCATATCAAACAATATATCCACACTAATATATTAAAACTGAAATAATTATATCTGTATATCTATATTTTTTTCTTTTTAGATGTTGCAGTATTGTGCTGTAATGTGTGCAAGAAAATGTATCTAAAAAAGAAAAAGTTTGCAACACATTTGTGTACAGACAATAACAAAACTTTGAGTAAAACAGACGGAGTAAGTATTAGCCCTCCATAATTTTCAGTTTAATAGAAGATTAATTATTAAATAAATAAAATGAATAATGCTAGATAGTAAAATAGTAAATCTATATACCTATATAAAAATGAATCTCTATTTCCCTTGGTCACGGCATCACGCGTGAACGGCTGGACCAATTTCACTTATAATTTTTTTGTTGTGTTTCTTATTGTCAGGAGAAGGTTCTAATGAAAGAAAAAATTAAGTTAGAAACATAAATTTCCAAACGGGCGAAGCCGCGGGGCGCGGCTAGTGAACAATAAATAATAATGAACTATTTTTGCTTGTTTCAGGAAAATGCATCTTCTGCCCTGACAAAAATGAGAGAAATCATCTTACAGGATCTTTTTGAAAATTATCAGACGGTTTGTATTCCTAATTAAATTATTTGATAATCTAGCTATGCCCGTGGCTTTGCACACCCTCATCTCAGTTAAAGAGCCCAATCTATGAGACCGGTCATGTTTTACCTGTACACCAAAATTCATTTTGATCTGCTATGGACATCACGGGTACCTAACAAACAAGTTCACATCCAAACTTTCGCCTTTGTTTAGTAGTTATTTATTTCTTTATTAGTGGGACAAGTAAGTACAGTAACATTAATAGGCTAGTTGACTAATTTTTAAAGTAGTAACTATCAACTATTTCGATTAGAGGCAAAAAAATATTACCATATTTTTTAGGACCCAGTAAACCGCAAAACTTTCTTTAAAAAATCGACTTTTCGTCCACAGGCGAAAACGCTGTCCGCTATATTTATCTGTGCTGTGACGTCATACAGGTAGAAAACAAAAGACATAATACTAGCTGCGCCTAGAAAACAAACAATAGACATTAGCAAACGTCCATCCTTGTAAAATATTGACAGAATAGCGAATTTCACTCATTCACGCTCCGACATGAAATTAGCGAGGCCTAATGACGTAACAACATGGCCGACAGCGTTCCGAAATAAACATAAAATATAATTTTTAAATTGAAAATGATGTAGTCATCTTACACTTTTCATATCAGAAATCTATTTTGGTTTATTAAGTCAAATCCTACAGAAAATATTTATTGCGCCAAATTTGATATGAGTCAAGTAGCCCTTTGAAATTTAACCATAGCATAGACAAACACGGGGATCGTTGACGAAACGCGAATTTCGTCACCGGATATCAGCCGGGAGCGGGCATGGCGCGCCCTGCAGATCAATTCTACGACTGAGCTGCGATCCCCACCCCACATGCTCAGCATGGGGATTATGGGCACTCTGCCCCTATGAGATAAAAGTCAATTTGGCGCTTGTCAGGGAGAGGCCTGCGTCCAGCAGTGGACCAATATAGGCTGTCGAGGAGGCGAGGTCGAGGAATTTCGTGACGCCCTTTCCTAAACTTTCCTCAGCACATTATACTGCTGAAATAGCCTCCCCGTAAGCAAGGGGGGTAATGCCATATTGACCACACTAGGCAGGCGGATTCGTGACCGCAGTAGAGGTATTAAAAGTAAACAGAAAGGTGTTGCCCTTCTAGGTAGAGAAAAGAAAGGTGACGGAAGAATGGGGTCGGCGAGTGTGTGGATCGGTGGGCTCACCGGCTATGTATAGGAGGAAGAGGGGACGCCAGACGGGCCGCGGAGGTTTTAAATGTTCCCGTGGTTCGGCAAAAATGGCGAGAGAGGGACACCGGAGAGGTTTTAGTGGGTATTATGTTCTTTTCAAAACGTCGAGTCCCACATAATTCTGGTCCCCCCCAGACCAGTTTATTCGTAAATGAATTTCCTCGCCTTATAAAAAAAAAAAGGTAGATTGGTGATTGTGCGCAGGCATTGCACGACCTTATCCCTTCTCCTCCCTTCCACCATAGGACGAGCAGATGCACAGAAAATTACATCTTCTGTACCTGGTACTATAGTGTCGAACCAAAAAGTTCTGCTTTACTTTCATAATAAGCACGGCCAAAGAGTGGAATGAGCTTCCTGCTGTGTCTGTTTTCCCGTTAGAGTAGGTACAATTTTGGAGTCTTCAAATCCAGGGTAGATAAGTTCCTCCTGGGAAGGCGTGCTCCATCTTAGGCCACTTTTTCACTTACATACTTAACTGGGCTGCATCGCTTGGATCGATTCTTACGCCATGACCTGCTCGTCCAAACTTTATTCTTGGTCCCTAAACTTAACCGAAATGTCTTGTTTTCAGAACGCGTCGGCGATTCAAGTGTGCAGTTCTTGCAGCGCCGTGCTCCTGTCAGAAGCTGATCTAATAAATCATCATGACACCGAGCACCCGGAGCTGTCGTTACGATGCAACCACTGTGCCAAGGTTTGTGTGATGCAGTACTTTTTCTCGGCAATGCAGTGCTACTGCACTACGTAACAGTGTGCTTGGCCACAGGGATTGTTGTCTAGGGTAGGATAGACAAAAACGACATCGTTTCGTCATAACATGCGTAAATTATAGATGTTGAAGGAATTAACTTCAAATGTTTTATTCCCGTAGCACACCTCCGCTGCGAAACCTTAACAGCGGACCCGCAGTAATTTCGCCATGTCTTGTCCGTACGTAGGAGAAGCGGAACACTAGCGAAACTGCCTGTTCAAACGCATAGATTTGACTATAATTCTATCTCTTTCCCCGCGCGGTTTCGTAGATCTGCTCCGACGTCAGCCACACCTCCGTTATAGTTCCGCAACTCAAACTACACTGCGGATTTCATCCAGCGGGTCCGCTACTCGTGTTCCGCAACGGAGGTGTCCTACGGGCGTAACACATTCGATAGCCATGTGACGTAAATTAAATTTTTGTTTCCTTTGTGCAGGTATTCGCATCTGTGAAGACCGCTGCTCGCCACAGAAGTGCGTGCAAAGAGATCGACAGGACACACAGATGCACAACATGCGGCCTCAAGTTCGCGTTTGAAATATCACTCAATAAGCACATTTTGAGATACCATCAGGGAGAGAAAGTTTCCGTTGCTCACAAAGCGAGGGCTAAGCCTACTGATAATGTTCAATATCAATGCGACACCTGTGATAAGTTTTTCCAAAGGTAATTAATTTGTTTATATCAATATAGATGATTGATTGATTACCCATAACACAAGCTCTGCTTAGCTTGGGGCTAGATGATGCTGTGTGGATTATCCCACAATATTTATTTATTTAGCTATACTCTACGTACGAATATTATGGTATAATTTGTAAGTTTGTAATGAAAAATTTCCAGGACTACTGTTCCTATTCTAAATAATCTTTGCATGTGAAGCCGCGAGCTGATGCCAGTGCACAATTCATCGTCGAAAATGTAGTTTATAGTTTTTTCAAAATAAAATATATAAATAACATTAACTTATTTTAAACTTTCTTTTCAGAAAAGAGGCACTTGCTAAGCACGCAAAGTTGCACATGCCGAATCAAAAACTTTATGAATGTGATATATGCCAAAAGAAATTCAACAGAAGCGACAATTTGCGGTAAGAATCCTACTAATTATATAGCCAAAGATGGGGTGCAGATGGCAAGGGCTGGCGCCAATGCCAGTGGTACAGTGGTGCACTTTGGGCTGACCGCACACCTACTGTAATACCTCTACAATCTCAGACTTAAACACGTCTGAAATGACGAATTTTTTACAGTTTTAAATGAAAATGTGTCATAAATTCCTCACTTGAGTTTGCTTCGATTCCCGCCTCAGGACGAATGTTTGTACGATCTGCAAATATTTGTTCAGAGGGTTATGTGTTCTATGTATTTTCAAAAAATATCTATCTCTTTAATGTTACATTAAGTATATCAGACATCTAGTACCCATAACACAAGCTTTGCTGGCATGGGGCTATATGATGCTGTGTGGATTGTCCGGCATTATTTAATATTTATTTATGAAACTTATCATTTCCAGTACCCACAAACGCATCCACGACACCGACCGGCCGAAGCCCCCCACCAACAATCACCTATGCCTGTACTGCGGTCGAGGATTCTCCAATTCCTCAAATCTCATCGTACATATGCGGCGTCACACCGGGGAGAAGCCGTACAAGTGTGACTTTTGCGAAAAAGGTACACATTTTTTTCCAAAAAGCATTTGCTCGGGGTGTTCGATACATCGATCACGTAGGTAGGTTATTAGCATCATCAGCAGTTTGACCTAAGTAGGTTACTCGTGCCGCGAGCGCGGACCGGGTGCCTACGGAGGTCAGTGCATCAGCAACGATTATCCAAACCGCACTCATTAACATCATATTAGTCGTAGTTTACACAATACAGCTATTGTTCTATATACTCGACTTTTTATATCATCATCCGAGCTAGCCGCGATTCCTACACGCGGCGTGGGCGTTTTCTGTATAAAAGTAGCCCGTAATGGTGTGTCGCCCATACTAAACTGAACTCATTTGCTATCTAAGTGTTGCTAGCTGTATGGCTAGTTTTTTTGTCATGTTACCTCGCCAAGTGGTGTGAAGTCGATGTGATGTACGAAAACCAAAGAAAATACAAAATAATTTACTATAAACTGTTTTATTTTCAGGTTTTCCAAGGTCCTCTGACCTCATGGTTCACAGGCGATCACACACTGGCGAGAAGCCTTGCGTCTGCCGTCTTTGTGGGAAAGGTAAGTCTTGAAAAACGTTGTTCAACAAAATAACTTCGATGTTGATGCACCATTCACTTTATGTTAAGGAGGAATGTTTGCTGTAGGTTAATTACCTGTACGTCCTAAACAACTTTAAGTTATCCGTTTCACATAATACTTATTTTATTTGTCCGTTGGTTTCAATTCAAGTGTCTCCAAAACTAAACTAAACTAATTTGACAGCACTAAAAATGATGCCATCCTTTTTATTTCTGTAGGGAAAAAATTTCTGTAGGGTTCATACTTTTTGAAATATTTTGAAAAAAGTCCAAAAAATATCCATCCCCCCCCTATCTCCGAAGTTCGCAGAGCGATCCATTTGAAATGTATGGAGCGTTTGTAGATATGAATCTATATTTTACAGGTAAAATATAGAGAAGTCTGTAATATGAATACTTTTTGAAAAATGGTCAAAAAGGAATAATTTTCAAAAGGGCAGCGACCCCACCGTAGGGTATCAAATAAAAGGTATCAATTTGGATATTTCAAAACAGTTTTTCAAATTTCTGTAAGTTTCATACTTTTTGTCATATATTAAAAAAAGTCGAAAAATTTACCATTATCCACTATAACCGAAGCATGCAGAGAGATCCATCTAAAATGTAGGTCCTATTGTACCTATTAATCTTAGGTATGCGTTAAATCAGAAATAATTAAATCATAAAAAGTCTCTTTACCGGTACTTTTGGTACATATTTGTTGACAAACGTTCGAAACCCTCGGCGCCTTGACGGATCTTGTTTTGGTATGGAGTGGGTTGCATGAATTGCACTTCCAGGAATTCTGCTCAAATAAGATACCGTTTTCTAACGGTTAACCATCCGAAACTCTCTAGACGGGCATGCGCTGGTGTTAGAAACTGCGGCAGTCGCTTTGAACATCAAAAATAAGCGGTTTCAAACTAAAATTTTGCCTAATTCGACAGCTCACAAATAAAAAATTTCCCCCTCGTTTTTCCGGTTTTGGATTGTAGGCTCTAGTTTCAATGACTTGCAAGCTATCCTCGTAAATGATACCTCAATGAAAGAGCAATAATTAGACATGTTTTTAATAAGGCTTGCATAAAAAACCTCTTGTTGTTTCAAAATGGCGTCCAAAAACAGTCAAAATGTCAAATCTGAAGCTCTGCACCCAGCTACCAATAAAGCACTGACAATATTATTTTAATTCACAGACATAATTTACTTTTAAATATTTATATTAGTGTTTTAATATTGAATAAATATTTTTTATCTTAGTCTGGTTTATGTAGTAAAGCGTTCCATCTTAAACTAACTACTTACCCCCGAACACTCGTAAGCAAATCAGATTTATGCACGGCTCAAGTCGTTACGTATTTGAAAGAAAACCTGTTTAGAATTTTTCGCTTTTGACGTGCTCAAATTTAAGTATTCGGACGTAAATCTCATAGATATATTGTATGTTTCAGCGTTCTCGCGCAGCAACAAGCTATCCCGCCACATGAGAGTGCACACCGGACAAAGACCTTACAAGTGTACTTACTGCGAGAAGGCCTTCTCTCAGAGCAACGACCTGACACTGCATGTGCGGCGACACACAGGGGACCGGCCATACATCTGCGGAGTCTGCGGAGACAGGTTCATACAGGTATCTACACAACAAGCTGTCAGTTCTATACAAGTGCACTTACTGCGAGTAGGCCTTCTCTCAGAGCAACGACCTGACACTGCACGTGCGGCGACACACGGGAGACCGGCCCTACATCTGCGGTGACAGGTTCATAAAGGTATCTACACAACAAGCTGTCACTACTGTACAAGTGCACTTACTGCGAGAAGGTATTGTCTCAGAGCAACGACTTGACACTGCACGTGCGACGACACACGGGGGACCGGCCCTACACCTGCGGAGTCAGATACAGGTATCTACACAACAAGCTGTCACTACTGTAAAGTGCACTTACTGCGAGAAGGCAATGTCTCAGAGCAACGACTTGACACTGCACGTGCGACGACACACGGGGGACCGGTTCTACATCTGCGTAGACAGCTTCATACAGGTCCCTATTGAATGAGTAGATTTTACAAATGTCCATGAAATGACCTCGGAGAAAGCCTTGAACATACTTTGTTGGAGGTGCAGAAGAAGCATCTGCCTTCGTAGTCGAAAAATTCGAGGGAGTAACAAAAAGTGCAATGATTATATCCTCAATCAAACGAGGACACTCCGTAAAGAAAGCTGGTTAAGGATCCTATAAAAATTCTGTGCTTTTGGTCTGAGTTTGGCTGATTTCACAAGATAACTGAACTTGTTATGTTGAAATACCAAAAAGCGTTATATAGAATGCCAGACACATTCGATAGTTCCCGCACCCAGCTAGACACTTGTCGTTACGATGTTAAAGTATAAAGCTGAATTTCTTTATATTTTCTTCGGGATACTATAAGAAATCAAGTACTTACACTGCCAGACACTTTGCATAGTGGCTTCCCCAGCCAGACGCTTTTAACCTTGATAAAAAGTACGTGAACTTTCGTCATACTGACAAAGATGCATTTTGCATTTAATCGGAAATTGTTCCTACCTGTGTGGGGAGCATACGCAGACAAACTCTCAGCCTTTATATAATGACGAATGTCGGGCGATCTCAGGCTCTTAGTCTATAACCTTTGTTTATGTTTCCAAATGAACGATTTATTTTAATCATCATTATTATAATTTATTTAATCTTAAATATTTCCTTTGTTCCAGGGCACGGCTTTACAGAACCATCGCAGGGCTCACGGCCATTTCAGCACGCCGATCACTCCCGGCATTCCCAACCAAGTGGAAGCTATCACGTACGCAGTCGCTAGCTTAGCGCACCACGATGATTCTCACATGTCTAACACTATAGCATCTATCTAGTATCTACTTCAGATCATAGTACTCGTATCACGGGATGATTGTCGAAGCGATGAGGCGTTTTTTCAAAAACAATTAGGCTACGCTTACTAGATGGCGTCGCGAAATAACAGAATCTTTAAATATTTACAAACTTTTTAAGCTTATAATAATATTATAAACTCGAAAGTAACTTTGTCTGTTACCTATTCACGCCTTAACGGCTGAATGGATCTAAATAAAATTTGACAGGTAGGTAAATATATCCCGGGGCTATTATAAAATCCTTGCAGAACGCATAAAATATTAAACACTGCTGAAGTATTTGAATTTCTCGCGAATCTGTTTTTTGAGCTTATAATAATATTATAAACTCGAAAGTAACTTTGTCTGTTACCTATTCACGCCTAAACGGCTGAATGGATCTAAATAAAATTTGACAGGTAGATAAATATATCCCGGGGCTATTATAAAATCCTTGCAGAACGCAAAAAATATTAAAAACTGCTGAAGAATTTCTCGCGAATCTGTGTCAGGTTCCGTATCAATGACTCTGTAACGAAGTTTCTGAATAGACCTGCAGAAACGGACGCTCGGAGCTCGGACGGTATCGACGGATGATTTTCGTCCGCATGGATGGACGTTCGTCCGGATGATGCACGGACGGTTTGCTGGCCGTGCGCTACTAACGTTAAACTTAATAGTTTTTTAATCTTTAACACAAAACAAAGTCGTGTTTGGTACACCATTTATAACTCAAGAAAAACTGGACCGATTTTAATGATCTTTGATATGTTGGATATACATAGGTCTCCGTCCCGAATAGCAGAATAACTAATTTAAAATATGAAAAACGCGAAAAATTTATGAAGAAAATTCATTTTAATATACATATATCTTATGCAACGCCATCTCTGATTCTAAGGCGGAACGAAGTTTGCCGAATCAGCTTGTAAAAGCAGATTTTTCTCTACGATTGCTCCGGACGACTGAACGTCCGTCCGTGTAGAACTAAATTTATCGTTACCATTTGACGCAAAAATGTAAGGAGTATACGATAAAAAACTCGAATAAGCGCTTAACTGTTTTTAGTTTTTTAAATAGCTTTTTCAGTATCAACAATGGTGACGCTTGGTGAAGGCATATAATAACCTAGCGGTTAACCTAGCTTGGTTGTCTAACTAGGCCTAGGGTTAACGGGATCCCCGTGGTAAAAAACATAAAATTCATCATATTTTATCTCTGGTTCCTTAAAATCGGAAACACGATTGCGAAATAAAATTACGATAATAAAAAATCATGAAAGTGCAATGTTCTGCACATAATTTGGTCGAGATCTCAGGTCTAAAGAAAAGTTTTTTGTTTTGATTCGTAGGTTATTACTAATTCTTACAGATTCTTCATAAGTTGTGTAGTTTTCTTGGAAATAAGCAAAAATATCATTTTTGCGCTTACGTCGTTCTCTATGCGCCCTCTTAAGGTGAATTTAGACCAAATCCACACTGCGTCAAATCCTTTTTGTGTAAACAGAGACATAGCATTCTTTTGTGGTTGTATGCTTGGCTCTTCGTATATAATAAGAGAATATGAAACGAGATTAAAATAACGTTTTTGTTCTAGATCTAGGTCTTTGTTCGTTTGGTCTAAACCCATTGAAAGAAAAAAAGCAAATCTTTCGTGTTTTTTCATTGAATTAAGTAAAACATAAGAAATACCAGTTGAATTAGGACAGAGGACATTTTACAGAAATAGTAGGTAAACAAACTATTAAAATTTTTGTTTCGCCATGTGATGATTTTAAGGTTACTAATTGTGAGAGCTAGCCTACGTTCCCTATCTAAAACCCTCACAGCTTACGTTTTTTCTGGTCTATTTCTAGTTTAGGGATTTAGAGAGAAAAACACACGTCCGCTTCACAAAATGGCCGATGCAAGAAGAGAGAGAGAGATGCCAACTCTTTATTTTAAATTTTACTAAAAAATCCTAATACAAAGGGTTAGTGTTGCCGTATAGGTATTAAGCTATCTGTCGTGCACATTCCACCCCCCGTGCACGAAGTGCACTCTAACTAGTGAGCACGACGAGTTTCTTGGTGGGTCTCTTGCGTATTCCGTTCTTCGTGCGTACGTCTACCGCGCGCACCGTGTTATCTTTGCCGGGGTACAACTTTTCGACGCGTCCTTTTACCCAAGCGTTGCGGGGTAGCGTCTCGTCCACGATTAGGACCACGTCTCCCGTCTGTGGCCCTCGCCCCGTACTCCTGGGGTCACGCCGATCTTGGAGAAGCGGGAGATATTCATGGATCCATCTTTCCCAGAATAAGTCTGCCAACCTTTGCGCGTGGCGCCATCTATGTTTTAACAGCATGTCCTTATTGGTGAAGCTCCCCGGCAGTGGCACTCTGGCGGGCCCGCCGAGGAGGAAATGAAGGGGCGTCAGTGCCTCAGGGTCGTCTGGTGACGTCGATACAGTGGCCAGTGGTCGATTGTTTACCGTGTATTCGGCTTCTAAAAGTAGCGTAGAGAATACTTCCTCAGTCGGTGCTCGTTCCTTTAATGTCGCTGCTAGCGCCCTCTTTACAGATTGCACGAGTCGCTCCCAGGCTCCTCCCATGAATGGTGCACCAGGCGGAGTATAGCGCCAAGTGATCGCTCGTGAAGAAGCTTCGTTTTTCGTGGCTTCGCGGGCCGCCCTCTGCAGTTCTACATCTGCGCCGCGTAGGTTGGTGCCTTTGTCGCTGTGGATTTCTTTATCTTTAGGGCATCCTCGTCTGGCCATCATGCGGCGTAGTGCCATTATAGCGCTGTCTGTGTCAAGCGATCCTGCAACCTCTAGATGAACACCGCGCGTCGTCATGCAAGTGAATAAAGCAACATACCGCTTCTCATGCTTTCTTCCTATCGTGACTGTCTGGGGCCCAAAGTAGTCCAATCCGACGTATGTGAATGCTCGCTGGTGATGGGATAGTCTGGTGATCGGATGGTCGCCTGTCGCCGGTGTAGCTGGCTTCACTCATACTCATACTCATACTCATATATTTATTCGCCGTAGGAGCGCAAGGCACACTTGGTTATGTCAACATTTTACATCACACTCGTAGGATACGACATGCGATGCAGCTCCTCACGATGGTGCGGGTAATCGGTCTAAGGCGAAGTACCCATAAGCGTGATCTGATCTCGTTCACAATCGTTTCAGTGCCAGCGTGGTGGTTCTGCTTATGAACCCAGGCGATGTGGAGTCTGGTATAGGGATGCTCGCCGTGCAGGATCGGTGGGCGTCGTCGCTCTTCAGGGAGGTCTATGGCAGCGTCGATTCTCGATTTCAGCCTAAGTGTGCCTTCGTTGTAAACGCTTAACGCTCGCAGGGGGCTGTCTCGTTCGACTGGTAGTTGCTTGCGAAGGCGCCGTAGGTCTTCTCCGAAGCTCTGTTCTTGCGCAGCGCACCACCAAAGTCTCTCTGCTCTTTCCATGTGCCGCCCCTCCATTGCGATGTAGCGGCGCGCGGTGCCCGGCGAGGTACTGAGGTGCGGGACACGGGGGCTGGCGGCGGCTAGTGGATTCGTCGGCGCCTTCCATGTAGGGTCGTCGTGTTCGTTAAGGCGCGTACGCTTCATGCGCCCGGCAGCGATGGTGCGTTTGTGGCGGCAGAGTTCGATGAAGTGGAGGACTCTGCCGGTCGCCCGGACGAGGCGCAACCAGGAGGAGAACCTGGTCGCCTCAGGGAGGGCGTCGATGAGGCGCGGCACAGCGCGCTTGGTGGCCACACGCTCCTCGCCCGTCGATGATGGTGCCGGCGATGCGGGCTCCCGCGGCCACAACTCCTCGGATTGGTTGAGAAAGTCAGGGCCGCGGTACCAGCGGTGCTCGTGGTTGAAGTCGCTCGGGGTGTCGCGAGTGGCGTCGTCAGCGACATTGAGTGCGGTAGGCACCCAGCGCCACTCGCAGAACTTCGTTTCCTCTTCGATCTCCGCCACCCTATGAGCGACGAAGGGTTTGTAGGCTCGGGGGCCGGCCTTCAGCCAGGCCAGTATGGTACGCGAGTCGGACTAGAAGACCCGGCGCAGCGGCTTCCCGTTATGCTCGTCCTGGACCGTGCGGGCTAGGCGGCTGCCCAGCACGGCGGCCTGGAGTTCCAGGCGTGGAATCGATGTCGTTTTCAGGGGGGCCACCTTTCCCTTGGCCATGGCCCGGGACAGGTGGGTGGTGGCGCACTCAGTGGCCGCGCGCCAGTACACAGCGGCGACACAAGCGGACCCGCTCGCGTCAACGAAGATGTGCATCTCCAGATGCTGGGCCGTGGCGTAGTGCGGGTAGCAGCGCGCGATAGAGAGGTGCTGCAGGCGCTGGACGTGGCCCAGCCACTCGCGCCACGCCGCGTGCAGCTCGCCTGGCAGCTCGTCGTCCCACGCGACGCAAAGGCGCCACGCCTCCTTTCGTTTGGCTGGCATCATGACAGGGGTGATAAGACCTAGGGGATCAAACAAAGACATTATGGTTTGAAGCGTCTCCCTCTTCGTTGGGACTCTAGTTCCATCTAGCACTTCTGCTGGTACCTTAAGCTTCAAATTATACGCTAGTCTGTCTACATGTGGCCTCCACACGAGGCCAAGCGTTTTTTCGTATAGTTTCTCTGCGTTTAAACTCGATTGATCAGGGGCCACTGCCTGGGTAACCTCTACTCTGTTTGAAGCCCATTTCTGAAGGTAGAACCCAGCCTGTTGATGGATGTGGTTTACGTCTGTGGCACCCTTTATAGCCTCTTCGATGGTGTTGAAGCTTTGGCAGTAATCATCCCTGTAATGGTTCCTCGATGTGGCCTCCGCTGCCTCGGGGTACTGGGCTCTGTAATCATCCGCATTCTTATTTTTTATAAATATCGCCGTGCACGGTGAAGACGTGGCTCCAAATATGACGCTAGCCATACGGTACTCTAATGGAGGCCCATCTCGGTTCTCTCTCCACAGGAATCTCTGAGCGTCTCTATCGATATCTCTGATGCGAATTCGTAGGAACATTTCTTGAATATCGGCGATTACAGCGACCTCCTTTTGGCGAAAACGCATGAGGACGCCTGGCAGGGATTGTAACAGATCAGGCCCGGCAAGCAAACAATCGTTCAAAGAAATACCTTGTGAGCGCGCAGCTGCGTCCAATACTATTCTCGGTTTGGTCTTATTTGCATTGCAGACAGGAAAGTGTGGCAGGTACCAGGTCTTCCCAGGTGGTGGTGGATTGACAGCGCGCTCGGTGTACCCCTTCTCAATGAGGTGGTTCATCTGCTCATGGTATTGTTGCTTTAGGTGAGCGTCTTTCTCCAATTTCCTTTCGATATTTTCGAGCCGCCGCAGTGCCTGCTCTCGGTTGCTCGGCAGCACTATCGTTTCATCTCGCCACAGCAGGCCCGTCTCGAAGCTGCCGTCTGGGAGGCGGCGGCTGCGCTGTTGCAGCATGACCAGCGCGCGCGCGTTTTTGTCGTTCTGGGGGCGCCTAGGCTCCACTCCGATGTTATCTAAGTCAAAGAATGATGACATTAACTCCTCCATACGTTTCTCGTTTTCATTTATTTCGTTTCTTACTGTTATTTTGCTAACGTGAGCTCTCAGCATTTTACTTTTCCTGCAAGACCCGTGCAGCACCCATCCAAGTTCTGTCAAAGAGGCAACCGGTTGTCCTTGAGGACCGCTCTTTATATCTCTAGTCACTATGAGGTGCCAGTTGTCTTGGCCTATTATCAGAGTGGGTGTGCCATATTGGTACTGAAGGTGTTCGCTAATGTCTCTTAGATGATTATATTGGCCCACTATGGCGTTGTCTATGGTTTGCGGTGAGAGGTGAAGTTTAGATATCGTTCGGGCCATTACTCCATGTTGCTTTGTGGACTGCTTGCCAGTTATGTGTAGTGGTACATACATGGATGTATCAGCGCTTACTTGTGCTCCAGCTACGCCCTCTATGTTGAATGGTTCTCTAGGTCCTGTGGCCCCCACGGTGTGCGCTACATGGTCTTCAACTAAGGTCACAGTGGAACCTTCATCGAGTAAAGCAAAAGTATCCATACCTCCAGTGGGGCCGTATACCCGGACAGGGATTACCTTCAGGAATGCCTTTTCAAATGCGTTGGGCCTTGTAGTTGTCACAATCTCAGGTGTTTTTTCAACCCCTCTCTCCTCTGCAGGCTTCTCAGGTTCTACAGGTGATTTCTCGCCGTGCAGAAGCGGGTGATGGGAGCCTTTGCAGTTTGCTGTTCCACATGGTCGATAGGCACATCTGTGTCGAAAGGCCCGTTTGTGCAAACACCTAAAACATAGATTCAACTTTTTAGCTTCCTCCCAGCGTTCACTGATATTTTCTATGGCCTCGATCTGACTGGCTTGGGGAGGAGGCTTACGACCTTCTTGTGCCAAGGCAGCGTAGCTCCTGTAGTCCTGTGTCCATGTGACTTCTTTGATGGCAGACTGCTGTTGTTGATAACTTCAGGCTGAGCATATTGGGCGCAGAGTTCAGCCTCTCTCGACAAAAAATTGCCAAGTTTTATTAAATCTGGTTCATCGTTTCCTTGCATTGCGTAATCATACCACCGGTATCTCATAGTTGGTGTCATTTTCTCAATAGTGGTCCGAACCGTTTCAGGATTATATAAGTAATGTATCTTATGAGCGACTTCACTACGGCTACTATTGTATTCACTCTACTTGCAAAACCTATGGTGTCTCTGGGGACATCTGTAAGCTTAGGTAGGTTTTTCATTTTGCTCACCTCTGCCATCACTAATGAATCTGCACGGCCAAACCTGACTTCAAGATGCTTGATAATCTCCTCCGGTTCTATGTGTTCCCCGTAGAAGAGCGCTTCGGCTGCCTCCTTGGCCTGGTCACGCAAACTCCTTCGTAGTCTGTACAGGTTTTCTATTGCAGAGAAATATTTCTTTGTGTCTCTATAAGATGCTTTGAAAGCTAGCCACTCACCGCTGTTACCACTGAATGTTGGCAGCTCCTGGGCGAATTGTGGTGGCCGCGTTGTCCGGGTGAGCGCGGCAGTTAGGGCCGATAAATCCACTGGCGCAGGAGCCGGTAGCGTTTCTGCCGCTGCCGGTTGAGCGTCTAGCCAACCTCTGACTTTTGCACTATTCGCGAGCGAGGCACCGTCGTCGTTTTCTTCCGAGTCACTCTCTGCGTTGAGTCGCGCCAGCTCTGCCTCCGCCACCTCGACTTTCGCTCGGGCTAGACGCTCCTGCACGTCGGCAATGGCCTTCGACTTACAACTCAATTTGCGTGACATTCTTTCAGCGGCGTGCAGTTGTGGTTTGATATGCGTGGGTTCCATCGCTGGCGCGGCCGGTGTGGGCTCAATACGATTTTTCGCGCCGCCGCCGCCGCGGCCGCCGCCGCCGTCGCCGCCGTCGCCGCACGTGGACCGTGTGATCGGCATCGTTGCTTCTATGTTTTTCTTCCGTCTAATTATCGATCCGGCTCGAAGGACCAGCACTGTGCGAGCTAGCCTACGTTCCCTATCTAAAACCCTCACAGCTTACGTTTTTTCTGGTCTATTTCTAGTTTTGGGATTTCGAGAGAAAAATACACGTCCGCTTCACAAAATGGCCGATGCAAGAAGAGAGAGATGCCAACTCTTTATTTAAAATTTTACTTAAAAATCCTAATACAAAGGGTTAGCGTTGCCGTATAGGTATTAAGCTATCTGTCGTGCACACTAATGTTTTTTTTGTTTTTGGAAAACGCCTCGCCTAAATTATTTGTATATATCTTAAAACTAGTGAAATTGTAATGTTTCGGTTTTGCGGCGCGGCTACAAAGTATTTAATATTAGATTATGCACCGAGGGCACACAGCAGTGACTTACGTCACGGGCGTCATTGAATCCCGAGCGCAACTCGGGATTATAGAATAACTCACGAACGGATGCGAGGGAGGGATTTAATCACGCCCGAGACGAGGGCAGATTTGTCCAAGAGGAGAATACTCTACTTTTTCACACTTTCTGTGAGTGAATAGTAAAAGATAGTAAATGTGTGGTTATGCGAAACATCGCGTCTTTCTTTTTTTATTTCGGCTGCTACACGTTTAGTATAAAATTTAAAAGAACAACAAGAATTAGTTATTCAAAATATGTATAAAATCTTGGCCCAGGAGACTCGAACTAAGAGATCTTATTCGATTTGTTTGAATTTGGTAAAACCTTTACCTTTTTAGGCTTTTGTTCACCAAAAGATAATCGGACAATTAGCAGCTTCGTCGGTTAACTTTGACGTTTAATTTATGATTCCTTGTGTCAAAAAAATCAAAACAACTGTTTTAATATTTAACCATCTTGGTGAACTCGAGTCTTAGGCTAATAGGGCTATAATCACTTGCTTTCGGTTACATGACGTATAATATGCGTTTTACGAGCATATAGTGTGAAAGCATTTTAATTTTATCTGCCTTTTCAAAAGACTTGCTGTAGCAAATCATGGTTACACAGTTTAACACAAGACAGGGTTTAACACAGTGACTGTTACATATACATCGAATTGACACCATACTGATTATTTTAAGCTTTAATTTTGATGTATAAACATTTTAGAAAATTTTAGTAGGTAGGTATACTTTTGCACCCACATCACAGGAACCGAATAACATAATTATTACGATTTATTACTATTGTAAGTTTTAGAATTATAAATTTTTAAGATTGAGTAATTGTTTCAGTTTAATGCCCTTATTATTTTAGTGCAATAACACCCCTCTTTTCTATAGGGGGTTGAAAATTTGTCCGTTTAGAATTGTTCAGAAACAGATGTTGCATTCAACCGTCCTGGGATCACCGGTGTCAGTTTTCGCGTCGAGACCTCGTGTGCACAACCTTGCATGTCATTAATACAATACTTATCAATAAGTAGACTACAGTAGATACATAATAGGCGCCTCATTATTATGTTATTCTACTTACCGTTAGATAATATAGATCCAATAATCATCGATAGACCTTACCTAGGTAGGGGAGAGTTGGGTGGTACCGCGCCCCTAAGCGAGAATGCCTATAACTTAGCTAAGGACAGGGTTAAAGTAAAATAGTTTTTAGATAATGCAAAGAAATTTATTAAGCTATGTGTAAAGCGTCGCAAAATAAACAAAATCAAATGCAGAGAAAAGTTTTAATCAAAAAACCAAAAACTGGGAAAACGCGGTATTATCGAACAGGTTCGTTATTATTAGCACGGCTATGCGTAGTTGGCGGGATATGAAGGGGTACGGCACGGAATTATTAACCACGCGGTAATACCGAACTCTCCCCTACTTATTAATATACCTGCATAGATTCGACTCAGATGCAGATGATTTGGCAAGAGGATATACCTACGTAGGTAACCCGGGGATGGGCATAGATTTTTTTAACTAAGAAATGGCGTGCGAAGCCGCGGTCAGAAAAAGGAACACTTACAGGATCACTTTGTTGTCCGTCTGTTTGTCTGTCTGTCTGTCTGTCTGTCTGTCTGTCCGTCTGTCCGTCCGTCTGTCAACCCTCTTTTCTCAGGAACGCGTGGACGGTTCGAGTTAAAATTAACGTCAACGTCAAATATTCAAGTCCGTAACCTCTTGCAGCCGTGCGTGATATAAACAAAACATATAAGTCAACGCACTGAAAAGTTACAGCCGTTTATGTCCGAATATTTTGAAATTTCCAATTCCAAATTTACATGCACACAAAACCTATTGGGTACTTCCCGTAGACCTAGAATCATGAAATTTGGTGAACAGCAAGGTTTTATAGCACAGGTAAGGGGAAAATTCCGATAACCATATATTTTTAATTTATTCTATAAACAAAATTACTTTTAATGCTCGCCAAGGACCAAAACCTATAGGGTACTTCCCGCCGACCTAGAATTATGAAATTTGGCAAGGAGCAAGGTTTTATAGCACAAGTGAAGGAAAAAATCCTAAAACCGTAATTTTTTTATTAATTTACTAAAAAAAAACTTTTGATTTTCGCCATGGACCAAAACCTACAGGGTACCTACTTCCTGTTGACCTAGAATCATGATAATTTGGCAAGACACAAGGCCTTACGAAACCCTTTGTGCGCGAGTCTGACTCGCACTTGACGTTTTATAATCTATCTATACTTATAATAAAACTGTAACAGGTCCAATTCTGTACATTGAAGATATTTTGAAAAATTTTTTTGGAGGTCACTCTATTATCGATACTGAAGCCAAAACTGTAATTTTTTTCATTCATGTCTGTCTGTCTGTCTGTCTGTCTGTCTGTCTGTCTGTCTGTCTGTCTGTTTCTTAAACGCGCATCACGTCGAAACTACTGAAGGTATCGAAATGAAACTCGGTACGATTTTAGATCATACTACGAAGAAGGACATAGGATACTTTTTATCCCGGAATTCAGTCAGGTTCCCCTGGGGAAGGGGATGAAAGTAAAATTTCTTCACCGCGTATGACGCCGAAAGTGCTGAATGAGTTGGAATGAAACCTAGCACGATTTGATTTCATACTACAAGGAAGGAAATGGGATACATTTCATCCCGGAATTCAGGCAGGTTCCCCTGGGAGAGGGGATGAAAGTAAAATTCTTTAACTGCGGGATTAACTGAATGAATTCGAATGGAACTCGGTATAATTTGAGTTCATACTACGAGGAAAGATACATTTTATCCCGGCATTTATTAAGGTTCCCCTGGGAGAAGGGATGAAAGTAAAATTCGTTCACCGCGAATCACGCCGAAACTGCTGAATGAGTTGGACTGAATTGGTACGATTTGAATTCATACTACAAGGAAGGACATGGGATACATTTTATCCTGGAATTCAGTAAGGTTCCCCTGGGAGAGAGGATGAAAGTAAAATTCTTTAACCGCGCATCACGACGGAACTACTGAATTAATTCGAATGGAAGTCGGCACGATTTGAGTTCATACTACGGGGATTCCAGGAACCGCACGGATTCCGGGATAAATAGTATTGCTCATTTGAATTCATTCTGTACTTTCGGCGTGATGCGTGACCCAGGAATTTAACTTTTATCCCCCTCCACGGGGAACCTAACCCCGAAAATGTAAGATACATTCCGTGCGGTTCCCTTGGGAGAGTGGATGAAAGTAAAAATATGCTACTGAATGAATTCAAATGAAACTTGGCATGATTTGAGCTACTACGAGGGAACATAAGATGCATTTTATCTGGGATTTCAGTAGGCACGGTTCTCTTGGGAGAGGGGTTAAAAGTCAAAATGTTCTTAGTTGTAGGTAATTCACTAACGCGTCGTCCTATTTCATGCATTCTTTTTGTTAGAAACAGTGTTGCAAGATGGAATTTGACTAAATCAGTAGAAAGTCGAGTAGAAAATCAGTAGATTGATGAAATAATCTGTAGATTGGAGAAAAAAATCAGTAGATAAAGGGTAGGTAAGTTCCTATCTATTTATTTTTCCAAGACGCACCCATAAGTTAGGTCCTCATTGACGCAATTAGGTTCCTACCTTAGTAGGAACCTAATTGCGTCAATGCCTATTTCAGGCAATGTAAAATATACAAATGGTCATGCGATATTCAGGAACTATGTGACATTTGGTGGTTTAGCTGGTCCAGTTACCTGTACCACCGAAGTTTGGTTGGAGTAAGTGGTCCAATTAAAGTAACTAGACCACAGAAAAATATTTTTATTTGTGGTACACAATCAACTGTACCTACATACCTACTGACGAAAAAAAATACGTTGGTCCAGTCAAATGAATCAGGAGCCCAATTCTGTAATACGATGGCTTCACTACGATAATGGAATCGTAACAGAATCATCACGTAGAATCCTTAGATTAATTAGATTAATAAAACTCCAGATAGTGCGTGCGAGATAAATTAATAGTTTGAAACTTGACACTTTGACGCGCGTCTCTCCATCTGCATTCATCATAATTTCTTTCATCTAAGGTAGAATACCAAAACGTGTCATTCTGTGACGATACCCCTGCCTGTGAAGCGATTAGTTTAGCAGAATAGGGCCCCAGCTCAACGGAACCATGAGTATGTTACTTCTTAAAACTGACGCTGGCCGAGTCGTAGCTAAAAGTCGTGTGAATAAAGAATGGGATTGAAGATGAGAACATGCTATCCCCCGTAGACCCTACACGATTTATACCTACACAATTTAACTAGGTACTTAAGTAAAGATACTTATGTTAAAAGTATAATAGGTCCAATTCTGCGCATCGAAGTTTTTTGCACGGTGTTTCATAACATGAGAGAAACTGTGGTTAAATGTGAACTTAATTAGTCGGCAGGTATGGCAATCGCGAACGAAGTCGCGGGTACAGCTAGTAATATATAAAGCTCGATTACCACTGACTGACTGACTGACTGACTCATTGACACAATTGTTCTCCATGATGGTGGATGGGAAGGTATGTTTTTTTGCGGAATCGTGTAGAGGGGTCGGGGATGACTTGGGGAAAATCCCGACTTTTTGAGATTTACCCCTCCCTGTGACAGCCACCGCCGCGAGCTGCTTGCAGCTCGCGCACTTATAAAATACTATTTAATCTATAATCTTCTTCTTAGTCGGTCACTCCTGGCAGAGTGGTCGTGGTTATGATGGGGTCCTGATGAACGTCAGCTCGTGCAATGCGACGCCATCGTTCCCGGTTGGTTGCGTTGTTGGAGCAGTCGGTCATGCTGGACTGTGTCAGAGAGGTGATGAGGTCCGACCATCTGGTTGGAGAGCGACAACGAGACCTCTTGCCCTCCATTCTGCCCTGAACCACGAGACGCTCCATGGAGTCTTCATTCCGTGTTACGTGCCCAAAGAACTTCAGTATTCGTATCTGCAGTCGACGATAATCTTTCCTTGACACGAAGTTCTTCGAGGATGGAGACGTTAGTCCGATGCGCGGTCCACGGAATCCTCAGGAGACTTCTCCAGCACCACATCTCTAGTGCATCGATCTATAAATCTATAATAGGTACAAAACAACAAGTCGTGTTTGTTACACCATTTATAACTCAAGAAAGGCTGCACCGGTTTTATTGATATGTTGGCACGTCTCCGTCCCGAATAGCAGAATAACTTATTGAAAATATGAAAAACTCACGAAAAATTAGTAAAGAAAATTCATTTTAACATACATACCTATGTATCTCGTATGCAACGCAATCTCTGATTCTAAGGCGGAACGAAGTTTGCCGAATCAGGTATTAAAAGCAGATTTTTCTCTCTTCGTACGATTGCTCCGGCCGACGGAACGTCCGTCCGTGTAGAACTAAATTCAGCGTTACCATTTTACGCTAAAATGTGGGGAGTACACGATAAAAAAGACTCGTATTAGCGCTTTTTCATTATCAACAATGGTGCTGCTTGGTGCAGGCATCTAAAACCAAAACCTTGCGGGTTTGGTTGTCAAACAAGGCTTACAGGGGATCCCCTTGTAAAAAAACGAAAAAAAAATTAAAGTGCACTGTTCTGTACCTATTTTGGTCGAGACATCAGGAACGTAAAAATCTTTTCTTTAGACCTGCGGTCTATTTTTTTAAAAGATTTTTGTTTTGATTCGTAGGTTATTACTAATTCTTTGGTTCCTTAATACAGATTCTTCGTAAGTTGTGTAGTTTTCTTGTAAATAAGCAAAAATATCATTTTTGCACTTACATCGTCGTTCCAAAAACGTATCCTCCATCCCGCTCTTTTTTCGTTTAGTCTAAACCCATTGAAAGAAAAAAGCAGAACTTTCGTGCGTTTTAGTTGTATTGGGTCAGAGCACATTTCACAGTAAAAGTAACTATTAAAATTTCTCATTCTCGCCATCTGTTGATTTTTAGGTTACTACTTACTAACTTATATTGTATCTATCTTAAAACTAGTGATAGTGTTATGTTTCGATTTTGCAAAAATTTTAGTAGGTAGGTATACTTTTGCACCCACATCACAGGAACCGATTTATTACGATTGTAAGTGTTAGAAATAAAATTTTAAGGTTGATTAATTGTTTCAGTTTAATGCCCTATTAATCTTTGTGCAGTCAACGTCAGAAAAATCTAAGCTTCCAACGTAGCCAAAAAAACAAGAACAAAAATAAAAATTTCAAAAATCCCCCGACAGATTTCCATGAAACATGGCTAAAAACAATCGGGATAAAATTATTAATTTCACAAAAGAAAAACTAAACAAAAATCGGTTATCCGTTTGGAAGCTACGATACCACAGACAGACACGTTAAACTTATAACACCCCTCTCTTTTTGCGTCGTGGGTTAATAAATCATAATTAAATTAAATTAATTTTTAACACACGATGAGAGTAACCATAATAGTCTAAGCATTTCAAGGTGTAAACCGTAAATTCGTGGTAAATTTAAATGCTAGATATTATGTTTACCCCTTATTGAAACATAACAAGACTATAAGGATTTATTTATTGGATTCTGAAACATTTTACAATTATCAGCCTCAGAATTTTAAGGTACAGACATAAAATAAAATAAATAGTCACTAAACTATAGAAACACGTATGTATACGTACGATTTTGGTGTGTAACAGTTGCGTCCAAAACACTGAAATATTGTTTTACATTGTAGTACCTTGTCAGCAAATATCGTTCGTTCGATATCGTTTAAAAGCTTGGAGAACAAGCTAAAAGACAGCAGGAAAAACATGGAAAATTAAGAGAAATAGAAAAAAAGTCTAAAAGGGCAAACAGATCAAAGTATCGATGTCGTAGTAAGAGAAATAGTACCCACCTATTTGAGTTGAAAATGTATTTATCTGAATGGCATAGGTACTATGAAATATGTGATAATGGAAAAAGTTGACTTACTTTTGCTGTACACTGCTTTCCTTTGCACTGTAATAAAAAATAACACCGATGTAATTAGAATAGGTACTATCGAACAACTTCATCCTTTTATAGAAAATAACCATAAATTTATTTTCAAGTACTTGGCAACCAAATAATTATCCTTACGTCACTTTGACAGCTAGGAGCGTGACACTGAAATTAAAAGTAATAGTTTGTAAAGATTCGAATTATCGTTAGTCAAATAATTTGTTAACCATACCGTCCCAATGGTGGGCAAACATAATATCTACTGCGTTATCGATAGCCGCTTTGTGTCTAATAATTCATTCATTCATGAAAACGCATCGAGTTTATACTCTCGTTTAGGTAGGGTCTTTCGATCTCGTCTCGTGTCACAGTTTTATGACTGACTAGCTTCGGGCCTCGGCTACGCACGCGTATTTTCGGTACAATAAGTAGACTATTTATCTAAGTTAGGCTATGTTCTAAATGTACGCCAAATTTCATTCTGATCTCTTCAGTAGTTTAGGAGATCCTAGGTAACAAAAAAATCACATATCACAAACTTTCGGCTTTATAATATTAGTAGGATATTTGTCATAAATATTACAAAAAATATTGATACATAAAATACGTTCTACCGAACGAAATTTCCATCCAAACTTTGCATTTATAATATTAACGTGAATAAAACGTATAATAGAATAGAATATACTTTATTGCACAAAAGTTGTACATGGGCGAGCCTAATGCCAGGTAGCATTCTCTACCTGCTAACCTTTGGGTAGTGTGGACAACAATTTAGTAGGTAGTGCTAGGTTACAAAATTTACAACGTATGTATTATAAACGTATGTAGCTGGATACTTATTTTTCGTTCGCATTTGTTTATTGCATAGCATTCTATTTTCAATTTTATCGAATTATATGAAGTTTCTATTTTACAAGAAATCTTCCATGAAAATCTGTCTATTTGTGAGTAAATATGATTGGACCGTTCTGCTATAATGATCTCTTCATAGTCATCAGTCATTAATTTTATACCTACTATAAAAACTTTCTTAGTTTGACGAATTCATTATGAACATCGGTGTTCTTCCAACACAAACTAGGTTCGTAGTTAACCCGCTTACATTCAGTCATTTATTGTTCAGAACAAAAAAAAACGATATGACAAACTCAACCAACATTATAATAAATAAATAATAAATAAATAAAAAGCCTTTTATTTCTTGCACACATTAATGCTTATAGACTAATTTAAAAATATATAGAAAAAACTTAAAAGATAGGAAGTTTCTTAGTAGGTAAAGCTTATACTAGTTATTTACAGTTTTTCTTGTTTTAATTTTGCAAGAACCCCTTGCAGGTGAAGGCCTCCTCCAAAGCCGTCCATTTTTCTCTACTCAACCAACATTACCTAACCTCTAACATCTCAATTTTCATATTTTTGACATAACTAGCCCAGAGTTAGCTGACCTAACCCTCCCATATCAGTAGTGGGTTAAACATTTCAATATTTAACACAAGGTTAAGTCCTAACTCTTGACGGTACAAGACAGAATTCGAATTTAACTCCAAAGTAGTATTTAGCTCTGAGTTAACCGTGATAACTAAGCCTGGCGCAAGTGGGCCTTAAAGAAATAAAATTCTAAGTACTTTCGAAAGTGAGACAAAATATTCTAAGTGTACTGTCTAGTAAACTTTCCCGAACTGTGCACAACTACCAATCGCTAGTAAAAGTGGACGAGCTCTGAATCGCGCTGACGAAGCGTTTCACAAAAGTATGGTTCTCCGAAAGGTTTTTTCAACCCTTTGAATCAAACAGCGAATCAAAATCCCCGCATGGTACACATGTGGGAATTTTTGCAGGGTGGCACGGATGTGCACTCTTATAAGTACATAATTATATTATGGAGGCGACTATACCAAGTTGTTATGAATATCAAAAAAATGAACTTGATATTGGGCCCTCGCACACGATCAATAGGGGAGGCCTATGTCCAGCAGTGGACTAATTTAGGCTGATGATGATGATGACACGATCAATAGTCAACATAAAACATTTGTTGCACTACTGTTGGTAATGTTACAAAAGTGTTTAATAATCTAGCTAATTTAGTTACACTGTACCCTGCCGGGCACACAATAAGTCGACGGCACCAAAGTAGATACGGATTATGTAGATATAGATGATAATCGAAGTAATACTAAATTTGCTCTCCTCTAAAATGTACAGGCAAAAAGCAGAAATAGCCATTATTTACTAAATGTGCTCTACATTTAGTAAAAAATAATGGCTATTTTTATAGTTGTTATGCACCGATTAAAATGAAATTTTCTTTAATGCATTAAAATAACCTTCTTATAACTTACATAAGATTTTATTGCTACTATGTTGTTTTACTGAAATAATTTAGTTGTAATTTTTTATCCTGAAAAAACTTCAACGTAGAAGACGACATCTGCATCAGGCAGATATCGCCTTCTACGTCGAAATTTGGATAAAAATTCCATCTAAAATTAAAACTAATAAACTCAGATAAAAGTAATTTGTACAAATTGCGTTTGTACGATCAGCAAATATTTGTTTCAGGTATTCTGTGTATTTTCTAAGTACCTATAGTGAAAAATGTCTATCTATGTAATGTATTGCATTAAGTTTAAGTCATCTAGTACCCATAATACAAGCTCTGCTTAGCTTGGGCTAGATGATGCTGTGTGGATTCTCCAGGATTATTTATTTATTTAAGAAACATAAATGTGCAAATTATTCATATTCGTATTTCGAAAGAAAACTCAATGGGTTTCCATATAAACACGAGAAATAATACATTTCTAGATGGTCATGTAAGTGTTAGTTATTTTATTTGGTCATTCGAGAAAACGTCATTTTGTAGTATTTAGGGTTTCAAGATCGAAAATCGGTTTCGAAACCCTTATGGTCTCGCTTTGTTTGTCCTTTTTTCCCTCCTTAATAACTCAGCAACTACTACAGCTATCAACTTGAAATTTGAAATAATAATACATTTCGTGCGCCTGTACAGATTTAAAGAAAAATATATATTTTCCATACAAATTGTGATATCGAAATTTTAAAACAGGGTACATCATTTTATACCCCACATGAGTGGGGTATCAAATGAAAGGTATCGGTTCGGACATTTTAAAACAGTTTTTCAAATTTCTGTAGGTTTCATGCTTATTGAAATATTTTAAAAAAGTCGTAAAAATCGACCTCAAAATACCCATTCCCCCATTTGTAAATAATGAAACACGTATGTATTATATCTTGATTGTACAAACAAATATCTCAGATCTCAGAGCGCGCGTCCGCTAAAATGCAAATTCCAAATATACTGTCGCAATGCAAAACGTGCCCAGCAAAGGTTATCGATTCGAAATTAGTGATCGTTGAATATAGTTTTAAAAAAATGAGATAATTAATAATATCGATACCGCCTTGTGTTCGTCTATAATTCTAATATTGCTAATAAACCTACTTTCAAATAAAAGTAGGCAAACGAACCTCAGCAGTACAAGCGGTACCTTCACACTGAAAACAAATTAAAATTGAGTAGGCACTCATGTTTAGGATTTTTACCAGATTTATCCTCATAAATATCAACGCGGCGACGCTCAGGATTGTTAAAAATATGACTGTAATGTACCTAAGTATAATACCTACTTAAGTTTAGCCTAATCCTTACCTTTGAGGTGCAGCCTTCTCCAGTGCACTAAAATAAACAAAAGTTTCATTTTCCTTAATTCGCTTTCATGGTCACTTACTATACATATTCATTGGAAAGAGTATTATACGGAGTTGTAGAATGAAAATTTTCAGACAAAATCATCTAGCCCCAAACCAAAGAAGTTTTCTAGTTACTAATTGCAACAACTACTTTATGGCCTGAATAGGCCCGGATAGGTAATAATGTAGTACTACTTTATAAATGATTTTCATTTAGCGTTTTGGAAACGAATCAGCATTTACTTGAGATCAACACAGAAAGGCTTAATCCAATCACTGCCTAGACAAGGTGCGACCCGCAGGACAAAGTCTATGTGCGTCATAGGAACTGAAAGTGTTAATTGTGATTGTAAATTAATTGTTCTTACGTTGGCAGTGCACATGTGACCTCGACACTATATGGAAAAAAATATATTTTGGTATGTTAAAATCATGATAAAATATCTGGTAGAACGAATTATAAAACAATAAATAGAATCTTAAACTTGCCAAATCTATTCATGAATGAATCAAATATAATTGGTGCTCAAGCATCCTCTCTGAATAGTTTTGTACTAGATATTATATAAGTACCTACTTACTAATGGAGTTTACACAACAAAGTCGCAACGTTGCCTACACTGTCGGCAACATTATTTTATAGAATCATGTCAGCGGCATGCCCGCCGATTCTTGCGAATGTTACAGCCCTTTCCCACGGCAACATCCCGTTGTTTGCAGTTACGGTTTTTGACAGGATCCTGTATAGTACGTGTTTCAATATTAGCTGTAATACGAGTAAAAAACAGCAGTAAAAAAGAGAGTAAAAAACAGGATGCAAACTACTGTGTAATTTTGTTTTTTGCGGGAACCGGTAAAAACCGTTCAGCAAAACTGGACGGGCTGTACGCCAACATTTGTCAGCGACATGTCGCGCAAATCGCGCCATTCCTCAAACTATACTGATTTAGTGCCATCTACAACCCGGCGTTTTAAATTTGGTATTGGACTCCTAGATTTGAAGCTGCTGACCAAGCCACCAACCTGCAACCCGCCGGTTGTCGGCGACGTTAGCGACTTAGTTGTGTAGACTTCTAGATAAATTCCTACTTACATTTGAAATAGACGTGAGTCCATCGCTCTAAAAAATAGACAATACAAATAAACTCAGGCTCCAAACAGTCGATCATGGAAGTCTTGAATATAAATTGAGTTTTACTGACCATTGTCTATCCATATTATATTTCTATATACTGACCATTGTGAGGCAAGATGGAGAAGTACACTGAAAAAGTAAGATATTGGAAGATGAGAAGCTAAGGAAGAATGCTCACTTGAGTAGGGAGCTATCCTACGATCAAGTAGTAATTCTTTTCTTCTAAGAGGTACATACAGGATCTGACTGATGATTGGCTTTAAGGAAAATTTAAGGTTTGTGATGATGGTGGGGATGAGTGGTACACAGACAAGGGAGCGAATCTATCGCAGTGCTCTCGGAGCGTCGGTCGTACCATGTTGTACGAAGCTCTACGACAAAAGTTATCATCCGTTGGCATACCAAGGTAATGATAAAATAATACAACTCATACAGCACTCATACAACATAATCTGCCCCCAAATGTTAGAATTATTATACAGGTACTAAGTTTACCCGCTTCGCACGCGTTTTTTTGGAATAACAAGTAGCCTATAAGGTTTCGGAGGAGAGGTTTCTGACCTGCGTCGCAGGCGGAATATTAAAACTATTAAAAGTAAATAATAATAATGATAATAATAATAATGCTGGACAATCCACACAGCACCATCTAGCCCCAAAGTAAGCTATTCAAAGCTTGTGTTGTGGGTACTGGATAACTGATATATTTAATACATTATATAGGTACATAGATAGATATTTTTTTATTATAAATAGAAAACACCCAGACCAACGGAACAAATTTGTGCAGATCGTGCACAAATTTGTTACGAGGCGGGAATCGAACCTGCAACCTCTTGCATCGCAGGCGGACTCTCGCCCGCTGCGCTACTGAGGTCGTCAAATACGATGAATTTCCCGATATTATAGTGAAAACTGCAACTCTTGTTTATTCGGTAGAACGTGTGCCATCTTCAAGTTTCAGAGATGTGAGGAGATTATTGTACAGTCACGCAGAAACGCGTTGAACTCTTCTCTTTGCTACGACTTCAAACTATTTGTTTATTTTCTGTCTATCCTACACAGATTATAAAGGCGTAAGTTTGTACTGTTGTGATATCAGTGACAGTAGACATGGGTCGAGCTGTAATTGCACTCATACCTGGAATACCATACAGGCTACTTTTTAGTCCATAAAAACGCGTGCGAAGCCGCGGGTAGAAGCTAGTTATAGGTAAAACTATGAAGGATTTTACTCACGGCTGCTGTAGAAGCTCTGCCGTTACTCTGAAAGTTTTTTCTGGTTTGTTACTTTATCATCATCATTGCAGATATAAAACAGAAGAAATATAGCAATTTCTTCAAAATTTTTACCCGACTACCAACGGAGCATAACCCCTCCGTTGATAGTCGTATTTTGGCACTGGCACCCTATGTATGTATGTAGCCGATTTTTATGTTCCCACGTAGCGCTGGAACTGCTTGTCAGATTTCAACAAATGATACCGGTTGATTTGTCTCAATACCCCAGTGGTTATACGCTATGTGACATCAGACAAAATCGGGGGTCTAACGAGATAGCAGGCTAAGTAATGCTCGAAAATTTCAACACAGTTAGACGAGCTGCGAAAGACTGCAGGCAGATGTTGGATGCGGCCCTGACGCCAGGGTCCTATGGCGCTCCATAATGCAGGCTCCGTCAGTTATCTCCAGCAGTGGCTAAGTATAGGCCGATGATGATTATGATGAAGAAAAGAAAAAAGTAACCATCCATGCAATGATTAACTGGGTACATATTATAATAAATACAATAATTTCAATTATTTTCCCTACAGTTTCAAATACCTACAGATAGTTTCACATAATTGACAATCTGACCACAACAAAGACAAACTAATGCAGTGAAAAACTTTAAAAGCACTATGATATAGACATATCAGCTCTCAGCTGCTCGTCTATAATCCAATAATAATAATTATAACTAATAAACGTTATCCATAAAGGAGAATTCACCTACAGTTTGGACAACTACAGTTTATACCTAAGGTTGATTGAAAATAACGGACGCCTCTCCTACTGATCTAGAAAAATGTTCATGAATATAAAGAAGTCCTTGAATTAACTTCTTCCTACTTGAGTTCACCCCGGGGGGGGGGGGGGTAGGGGGTCGGTTCATGGCAACTCTGTGACTGTAAGGGTGTGTAATTGTATAACTGCACCCAGAGCCCGAAAATCAGCGCGGCGCGGCGCGTAGTATTGATAAACCGTAGGCGAGTCGTACCATTAGGTATTTCATACTTAGTTCAAACATCCAATATCTTAAAAAAACTTGATTGATCATTCGTTAGTGCGAAACTTTACCACCGTTCTTAACCGACTAAGAGGTTAATTTTTGAATCAGAATCAGAATCAGAAATATATTTATTGTTAACTGTTGTACAAAAAAGATCTTAGGTATAAAATAGTGTACAGTTTCAACAGCTTATCTATAATAGACATACAATAATTTTTAAATAGGTGCCTTTATTGCTAGGTATTGAAATTTTGCATTTACGTTTTTGTAGAATCTAAAATATCCAAACACCGAGTCGATCAATGAATTCGTCGGCGCTGTAACACAGAAAGCATTTTAACAAACGAATTATAAACTTATGTAGAACTTAAGGTCCGTATAAAATCTTATATAAGTTCACCGAGTATCTTGACGCATTATATAGGCATTTGAAAATCATTACGATGCTGTACACCGTATAACGGTAGGATACTGGCATATCGAAATGCTTTTGTACAGCCTTTAGTTTTAGTATAGCAAACCACAACGCAGCTGTACAATTTTTAGCTGTTTTTAGAGCCTTAGGGTATACAATGGCATTTTTAAGTCGTAAGATAATGCTTAATGCTGCTTAATAGCATAAAATTTTTCCATTATAATGCACCGCAAATCTGTTATACAGGTTAGAGCTGTTTTAATGCCTTTTGTTGTGTAATAGCACTTTTAAGTGGTAAGTAAAAGCCTAATAATGATAAACAGCATAAGCGTGAGTCAATGTAATGCTTGAATTTTTAAAGACCAACTGAATACTGTTGTACAGCTAATAGCTCTTCAATCAAACACACGTGAGTTATTGTAATGCGTAAAGCTGGTTAAACATTAATTTTCCGGAATTCGTAAAACCAATTGTCTTGGAGAAAAGAATATAATGCACATAAAACAACAGCAATTTTTATAGTGGACGTATGATATAATAATATATTATTAATTGAACTATGTGTGTTGCCTAACTGTGTGTGTAT
This sequence comes from Eupithecia subumbrata, assembly GCA_949316285.1. NCBI lineage: Eukaryota > Metazoa > Arthropoda > Insecta > Lepidoptera > Geometridae > Eupithecia > Eupithecia subumbrata. Next base: position 15,751,725 of record OX438642.1, read on the forward strand.
AACGATAATGTTATGCTAATAAAATGATTAAGTTGATTTCATTGTACGTGTAATTAATATGCACAACAAAACGATTCATGCGAAGTGAGTTGAAGTGATATTAAAGAAGGTTCCGTAGGTCGCCAAAATCTAGTAGGACCTGTCAATATTAAAAATATCATACGGAATAATATAATAATAATATAATACGATACGGAATCCTCGTGTTTTGAAACAAAATCTTTTGTAGCGAATAGTGAAAATATTCAACAAAATCGTGTTCGCTTGATGCTGAAAATGAGATAAGACCTGAGAGCTCCGACGAAAGTGAAGATGACAGTGATATTGTTCTTGATCCTAGAGACCTACAATGTAAATTAGTATGTTTGCATCATCATGAAAATATGTATTTCATACCACTATTGCATACGTACCAATAAAAAACATTATTTAGTACCTAAGTTTTTTTATTAATGTAGATTAAATAAGAATAACAAAAAAATTAAATTAAGTATTAAGTTTATTATATTTAAGTATTATTTAAATATTAAATTTTGACATTAATGTACCGTTATTTAAGTATAAAAAATTATTTAATGATATAGTATGTAAATAAAGTTTATATATTGATATATATAAACGTTATTTAATTATATAGATTGCTCATCTTTAATTAATTTCCACTGCTTCTATTTAGGCGGCCACCACAAGCTATCATTTTCCTCCCACAAAGAAGGTACAATAACTAGTATTGTTTTCCTCTCTCTATCGTCTGTACTATTTTGTATGGCATTGTACGGTTGGTACAAAAAACCTGAAAATAAGGAAACAATATTATTAGAAACCATCAACCATTAAAAAGATATTAGTGCGTACTCTGAAGTTTTTGACCATCCTAAAGTGTACATTTGATGGCTACTGTACCTAACTACCTACACTACACCGAGAATGAAGTAAATAACGGTCCTTTTTATAAACTAATTGCGAAAAATATCTTAATGACATAATCGAATGAAACTATCTACTTTCACGGATCTATCTAATCAACGGATTCAAGTGGTACAAAAATTCTTAAATGGGTCATAGTGTTTTGCTCAAGGATCCCTAAAATTCTGTTCATTTAATGGCATTATTTCAGTCTACATCAAGTCTGCTGGTATACTGGTGAACCCGTATAGAACTACTTTATTGACAATGGCACCACAGTCTTTCATCAAAAGCCTTCTCTCTGGCCTTTGGCTTAATAATTGTTCACGTATGAGTATTTATGGTGCTGGCGGCATTAATTAGCCTGTTTATAGGCTCACCGGGTTGCTATAGACAGACACCATTTTGTAAATATCTTATAACCAAAAAATATTATAATTCGGACCTATTTATAAAAGCCATAAACCTATATAATAAACATATAACTTAGTTATTATACTGTGCAAACATTACTATTATGTTAATTATGCCAAATTCGTTCACTACTAGGAATACACAATTTTTTAGGTTATTTCACACATATCTGTATCTTACATTTTATATCAAAACCATAAAATATCGAAGGCGCGTGAAAATTGCCAATGAAACTTATATAGACATTTACAATAAACTAAATTGCGCAGTAATATTTGAAGGCATAAATACCAAAAGAGTCAAAAACTTACCAGTATTATAAATTTCCACACTATTTTTATTTTAAATTGCCTCTCACTCAGTCTTGCTTGACCGTCACCGTCCATATTATATTGTACAACGAATTATATCATTTGTACCGTGGTATTAGAGTAGTTTTTGCAGATGTAGGGTTTATTTAAGTTCTAACTGTGAACACTTAAATTGCTCCAATCATTCTCTTACTGCCACTCGAATGCTAGTCTAATGCTTTTGTAATGCAATTAATATCTTCATTATCAGTAATATTGCTAGTATAATGCTACTGTATTGCGATTGGCAACTACATTGACCTCATTAATGCTTCTCTAATGCGATTGATATTTTCTTTGACCACAATAATGCTAATATAATGCGCCTGTAATGCAATTATACAACTATTGTGAACCTATTTAGGATTTAAAGCCGTATAATTTGTGCCCAAATAAGCATTACAGTAGCCGTATAGCAGTTTGTAATGCTACTATAGTTCTAACTCAAAATGCGAAAACGATACAGGCATGCTGTAAGACGGCCGTTATACTGCTTTGATGTGTTACTTGGATTATTCTTTTCAATGAAATTTTCATTTCCATTCGAACATTACCTAGGCAAATAACATTAAACACATTATAGTACCTACATAATTATTTTGTAAGTAATTATGACCGCAATTGTACCTGTGTAGGTACAGTCATACCTAATTGGAGATACTCGATTGAAGGTTACTACGATTTAAAATAGTAAATTTTATCTAATTACAATTTTCAGCTCAACATTATTACTGTATGCTATACGGTAGGTATGCATAAGCAAAATATTATAGAATACATAGTAAAAATTGTTTTAATATGTATATAATTTCAAACGGTGTAAAAGTACATTATATTATATATGTTTGCTGTTTTTAGGGTTTCGAAAATCAAAGATCGGTTTCGAAACCTTATGGTCTCGCTTTGTCTGTCCTTTTTTCCCTCCTTAATAGCTCAAAAACTACTGCAGCTATCAACTTGAAATTTAAAATAATAATACATTTCGTGCGCCTGTACAGACTTAAAGAAAAATAAATAAAAATAAATGAAAAATGAAAATGAATATTTTCCATACAAATTCTGATGCTAAAGTTATAAAAGATCAGGTATCAGTTTGTACATTTCAAAGTCATATGAGGTATCAAATGAAAGGTATCGTTTTATACATTTCAAAATACATTTGAACTTTTTGTAGGTTTCATACTTTTAAAAAATATTACGAAAAAAGTCGAAAAAATACCCATTCCCCCCCTATCTCCGAAAATTGCAGAGCGATCCATGTTAAATGTATGGAGCGTTTATAGATAGAGATCTATAGTTTGTAGGAAAATTATAGAGAAGTTTGTATAAAGAACACTTTTTGAAAAATGGTCAAAAAGGGTGGGGAATAATTTTCAAAAGGGGAGGCTACCTCACCGAGTGGGGTATCAAATGAAAGGTATCAATTTGAACATTTCAAATCAGTTTTTCAAATTTCTGTAGGTCTCATACTTTTTGAAATATTTTGAAAAAAGTCGAAAAATTTACCATTCTTTAACCGAACCACCCATTTAACCGAAGCATGCAGAGAGATCCATCTGAAATGTAGGTTTGGTACCTACTATTCTTAGGTATTCGTTAAATTGCAAAGTCTAACCGGTACTTTTGGTACATATTTGTTGACATACGTTCGAAAGCCTCGGCGCGCGAGTTACACTCGCACTTGACGAATCTGGTTTTTCCTAATGAAATAGATAATGATATTAAGTCTCAAAATTACGGTAATACCGAGTTATATTATAAGCAAAAATGACTTTATTGGTTTGAACCTAGGGCCTAAATAATAAAATAATGAATTATAAATAGGCCGTAAGCATCACGAATGGCTGCAAGACAATGTCGCTACAAAATAATGATGTCCTTTATTATGAAGTAAGTACCTCACATAATTAATTATATACAGGCTTTATTTATTATACAGCCTAAGGACTGTACGTACAAAAATTATCAATCTAAAAGATGCATATCGCTAAAAAATATATTTTTATAGAGCGATCAAGTCACTAAAAGCCGTGCGTTCTCGTCAGCGAGTTTTAAATTTTTCCTGTGCTGACATCTAGTTATGAGACACGAACTACGCGCGCTATCACTGAAGGTTCGTCTGCGACGCAAGGGGTTTCGGGTTCTGTTCCCGTCTTGGGGCAATTCTTTTTTATTTTAATTTTAATTAATTGCTGGACAATTCACGCTGCTTCATCTAGCTCCAAGTTAGCAGCAAGCTTGTGTTCTGGGTACTACACTTTCGAGCTTTAAACTGGAATCGCTTCATCGCGAGTTGATCAAGATATTTTTTTTACAGTTTATACAATGAACTATAGATTATGGTGCATCATTTGAAAGGTAATTTTGTTAGCTGTCAATCTTTTCTGATATCATAACCAATACACATTGTGTCATGGAACGTAAAAACAAAAAAACAACAATTTTTTAAACAACATATTGTTTGGAAGTCCTGAAATCCTATAAAAAGGGGGCGTTTTTGGAAATCGGTCATCGGTCTAACGTTTTTCTTTACTGGGAACAGTTGATCTAAAGAAAACTAAAACAGAAGCCGCTCAAATCGTCAGCCTAATTCAAGAAGAATTGTTTCAGCGTCGTATCGCCCGACAGCTTCACATAAGCCAGTCCTGTGTCTTCAAGGTGTACAAGATATTCAAGGAGACTGGGAACGTAGACCGGAGACCAGAATCTGGACGACGGCGATGCAATACGTCAAGAGATGATCGATTTATTGTCACCACTTCTCTCCGAAATCGACACCTGTCCGGCGGCGTAGACGTCCAGCAGCAACTCAAAGAAGTTCGAGGGAGGGCTGTGAGCGAGTGCATGGACAGTCAGACGAAGACTCAAAGAAGCGGACTTGACCCCAAAAAGGCCAGCCACGGAACCCAAATTGTCTCCAGCCCATTGACAAGCCCGGCTTCAGTTTGCTCGCGATCACATAGATTGGGATATAGAGCAATGAAGTTGAGTCCTGTTCTTGGACGAAACCTGTGCCTACACGGTAGCGACCGTCGACGTAAAGTCTATAGGAGACCGGGAGAGCGATTCGCTGCTGCTTTGCGCAAACAGTGGCATACGGGGGTGGGTCATATATGATGTGGGCGGGGATTTCTATTGAAGCAAAAACGGAGCTAATTTTCATACCTGTTGGCGGTCGGGGAGGTGGTCTAACCGCAGAAAGATACATCAAAGACATTCTTCTTGGCCATGTAGGTACTCCCTTACGCCTGATTAATTGGCGAAGATTTCCTGCTAATGCACGATAATGCCCGCTGCCACACCGCTGCAGTGACTAGACAGTACCTGGAAGATGTCGGCATTCCAACACTAGACTAGCCAGCAGTCCTCAGTCCTGACTTGAACCTAATCGAGCATTATGTAGGACGCTAAAGCAAAAGGAAGCTGAAACGGCGGGTACGGGGAAGATATCCAGCTCCGGCATCGATAGAACGACTGTCCTACGGAATACCGGAAGTCAAAATACCGGATAACGGTATATCGAAAGTACACGAAACCGCAGATCGAAATACCGAAAGCACATGAGGCCGCATCACGGAACACCGAAAACACACAACACCGGAAAACTGTAGACCGGACGAACACAATCTCGAATGCACGCTATACCGAAAGATCACGAAATCGAAAGTACGCAATGTCGAAATTTTCTTCAGGTTGTACGTTAGTTTTATCATACCAATTAAAATATTTTCAAAACATTTCAGTGTAAGCAGTACGTTCATAACGTTACTTCTTTGTCTAACATAATACAATTTTAGAACACGTTTAGAATTTTTCGGATCACACTAATATTATAAATGCGAAAGTTTGGATGGATGGATGGATGTTTGTTACCTCTTCACGTCAAAACTACTGAATGGATCGGGCTGAAATTTCGCATACAGGTAATCCTAATCTTGGAATCCAACATAGGCTACTTTTTATCCCATAAATAAATTCCCATGGGATAGAAATCACCTTTCAACCTTTCCATAGAAACAACGCGTGCGAAGCCGCGGGTATAAACTAGTGTTTTAATAAATAGAAGAAACTAACTTTTATTATACATTTAGAGTCAAAAAAATATGATATAAGGTGACTAAAAGTATATTATTTTTATAATAAAAAACAAAATAAACACTCACTCGAACTAAAAACCATTATGGGACAATATACACACGTGGAACAATATTTTAAACAAAGTTCTTACTCAAAACAATGTCGGCTTTCCACCAAGGTTTTCACCACATAAATATATATGGTCTGTGTCTGTGGTTGATTGCATCCGCATAACATAGCCATCACACAAAATTCAATTGAAAATTGGCACAACCGTTGGAATAGCGGGTTCCGCGGAGGATTTGGCACCATAGACCACATTCACATGGTGAGGCAGATTATACAGAAGTCCGAAGAGTATAATCAGCCTCTGTGTCTGGCCTTTGTGGACTATGAAAAGGCCTTTGACTCTGTCGAAACCTGGGCTGTTCTGGAATCCTTACAGCGATGCCAAGTAGACTATCGTTATATCGAGGTGCTGAGATGTCTCTACGAGGCCGCCACCATGAGTGTCCAAGTACAGGGCCAGCAGTCTAAACCCATCCAACTGCGCAGAGGAGTGAGACAGGGGGATGTTATATCCCCGAAACTGTTCACGAGCGCGTTGGAAGATATGTTTAAGACGCTGGACTGGAAAGGTAAGGGCATCAACATAAACGGCGACCACATCTCACACCTGCGATTCGCTGATGACATAGTCTTAATGGCGGAGTCGCTAGAGGAGCTGAACCAGATGCTGGACGGCCTAGCCTCAGCCTCGCGACGCATCGGTCTTGGCATGAATTTGGATAAAACCAAAGTCATGATCAATGGCCTCATTGATCCGGGACCGGTCGTCGTACATGGCCACCTTCTCGAAATTGTTTCCGAGTATACTTACCTTGGGCAAATTCTGCAGTTGGGTAAAAATTATTTTGAGAAGGAGGCCAAGAGGAGGATCCAGCTAGGCTGGGCAGCGTTTGGGAAACTACGTCGAGTCTTCTCGTCATCCATACCCCAATGCTTGAAAACTAAAGTTTTCAATCAGTGCGTCCTACCCGTCATGACCTACGGAGCTGAGACGTGGACACTCACGGTAGGGCTGGTCCACCAGTTCAAAGTCGCTCAGCGAGCTATGGAAAGAGCTATGCTCGGAGTCTCTCTGAAGGACAGAATTCGTAACGAATACATCCGACAGAGAACCAAAGTTATCGACATAGCTCAAAGAATTAGCAAGTTGAAGTGGCAGTGGGCCGGCCATATCTCGCGAAGAACCGACAACCGCTGGGGCAAACGTGTTCTTGAGTGGAGACCACGACTCGGCAAACGTAGTGTTGGACGCCCTCCGGCCAGGTGGGATGACGATCTGCGAAAGACTGCAGGCAGATGCTGGATGCGGCAAGCTGAAGACGGCGCTATGGCGCTCATTAGGGGAGGCCTATGTCCAGCAGTGGACTAATTTAGGTTGATGATGATGATGATGATGTTGGAATAGCGCCAAACACTGCAAGAAATTATAAAGAGCAAAAATGTTTACCTATGTAGTAAACTTAATTTTTCGTGTACGCTATATAGGCTAGGCCATCCAAAATATCTATTGTGCCCCTGTTGGATATAAAATTTTGTTATTTTTTTGTATGCTGTGAGGTATTTCTTTTTTTTTTTCTTATATTTGCAGAAATCCTTTCAATCTCGATAGCGGTACTTTCTTGTTCTTTTGCAATTTCTTGCAATGTTTTGTAAATGTTGATTTTTTTCGATTTGGGAGGCTATTCCAACGGTTGTGCCAATTTTCAATTGAATTTTGTGTTTTGTTATTATTCCTTGGTTCAAAAAGTAAATAACCTACAGAAATTTCAAAAACAGTTTATAGATGTAAAGACCAATACCTTTTATTTGATACCGCACTCGGTGAGGTATCCCCCCTTTTGAAAATTATTCCCCACTTTTGACCACTTTCCAAAAAGTGATCGTTTCGAAAAAAAAATCTGTAAATTATAGATTCATATCCACAAACACTACACACATTTCAAATGGATCGCTCTGCAATGTTCGGAGATATGGGATGGGTTAAATTTAGACTTTTTCAAAATATTTCAACGAAACCTACAGAAATTTAAAAAACACAGGCACACGAAGCATATTATTATTTTGAATTTCAAGTTGATAGCTGCGATAGTTGCTCAGATATTAAAGAGTGAAAAAAGGACAGACAAAGCTAGACCCTAAGGGTTTTGAATCTGATCTCGAAACCCTAATAAATAAAAAAAACAATAAGCACAGCATTGTTCTAACTAAGCCATGATTAACGTTAAAAGCCATTTAACTCAAATTGCGTTTAAAAGCCGTTTTAAACCAAAGGATAAAAAAAAACAACGAAGGACAAGACCAAGTGACTATTGCATCATACAGCCAAAGCACCCAAGCTTCCATTGAGATCTTCGTTCGCGTTGCTCACTCCGATCACTAGAGCTATTCTTTGACTACAAGTTTTTCAATGCGGTATGCAAGAAAAACATAGATTTCCATTGTCACCGATAGATACGAATCATAAAAATCAAATCTGTATCTGTATCTTAATTATGACAAAACTAACGTACGTACAGCCCTGAAGAAAATTTCGACATTGCGTACTTTCGATTTCGTGATCTTCCGGTAAAGCGTGCATTCGAGATTGTGTTCGTCCGGTCTAAAGTTTTTCGGTGTTGTGTGCTTTCGGTATTCCGTGATGCGGCCTCATGAGCTTTCGGTATTTCGATCTGCGGTTTCATGTACTTTCGATATACCGTGCTCCGGTATTTCGACTGCCGGTATTCCGTAGGACAGTCCGATAGAACACCTGAAAACTGCTTCAGTCGAAGAGTGGCACCAAATCCCACAGGATTCCATCAGGAAATGGGTCCATGGAAAACCGTTTACAAGTGGTTATTAGGGCCAGAGGGGTAACACAAAATATTGAGGGGGCTTGACACAAACATTGTACATGGTAAAAAAAAAATTTTTCATGTTACTGCTTATTCATTTGGATGACCACAACTTTGACCTATTGCAATAATTCCCTAATTTTAGGTAGGAAATTTTATAAATTTTAAATATATTGATTGCTATTTAATGGTAACAACAACATTACCTTTCAAATGATATACCTCAACTCATAGTTCACTACATATAAATTGTAAAAATTAGTCTTGAACAACTCGCTATGAAGCGATTCCCGTTTAAAACTCGCAAGTGTAGATAACTGATCTACTTAATACAATAAACTACATAGATATATATTTTTTTACCATTATTAGAAAACACCCTGAACACCCAAAAAAAATATCTGCAGATCGTACAAACATTTGTCCCGGGACGGGAATCGAACCCGCAACCTCCTGCGTCGCAGGCGGAACCTCGTCTGCTGCGCTATAGGGGTCGTCTAAATGGTAGTACGGTCTGCAAATATTTGTTCCGGGAGTTCTAGGTATTTTCTATGTATGAAAAAAAAACTGTGTAAGGTATTGTTATAAGTAGGTATATCAGTCATCCCCATCACAATCGCCCAAAGCCATAAGCTCTGCTTAGCTTGAGGCTAGATGTTGCTGTATGGATTGTCCAGCATTATTCATTATTTTATCATGTATACGCGGGAAATTTAAAGACAGGAAACGGGGTTGGAGACTGGTTTGACATATACCTATCATGGAAGTAGAACCGTTATTTTATTTTCTCTCTATATTTATAATAGGTATACAGGGTGTAAATTTTTAGTAAGCGTTATTGAGTTTTTTTCCATACAAAATAATATGTGCTTTAGTTCTCTTATCACTAATGAACTTCTGCTCGCCTTACGAGCTTACGTGACTTAGTCACAGGGGATCCTGGTGAACTCACGACTTCACCAGGATCACCCCACCCAGCATATAAAGCTGGACCCTGGTGGCCTCTTTCCTATTTTTCACTTTAGTTTAATAAAAAATAAGTTAATTAAACAGTACTTGAATCGGCGTCATGAACATATTATGTGTATCGTAGTAATATACAAAATAGTTGAAATGATGTTAGCTATTATAATATGTAACCTATTAACTTTACATACCCAAGCTTTAGTTATATTATAAAGGAAGAGAACTTACTTTAGCCATGCAAACGTTTAAAAATCCGTCGCACTAAAAAAGAAAAGGGCGTTTAAAAATCAACCTGGTTCATATTTATATCATAACATAACCGATGAATAAACTTACTAAAGATTTGCAGAAAGCACCATAACACTGTTAAAAAAAGAGTTGTGTTTATTTCTAATCACTTGTGTTACATAGTATACACATACTATGTAACACAAGTGAGTGTGTTGCTTAAAGCACACACACGTGTGGCAAGTCTTGTTCCGGGCGCAGACCAACGACCGAGACCGAGCGAGAGCAAGCAAAGGCTAACAATCGAACGCAAATAACGCAGTGTGGACGTCATTGCGAAAGCAAGCGAGCCCAAACGAGGGCCTTCGTTCGCGTTCGGCCGTGCTCCTGCGGCTGTCGCTACATCAAAGAATAAAACGTTAAGTAAGAGTCGGACTCGCGCACTAAGGGTTCCGTTTAACTGTAAGAACTTGTTTCTTGAATGAATTAATGAACACTTTATTGCACAAAATAAATAAAATAACTTATATATAAATAAAGTAAAAACGCACAATAGGCGGCCTTATTGCTTAAAGAAATTTCTTCCAGGCAATCGTTGACAGACGGACAGACAGACAGACAGATAAATAGACAGACAGACGGACAGACGGACATCAAAGTGATCCTATAAGGGTACTTTTTTCCTTTTGAGGTACGGAACCCTAAAAATGGAAAGAACGTACAGATCGTCGAATCCCGCTTGTTTGCATTCGCTCGCTCTCGCTCGCTTGGCCTGTACCCACCATTAAAATGACGCGTAATAATGTGCGTTTTTATTTTAACTTTTTATCCACATCATCACTTACGATCAGGTGAGATTGTGGTCAAACGATGAAATTCACAATAAAAGAATTCACAACGAAAATAATTTAATAAAAAACATTGGACCTTTGACGCGTTTTCAAGTGTTTTTATGTCAGACTCGACTAGTATTAGTAAAGTTTTGTTACCTCTGCAACAGCTAAATCCCCGACTGTCTGTATTTAAAACAATAAAAAGCTGATAAAGTGTTTTGGTACATATTTTTTTAATGTTTTCTGCTGGATCGGTCGGTCTGTCATAGAGCTAATTATTTTAAACTAGCCGTGCCCCGCGGCGTTACTCGGGGTAAATTTGATTGGGTGATTTTTACTGTTTTCCGGGTAATTTTTTTAATAGTTCCTCTCAGTACCTTCCACGGACTTCAATATCGAAAGAAAAATTGCTGAACTGGTCCAGCTATTCTAGAGTTCACAACACAAGATTATTTTAATTTATATAGAAGCTTCAGACCGCGACTTAGCACGAAGTCGCGGTGGCAGCATGATATTTTCATATAATTGTATCAGTTCATGATCCGTTCAGCCATTTATGCGTGAAAAGATTACCGATAAGACAGGGTTATACATAATTTAGAATACTTGTTATTGTAATGTACTAGCAGCGCCTCGCGGTTTCACCCGCGTAATTCCCGTTCCCGTGGGAATTCCGGTATAAAATACAGCTCATGTGCTATTCCAAACTATAATCTATCTCTGTGCCAAATTTCGTCCAGATCCGTTCAGTAGTTTTTGCGTAGCAGCGCCTGACGGTTTCACCCGCGTAGTTCCCGTTCCCGTGGGAATTCTGGGATAAAATATAGCCTATGTGTTATTCCAGACTATAATCTATCTCAGTGCCATTTTCATCCAAATCCGTTCAGTCATTTTTACGTGAAAGAGAAACAAACATTCATCCATACTTACAAACTTTCGCGTTTATAATATTAGTAGGATATTACAAGTAATCAATATATATATTTTTAATATTCTTTTATTGTGTTGTATTTGTACCTACAATTTATATAATTGTTTAGCCTAGGTATAATCTAAGTAAGTCTATCGACATGTAACATTATTGTTATAAATAAAGAACCATTATAGTATTAATATGTATGGATGGTTAATTGACTAAAGAACTATTGTGTCAAATAACAAGCTCAGTGAATCTCCCAGTGTTCTTTTGACGATCACTAGAAGTATTGTATTCATCGTTCTAACTGGTATTATTAGTATGTAAAATTATTAGGTATGTAATATTTAACATATTATTACCATTGATGTTGCGTTGAAGCCAACAGCCTGAAACATAAAACAATTCTGCACATACTGATATAGAATAAACTTCCAAATGACAAGAGAAAATTAACCAATAATGAATTTAAGCGGATATTATAATTGGCTCTGTCAAAACGGTTTTTATGGTATAGATGAATATTTGAAATTTAAATTCACATAAATTATTTTTGACATGTACCTAATATTGATAAATCATTCTATAATAAAGTTTTTTCACGGTTTTATGCATGTGATCTACAAGTATATGTTTTTAAAATTGTGAAAGCAAATTTATTGATCAATTAAGTTAATTTTCTACTCTAACATAAACGACCAAATTAAACATTTGCACGACTAATAAGGAAATATAGTGATACCCACACTATTCTAAAACCATCATTGTTAACCTATATTTAAGCAAATAAATACTTTCATTTCATTTCATTCATTCATTTCATTTCATTCATTCATTTCATTTCATTCATTTAAATTTTAAAAACTTGAATAATTTTGACTCAGCGGGCGACGCCTTGCCAGCGACGCAGGAGGTTGCGAATCCGATTTCTGCCGCGGGACAAATGTTTCGACAATCTGCAGATATTCTTTTCTGGGTGTTTTCAACGTACCTACTTATAACCTTTTTGATATATTTGTATCAAATATCAAAGTGCTTTATTTCCTTTAGACCTTACAGGACTCTTGACACATCACAAAAATTACATAAAAAAAACTAGGAAATAAAGTGATTACTTTGATTTTTTGTTCACTTCAATCTTTTAAGGTAAAGTAAAGAAGCGAACAAGAAACCTTTGGGCTCATCAAAACTCGTCCCAAGCTTTTTCCTCCTCTAGATAATCTATCTGATATTTTGTAGTAGGTAAGCCTTTTTACAAAATATATGTTTGACAATTTGTTTGAATTTATTTATTGATAATTATTGCAACTTTTGGACTTTTGTTGTAGAAGCGTATACATTGCCCTCTATGATACATTTATCTTGTGTAGCCTAGTTGTGGACACAGCAAGTTTATAATTATAAAATATCTATCACTCAATATACAAGTATATTATCAGTTATCTAGTACCCATAACACGAGCTCGACTTACTTTGGGGCAGCCAGACGATGCTAACTGGATTGTCCAGCATCAATAAAAATAAAAATTTGTGGACATTTTAAATAAAGTCCATGTGCGGCCAGCGTAATCCGGTGAACAAAATTAATGAACTTTACATACCATAGCTGCGGGCATCGTCCCTGCACACTGTAAAGAAAATAATTGCAATCTGAACGGATGTTGGGAGAGATGATGTGGGTCGATAGTTTCTGGTCCATAAATTACCTTTAATCCGTGTCCTTAACATCTTTCAATATGCAGATTGGTTAAATTATGCGAAGTAAATAAATAAATAAATAAAAAGTAAATACTTCTTATTGTGTAACTTAAATAATTAATTGGGAAATATAGTTTTCGTATCGGTACTTTAACAGAAGGCGATGTTTTTGCCCTGCTGTGAACTAACTGTGCTGTTTAAAAGAGGCTTTAGTTACCAAACTAAAGCCTCTTTTACATTGTAAAGGCGTAACTTTGTGAAAACTTGAGGTACCGAATGAAGTACAAGTAAGGCTTCTTTTACATTGAACTAGTTTATGCCCGCGGCTTCGCACGCGTTGTTTCTATAAACGTTCAAAGGTGATTTCTATCCCATGGGAACTGATTTATAGGACAAAAAGCAGCCTATGTTTGATTCTAGTATTAGAATTACCTGTATGCAAAATTTCAGCTCGATCCGTTCAGTAGTTTTGGCGTGAAGAGGTAGCAAACATCCATCCATCCAAACTTTCGCATTTATAATATTAGTGTGATTAAGAAACGCACGCGAAGTTTTATTATTGACACTTACATAAGAATAGCAATCAGATCCCGTGCACTGGAATAAAATATTTTTGCACATTCATACAATTTTATACCTTCGACTTACCTATGTCATCTCACTCTTACCACAGAATAACTATACGGGGATAGTGGTTATTCACGGACACCGCGTGAAATGCAGATTCTGTCCATCATCACGACAGCGCGCCATCCCACGCGTTCGTGAAGACGCCAGGTCGAACGCGCGTCTTCACACGCGTTCGTGAAGACGCCAGGTCGAACGCGCGTCTTCACACGCGTTCGTGAAGACGCCAGGTCGAACGCGCGTCTTCACACGCGTTCGTGAAGACGCCAGGTCGAACGCGCGTCTTCACACGCGTTCGTGAAGACGCCAGGTCGAACGTGCGTCTTCACACGCGTTCGTGAAGACGCCAGGTCGAACGCGCGTCTTCACACGCGTTCGTGAAGACGCCAGGTCTTAATTATTGAAATAATTAGGAAACGAATTATTAGTAGCGTCAGCTACTAATCTATTCAATAATAAGCTCTGCCCTGAGTTAACAGAGGGTGCGTAAAAAATGGGACTGACAGATCGGTCTTTAGTTTGCGTTCCGGACCAACGTGTTATTTTATTTTGTACTTGCTTCTGCCCGCGGCTTCGCACGCGTATTTTCGGTATTTTAAGTAGCCTATTATCTAAGTAATGCTTTGCTCTAAACGTACGCCAAATTTCATCTAGATATGTTCGGTAGTTTTGGAGATCCTAGGTAACGAAAATTCAGATTTCACAAACTTTCGGCTTTATAATATTAGTAGGATAATATTAGTAGGATGGGAGGTGAATTTTAAAAATTATCAAGACTTGCCGTCTTCACGAATGTATTCGTAGCTATGGGCAGTAAGAACCTGCAGTTTACGCAGTGGCAGTGAATTACCATTACTGTATAGTACTATCATACCCTTGCAGAGCAGTTTTTGACCTAGCAGGAGAAAACAAAAACTTAGATCAAAATATTGTCTTAGAATGAGGCCAAACGAGCGTAACTAAGCGGTTGTGAGCCGCGTAAAATTAGTCGCTTCATAGAAAAGTTATGTTAGTGACAAAACTAAAAAAAAATTTTTCAGCCGTCGTCGCTGACCAGACTAACCTAGTTTTGTAGTAATACCAAATTATAGACTGTAATACGTATCCACCACCTATTTAGTGGTGGGCACTTGATACTAGGTAATTTAAAATTCAAAAGGAATCAAGTTCAACGTCAAATCAGTAGTAGTATATCCCAAAGATTTAAATAAATAATAAATAAATAATGCTGGACAATTCACACAGCATTAACTAGCCCCAGGCTAAGCAGAGCTTGTGTTATGGGTACTAGATAACTGATATACTTAATACAGTACACTACATATATAGATATTTTTTATTATACATACATAGAAAACACCCAGACCAACGGAACAAATTTTTGCAGATCCTACACAAATTTGTTCCGAGGCGGGAATCGAACCCGCAACCTCCTGCGTCGCAGGCGGACCTGCGCCCGCTGCGCCATGGAGGTCGTCTTTCATTTATCGCACTCATTCTTTTTAGGCACGTACCCATACTTACGTTTAAACCACCCTTTGGCGTGCTTTCTTGGGAGTGCACATTTATTTTCTAGAACAAATAAAATGAAAAATCTTTATGAGAACATGCAAAAAAAATTGTCAGCACTAACTCTATGCAAAACTTGCTATTGTTTCAAGTCCTGGGCGTCATAACACTACCAACAACGTTGGATTCAGTTCTTTCAAGCAAAATAAATAACAGAATAGTTACTCGTGTTTACCATAACAATAAAAATAATACCAATCGACAGCAAAATGTGTATGATTGATTGGTACATTTGCATTTTTTTTCTAAAATCAATAATAAATTTGGTTTCACAATCAAAATAAACCCATAGGTGGCCAGAGTCAATTTACTAGACTTTATTATCAGTCAGTGTGCTTCGTAATTCAACTCGTTGAAATCAATTTTATGGCGCTTTATTGATTGATATCATGTTTAACCCAGCGCCTGCAAGGCAGGGTCATTATGGCCCTGATCTTTTTGATTTTTTTGCGCCGGTTTTATCTGCTATCGTATGTGTCCCAAAATCTCAATAGCTTCAGTTAATTCCTTCCCCATACTTAAAAATAATATAACATGTACCTACTCAGTGGCCCAGCGCGGCACAAGGTGTGCAAGGTGAATAAGCAACTTACATATTATGTGATGAAATCAACATCGTCATCATCATTGCCTATATTCGTCCACTGCTGATCATAGGCCTCCCATGACAGTGAGCGCCATAAAGCCCTGTCTTCAGCTTGCCGCATCCAGCATCTGCCGTCACTTGATCAAAAGAAAATATTTCGATAAGTACATTGAGCCGGCAATATATCATCAACATTGAAATAACAGTTGCAAAAAAGGTATCAGTAGTCCGGTTACTTAATTCAACCGGACTACTGATACATCGAGCGACTCAGTAGTCCAGTTGAGTTAATTGTAACCGGACTACTGAGACTACACCAAAAAAAAGTTACCATGTTGAGATGTTTTTTGGTTACGTATAAATAGTTATCCGACGTCACCTATTACTAGCTTGCAGACGACAGGTTAACAATCAATTTGTTCATGAAACCGTGCTTATTTGCTTTAGTTATGGATGATTAAGCAAGCACCGATGACAAATATGCGATATAAACTCTCATCATAGTGCGTGATCAGATCACCCAAGTGTCCGTTTATTCTAAGGCTCGTCGCTCACTTGGTAGTCAAGGTGAGGTCGAGGCGGCGACTTCGAGGCGTGTTACTTGTTTCTGGACTGGTTTCGGCAACTAGGCCACAGGTGGGCCCTTTTTGCGTGTATGGTGGGGGGCTGCTAAACTAACCACCCGATGTCCTACAGGAAGGCGAGCAACTCGCTGACGCCGGTGCATGCCTCCCTAGGCGTCCTCGGTGTCCCAAGGTGTTTTAGTCGTTGAGAAGCAACGCCATCGCACTCTACAAGCACATGCGCGGCCGTCTCCTCTGCGTTCATGCACCCTCTGCATAGGGGGCTGTCCGTGATACCCAGATTAAATAGTTGTTTGTTAAGCATGCAGTGTCCTGTGACAATGCCGACGATTTGTCGGAGTTTGTCACGCTTCAGATTGAGGAGTTTTCGGGAGAATCTCGGGTTTAGAACCGGGAAGGCCTCCTTCGACTGTCTACAATCTGGAATACTTGCCCAGTAGTCTTGG
This sequence comes from Eupithecia subumbrata, assembly GCA_949316285.1. Taxonomy (NCBI): domain Eukaryota; kingdom Metazoa; phylum Arthropoda; class Insecta; order Lepidoptera; family Geometridae; genus Eupithecia; species Eupithecia subumbrata. Next base: position 15,768,828 of record OX438642.1, read on the forward strand.
TGTTGTTTGGTTGTGCGTTGACGGATCCATGAGCGGATTTGACTGAGTGGTAGGGGGATTATTGGTTCGGGCCCTATCGGTTCCTTCGAGGCGTGACATTTATGTAGACTCGTGGCGCAGTCTGCGCATCTTACATTACTTCGAAATTCTAACTTTATGTATGATCAGTATATCCATCCTTGTCCCCCACCTTGTAGTTGCCATTCCGCTTGATTTGGTACTGACACCAGGTAAATGTAAACTACTTTTAAACTCTTATTTTTAAATTTTGATTCGTTTTTTTTAAACTAGGTACTACTTCTATATCGGCACACAGTAGGTATTTATAATTTCATTGATAGTATTTATTGTGTTTTCAAATTTTTTTATTATTATAACTGTTGTAAAATATCTATTACAAAATGAAAATGTTTAAATTAGTTAAGGTTATTTTTACAGACTACGAGTGAAAACTGTCTTTAGCTTCATTTGTTCTATTTCAAAAATGTATTGTTACCTAAACATAAGCTTTTTGTTTCTCAAATAAATAACGTAAAATAAAAATAAAATAAAATAGTGACAGAGACGCGACGCGAGCTGGGAAAACGAGGGTAAGGCATGGCGGGGTCGACGTGGAATCTGCATGTCGATGTCACCGTGCCTTCCCCTCGCCTGTGACGCGACTCTAGTATAAGAGTGCTCTGCCATTAATTTCTAAAATAACGTAAATGCCTCACGCCGCTTTAGCTCCCGCGCCTCGATGCCACCTCGACTGTTGGTCCACTGAGCGACGCGACAAAGTAGGTAAGCACAAGTAGGCTCTGGTCAAAACGGCAAACCTCACTTGTATACCTTATGTGTATTGTAGTGGCGCTTAGAAAAGATTATTAATTTCTTACTTAGATAACATCACCTATAACAAGCCTATAACAGTGCAAGTACAATCAGATCAAAAAGTGCTGTCTCCAGAAAATGTCATCCTGCTGAAAATTGGGTTCGTTTTAATGTTTATGATGGTGTTTTGCTCCTCAACTTAATTTTCATCCGATTTGACTCCTACGGAACGCAGGGTACAAGAATCTTTGCACTTGACGAAGTTGATGTGACTTATGCCATAAAGTTTGACTTTCAATGTAATCTCAAAATTTTCTACAGTTTATAGGCTAAGTTTAGTCTGAATCGGCCATTGTTTTGTAGGTATTGCCATATTCTGAAGTAAAAAAACACATACTATATACCAATTTGAAGTCTGTCAAAATTTAACCGAATTTCATGAAAGCTGAATCGATAGATAAATGCCGCGCTCTTTATTTTAGACTAATTTTTCGGTTGATTTAGGTGTCTAAGAATTAAAACTTCCAAAATAAGTGATATAATTGTTTTATTTTCTTAAATAGCTCTATCTCATAAAGATTTCAATAAGAAGTTATAATATTGATACATTTTGTATTGTGTTGCTTCCGGAATCGGGTGACAAAAACATTTATTTAAGTATTTAATTCTAAAGCCATACATGAAAGTTTATAATAGGGTTTTTTTACACCCTGATATCTACCATTACAATGTCTAAACTAAATGTTAAATACCAGTAAGTACACAGTATGTGATAAAGTTGATAAAGTTGGTCATTAAGATACGTTCGTAGATCTATAGGATCTATAGGATTAAACTTAGATAGTATTATAATACTCGATAAACATTTATATTTACTGTGAAACTACTGTTTTATTTATCTACTCTATATACAATTTAGATACCTTTATATGAGTTTATTTACTCTTCTATTAATATTTATATAAAGTTCCAAAGGTAAGTTGGATTGCTCTATTAAGTAACTAACGATACATTTAAAAGTTTTCAGTTTGTAAATAATGAACTAAACCTATTATCATGGCCCAACTGCCTAATTTATAGAATTGTGTATAGTACAGGTATAGATAGATAGTCCTTCTTCAAACTACGTGAACGAACACTTCTTACTAGAAACTAATTGATCCCGCTTACATTACACAGCTCTTATTTCTCAAGTCTTCATGATTTTCTAAGGTTCGTAGTCAAATTTCTTAAAACCGATTGTTATTGATGAACTTTTAATATAAGAACAATGTATGTATGTACCGGGGTATACATTTTATTAAATATATAAGTAGTAGAAATTGAAGGTGAAAGAACACACAACTTTTGTGCTCAGTGTCTACTGAGACTTGACTACAAGACCCAAAATCATCTTTAGTCCGACGCGCACTCACATAAACACAATTATTCTAATACACTACCAAAGTAGAGACGCTACGAGAAAACAAGTTCGAAGAACAGTGACACCTTTTTAGAAAACGAGAACTTGAAAGGAAAATCTTCACCACTTGTTTCTTACGACTGATCTTAATCGGCGTCCCCACATGAGGTTATATCATACGATGGTTCCCTGGAGGTGCTGCGGGTCGGGGGAGGGGGCGGCGGGCGGCAGCGCCGGCCCCACCGACGCCGAAGGCAAGGCACCAGCTACATCCTGATATCCAGTCAGAGGTAGACCGTGAACCGGCAGCCGGACAGTGTGCTCTTCCGGCGGAGTCACATCAAGGCCAATGCTCCCTTCCAGCGCCCTTTTAATAGCTTTTGCATTCTGCTGTTGCTGCAGTTGTTGATGTTGCAGCAACGAGTTGAAGTGAGATATTCCAATCTCTTCCAGACTGCTCTTTCTGCGTTTTCCAGAACCGCTCAGGCCTTGTCGTAGAGAATTAGATCTACGCAGTAAAATGTCATCATCGACTCTCAGAGAGTTGGAACGGCCTCTGAAATCGTTTATTATGGTTGGGCTATCAGGCAGAGACAGCGAGTTAGCCTTGGTGGCCGCCAGCGGTGGGCTTCGTGGTTGGGCGAAGGTGGCTCCCATGGTGGACCCGCGTCTGCTGGCGGCAGACGCCTGGGCTTGAATCAGAGCTTGTGAGTTGAAACTGATGTTGGATTTGCGACGGCTGTTGTGACGCTCGAAGGTCTTCTGAGCAGAAAAAGGCGATGGTCGAACCAAGTATCTGGAAATACAGAAATATGTTCATTCAGTACCTGCAGGTATACAATATCAATTATGATGAAATTTCTTAAATAGGTAACAAAAGGTTGGTAACTCTATGTTAGTATAATCAAGCGAGATTTTAAAAATACTCACATTATATCTCCTTCCTGTAGATTGAGATCGCAGCTCGGATTTATTATGACATAGGACAAGCTATTTCGCTTCTCACTGGCGTCATCATAGTCAATACCAGTGAGGTTGAGGGATTCCATGCGCGAGCGCACGAGGTTAGCTATTTCCGCCCTCTCAATCTGTTGCGCATGATTGTCCCTTGCTTCGTCGGCCGAGCTTGTGGAGTACTGTGAAAATATAATTGTATTTAGTTCCTTTTAATTAATATTATTTTATTTTAAAGCCAATGATAGTTTATCTAATGATATCGATATCCATGCATGGCTTGTTATTGCTTCATATTCAGGAGTGGAAATATTCTCATTCACTATTTCAGTGTTTATTTAATGCTCGAAAGTTTTCTGGTTCGTATGAGAGCTATTACATTTTAATTATAAAATTACTGTTTTGTTCATTCATAAAGAAATAAGAATAGCAGTGCCATCACTAGTTAACTAAGTAACTATTTTAACTCTATGCACTATGTATGTGTTGGCTGAAAAAACATTTGACATCATTATTCAAAATTGACAACAAACATTTCGATTGTTTCATTGTGGTATACATAAACAAAGCAAGTGAGGAAAGTGAGATGTAGATAGATATAGCAAAACAGCGTTATAGCTCTCTTTTCTAAGATGAGGTCTCACTAGATCTAGATGGAAGAAGAGATTTCAAAGATGAGTTATTATTAGGATAAGAGTTATGCTTTACATGAAAACAATATCAAATACTTAGATACCAACAAGCCAATTGTATAATCATAGCAGGCACGTTAAACGATCGTTTTGTTACATGTAATATAAGACTTCGATATAACTTTACTGCCCAATACTTACGTATTTTTATAATGAAAAATTAGCAGCTTTTTAACTATAAAAACTTTCGTAGTTTGACGAATTCATTTTGAATGTGAGCAGGTTAACTAAAAGTAATTTATCAGGGTGGGGAACGGGTGCGACACGAACCGCACTCACCTTGATAAAGTCCGTTAAGGGTTGAAACGTTCTTCCAACATAAACTAGGCTCGTAGTTAACCCGCTTCCATAATAAATAGGCAGCTTTGTCAGTTTTTCCCAATTTTTTAATATTTTACACTGATTTAACTATTATCGTAGAGTTAGGTACCCTTTACAACGCCCTGACGTAAAATAAAACATGTCTTGAAATTTAACAATACAAACTGTACAACACTCTACTCATAAACGTAATGTTGTATTATAATCTTGGCAAAGTTTTGAGATCCATATCGAATTAAACCGTACAAAAACAAGACAGAATTTTATATTGAAGATAATTAAGTAATTTGGTTGTGACAGTTACGCCCTTTTCACATGCATACGGTAACCGCACGGTCGCTGTGCAGTGTAAAGTAGAAACGTAGGTGTGACCTAAATAGACAGCTATCACACGGAACGGCAACCGTGCCGTAACCGTGTGTCGCCTGTCCCGGACATTTCTACTTTACACGGCACAACGGCGACGTATGCATGTGAAAAGGGCCTTTGTCTTACCGCCGGAGTGCGGTCCCCGTAGCATCCGGCCAGGCAGCCAGCGCCCGCGCCGCGCCTGCTACTCGACTGCCCGCTGCCACCCGACTCCTGCTGCAACTGTCCTGTCTCTCAACACCTACTTCACGATGGTTTAACGCTTTCGACATACAGCGATAAATTTTGCGTTTTTGTCACAGTATCGATATGGCTTTCTGTCCGGACAGATTCTGTCCGGAATGGAAATTTCGTGAAACATTCAACATGCAACAAGCGTAAGCATTGCACAGGTGTTTTTGGAATTTTAACGTTTTCTTATGGAACTATTGTCCTTTAGTTTATTTAATCAGGTAGATAGTGTTGTCACTTCTAACATGCGGTGATGGTTTAATGGCTAATAAATCAGTAAATACCTCACACTGTTTCATCAGAGGTACAACCACAGACGAAATCCAATATCGTCCATGTTCTGAAGCTGTTGATATTTTTGTCTAGACCTATAATTGCTTCGCTATTCAGCGTCATGCACACTATAAACTATAATAACAACAACACCGAAGCGGGATTGCGATCATCGACTTAGTTTATCCTTTAAATTTATCTTGTCAATCAATACGCCTAATTAGCTGTCATAGGCACAGCGTATTTTTTACGTGTTGAGTGTACGCGCAAAAGCAAGGTTTACTCGGCTATAGCAGACTGCAACAAATCTTATTAAGATCAAGCTCGTGATTTTACAAGAGACAGTTCACGTGTTATGTAGTTTGTTATACTATTAACTACATAGAATAGAAACAGACACTAATTAATGGAATGTTTAACCTTTGGAATTCTTATTTTAATGTGTTTAGTAACTTACTAGCAATATTATGGTCTGTACTTAAAACATCTGTTTTTTCGTCAGATATAGTGTATACGATGTCTGTATTTCTGAGGTAATCCATTTCTCATATTGTTGGTGTGAAGATGATGACTAGTTTATATGTTTATAACGGTTTTTTGAAAAAAGTTAAAATAAAAATATATCTTGAAATGAAAATATAGAAATTGATTCCAGTTCCAATATGATGTTTGTGATTTTATATTCTGACGATAAAAACAGCACGACATATTCACCAAATACAGCTAGTATTTACCTACACATTGTATAACAGCCAAAAATCAGCCTCTGTGAAAACTTCAAACGAAAGCTGAACATTAAAACTATTTCAGAATTGATTTGTAAAACAGTGAGAAGAAAAGTAAATGTTGCTATAGCGTTCAGGCGTTAATAGCTTCAAGGAGATAAATAATCAAAGAGAGAGAAGGAGTTAACCAACTCACCGAAAAGCGCGATGGTCGCATTCTCGCGAATCGTGACCAAAACCAGTTTGTTGGGTTCCTCGGCGACATACTCACGTGGTGAGATGCATCTGCCATGGACGTGTCCTGAGTCCGATATATCCCTATAGGGATCTCACATGTGGTGGAACACAATTTTTGGTACAAGCGACCGTAAGTGCGTATCCACATATCTTCCTTTGATATTTTCATCTGTTAGTAAGGTAACAATCACACATTCAAAGTTGCCACTCTCTCATACAAATTATGCACATATTAAAGAATTAAAAGGAAACCAGTTTGCATATGCTCGCCTTAAGCCCGTCCACTGTTGTCCAACTCATCGCAAACGTCATTTCAGTCACATTTGAAAGTATGTAGGTATATATTCTATGGAAACCTGGTTTGTTACGACTCGGCCAACATATGGACGTACCATCAGATACTGAGGAGATGCAACAGCAAAAGAGATTAAGTGTTTGGTACTTACTGAGGTGAGGAATCCAGATCCAGGTGCCTGGTCGATTCCTAACAAAAGGCGAACGAATGTTATAACGTAATCTTTTACGAACGCCTGGTAGAGCAAAGTGTCCAGCATTGAGGCTGAGAAAACGGAGCCTGCAGCGAACGGGAGTCGGAACATGTAGGAGATATGAGATCCACGCTCTTTTTCTCTCTGAAAAAGAAAAAGGGGATGCTCATGTCATGTGTAATAATAAAAAAACAAGGTTGGATAAAAATATTGTAATATAGTACCTTTTCCATTTTCGAAAGATGCAACGCATATTTATCATGTGCGCGGAATTGCATAAATCGCATATTCGAGGACTGTGATAGTTCTGTTATTGACTTTATGGATGGAAAGAATCTGGAACAAAACCGTTTTTGGCTTATATAGTAGAACTAATAATAATTTGTCGCTCAGAAACGTCACGATTCAAAATATTTCCTGAATTTTGTGCACCACAAAACGTTCGCAATGGCTTTCGCTAGAGCGTTATGCTTAACCTTGTTATTACCAAACTGATTAAATTGAATCACTAATGTAGTCCAAATAATGGCACATATTAGCATACCACTATTTGTAAGTATCTTTATCAATTTAGCTGTATTAAATGGACAAACATTACAAATTCAATATTAAATTAATATGCAATATTTGTAAGCAGGCATATCAAAACTTTGAAAAAATTTATGTACTTAAACATCGTCTGAACTGCGACTATGGTGTTGCAATCAGCGAGGCTGTCTTCTTCAGCGGAATTGGATAACTCTTTGTTGACGACCACCACGTTTTCTGCCAGAGTGATCCCCGCTCGTAAAAGATCATCCAGACTGTAACAATTATCCATGTTTAGGCCCGTTTAATAACTAAACTTATGATCATTGTTTTACGAACGTACCAATCAATAGATCCCAGCATCCAATACACCAGGGGAAAGTACGAAATTGCGTCCAAAAATGCAATATCAGGGCGGCGCTCCAGCAGTAGGATAATAGGATTCAGCGATGTCTTGGATCTAAAGTGGGCGCGCAATGGAATAATGAAATTGTAAATCCCGTTGGATGCGTAATCAGCTGCAAGTATAATGGTCTTGTTCTGCCACTGGTATTCCTTTGCATTTCTGTAAGCGCAGTGTTCGCAGACTTGAGCCAGTTGCAAACAGCATAGAGGCTTCTTTTCTTTCAGTAGGTAACAGAGCGTTGGGCTCACTCCAATGAAAGGTGACACCGGTGGGAAACCTTTCACAATCCTGAAACAGCTTTTATTATTGTATCGGACACTTTTCTGGGTATCCCAAATACCTACTTCTTCCATTAGTGGTCAAAAAAATTAATGGATAGAAAATCAATAACACTTCATTTCTTATTTGGGGCTAGATGAAGCAGTGTTAATTGTCCTGGATTATTTATTTGTCAATAACTTATACTTTACAGTAATAAATTTATAAGTGCTTTTTTTAAGCCTAAAGAAATAAAGGTATTGACTTCTGACTGACTAAAAGAAATATAAACGTCATTTACACGACAACAGTTATAAGTCAAAAAGGCACTGTATTTTTACCAATCATTTACTTGAGTTTGAGAATGAGGTTCTTAAACCAATTTTGATAGTATTTAGAAGCACACGTGAAATTGAGCTACATGCATAAGATACATTTATATTTAAAAATCAGCCTTGGTTTGACAAAAATTAAATAATAGTTAAGGATGAACATAGTGCTCACGATGTAAATTGTCTTATAAAGTCGAATGGCAAGTGTTAAATAATAGTCAGTAAAATTTAAAACTTTAAATACAAAAGCGAAGCTAGCGTCAATTGTCTAAAATTTAACACTTGTCTGGATTGAAATTTGTTTAAACTAAAGGAAGTGCTACCTAAAATAGGTTAAGCAAAAGGAGATGCTAAGCTATTTTATATTCTAAAGATTTCAAAATAGTTAGTAAAAAAAATTAGGTGTTTATAAGGTTACTAAAAGTTACAAAGTGATGATAGTAGAAAGACTAGTGACCGGGAACTTGTCCCTGCTATCGAATTTACCAAACTTCTATGTATGTAATAATGTAATAATGTATGTATCCCATACATTATTAGAGAAACTAAGGAAGCCCTACAAAAATGAAAGCTTTAGGATGGTTTTCAAACTCCAAGTTTAACGTGCATAAATACCTACCGTTTCATGTTTAAATTTCACTCTTACGATGCTTTATTAAAATTTTACAATATAGGTACATTTAGATGAAGGGATCAAGGGGCTAATTTCATTTTATATCATACATTATATACTTACTATAAAATCTAAACATACCGACTTATTTCAAGGAGTTCTGCGGGTGTCCCAATATTTCCTTACTTCCAAAAAACGATAGCCCACGTGGTACAGGTATTAATTTCGTTTGCCTAATATTCGATATTCAACAACATGAAAACCAAAGAAGGGCAAACAGATTTCAATGCAACCAAGACTTATCTTTATTGCATTAAAATTCTTCCCTCTCGTTATTTAGGATTGATGAAGGTCTTACCTTGTGTAATCGTTACGCCAAGCGCTGTGGGGAACCTCGCTGCCGGCCAGAGACGTGAAGCTGCTGGTCGTGGCGTCATCGCTGGAGGGACGGCCGTGCAGTTGGGGTTTACGCAGGGGATTACAGATACACAATGCACACAATTGCACAAGAAAAAAAAGTAATTCTTTAGTAAAATAGTGTTCTAAGTACTTAATATCCTTTTTTGATATATATGTATATGGATTTTTAAGCAATGTGCAGTTGAATATAAGTGAAAATAGTTTATGAAAGTGTTACAGTAAAGACAATTGTTATTTGAACCTAAGTTTTTTTTTTATAGAAACGGTTGACCTTTTTCGCGTGATGGGCGTTTTTAAAGTTCAAATACCGTGAAATGTGCTGAAATAATCAATATTTTGACGAAAAAAAACAACTGTCTTTAAATTACACATATAATCATAAGAAAGATCAATTGAAAAAATAAAGCGAAATTACAAAGCGAAGCAAATTAACAGATTGACATATATTTTAACTTGAGGGAAATTAGCTTGTTTAAGTTTTATGTGTAAAGGCAATATTTTTATATGATACAAGATACAAGATAAATCAAATAAATAATCGTAAATTTAAAATGCTACATAAAATGCCACTTATAATTTGAATCAAAGCTGAACACTTACTGAAACAATGACGTATTTTGTGCAGAATCTATTCATGCATCTTGCGATCCATATCTGCTATCTAATAAAAGGAGTATGTGTGTAAATGGTAAAAAAATAACTTTGACAGTGTAAAAATTATTGTGTGTGGAACTCGGCACTTAGGGTGCAATAACATTCAAAATTTTTCGCAAGAATCCCAAAAACTCCTATCACTTGTTACCTACCACTATCTGAATAAACTGTAATGAATATGTATAAAATAAATATATAAAATGTTTTCTATAAAACTAGAGGGAAAAGTATACTAAAGATTGGCCTGCCTCTTGTTTTAATTTTCAAAGTGGATACTCAAAATCCAAAGCACTCGGTGAATATAGTCTAAGTATCGGTAGTAATACTATGTGTTTTTCTTTGACTATGGCATTTTTTTCTCTGCTTATCTTGGGGCTAGATGATGCTGTGTGGATTGTCCAGCATTATTTATTTATTTATTTAATAATTTCCTATCTGTGTTTTGGAACATAATATGCTTCAATAACTCTTCCCTCTCAAAGTACCTGTGTTGATGTTTGATTCCCCAGATTGACGTGATATGAGTAAAATATGATGAAAATGCTAACAAAAGTGAGCGTAATTATGAGAAGGCAAGAACATTTAAAGTTTTCGCTAACATTAAGCGTTTAAAAAAACGTGGACAACGAAAACTTTATCGTTTTAAGCCTTTTAATGCAACTGATTGATTACTTTAGACGTTCATTGCCTTCAAACTTTCAAAACTACGTCAAAGGGTGAGGATACTTTAAATGCGTGCTTATAGGTAATGCTATCGAAGCATTTTAGTTGATGGATCTAGCTTACGCTATTTTTTCTGACGGTGACCTCCATGGAACATCATCATCCAGTTCATCCTCACTTTCATCAACGCCCACCTCTTCACCCTGATTGTCGGTGGCTTTTAGCGGGCTGCTGGTCACCATGTCAGGTACAGGCAAGATTGAAGGTCTGCGACTCCCTGTAATTAGAGGCACAGCTAAGTATTCACAATCAAGCTCTGCTTATTTTGGGGCTAGATGATGGTGTGTGAAATTTTTGTGTTAATTTACACATTTGATGTCACCTATAATGTTAGGTTAAGGTGTTTAGTTCCACTGCACCTTGCCATAAAGACGTATGAATAAGTGTATGTAAGAAATAAAGTCTTATTACTTAATTTGAGTATTGAATTGAATGTTCAGTGGAGGAGTAGTAGTATTTAAGCCGTCGCCATAAGATAGAGTCCCCAGATAATAAATGTATACTTATGTATTAAACATATTACGTTATTTATAAATATTTGGTTGTTACAGGGAATTTAAACTAAAATTTGTACCTTTTCGATTAGTTGGTGCATCTGGACTCAGCAAATTGAGATTTTCTGGTTTGGGCAACAATAAGTGGCTGTCGGTGGCACTATCGGTGGCAGGAGAGTCTCTCAGAAACGACCTCGAATCTGTTGCAGATGTACCTTCACCGAATTTACCTGGATAATTTGGAAATATTGTTTTTATTGTTATAAAGTTATTTAATAAATTTAATGCAAAATATTACAGTGTTAACTTCTTGTCTAATGACAATACAGTGTTAATATTGTTAATTATGCCAATGATGGTTAATTTATGTGGAAGCCATGTTCTGTCACTGTCAAAGGTTGGGTCACTCAAAACGAACGTATGATAGATTACAATCACTGAATCACTTTATAAAAAAACAATATTCAATGAGCTTACGCCAAATTTTAAAATGCCATCAATCTTTGACTGTGACCGATAAGGTGAAAAGTAATTCTGAAAACAGCACTGGGCAATTTTATAATTATTTTTTGTATGTATACGGCAGGTATTGGAAATTTAGGCTAACGAATCTCAAGAAGAAACTTGACCACTGCCATATGACTGTCATTGTCACATTGGAGTACATTTCAAAAGTTGAGTGCATACCATATACAGAATAAGGGTAATCCCTATCCCTTTTTTCTCCTGAATCAGAGATACTCGTACCTACCATCCGAATAGGAATATAGAAAAATTACCCATACCCATTACTTACTCATTCGTGCCTGTAAAAATTTGGCAAAATGGTCCTTGTAGACCACGGAGTAATGTTACTTATCCAGTGAACGCTTAGATGACTCTCCAAATTATCAATTTCGTATTGAATTTTATGAAAGTCATGATCTGCACTTTTTCTGCATGATAATTTTTCGTGTTATTACGATACGGTTATATCTAGACAAAGTTCAAAGATAAGTAAAAGAAAGATTTGAATAATTTGAGAAAATATGACTGTAGACATAAAAATACCTACATAGGACATGGTACGGCACATGCAATATCATGTCATTTTCAAGTAATCACTGATGGATTCCCGAAATTGATACTAAACTACAAAAAGAGGTTTGATTCTATCGATTTAATATCAATTCGGAAAAATCCCAGAAACTGATAATAACAAGGCTACAGACGAGAAAACTAAACGGAATAAACGAACTAAACGGAACGAAAGCGTTCAAGCAAGTAAATAAGAGTATGTATTAAAAGAAAAAACAGAAAGATAAATTCACACACGTAAGTCCAGACGAAGCATACTCGGTAATCATTTTTGAAAATCTTTGTGCATGCGATAACACAACGTAATAATTAAACATTAGCTTAACTTATATAAAAATAATACTAGTCTCTATGTAACTTAAAACTTTAAAAGTGAGTAAATTGCTCTTTGTCTGAGTCGCGAGAGTTTAGTTCAATAAATCAGTTAGACGGTTAAGTCAGACAACTAGCAATAAAAAGGGTACAATTTAAACAAAACGCAAACCGAAACAAATGATGATACGCAAATGTATTCGGTAAACTTTTCGTGTAAACCAAACCGTGGAACTCACAGCTAGCAACACTTAAATTAGCGGATGAAACGGTATTAGCTTGGTTGATGCGTGATGGCGATGCGTTGAGTGTGGAACTCGAGGGAGGTTGCAGAATCACTTGTGGGAGGTCGTACTGAACGACGTTACTACCGTCTGGTTGTTTCGCCTGCACAGAACCTTCCTCTGCGTCACCTGACCTCTTTTCAGAGGAGAGGAAGCTAAATGCCGTTTGGTCTTTGGGCATAGCAGGTCTTTGATCGGCCTGTTTCTCCGCTACCACAAATGCAGAATTTTCTTCTTTTGTGATGCTCATGTAATAGCATGTATCGCTTTTTTTCATGATATGCCTAGGGCCAGGGTTTAGAAGAATTGTTTCCTCATAAAATTCCGGCAAATTCGATGGGCGCACTCCTACTAAGGCTACGCCATACCTTAAAACAAGATTAATACATGTGTAGAGTTTGAGTACCTATAGCAAATTTGAATTGTTTTAAAATTGTAATCAAAATGATAGTAATAATAAGTATCGCTTTACTTTCTATGGGAGTGAAAAGCTGCGAATGTAAAGCTTTTTCCTTCGTATTCCCCAAAAAAGCGGCTATCTCCTAGAGTTATGTGATATATTTCGTTCCCTGAACACTTTCCATAAAGGCGATGCCATTCCTCGGGAGACTGTTGGCCTTCTCTGAAATAAAAGTCTTAATTTTGGAACAGTTTCTAATAAGGCCGTGATCATATCACATACACATTATCACAGAATATGGGCTCTGTGGGACAAGCATGGTAAAGGCTCTTGTACATATATCTACTACAGTATGATTAGCTTCCTTGATGAACACTTACTGTCCTCGACTGGTGTGCAGCAGAAGAGTTACCAACGTGGACGCTCCCGGGCAAGTGCAGTTGTTCGCCAAAAGAGCGTATTTGAATTCGTCCTCGCATACGACAAACTCGGCAAATTTCACATGTAGTTTGTTTTCCGGTCGAAAAATTTGTACGTATTGAGGTACCATTGGCGCGAAGTCTTTCACTGCCCATGATCTAAAACAAGTAACGTTCAGAATTAAGCAACGAATTTACCTTCCATACGTTTTTTGTTCAGTAGAATCCCCCCTACGATTCTGTAGAGCACGAGCTAGGTAGAGTTCTCAGCTGCAATATTTATGCAAACTTCAACGAACCTATACAGGGTTATTGGTCATTCACTGACACTGCGTGAACTGCTTGGTTCTGCTCATTATCACGAACACGTTCGTGAAGATGACAGGTTCTTAAACTAAGTATTAGTAGTGGGTACCCCTCCATTCCACTCTTAGCAGCTACACTTCATCTAGGTACAGTAATTGCATACCTATTTAATATTTTATTATAATTCATTGTTTCAGACAATGCCATTTTACAGCAGCACCATGAATTTATAATTATTATTAGGTATTTTGTTTACATGACTCTAACGATGCCCATTTACATATTTATCAATTTACTTATTTTTGTATGTACCTATATTCCTATGTTCCTTGATTATTTTCTGTCTTGTCTGTTTTATGGCTTTGAATTATAATTTAAGCACAATAAATTGTAACCCATTTAAAGTGACATTTCCAAGTGTGCCTTGTGCTCCTTTGGAGTATGAGTATGAGTATTCGATAATCATTCATTACAGGGGCTCAAAATGGCTGAGCCCTGAACTAACAGTGGGTGTGGGAGTGGGAGATCGGTGTTAAGCAATTCATTGGGGCAAACGTATTTTATATTTGAATGGGAGGTGATTTACATATGTTTTTTGGAATGAAGACCTCTTCACAAACGTGTTCGACGTTCGTGCCTAATAAAATCAGGCAGAACTCGCAGTGTACGCAGTGTCAGTAAATTACCAGAAACCATGTATAAATCTGTAACGGGGATCAACCAGTTATCAGTTCAATAAACTGTTATCACCAATCCCGTTCGGCTTATTAACTTTTCCGTTGTTCTAAAAATACTATCGATTGATTCGCTGACCCTAATCAATCTTTAACTCTATTTTCCTAAACGATAACTGCAAGTGACGAATTGGATTCGCTAGTAAGGTTGGTCCTCCATCAGCACAAGACCGCGAAACGACCGGGATAGGAAGGCTTTTGCCCTACTGTGGGACGATAATGGTTGATAAAAGAACTATAAAGGACTAAATACACGGATAGACTTCACTAATATAGGCTGACGATGATCGTCAGCCTATATTAGTCCAAAGCTGGATATAGGTCCAGCTTTGCTGGGCTGGGAAGGCTGGGGAGGCCTATGCCTCCCCTAATGAGCACCATGTACCCTGTCTTCAGCTTGCCGCATCCAGCATCTGTCTGCAGTCTTTCGCAGATCGTCATCCCACCTGTCCGGAGTGCTTCCTGCTAGTTTTCACATTTATAGTATTAGCGCAGCCTACCTTTATGCAGACAGTAGTTCGACGAAGGCGTTTTGACAGGGCAATCGTGCGGGGTCCAAGGGACGGGTCGGGGGGATAACAATACCGAGTTACTAAGGCATGTATGCAACTCGGGTGCGTCCCTCCTCCGTTCCACACTTTGTCCCCGCACGATTGCTCTGTCAAAACCACGTCAAAATGCCTTCGTCGAACGACTGATGCATATAGGTAGGCTGTGGTATTAGTGTGACTAACCTTAGTATTGTATGTTCATCCGCAGCGGTCTTATCAGCGTAGTTCCTTGCAGCCAGAATGAAACACGCCTCGGCCTCATTCATGCGAGCCCGGATCAAGTCTGTGTCCTTGAGGCACGATCCTTGGATGTAAATCACCCGTTGAGCCCATATCGGTACCTGAAACCAAAGAGATCAAGAGTTACAGTAAAGTGCCTCGATATCTTAAAAAATAATTCTAATTTTTGTTTCTTTCGCTCCGTCCACTATATGGCCACTAATGTATTTTTTTATCGATCGAAGATTGGGCAAGCCTAGGTTTGTTTAATATTTGATCCGGTCGACCCTAAGAGAATACAACCCCAGTTAAACAATAAAATAAATATAAAAAAAATTATGAACAAGCCTTCATTCAAAAATTCCGAATTACTTGGGAAGACAAATTGAACAAACCCAAACTCGACGGGGTTACGTCGTTTCGTTTAGAAGTTCCTATGGCCACCTTCTGTGTCCATTATCAGACCAGCTCGATGGTGTCATGACATTGTATTGTCACCAAACTGACATAAGTATGCAAAATTTCGGTTAAATCGTTTGAAGATAACTGGTCTAAAATTCAGTTGCAAGATTTTCCCCACACATACATACAAATCTACATACTAACTAACTAACAGTGCAAGTTAAATTAAAGCTTGTGAAAGAGCTGTTTTAGTTAAAATTTCCCAAAATGAGGAGAATTTCATAGAATTTCACAAGATTGATTACTTTAGTATTTAGGTTCAAAACCACAGAAAGACTTCATTTATTGATCTTATGAACGTCTTCCGTCTTATTTAGTTCTACATTTCAAAATACTGACGACCTCCGTGGCGCAGCGGGCGAAGGTCCGCCTGCGACGCAGGAGGTTGCGGGTTCGATTCCCGCCTCGGAACTAATTTGTGTACGATCTGCAGAAATTTGTTCCGTTGGTCTGGGTGTTTTCTATGTATCATAAAAAAAAAATCTATCTATGTTGTGTATTGTATTAAGTATATCAGTTATCTAGTACCCATAACACAAGCTCTGCTTAGCTTGGGGCTAGATAATGCTGTGTGAATTGTCCAGCATTATTTATTTATATTTATTTATTTAAATAGCTTCAAATGCAGATCTTAAAAAAACACTTATCATGATCTAGGTAAACATTTTATACCTGCAATATCATCCTCATAGTGGTATCCAGTTCCATCGGGGACAATAGCACAACATAGTAATCCTGCAGCAATGGATGTGCATAGAATTCGTTCAGGAAGTCCATGATCGTGTCAGCATGAAGGGTTGTAGAACACACCACTACATGCTTCTCGGATTGCGCACGATGCGATGAATAGGAACCCCCAAGCTTCTGCCTCTCCATCCAAGTATAAGCCAGCTGCTCGAACTATAATTGAATTTATCATTAAATTTTAACCCGACCGACGCTGTCCTGTTAAAAACATAGAATATATTTGAGAAGATACCCAAGTTTAGAAGGTCTAAGAAGAAAAACAAAAAAAGCATTGACCACCAGTTTTTTGAACACAGATTAAACTTCTTGTTAACCCATTAATGGTCAAACAAAAAGTACATGGATTTATTTGAAACTTTGTTTATTTATTTATTATCTAAGTTACAAGCTGCTTCTTACTACCCGTTGTCCTATTATCCGTTTTTCCGTAGGAATGAAGCATTTTTCTGCGGTAAAAAGTAGCATATGTTCATCAGGAATAATGTGGGCTTCTTACCATTAGAAGCCCACAGCCAAAGAATTTTTCAAATCGGTCCAGTAGTTTCGGAGTCTATTCAATAAAAACAAACAAACAAACAATAAAATCTTTCTTCTTTATATTATTAGTATTGACAAAATATTATATGAAAAGGAAAAACGTTAAGTTTTTGTTTTTCAGTATTTTGAAGGGTTGTGCCCAAATTGGCACAGTGTGGCCACTTATGAGAGATAATTTTAGAAACAAGGCTATTCTATGCACAGTGTTTTCTTGCATATTTTGCAGGTCCAGCGGCGTCTTTTATGGCAAATAACACAGCGTACTCGTTTTGGGAGCTTTTCGGGAGGTGATTATATTTATCTACTTATTATAATATTTAAAACCAATATTATACCTCCAGACGTCTCTAAAAATTCAGCAAGAAATTATGAAAAAATAAATAAAACGTTAAGTACGTGTCGGACTCGCGCACTAAGGGTTCCGTTTAATTGTAAAACCTTGTTTCTTGCAAAATTTAATGATTATAGGTCAACATGAAATATCCTACGTCAACGGGAAGTACCCCATAGGTTTTGGTCCATGGCGAGCAGTAAATACAAATACAAATACAAATACAAATACAAATCATTTATTTGCATACATGGGTCACAATGGTCTTGGTTATAGAATAGGTAAGTACCGTACATGTATTGCCTTAGTCTAGGCATGCAAAATTAGTTTTCCTAGGATCATACATTTTCAAAAAAAACATTAATACTACATAAAAAATTTAATAATCAAACATCATGTGAGCATCTAATTATATTACATAATACAATCATTTAAAATTAGTCACGAGAGAATAAAAAAAATTTTTGTTTTACTAATTAATTAATTTTAATGTCCTTTTCTAATAAAAATTCGTTTACATGATAATAGCATTTTGTCGTTAGAAATTTATGAAGTTTGTTTTTAAACACGGCCAATGGAAGCAACTTTATATTGTTTGGCAATTTATTGAAGATTTTTGGCGCCATACCACAAAAACTTTTTTTTAGCAATGCTGTATTAGCTGTAGCTGAACACAGGCGAAGCTGGTCACGTCTACTGCGTGTGTTGATTGGTTTGTCAAACAGATTACTGTTTAATTTAACAAAAACCGCCATTTCATAAATGTAGAGAGCCGGAAGTGTTAATACATTTGATGACAAAAAGTAGGGCCTACAACTATCTGTGGTCTTCAGGCCATACATCGCTCTTATACATCGTTTTTGTGACTTAAAGATTATTTCCCTTTCAGTGCAATTTCCCCAAAACATAATGCCGTACCGTAATTTAGAGGAAACGTAGCTATGATAGACCGTTTTTAGTGTTTCTATACCAACAACTTTTCGAAGTTTGTAGAGCATGTATGCATATTTACTGAGTACGTTACAAACTTCTATAGCTTGCAAGTTCCAGGTTAATTGTTTGTCAATTGTAAGACCTAGAAATTTTGTACTGGATGTATCTTCTACTGTTTGGTTCTGGTATATGACTTTAATATTAGGTAGCGGAGTGCGTTGTGCAAAATGCATTATTTTGGTTTTTTCAAGGTTAACATTTAAATTATTGCTATCTAGCCAATCGATTATATTGTTTAGGGTGTCATTTATTTCCGTTTCATAAGTCTTAGGTGATGAACATTTAATTATTACGGTGCTGTCATCTGCGAAAAGTACCATGGGATGTTTGGTGACTGCGGGTAGGTCGTTAATATAACTTAAGAATAGCAATGGTCCTAAGACGCTTCCCTGTGGTACACCGCATTTGATTGTTCTACCCTGAGACATATATTTGATTTCTTCTTTGGTTTTTGTACTTATTCTTCTTATCTCTGTGAATTGCGTTCTATTTTCAAGGTAAGATTTAAGGAGATTATAAGCATTCCCTCTGATTCCGTAGCGGTATAGTTTCTCTAGGAGTATTGTATGGTTTACATGGTCGAATGCCTTTGTCATGTCCATATATAGGGCACATATAGGTGTCCGTTTATCCACCCCTCTAATGATTTCACTTAACAGATTGTATATTGCTATATTTATAGATTTGCCTTTTCTGAAGCCGTTTTGTTCATTAACTAATATATTATTATTTTCCATAAAAGAGTTCAATGCGTTATATATAATTTTCTCGTATATTTTTGAGAATGCGGAAGTGAGTGCAATTAATATAGATAATCTTGGTATATTCGTTGGACAAGAGTTTGATAACAGGGTCTCGGGGTTGTGGGTGACTTTTCTGTAGATTTATATCGGTGATTTTGGGTGTTAGTAGTTGTAATCACTGTTTGTATTTTTAGCTCATATTTCACTGTAAATGTATGTTTGTTTCTTCGGAAAACACTGTCACTTGTGATTTATAACACTATTTATCTAATTATTGTTTATTTCTAGCGAAACATACACTTAAACTATTTTATTCGATTAATTTTATACGGAGCCGATGTTTACATTAGCAGCGCCCTCTCTCGTCTCCTCCTAAAATTATTTTTTTAGTGAATAAATTACAAATTTATGGTTTTCGGACTTTTCCCTTTACTTTTGCTATAAGACCTTGCTGCTCACCAAATTTTATGATTCTAGGTCTACGGGAAATACCCTATAGGTTTTGTGTGCATGTGATTCCCTTGGAAATTTCAAAATATTCGGACATAAACGGCTGTAACTTTTGAGTGCGTTGACTTAGTTTTATTTATATCGCGGCTCCAAAAGATTACGGACATGAGTATTTGACGTTAATTCCTGAGAAAAGAGGGTTGACAGACGGGCAGACATACAGACGGACAACGAAGTGATCCTATGAGGGTTCCTTTTTTCTTTTTGAGGTACGGAACCTTAAAAATCACTAATTATAGCTAAATTGTTTTAATGTTTATTGTATCCCTGCACTTCCAAGGGACCATTAATGGGTTAAGTGGTTTTTGGGTCGATTTCGAACAATAATTTATTTATTGTTTATTTAATTAAAACGGTAACATATCAAAACCAATTACATTTAATAAAGTAAGATCACGATGATCGATAATTAAGTGTAATAAATCGCAAAATTATTCAAAGATATATATTATGCATATTTCTGTTTCTCAAGCTTTTGGCAAGTCATTGGTCAGCTAACTAGCATGCGAGACAACGGCTGTTGATCTGTCGGTTTTTTATGAATACGCCAATTTCCCCGGAAACATTTCAAATTCTGGTTCCTTATAAACATTTATTCGCACTAACATTACGACCTCTGTGAGTATTTGCGAGTAGTACCTATCTAAAAATATTTGTTCCAGGTTTTCTATCTTTCTACGGGATGCCTAATTGGGCTAGTTAGAAAAAGCTGTTGGTTTTGTCCATTTATATACATAAAACTTACCAAAACATCATTGAATTAAACGTTTTATAAAAACATTCCAAAAATAACTTGGTTATCTCACTTTTGTTGGACGTTCTATGAATATAATCTGTGCCTTGTATTGAAAAAAATACTTATCTTTATTGCTTTTATTAACGGAATACCCATTTTGATGGCCTGCGAGAAAATGACAGCACATGGTGAGGATTGATTCTGTATATTATGATAACTTTAAATAAAACCCTCTGTGTCTATGGTGGACACTACAAATATACTGGGTGTCTTACGGCTATGGGACATGGAGGGCAAATACCAGAATTATTGAAGAAAGGAATTTTAACACAAAGGGAACATACCCTTATTTTTAAATAAGTAAAACTTTATACACAGATATTTCAAAAATTACTTGCTTTATACGGTAATCGAACCCACTGAATTCCCTGTATATTATGGCACTTGTCGGTAGAGTCAATCATAATAATCATGACATCTGCAAAAAGCGGGGACTTTTTATTGCTCCCTTACATCAGCAATCGTGTCTGTCTACCATCTCATAAGATTTTAAAAGTGAGTGAATAGATAATGCACTAGTGTTTGCTTACATACTTGTTCACTATAATAAAGTCCTGCGCACTAGCTAGTCTCCGTTTAGACTGACCGCCGTAGCAGAAATTCGGTTAGGAGTTTATTATAATCATAATTATCACTAGTTAGTTAGTTGGCTCCTGAAGGCAAGCGCATTCGAACCCCAAGGCCGCATGCAGCGCAGCCCGTGCCGTAGTCCACACGGTGGACAAAGCGTTGTTATATTGTACACCAAGGCGAAATCTGTCTTTGTCATTGTTAAAATTTATCTACAGACTGTCAAAACCAGTGATTGATGGTCTGCATCAGTCGACTGCAGCAGGTTTATCTAACTGGAGTAAATGAGCGAGTACTTCATCTCGTCCTAGTTTATGGCAGAGTTCAAGGTGTTCCTTTAATTCAATATGCAACGTTTATTAGGCAGATTTGATTCTTGTGATTGACTTTGCCGATATATACGATGTGACATGCATAAAAAGTACACGGTGATATTTATTGTATTTTATTAGGTTCGATTAGTAGTAGGCAAGTAATTTTTGAAATAATGTGGATGCAGTTTTACTTATTTAAAAAATAATGAAATGTTTACTTTCAGTAAAACTTCCTATCTCAAAAATTTTTGGCACTTGCTCTCCATGTCCCATGGTCGTGGGACACCCTGTATAGTGCATAAATTGCCATCGAAAATGGGTCAGTAAAAGACACCTGCGTACCGTGTCACCAGACGTGTCGACTCGAGTTATCAATAGCAAGTTAATAAAATAAAATTGAAATAGACTGTCAGTATGTTCACCTATGTAATAAGTTACCTGTGTCGGTAGGACCACTAGTGCCACTCCTATCATAATGACCATATAAAGTTGTGACGGCCAAATGTCCGGTACGATGTCTCCATATCCCACCGTGGAGAAGGTGACCACGACAAAGTATGTCGCTTGGAACAAGTTCAGGCGACGATGCCCAGCGCGTTGGAAATGCTGAATACCACACACACTGAAAAAAATGTGTCCTTAGAATATGCCTGTATAAGCGAATACAAATTACTAGGCCAACTAAAAATACACACTGCGCACAACTGGGCCACTAGGTTATATTAGGTTTGCAAACTAAAATATATTAAGTCAAGCAAAATCTATTCATGCACTATTATGAAAACCATTAATAATCTAAATAACTGTTAAAATTAATAAACAAATGGCCGAAAGGTATATTATTTCAATACACCACAAAAAATTAGGGGATTTCGAATAATTATATCCACAAAAAGTGTCATTATGTAATAAGATTGTTACAAATTGATACTGAAAAGCATTTAATAGTAAATTTGTTACACAACCAATTCGTTACCTCGTAAAAACCAGGCAAAGTAGTGTCACACACAAAATCATAAGTTGTTGCGAAAGCGCTGACTGAGATTTCTGCATTGCACGGTGAAGATCATTCTGAAATTAGTTTTCGTCGTTACATTTTGATATATTATATTGACTTAGAAACAATGTTTACTTAGATGTTATTAGACTTAATACACGTCCAAAATACAAGGATGTTACCAAAGCAGCGACAGTATTTCTAAACTCATTTTCAAATATAAACAGACTCATTAAGGTACTTACAAATAAATTCTCCAGCGATCTTTTTGCCAACCAACAGTTGAGGAATACTGGTATGAATAAATTACGTAGAGGGGGGAAAGGCAACTGAAATATTTAAAAAAACGTTGAAATATGAATCAGAATATGTTTACTCAGAGTGTGAAATATTTGCTAGGTTATAAGAGGTTTATATGTATATATTTAAAATTTTCAAAGAGAATCACCTATAATTAAGGCACCTTTAAGGATGGTGTTATGGATCAGTTGAGCTGCCTGTAGATTGTTTGCAATGGTCTGCAGTTAGCTCAATTGTTTCAATTGTAAATACTAGTTGTAATTTATTTTTATATTTATTAATTCATTGTAATTTTCTTTGTGAATAAAGATATTTTTTTAGGATGGTGATCATAGATTATTATTAAAGGCAAATTCCTATTTGGAGCACTTGCCGACGTATCTTTTAGACGTAACTTTAAGGCTAGTTACGCATTAATAGACGACTTTTGTCCAAAAGACAATATTGAAGATTAATTCTTAACGATAATTATGTTTGAAGAGTCTTAACAACTTAAATCAGATATAGTACTTACGGTCAGTGCAAAAGGAATCGTATTCATCATTTCTAAAATGAAATGAAACGATAATACTTGTTGCCAGATGTTACCCTGTGAAAAGTTAAACAATAAATAACTTGACCTACTTATTTACTGCATTCAGATTGCTAATGGAAATCCGATTCTGATTTCAGGCATTGTTTATTTTAAAACAGTCTATATTCAGTTCTAGAATTCGAGACAAGTTTTTGCATACAAAGGAGAAACAGAACCAAAGCAATATTGGTGGAAAAAATTTGACGGCATTGTTTTGACAGCTTTCATTCATCATTTCATTTGTCTCTCGTCCGTTGTTGTGGAAGTTTTGGCTTTCAGCTGTTGTTATTGTTAAGTTTTCAAACTAAAATCTTTGTTAACTACATTAGTCTTTGCTTACGAATATATCTAGAATTCTCGAAATGAGTATAGTATTTGTTAATAGATATAATAATAAAGGTTTATTAAACTTACCTTATAACCTAAATAGGCTAAAAGTATCGCTTCTGTAAATGATATCATGGCCAATACCACTTGCACGATCCACAAGTACAGTGGTCGGTTGACCCATATTATGGCGTCCCAGTTGATGATCGGATGCTCTTGAAACTCCTCACCCGTCAAGTTGGCCGAATATTGAAATTCAGTCTTATTTCCGGGTCTGCAACCGTAGCTGATAAACAAGACCAATCAAAGCTATGCCTATGTACAGTTAGCGTCAGATTCAGCCTTGCCAATAATATTGAACTTCAGTGGAAGCTCAGTTTTAAATACGCTATCAGAACATTATTTTTGTCAAACCTATCTGACAGGTAGTTACTCGGCTGACTCGCCAATAGCACTCCTTTACAAACCTCCGTGGTTTACTCAGTTTTATTATTATAAGTTTTGGTAAATAGGTTGCTTCATAAATAAAATAAACAACCCTAATATCTAAGCATTTGAAGTGGCTAATAGTATGCACCGTAATTTCATAATATAGTTGAACTTACGGTGCAAATCATTGACAACTTTAAACGCTACATTCTTTATTTTGATTATTCTGATGTTCGATTTATTATATAATCATATATCGATGCTGATGGCGTTTAGTTAAATTTTGCTTCTGGAAGTTCTATATTTTTGGCTACGCTGGACGCATAGATCTTTCATTAGTTATAAGTAAATAGGAATTGCCATTAAACCTTTTAAAAATAAATTAAACTGACGCATAGAGAAACTGAAATGCGAGAAATATAATTTAAATCCTAACTAACCTAAGTTAAGCAACTAATTCTAACGGCGTATGAGCGAGCTCACATACATGGATAATTCAAGAATTGGACGAACTGCGCATGGATTTCTGACGCTTATTGGACGAAACGCTTATTGGACGAATCGCTTTTTGGACGAATCGCTAACAAATCACATGACAGTATTCCAAATCCAGTAATGTGTGTGAACTCGCTCATATAACTACATCCGCCATCGTCGAATAAAAACGTATGTCTGTAAAATGGAGTGTTGTGTGAACGTATACTTTGAAAACAAGGACCTCTTCTACGTAATCCGTGATATAACATGCACCGTTTTTTTTTGTAAACTCACTTTTAGGATAGCTATATCTATAGTACCTACTGTGTTCGGTATCAGAAAACTATGATTCTTTAACTACTCGGTAATCATAATTTACCTACCCTCCTCGTAAAATACAATAGAATATCTCAAAGTGAATCTCAAAAAAATCAAAATGAATAAAATATTTCGTTTGGTTGGACTTGTAAAACAGAACGTAAGTCCTTAACATACAGGGAACAGGGAATTTAGAATTGACTTTGACCGAGTTTCCCGCCATACTCAAAAAGTTTGCGGTAACATACAAAAGTTTAGATTTTTGAATCATAAAAGTCCTTATGTGACTTATAAAGTTATACATTATGTTATATATTAGGTGAATATAATGATTATGTTATTTAAATGTTAAAATATTTTATACATTTAAATTTGGTTCGGCACCATACCTTACGGAACTATTATTAACTATTTTAACTCATTGGATAAAATAGCTTGGTACCAATTCGTGTTCTCAACAAAAAGAAAATACTTCCAGTGTTCTGTCCAAAAACGGTCCATTTATTAAAATCTCAATATTTATTTTTTTCACAAGAACGCTTTTTTTGACGTGCGTTATTTATTCACGAATATCTGACTGCGTAGGTGATAAATATAAATTAAGTATTAATGTTAATCTTTCATAATAGCGTATCCCTGTTGGAAAATGGGTACTCTTTTCATAGCTTTATACCACTCGCTGTGGTTTTCATTGTTTAGTTTTCATATTCTATTCCTTAACATTCATTTTATAACAGCAAAGCGTTTGCAGCCACTTATGTAAATTGCTTTGTAGCTTGTAATTTAATTATACTTTTATCGTAGAATAATTTAATTTATAAAACAACAACAAATTAATATCAACAAGTACCTTAGTATTTGATTCAAACAAAAATTAGAAAACTTGCAAAGGATTTATTTATAAGGATTATGATTCAAATATTATTTGCGTTCTTAAGTTTAAGACGCTTATTTTTAAAAAGAGGTAGCATTGAACCGAAAAATGTGGCGAGAAATGGAGGCTTTTGTCCAAAAGAGGGAAAGTACAGGCTCGTAAAGAATGCAGTTTGCCCGCGTATATTTGGTTTAGCTTTATACTAATCGTGTTTGCATCCCTATAAGCGTTTGGTAAGTCACTGAGTTCTTTAACTTCTCCGTCATGATGACTCATCATCATCATCATCAGTCTATATTAGTCCACAGCTGTATCTACATATATACAGCCCATCATTGTCTGTCCCATCATTAGGGGAGGCATAGGCCTCCCCTAATGATGGGACACACCAATTGCATAAAAAAGTAAAGCTATGAATTATGTGAAATTTATGGGTATATACCTACTCGAACTGCATAAAATAATCATAGCTCTGTGAATGTTCATGTGTATTGTTCATGGAACTAAAGAAATTGATTTTATTGACCTCATTTCGACTGTAATGTGAAAGCCTATCGAATAAAAGTTGTTTTGATATTGCGTTTTTACTTGTAATTTTATGACTTAAATATGATACTAGAATATAATGTTCCTACAATTGAGTCAATTCATATGTATTCCTGATTTTATAAATTTGGTATCAATCATATCTCATTTCGGTAAGATTAATTATCAAAAGAAAACGAACAAACGAGCGATGAAAATGTGAACTAAGTACTAAAATTTTCTTTTTAATGTTTCTCAGGTATTTGTGTCCTTCGGGAAAAGAATAGAGAATCCTTAAAACAAAATACTCGAAAAAGTCTAAATTCACCAGCTGATGAGAAACCCTAAACTGTTGAACGAATTTACGCAATCTCGCAAGGGTCTCATTTAAAGAGATTTAGTGTGAGTAAATGCATTAAGCAATTAATGTTCGTTATGCTTAATTTTAACAGGTTATGGGCACTCTTTGTGTAAGATACGAATTAAAAAATCGTAGTCAAAAGTTGACTCCCTGGGCGTCCAGAGTCACCCCCTTTCGGTTGAGTACACATGTTTCGTGGCATCATGTATGTGTACTAATCGTATTTGGTTCCCTAAATATTATAATAGTGAAGTTATGAATAAGGTGAATTTTATGGGAACACCTACAAGCCCTACACACGACCTACAAGAAATAATCATATCCGACCGTGAACTAATTATGCACGAGCCAAGGTGCATAATAAATAATTTAATGGAATTCAAAGAAATTGATTTTATGACCTGATTCAACTGTAATGTCTAGACTGTAAGGCTTTTGGTAAAGTTGTTTTGATTTAACTTTCTTTAGTTGTGATTTTATGACAATATATATTTTATCGGACCAGAATAAAATGTTCCTACACTTGAGTCAATTTGCTGGTTAATTATTATGTAACTATCCGTGATTGTATCAAGGTATTAATCATACTATGTATTTTTGCCACTCATTGGGGGTTTCTTCATTGGCCGGCTCGGCCCGGCACCTATGCCGAGACCGACAATACTTAACGACACGGCACCGACAGCTACATTCTTCATTTGATGGACACGACACGACGGCTTTGTAATTACACAGAGACCTCGCACCCACACCCAGATAGAAGCTTGTACCCAAAACATATTTAATGCTTTGGTTTCAAAAACAGCCAAATCCACTTGAAACTTTTGTTCAGTAAGAGACAAAAACTAGTTCTTGTATAAGACAGCCACCAAGTAAAAGCGAATTTTAGGCTGGTAATTCAGATGGGGTACGAAAAAAGTCGAAAATTATGAATTACTTGAGGGATTCGGCTCGTTTTTCACCTCCATACAAAATACTCGAAGCTGATTGGCTGACCGGATTTAGCCGGTTTTGAAAGAGCAAGTGTTTTGGATATGGCTGAGTTTGATCCGAAAGCCGTATTTCTATCCACTTAGCGTGGATTTGGCTTGTTTTGGGGGTATGAATCTACTGAGTTCATTCTAGAGATTCCGACGTCATATCCAGTTAAAACAAGATCCGTCAAGTGCGAGTGTAACTCGCGCGCCGAGGGTTTCGAACGTTTGTCAACAAATATGTACCAAAAGTACAGGTTAGAGACTTCGCAATTTAACGAATACCTAAGAATAGTAGGTACCAACCTACATTTCAGATGGATCTCTCTGCATGCTTCGGTTAAAGTGGGTAATGGTAAATTTTTCGACTTATTTCAAAAATTAAAACTTACAGAAATTTGAAATACCTACTGTTTTGAAATGTCCGAATTGATGATACATTTTACATGGATCGCTTTGCAATCTTCGGAGATAGGGGGGGGGGGGGGGGGG
Organism: Eupithecia subumbrata; assembly: GCA_949316285.1. NCBI lineage: Eukaryota > Metazoa > Arthropoda > Insecta > Lepidoptera > Geometridae > Eupithecia > Eupithecia subumbrata. The sequence continues at coordinate 15,796,714 of OX438642.1, forward strand.
GGTAATGGTTATTTTTTCGTCTTATTTCGAAATATTTTAAAAGTATGAAACCCACAAAAATTTAAAACTATTTTCAAATGTACAAACTGATACCTTTCATTTGGTACCCCACATGAGCATGTGGTATCTTTTAAAATTTCGACATCACAATTTGTATGGAAAATATTCATTTTAATTTTTCATTTATTTCTCTATAAATCTGTAAAGGCGCACGAAATGTATTATTATTTTAAATTTCAAGTTCATAGCTGCAGTAGTTGCTGAGTTATTAGGGAGGGAAAAAAGGACAGACGAAGCGAGACCATAAGGGTTGCGAAACCGATCTTCGATCGTCGAAACCCTAAAAATCGTTATTTTGGATTGGCTGAGTTTGAAACCAAAGCATTCAATGTACGATGCTAGCCCGACACAAGTGGGAGACTTGCTGTGACGACTTGTTGGCGGCGAGCATTTCGGTGTCGGGCCGGGCCGATGAGACAGCGTGTCATACAATTTCATAGAATTACGCTTCCACCGATGTCAACACCGTATCAGTTCCGGGCCGGGCCGGGCTGGGTTGTTGTTGTGTTTTTTTGTTTGTGAATAAAATACAAAAGAAAATGAACACATGAGCGGCGAAAATGTGAAGTACTAACAGAATTCTGAAAAACTACGAAATAAATGATTATTTGACTATAGTTTTATTTCTGTTATATATTTGTGGTCTTAGAGGAAAAATACAGAATCTAAACAAAAAAAAGCATGTATCATGAACGTATGTACGTTCGAATTTAAATGTTTTTTTTGGGGTGGGGATATTTAGCGTAAGTAAATGCGTATAGTAATAATACTAGCTTAATTTTGATAGGTTGTCTTTGTGTAAGGTACTAATCGTGTTCAGTGGGATGATGTTTGATCTGTAGTTTTGTAAAAATTAACTTTATAGTTTATTTACCTTTAAAGGTTATTACCCCATAGAGGAAATAGTAACCCAATAAAACGTCAAGTGCGAGTCGGACTCGCGCACCAAGGGTTCCGTAAGACCTTGTTTCTTGCCAAATATCATGATTCGAGGTCAACGGGAAGTAGGTAGGTAGGTACCCCATAGGTTTTGGTCCGTGGCCAGAAACAAAAGTTATTTTTTTGTGAATAAACTACCAATATACGGTTTTCGGATTTTTTCTTTACTAGTGCTATAAAACCTTGCTTGTTGCCAAATTATATGATTTTTGGTTAACGGGAAGTACCTACCCTATTTCGGTCTATGGCGAGGGTCAAAAGTATTTTTTTAGTGAATAAACAAAAAAACCTGTTTTCGGATTTATCCCTTTACTTGAGGTACAACAACTTGCTTTTTGCCAATTTTAATGATAGAATCATTCAATCGGTCAACGGGAAGTATCCTGGTAAGGTTTTGGTCCATGGCGAGAATTAAAAGTAATTTCTTTCGTGAAAAATTACAAATTTATGGTTTTAGGATTTTTCCCTTTACTTGTGCTATAAGGCCATGCTTCCTTCCAAAGTTCATGATTCTAGGTCAACGGGGAATACCCTATAAGTTTTGTGTGCATGTGATTCCCTTGGAAATTCCAAATAATCGGACATAAGCGGCTGTAACTTTTGATAGCGTTGACTTAGAAGTTTTATTTATATCACGGCTCCAAGAAATTACGGATTTAAGTATTTGATGTTAATTTCAACTCGATACCTGCATGCGTTCCTGAGAAAAGACGGTTGACAGACGGACGGACAGACAGACGGACAATAAAGTGATCCTATAAGGGTTCCTTTTTTCCTTGCTTTCAAATGGGTAGGTACCCAAAAACAACGCATTCTGACAAGTCCAACAGTTCTGGAAGGTCTGTTGGAAAGTTTTGAGATTCACTTTTTCTTTATTTGTTTTACTTTGGACCAGGATATGTGAGCATAAAGCCTGAATATATATGTGAAATGGAACAGTAGCTTTACTAGTTAACGGCGTGTTACTGACACACAGTGAACACATCTCCAAGTTAAACTTTCTAGCAATTTAAGTTCTTACATGCCTGTCTTTTCAAGACGTATACTCATGAATATAGCTGCCACAATAACATGTAATGTAGTTCATGTGACAGTTCCACACTTTCTTGCAATGGAAAAAGTTCGAAGTCTAACTTGAACTCTGAGAACAAGATCGGTTACGCACTGCATCCGTTTAACATTCATCAAATCTCCAAGTCGGTACAGTATATTGATTGTCCATTATCGGTCCTTCAATATTCTTAGTCTTTAGTACCAGTTGTGCAAAAGTTTACGATGGCGTAAAAAGTTTTCCTCTCTTTCCGTACATTTGGCGCCTTGAAGCGCCTCTACCGGATTGAGAGGAACAAATTTTCGTAGCTTGATAACGGTTGAATAGTTTTATGCTCGTAGGTTCTTTCGTTCATACGCACTCGATTTCAGTTTTCAAATGGTTTCGAGAGATTCGACAGAGACTATTTTTACGGAATATTGTATGTGTCTCATTCTTTTTTGAACGTGTAAGCGAAACAGAACTAAAAGTTTATTGAACTCTCGAAAACTTATTTCTTTATCAAACTGTACACACTGGTGCTAAGAGTTCGGTTCTGGATTGGAGATTCATGGACAGGTATAGTGAATAACCAGTCCAAATGGCTACTTTATTTTATTTTGCCGAAGAGAACTAGTTTTTGTATTCAAATCGTGTCCATTCGAAATCTTTTCTCCCGTGTAACATTTTAGTCGCGGGTTTTGATGAGGAGAGATAGACATCAAATCCCTGTGACCCTACTGTACACAGACCCTAATTATCTGCCGTGGGGAACAGAGTCAAACTATAGTACGCCTACCTACCTATCCTACATCAGCCATTTTCATTGATCAAAGACGCATATCGATAAAACATTTGACCCGCTGCGGGAATCAAACCCGCAGCTTCCTGCCTCGCAGGCAGACCTTCTCCCGCCGAGTCACATTGTTAATGTACCTATGGACTGTGTTTTTGGAAATGAACTAAAATTAATAATGTAGATATTTAACCGTTTACAATGTCGGGTCCGGACTTCCATGCGGGCCGCACGCTGGACTGCCACGTTTGTGGTAGAAAAGATAAACAAATAAAGACATGGGCCATGTAACTCACCAGGAGGCAGATATAGGGTTTCCATCAGCGCAGACGCGAAATATATACAAAATGCAGGCTAAAATCTTGAAAATAAGGTTTGCTATTCTAATCCGTAAACCTGTAACAAAGACATACGATAAAATGACACATAATAAACGCATTCTTAATATGGCTCAGCTACTCGTTCCACTCATTTGTTAACGAAAAGATTGACGTTGGTTTATTTTTCCTGGTAGTAATATGTATCACTCGGGGGAAGGCGCGATTCGTATGTTCTAAGGCCCTCAGCTGCGGTTTGGACTTCAAATAATAACCTTGTGAGTATTTGGTCACGATCCTTAGTGACCGGCGTATCACTTGCTACATTATTGTGTCTACGAACAGCGTAGCACTTGCTACATTGTGTCTACGAACAGCGTAGCACTTACTACACTGTGTCTACGAACGCCGTAGCACTTGCTACAACGTGTCTACGAACAGCGTAGCACTTGCTACATTGTGTCTATGAACAGCGTAGCACTTACTACACTGTGTCTACGAACGCCGTAGCACTTGTTACAACGTGTCTACGAACAGCGTAGCACTTGCTACGTACCTCAGGCATTATAGCAAGTATTAAAACGGACTTTTAACAGTTCCATTACATACATACATACACTACCGATTAAATAATGTAGGTAGCCACAACTTCTAGTAGATACTGTTGCTGGCTAATTTTGATCTGTGTTGTGGTCTGACCATATAATTTAATTTATTCCCATAAAAACGCAATGTTCAGGGACTTATTTCTTTTAAGTTAATTATACGGTAATATTTTCAGATTGCATTTGAAATGGAAACGGTAGTGCTAACTTTGAAAAGAAACCAAGTTTGTAGAATTTGTCTTCTTAAAATAAAATATAGAAATATTCTTATGATCTATCTTGTAGGTTAAACTTACTCAAAGAACTCAAGAAAAGTGAGAACTTGGTTCTTATAGAAATAATCTTTTGATCGAGGAAGTAAGTAAGATACAACTCAAAAAGTTTAAGATAGGTAAAAACCTGGTTCCTAGGATTTATTTCTTATGGTGGAACGAGCAGTTGCAGCGTGACACATATTTTTTCAGATTTTTTGTAATTTTTGCGTTCTACAAGCTATTCAGCTATTAGGCGCGACCATTTGCTATGAAGCCATGCTAAAATAAACCTAGAATCAATTATCTATTGACACGTAGGTACGTACACAACTAAAAATTTTAGGAAATAATGATCTCAACATCATCATCATTGTAGCCCTTTATGTCATCGTCAGCCAAGTATAGGCCCCTTCAATTTCGCTAGCCCACTTTATCCTAGCGACCTTTATATCTAATGAAGCTACGTGTTTACAACTCTATTTCAGTAAATTAGTGTAACTAAGCACATAACTACACGTATAAGATTTTTGTTGCGCAAAACTTTTATATTTCCATAAATTTTGTTTTTGTTAGGAACTTTACTAATTATTCTATTTCCAAAAACCAGTAACGTTAAGAAACTACTTGTAAACCTAACTAAACAGTCGTGTAATAAAATACTAAAACAACCCCATTCTTTGGCGCGTGACGTAAGCATTTTAAGTTTTCGCAGAAGGAGAAGTGAAAGGTCTTCATATTATAATGTAGTGGAAGCCAAATATAGAACGAGAGTCACTGAGTCGAGGCGCTACTTAACACACTTGGTCTCGGTCAGTCTTCTTGCAAAAACCTCTATTATCCTATAACTATGCATATGATGAAAGAATACCTATGAATGATGCCTGATGACCAACGATGCGATTTATAAAAATTCGTGAGTGAATCAAAACACAGCCAGTGGTAGTTCGCTGGATGTCTCTATAATTATCTACTAATGACCTCCTAACCTTATTTCGGCCTCGGCTGCCGGTCTCGAAATAGACTAGCCTTATGCGTACGACATATTTAAGTGCATTAGTGTTTGCGAAATCACTACAGCACTCTCTATTCCCTCAATCTATAGCACCTTTATGCTATATTAATTTATTAATTCCATCATACTCCGATGGAACGGCAGAACGACACTTCGGGGTAGATGTTTAGTACTATTTAGTTAAACTGTGGTAGTTGTGTGTTCACTGCCCTTTCGGTTTTATTTTGTATACGAAAAAACAATAGACAAAAACAATTAGTGGTGATAATAATATTATTATCACCGCTAATTGTTTTTGCCATCTATTGAACCATTTACGAAACTATATAATTATCGCATACAAGATTATCTCCGAATTGATGTTTTTTGACTTGGCTTAGTTTTGATCTAGGTGTGCGATATGAGGAATACACTCACGAATGATTATAAATACCTGGACACATTAAATACCAGAAAAGAACCTATAAAAGAAGTTATATTAAGTAATAAATTCATAATACTCACTCGATGTTTGATTCTTTATAAAATATACTTGCAGTCTTTCTTTGAAAGTGTTCTCGTTCACATAATATTCCACTCGCACTCTGTAACAAGCAAAATATTCATTAAGCTAGAATAAATCTTTTATAAATGAACTTCAAATGAACTTGAACGGCGCTCATTAGGGGAGGCCTATGTCCAGCAGTGGACTAATTTAGGTTGATGATGATGATGATGAAATGAACTTCAAGGACAGTTGAATCGCCCTCCGTTGATCGTAATTGGCGCTTTGGGAATACACTGCGATGTTTTTCAAAAGATAATTGTGATAATAGACGTCAGCTTAACAACTGGTTTCTTATTCGAGAGGTAGTTACTTCCTGCGGTATGCAAACGAGGATAGAGGAGAGCGCGTGAAAAATTACTAACCGATTAGAGAAAACAAAAATTACGTCTAAGAGCGTACATTTTTTTCTTAAGGACGCAAAAACGGCCAGTATGTTTCGCATCCTGTCCCCTCTCATCGCCCGCATACTTTTCACGCATAGGTGACTTCTCTCCTACTTAGAAGAAAAAGGCCTTTCTGACGAATGTAAAATCAGCCAAAATCGTTTCCTCTGTTTCACCGGAATTTTCGTAAGTCCTTCTCATAGAAAAATGTTTTTACAATGTTTTGCGACGGGACGGGAAAAAATTAACCATGCATCCATTGCAAATAGCCTATCTCAATTTAAAAACATTGCTTGAAGATTTGTATGACGTCTGATCGCAGGGATAGGAATACAATTTCCTGTACTTTACTGTTTGTTGCTATGAGTGAAACCCGAGCACAAAACGCTTTATCACATTAGTTGCGAGTCACTGAATTTACAAAACAGCCTTGTGAACAGAGCTTCAAACGATAATTTCAAATCTGGATAGCATTCAGCTTTAAGTGCATCTGTTTGTTATTGCGTTTGTTACATTTTCTTTCAATAAACACTTTGTTTCACGTTTCTTGAACGAGACTAACATATAAAGGGAAGTTTGTCACTAAATTTCATTAACGATAATTGTGCTGTTACATGGTGTCTGAACCATCCTAGGAGCAATTATTATGGCTAGCAAAGCAACAGACAGGATCCTACGGAACGTAGGATTTTCTGTCTTAGGCATACCGATTAACAAGTCAAGGTGAGTCAAGGCAAGCTAAATAATAATAATAAAAAAAAAAAACATTTTAAAGCTTTCTGTCTATCACAAACTGCAAGGAGCATCTTGACCTCTTTTGACTTGCGAATGGTTTTAAAAGGTTTGGTTGCTTTTGAATAACGTAAATCAACGTAAGCCCGCAGAATAACGACTCCCTTAGTTCAATTGAAGTGGCATAAATTGGAGTTCGGCCGTAGGCTGAATTTCGTGTACGTGTGGGAGGTGATGTTTTTAGATATATGCTCGATGTTTTATGGTGTTGTATAAGAATCATGATAATATTCGGTCCAGTTTTGCCTGCTGCTAGTTTTCATGACCTTAAACTTTTGTTAACCAGGAATTATGTTAGTTTCCTGAAGTTGAAAGAGTACCAAATGATTCCGATTTATTAAAAAAATATATAATTTGCGCGCGTTAGTTTTGGATAAAAACCTATTATCGGATTTTCTAAGTGAATGCCATATTTCATCTTGATCTTATTAGCTTTGCAGATCTTACTAAGGCAACAAAAATTATGAGCTTTTTATCAACTTTCGACTTGATAATATTAGTAAGATAAGAATAGGTTTGCATATTTATCAGTTTACCTCGTGGCTTGATGATACTGTGCGATTTAACAACATTATTAATTTATCTAAACTATAACTGTAACCTGCAACGTTAGTGTGTTAGGTAGGGTACCTAACCTATTTTCAATGGCAATAATACACAATCAACTGTCCTTTTGCTGTAATCCGTAGTGGTGGTTGATTGGCACGCAGGGACAGTATTATCGGATTTATCACGACGTGCGGCAAAACAAAACTCCATCCATCGATGGCGGATTATAAAAACAGTGCCGTTGTGCTGGTTGATTCGCCTAGAAGTATTTTTTTCTAGTAAATCTGTTTGTTGATCGAACGTGTAGTTTGGGGCGTTTTTTTGCGGATTGACTGTCACGTACCCTGAACGTTTCTAGGAATATCAGCCTACAGCTGATCAGAAGTGACTTAAGGGCGATCTAATGCTGACTGTGAATAGGTAGGGATGTGCACTTCTCTGGAGTATCCGTAGACGGCAGATTGAAGTGTCCTTTGGGGCAATCACATTCTGATTGAGTCCTACGAGTCGTATAAGTTTTCAGGGAAATTACCGACAGCTGATCAAAAATATAATTTGTGTCAATCTCTCGCTGTGTCAGTGTGACCAGCCGTGTGACTGGCTTCTTTATATTGCAATACCCTGCGGTATTGCAATATAAAGAAATAATATAGGTAATAATAATAATATAATAATAATAAAAATGCTGGACAATCCACACAGCACCATCTAGCCCAAAGTAAGCTACTCAAAGCTTGTATAACACAAGCTTTGAGTAGCTTACTTTGGGCTACTAGACAACTGATATATTTAATATATTATATACATAGATAGTTTTTTTTTATTATACATAGAAAACACCCAGACCAACCGAACAAATTTCTGCAGATCGTACACAAATTTGTTCCGAGGCGGGAATCGAACCCGCAACCTCTTGCGTCGCAAGCGGACTCTCGCCACTGAGGTCGTCAAGGTAATATAATGTAATTAATATAATGCAATATAATGTACTTACATTATATTGTTTTGCTAACCCACTGTCCGTTGTGAAAATCTCTTTTATCTACATCTGTTTTGCTTTTTGGTTTGCTTAAGCCACCTAATTGCTAGTTGTTGTCTCTAATCTTGAACTGTTATGCTAACTTACTGCCTCTTATATTAATGTTAATAGACGAGGCCCAAGTCCAAATTTTTCGGTTTTCTTTTTATGCAAAATTCCAGCCTTCCTATTGCTTATTTTTATAGTAATATCGATGAAAACAATACTCATAATATTATTTTCACACAATTTTATTTGCTTATCTTCAAGAGGTTACTGGGACATCAAATACTCAAGAGGGACTTGAGTATTTGATGTTAATTTCAACTCGATACCTACACATAATCTTGAGAAAAGGGTGCGGGTGTTGACAGACGGCCTACAGACAGACTGAAAGGCAGACAGAAAGACAGACAGACGGACTACAAAGTGATCCTATCAGGGTTTTGTTTTTCCTTTTGAGGTACGGAACCCTAAAAACAAGCAGAGATTTAAGTGACGACAGAGAGAGAGTACATTTTCTTCTTCTTTCAACCTTCGATACAGACGAAGTGCCCGCGACCACTCGTTGTGTATCGAGCAACTTCTTGTAGAGTAGCCCTCGATATATTATATCGAATTGCAGATGGTGAGAATACGCTTGTTTGATACGAATTAATCACTCGATATTTTGACAGGTCTTGCCATATTTATCGATCGAAGGGCTAGCCGAAATTGTTATCTGTGGCATGTCGGAGACTAAAAGGAGTGTGATGTCATATATCATCGAGAAAAAAACCTATAAGGCATTGTAAGGCATATAATATGTAGGTAGTTATTGTATTCTCTTTGCCGCATAATATATTATAGAATATTTTTAAAAATTGAGATTTACAATTAGTTTTGGGTTCTTGTAAAGAAATACCACTGAAATAACGTAAAAACGACCAAAATCCCCGAACAACGTCGTCGTAAGAAAATAATTCAGTGATTTAGTTATAGTTCGAGTGTCATGATCACCGTGTTAGTGATGTCATCATTTTCATTCAACTTCAGTGAACGAATCAAACCTGTTTTCTCAAAAATGTGATATTTGAATAACTTTAGCTATAGATTTAATTTAAATTTCTTAACTCTAACATAAAAAAATATTGAAGCGGAGAGAAGAGTCATGCTTAGCATTTAGCCTTTTGACTCTTATTCCGACAATTCCTCTTCTGAGATAATTAAGACAGTATCTCACTTACATCTGTGTCACAGATGAAGGAATTTTTTTTTTAAAATAAAATCATTTAAGAACGGTAATGGCTATTTATTTGTAATTTACTCTAACAATTGATTTACTAAACATAGTAATTTGTAGAATCTTCATAAATTCCGTAAATTACTACGTTTAGGAAATCATTATTTATGTGTAAACCTAAACGTATTAATTTATGTAATCTTCATAGATTCCATAAATTACTACGTTTAGGAAATTATTATTTATGTGTAAACCTAAACGTAGTAAGTAATATGCATAGATTCCATAAATTACTACGTTTAGGAAATTATTTGTGATCAAAGCTCATGCTTTGATTAGTTAATGAGATATGACGATATCCAAGACATGTTCGTCTGAGAGACCACCTGAGAGCGGTTAACTGGTTGTAACCATTGACTGGATACTTTTACAAAATAATGTTCAGAACATTTACTAATGAATAGCTTCTTCAGAATTATGAAATTCATATGTGGACCCTCAGCCGTAACGGACTGAATAACTACGTCTCTTTGTTCGACAAAAACATTGTTATATTTTTTTAACAAAACATTTAAAAAATATCACAAAAATAACTTTTTTGAGAAAAATATTGCTAACCCACTGCAACATTGCATAAACAGTCAATTAGCTATGTTTTGTTTCATTGGACGTGATGTGCAAGGCCGAAGCCCTAAAAAAAGTAGCCTGGTAAGTTAGGCTATGTTTTAAATTCTAAATGTACTTATGTCAAATTTTATCTTGACCTTGGAAGTTTTAGAGATCCTAGATAATGAATATTCACATTTCACAAACTTTCGGCTTTATAATATAAGTAGGATTTATATGGATACAGTATAAAATATTTTCTTCAAGAACACTAAAAAGTTGATTCATAACTTGTTCCATCAGGTAACGAGAAAAAATAATTCATTTGTTTAATAGGTTTTTTTTTTCATAGTTTGATCTCGGTTTCTGAATTTAAATGGCTTTTCACTAAAGTGGAAAAGCTAGCACGCTCGTGCCTTTCCCATATTACCAACCATGGGAACCGCTTCTTGTACAAACATTCGCAAATATACTCTCTGGGTGTTTTCTTTACTAAATAACATATATTCATCTAAAAATATTTGAACGTCTGGTCGAAACGACGCGTGACCCGAGAGTTCGTAATTATATGGCGCGGCCAGTGAGTTGTAAGTAGTTAGAGTAGCTAAACCAAACAAAAAACGTGTCGCAACTTGATGACAGCGCGCTCGACCCCGCCTACAAGTGTTCGCTGCAGCGCTCATAGATTTTTTCCCCGCAGAAGGGACACTTCAGACTAGTTCAGACAGCTATTGTGCATACAAAACTGAATTTTATACTGCATTAAAATTTATATTATATATTATAGTTTAAAACATGAAAATATTTACAGTGTAATGAATCGTTGAGCGTTTAAATCATTGTTTTTAAAATAAATTGGTATTTCATCCAACAAGTAGGTACATACGTACATAGGTACTTGCACTAACAAGACCCCACACTTTATCACATCTGTCCCAAGGCGGGAATCGAACCCACCTCCTGCGTCCCAGGCGGACCTTTACCCACCACGCCACAGAGGTCCCCAATCGATCTATTACAAATTTATTAACCTTAAGATATTTGTTCAGACGACAATACCTATACCTACCTAGGTATAATACAGCTTTAGTTTATAATGACGATTGCAAAAGATACCTACCTACAGTAGGTAACTACTATTACTGATCAGACAGACGGCATAGGATGAGTAATATGAGTTAAAAATAATAATCAGTTAAACCTTTGTCACCAACCCTTAGTAGGTACCTACCTACACATCCCATCTGTACGAATCACTTTTCATAATCTATGATTTTCAAACAAAATGTCAGGTACAATAGAAAATAATGTACAAAAATTAATTTTGGTTACACAGGTTTTAGTTGATATTCTGTTTATTAACCGATGATAAGTCAAGCCACTATCTGTTTTCTTCGAAGTTGATTCATTTTTAGACGTTTTTAACAAGCAAGACGGCATTAATTCTTGATTTTATTCGCATGCGGTGTCGCGATGGGCGTATGCGAACGACTAAAGGAGTTGTTGCCGACCGGCAACAACTCATGGCGCAAAGTTGTTGTTCGCGGGTGTCCGTTCCATACGCTAGTAATAGTGTAATTCAATGGGCGCGGCGCATCAGCATTCAGGGGCAATGCAGCCAGCGTCTTGTTGACGCAAGCTTCCGACTGGTACAGATAGCGTCTTAACTAAGAAATCCCTGCCTAACACAATGCAGGTTAGAATCCGATTTTTTATTTGTTTTATCTATTAATTCGGTTTATAAGTTACCTAAATAAAATATCATTAGTAACTACTTTTAAAACTTCTACGATTAACAGTTTTGGATTGAAACCGGCATGTGTTTTGCAGGGGGGATACTTAATTCAGACCCTGTCTGTATCTTTTGATATAGATCAGTTGAGATACATGTACATTGTTTGCAACAGTCTGCAGTTAGCTCTATTGTTTCAATTGTAAATACAAGTTAAAATTTATTTTTACTCTTCGATTGTTATTTTCTTCGTTTATAAATATTTTGTCTAGTAGATATAAAAGGTCTTGCTGTGTGGATTGTCGAGACTAATTAATTTATTTTATGTATACTGGGCGGCTTTTTGAGATGGGACTGCATGACCAAATCCGAAACCATGAGAGTTAGAGAAAAGACTATTAGCTTGCCTTAAGCTAAAAACTTGAAATTTAAAATATAAATACCGCGGGAGAGTTCCGTGAACGGAATTCCGTTTACTGGAGGTTACAGATTGCAAGATTTTTTCTATAATATTAAACCTACCAATCTGTCGAAAACAATAAGTATATAGAAAATTGCAATCAAATAAGTCTAAATTAGAACTTGTATTTACAAGTGTTTCAATTGAAACAATTGAGTTAACTGCAGACTGTTGCAAGCAATATATAAGTAGCTCAACTGATCCATATCAATACCAGTCGGAAGCGTCCCCAAGACGCTGACTGCATTGCCCCGCTGTGTGGCAATGCTGATGCGCTGCGCCAGATACTCACCAGCTCTCCATAAGTATAATTGATTAAGAAAAAAATAATATATTTTCAATAGGAACCAACTGTGGAATGAAATTTCAAAAGGGGTTTATTGTTGTATCCCATGAAAGGTGTTTGCTTGTAAATTTCCTTCTTAAAATATTCAAAGTTCATAGTTTTTGAAAGCCCCATCCACGCTATAGTGCTGACCTCGTAATTATCGAATTTTCCTCATGCCTTAGGGAATTGTGCTGGTTGGTAACTTTAGCTAGCTATCTTAACATTCTCTGGACACTGCAATTTCCAAATAGCACTAAAGAAAGCGAAATAGATACGGACGCTGTAAAAATTTCGTTCATGGACTTCTTCATCTTTAATTCTATTATCGATACTTTCACAATACCTACAGAGATGCATAGTAGTTGCCAATCTCATCGCAAATTGGACTGGCAGGCTGGGGCCCAATTCTGCTAACCAATCGCTTTACTATGCCTACTATGGCAACGTCGCAGAATCGTCACGCAGTATCTTTAGATGAATGAAACTCTAGTCAGTGCATGCGGTGATATTTGCACGGAGAGATTAATAGAATGGTTTCAACTTTTGACATGCGTCCCTCCATCTTTAGTTTATTTCATCTTAGGTAGAATATCATATGTGTCGTTCTGTGAATTTCATAGCCATAGTGAAGCGATCAGTTTATCAGAATAGGGCACCAGGCCCAGCGCGAGCTCTGTGAAAAATTTCAATTTCTTGTCTGGCTAGAATTTCATTTCCTGAGTCAGATTATAATATGTAGTCAATAACATCGTGTAAAGAGATTTTTTAATATTCATATTATTCAAGAAATTCTTGAATTATTTAGGGAATGTTATTTAATGTTTTTGATGTTAGTAGCACATATAAAATTTATGATATTCGTTTAAAAGAAACGAATAGGTAGGTACTTGGTTAGGTTAGGTTAGGAACTGTCTGTATTCTGTTGACGTAACTGTCTGGAAAGGGTGTACTAAGCCGAAAAGGAGTGATTCTGGATATAGAGGGGGTCATTGATTGTTCGACATTTTTTTTCATATTTTGAAGAAAATTAGAGTCGTTTTTGTTAATTTTCGTGTTCTGTTACTTGTATTCTTACATCATTATGATTGTTTTGAAAGGGGTTCAGAAACGGCCCCTCTAGGCTTAGTAGTAGTACCCTCGCCGTGGCACCCTGTACAGGCCGCAGGGTTCCTGAGATCTCAACCAAATTATGTGCGAAACAGAGCATTTCCTTTATTTTTGTTTTCTAAATTGTATTTTCACTTTAGAGGAACCAGAGAAATAATGTTGAACATTTTGGAATTCGCGTTTTTACCGCGGGGAGCTCGTAAGGACTGAGATCTATAGAGGCTTAGATATGGGATTAGAATGCAGTCGAGTTTGATTACCATCAAAAAAATTTAGGGTCGACGGCCTCAGTGGCAGAGCGGGTGAAGGCCTGCCTGTGACGGAGGAGGTAGCGGGTTTGATTCCAATTTCTAAGGACAATTGTTTATACGATCTGTTGATATTTGTCCAGGATATTACGCAATAGAAAAATATTAATCCTGTGCCTACAGTCGTGGTCAACTAATTAGGGACATTGAAGGGAGTAAAGAGATATAACCGTACTTATTAATATGAAGATAAAAGATAAAGATAAAAAAGATAAAAAACATTTATTTACAGCAATAACTAATACAAGATACTTAAACAATAATTTATTTCTAAGTGTAAGTATAATCCTTCTAAATTATGTAGTATAAGTACCTACATTTGGTTGTTGCCGAGACGTATCTACAGAGATGTATTCTGATGGTTCCCTCACTAGGCTAGGCCTGTATCGAGGAAACCTATTAGTACGACAATTCAATGGGTAACATTACGGTAAGTACTGATATAAAATCAAGGACAAATTTTAAAATAAAGAGGTTTCGGAAATTATAACTAAAATAATACCTAATTTAACTTAAAATACGAATATTAATGATTAAATACAAAATAAAATAAAATTCCTAAGTATAAGTAAGTAATAAAATTAGGCAAAACTATTGAGTACATCTCTAGGTTATAGCTAGTAGAATTTCTTCTGTTTTGTCATAGGACAAAGTAGCTAGCTACTTTTGTACAGTATGTTTAGCTTCGGTAATACTTTTATTCCTTATATTACAGTTTTTAGCTACATTATTATATACACGAATTTTCATAAAACTACCTGTACGTTGTGCAAACTTTGAATTAATGGCGGGAGTAATTAATCTGTAAACTCTACGATTGGACACGAACTCAAAATCAGGAGAGGAACTGAAGGACTTGTGGACTGAAAGGGTAGATTTTAGAATGTAGAGTTGGCGAACAGTAAGTACACTAGCTTCTTTATAGAGATTCTATGTAGGATATCTGTATGGCTTACAGAGCATCACTTTTAAAACAGAGCGCTGTGCTCTCTCTGCTTGAATGATAAAAGATTTAGCTGCACTACCCCAACAAGAGATACAGTAAGTTATAAGCGATTGACACAGAGCGAAATATACTAACTTAAGGGTATCAAAGCATGCCACATACCGAAGGTTTTTCATAATACCTATAACCTTTCTAATACGGGTTGTGAGAAAACCAATGTGTGTTTTGAATGTTAGTTTTTGGTCAATGTGTACTCCCAAATATTTAAAGTCTTGTGTACGGGTAAGCGTTTCACAGTTACAGCGGCTTAGGCGATAGCATGTACTTTCATGGACTTGAATAGTTGCATTGATATCTGGAGCTGAAGCCGCTGTTTTGTGGAAGCTCAAGAACGAGGTTTTTTTTTGTGTTAAGAGTAAGGAGATTTTGTTGAAGCCATTGACCTATACGTTCAACACCACGCTCTGCAAGTGAAAACACCTCGGGCCACGACGGACCGTCAAAGATTATTGCAGTGTCATCTGCGTAACACAAGATATCTGCATTTGAGATGGGAACGTCGTGGATGTCATTAATGTAAAGAAGGAATAAAGTAGGGCCAAGGATGCTACCTTGCGGTACTCCAAACCTAACTGATTGTGGAGCACTTGTAACCTGTCCAACCCTTAGACACTGTCTCCGATTCGTTAGATAACTTTCGAACCAATCGAGCGCGATGCCTCGAATTCCAAGGCCATCCAGTTTATGAAGAAGTATCGGAATAGAGACAGTGTCAAAGGCCTTGGCCAGGTCAAGAAAAACTCCAACACAGCATCGTCCTTTATCTAAATGTGATGACACCGCTGAAATTAGGTGAGAGACTGCATCATCTGTGCTTTTTGCTCTTCGAAACCCATATTGTTTTGAGGAAAGGATATTGTTGGATTCTAGGAAGTTCACAAGGCGTTTATTCACTAACTTTTCAAGGATTTTCGAAAAGGTACCCAAGAGAGATATCGGTCTATAATTATCTACGGAGCTCTTTGTTCCGCTCTTATGGATTGGAGTGACTAATGCAGTTTTCCAGTCATCTGGGAAAACGCCATTAGAGATGCTAAGGTTTAGTATGTGCGTGAGCGGGACGATGATAACATCCTTTATGTGTTTGATAAGAGCATTACCAAGACCATCTTTCCCCGGGGCTTTATCTGTTTCTAGGCTAGTTACCATGTTATTAAACCCAAGTGTTTTCTCAATAATTCATATTTTTTTATTTTATTTATTTTAACTATTATTTACATAATTTGGTTTGATTTGTGATCCAACTTATCCGATTTTTTTGATTTGTGCTTTAAATTGCTGTAAACTAAACATAAAAAAAAGAAAAAAAAATGCCAAAGCTTACTTTGCATGTATTCAAGTAAAGACAGGGGGGCAATGCAGCCAGCATCTTGGGGACGCTTCCGACTGGTATTCATATGGATCAGTTGAGCTACCTGTAGATTGTTTGCAACACCCTGCAGTTATCTCAATTACTTCAATCGTAATACTACTTGTAATTTGTTTCCATTATTTGATCGTAATTTTCTTTGTCAATAAAGTAATTAATATGTATGTATTTTCAATCACAAACGTACATCAAACTACACTATTGTTAGTTACCCAGCCGGCCCCAAATACTAAAGTCCTGGAACATAAGGTGTTTGTCAAGGTTGATCACCTTCTATTGTTTACATAACTCGCTCACGGGCGCTCCTTGCTCAGCCGATTCCAATTTATGAACAGATGAGACTATCCCATGTTGTGAAAGCATACTGGGGCCAAATTCTGCTAAAATCGCTTTACTATGACCATAGCCTACCTATATGCATACAGTCGTTCGACGAAGGCATTTGGACGTGGTTTTGACAGGGCAATCGTGCCAGGGGTAAGAGACGGGACGGGGGAGGACGCTCCCGACTGGCATACATCGCCTTAGTAACTCGGGAGCGCAGCGTCCTCCCGATCCGCCCATTGGTCCCCGCACGATTGCCCTGTCAAAACCGTCTATTACCAACCGACTAACCGCGCTGTCCACCTAGTTGGATGGTTAGTAATTATTTGTCTTAAGGATCCGGAGACGGTGATTTCTCCATACAAACGTAGTACCAAAATGATTTGTAATTTGATAATATTTTCAACATGGTTTGCTATTATTTGTAATAGAATAGTATTTTTTTAGGTTCCTGCCACAAGCTTTTTTCAAAATACTTATCTACACAAATACTAAGAGAACCTGTCTTCTTTGATATAAAAACGCGACTAGGTTTAATTTCATGTCATAAAAGTATTTTGAAAAAAGTTTGTGACAGAAACCTAGATAAATACTATTTTAATACAAATAATAGCAAACCATGGTGAAAACTTGCTCAAATCACAAATAATTTTGGTACTACGTTTGTATAGGAAATTCATCCGTCGCCGGATCTTTAACCGACAATCTATCTATTTATTTATTTATTATTAAAAAGTACACCTATCCTTACAGGCACACCTAATGCGATAGGGTACATCATTATTCTCAATCTTAATAGGTAGAGTCATGCATGTCATACAATATTTAGTCATTTTTATAGTAACTTATTACAATTCCAAGAATAACATAAAACGATACAAAACGATACAAATTAATTAAAAATAATAATAATAATAACAATAATAGTAATTAATTAATTAAATTAAATTCGAAATTAATAATTCAAATACACCAAAATAGAATAAGAACCTAACTATTAATTCAATTATAAATAAGTCACATAACATTAAAAACATAAAATAAACAATAAAGCCTTTGTCAACTCGTTCAGGGAGCAGTGAAACAAGTCCAACTTCTCTGCAAGCAAATTGAGTGTGCGGATGCAGCGCGTCATGGGAGCTTTGTTAAGAAGATTGGTTCTTCCTCGAGGCAGAGCAAATAGGGTGGGACGCCTCCTCCGTTGCACGAATTCCTCCGGAACATTCAGCTTCATCCCTTCCAAAATGTCCGGATTATATATGATCCCCCGAAGAACCTTTACCACATAAGTAGCAAGCGCGGCGTCCCTCCTTACCTCCAGCTTGTTGTATCCAACCATGCCTATAACAAACAGTGTCGGATACATGAGTGGGTAGAAAGGGTATACGCCGTAGAGCTTTAGGTATAGGTATCGGGTAAACTTGTTTTGAATGCGCTCTACCATAACGCTATATTTGGCCTCGTGTGGAGCCCATATCACGCCGTTGAACTCTAGATGGCTTCGAACCAAAGCATCATATAGAGCTCTTATTGCTCTCAAATTAGTGAAGTTGTTTGTTTGCCGAAGAACAAACCCAAGAGTCTTGAACGCCTTTTTGCAAACGTTGGTAATGTGTACTCGGAAGTTCAGCTCTACATCTAGGCGAATCCCTAGGTCCCTTACCGAGTTTACTCTCTCCAACTTGGAACCGTTCAGTTGGTAGTTGTAGTGGAGTGGCGCATTTGCTCTACTGAACGTGATTACTGAGCATTTACTGTTGTTAAACTGCAGTTTGTTCCTATGAGTCCACTCCTCCACTCTGTCCACATCGCGCTGCAGGCGTTCGCAGTCTCCTTGGTCTTTGATCGGCAACAGCAGTTTAAGATCATCCGCGAAGAGTAAGCATTTTGCGTCCTTGACCACCGCCGGAAGGTCGTTAATCATTATGATAAACTGGAGCGGGCCTAGATTACTACCCTGACTCACACCGGTTTTTGTAGCGTAAGGCTCGGACTTGCACCCCGCATAGTCGACATATTGCTGCCTGTCCCTCATGTAACTTTTAAAGAACTGCAGCAATTTGGTCGTGCAGCCGATCGTCGCCAACTTTTGAAGCAGTATGTCATTGTCGACCAAGTCGAATGCTTTTCGGAAGTCGAAGTAGGCGGCGTCGACTTGCACCCCTGCGTCGACGTGCGGAAGCATGTAGGTCAAGGAGTCCAGGAGGTTGCTGGCGGTACTTCGTGCTGGACGGAACCCGTGCTGCGCATCAGACAGACGAGCCACAACCTGCTCCTGTATGCTGCGCTGCACCGCCGACTCGAACACCTTTGCCACCGTCGAAAGAATCGCCACCGGTCTTAATCCCGTTATATCATTTCCCGACCCTCCTTTTGGTATAGGAACCACCCGTGTTGTTTTCCAGCGTTTCGGAAAGTATGATTCCTCTAAGCAAAGATTGTAGATATAGGCGAGCGGTTCTGCAAGAGCCATACGGCAGTCTCTAACAATATAGACCGGGACCCCGTCCGGGCCTGCGGATCGTTTCGGTTTGAGCCTTACCAGTGCCGCGCGCACCTCGCGCAGCGTTAGCTGCGGTACGTGCACTCGCGCAGCGCTAGCGCAGCTCGCCGCCTCCGCCGCAGGAACATCCAGCTGAGCAGTTGAGGTGCCGTATACCGAGTGAAAGAACTTGGCGAACTCTACTGCGCATTCCGAATCCGATAGAGCTGTTCCATCCTTTGATATTTTCTTTCGATTTACGGTTTCTCTCTTTGCTCTTACGTAATTCCAGAATGATTTTGGATCTTCTGCCAGATGGTCCTCCACTCGTTTCCGTCTCCTCTGTACCGGGCCCGACCCATCTGGTCCACTGAGCCCGGTGGTCTTTCGACCAACAGTTGATGTCGGATAGTTGTATATAGCCAGTTGTTACTGAATCAAGTGTTTGCGCGATCTAGGATCGATTGCTCTTTTTGCTTCTTCCGATTGCTTTTAGATTGTTTATAACGACACGACATCTAACGGATGTTTATTGAAGCACTTAGGGTTTTTACATGCTTCGTCGTTTTTTCGCTGTTTGCGCCTCTATTGACAAGTTAGCCTTGTAGTTCGGCCGTTGTCGCCTAGAGGTCGCCTACATCACTCCCTTTCCAGACCGAAGGTCGATATAGTTCTTGATACCAGCATGTCCAGTGTCCAGCTTAGCTCATCGTAGTCTTCAGTGAGTCGAGACTGGTGCGATGAGCAGGTTGAGGACGGGAGAGCGCATGTCATCTGCGGTGAGTCGAGATGTGTCCCAGTGAGTCGGGACGAAGCGCGGCGCTTGTAGTCTGCGGTGAGTCGAGACGGTCCACGGTGAGTCGGGACGAAGCGCGGTGCGGTGCTCCAGGTGAGTCTAGTTTGTTTTATAGTAATCTACATTTTCAATCCTAACCGGCAAACTATTTAAGGATAAATTAATGGTTTGTTGGTTGATAATCTTCTATCATCAACTGACAAACCATTGTATAATTCAGGAGCTTCCAACCGTCTCCCTGCTCTGCACTGGTGCAGTTTATATAAAATAAAAAAGTCTGCCATCAATTAATTAATTAGGTACCTACTAGCTGCATTCTTACTAACCGTTGTCCTATTACCAAACATTTCGCATTCGTCGAACGACTGTATGCAAATAGGTAGGCTGTGCTATGACCATGGTATTGTCGCAGAATGAAAGAAACTCTAGAAAATGGGTTTTGTGCTATTTGCACGGAGATTTTTAAAGATTGGTTTCAACCTTCAACCTTTGAAAATCGTCTCTCCATCTGTAGTTTATTTCATCAAAAGTTAAACGCCGAATTTTTTTATTCCATTGTTAACGTGAAGAAATAAATTTAGTGGAATTAGGTTAGTCGGTACCAAACGATTTGTATGTTCCTCCGAAGGTACACCGGTCAAAAGAGAAATTCTAAAAAAATCTGGTTCTTAACATACATATAGTTTTATATATATAGTTTTGCTGTGTGACTGCCTGTCCGTCCGCAGCTTAGTTCAGAGACTATCCCCCGAATACTCAAACGCATCTCAGATATAAGCACGTCTCAAGTGACGAATTTTTGACACATTTTCATTGAAAACTGTCAAAAAATCGTATCATATCGTATATATCGTAATGAGTATCAGAAACTGAGATGAGTATAATTTGTCATGAGTAAAAAAGTTAAATAAAAGCTAAATACAAGAACGTCAAGTGCCAGTGTAACTCGCGCGCCGAGGGTTTCGAACGTTTGTCGATTATACATATATACATTTACTAAAGGTACCGGTTAGAGACATCGCTATTTGATGAATACCTACCTAAAAATAGTAGGTACTTACCAAACTACATTTTAGATGGATCGCTCTGCATAGGTACTTGAGAAATTAAGTGCATTTATTGACTTTATTCAAAATATTTGAAAAAGTGTGTGCTCTACAGAAATTTTAAAAACTCTTTTGAAACGTGCAAACCAATACCGTTCATTTGATAACCCACTCGGTGAGGTATCCCGCCTTTTTTCCCGTTGACCTAGAATCATGATATTTGGCAAGACAAAAGGTTTTACAATTATACGGAACCCTTAGTGCGCGAGTCTGATTCGCACTTGACATTTTATTTAGGTATAAAAATAGCCTATAATGTTATTCCAGGTATCTTTATGTTTGCCATATTCAGCCCGATTCGTTCAGTAATTTTGGCGTTGTTTTCGAGCCAACATCTTCATCTTCTCATGTCCAAACTTTCGCCTTTATGCGAGAGTCAAGGCTAGGCCGTACTTTATATTTTTACTTTTTTCAAGAGATTCATTAGCATAGCTTGTTTTAAAAACTTCCAATTAATTCAATTAGAAAAAAATCGAATGAAAAAAGGACACATTTAAGTAATTGGAATCTGAGGTGGGTATTATGAATCCCCTTAGACATTTCACACTTACTATGTACGTCATAAATAATTTAATTGAAGAAATTATTGAATGATAAATTTACTAAAATTAAAGACACTGACGCTTAACAACTAGAATCAATGCATCCAGAATAACTTTTTGGCACAATTGTGGAATACAACCACGCGCGCAAAACCTTTCGCCGTTACTCGTTACGACTTACTTAGCGAACATTTCTTTAGTCTAGTTTCAAGTTTTCTAACATTTCATCTACTTTCAATTAGGAAATATTGAAGGGTGCCAAAACACCTGCAGGGGCCATTTCTCCCGATACCGAATTAAGTAATCAATAATACTGAACGTATTCACGCATTCAAGTTTATTGAGCCTAATTCTATTTAATATCTCATAAGTTAACAATGTAATGTCTATCAAAAGAACTTTCAAGATAAGTATTGAATATGTTAAACGAAAAACCAATTGAAAAGCTGCCATCATGTTAGGCACGTCGCTCACTGGTAAGTCGAGACAAGCTAATTTCTTCCACTAGTGGACAGAAAATGGAATTGAAGAGAAAAACAATTAACATGAGTGCACTGCCATTTCTAAAGGAAAGCACGCTTTTGCTCCCGCGCCTGGACGTCACGCGCCTAAAAGACATTGTAAATAAAATAATTCATAAGTAAGACCAGCTGCATTCTTACTACCGTTGTCCTATTACCCGTTTTCCCGTAGGAATGAAGCATTTTGCCGCGGTAAAAATCCTCAAAAGTGGCCTATGTTCATCAGGAATAATGTGGGCTTCTAATGGTAAAATTATTTTTCAAATCGGTCCAGTAGTTTCGGAGCCTATTCAATACAAACAAACAAACAATCAAATCTTTCCTCTTCATACTAAAAGTAAAGATACAGGGTTATTGGTAATTTACTGACTCTACGTAAATTGCAGGTTCTACCCGTCATCACGAACACGTTCGAGAAGACGCCAGTCAAGGACATTCTTATTTTTTTTTTATTTACTAAAGACCGATCTCCCACTCTGGTACACCCATTGTTAATTCATGGCAGAGCCGTTTTAAGTTAATTTTCAAATAAAGCCCCTCTAAAGAACGTTAATTGAATGGAAGGGGTACCTACTATAAATACCAAGTTTAAGAATTAAAACCTGAGACAAGTCTTCACAAACGTGTTTGTGAAGATAGAACCTGCAATTCACGTAGTGTCAGTGAATTACCAAAAACCCTATAATATAAACAAGTGCGTGTGTAACTCGCACGCCTAGGGTTTCGAACGTTTGTCGGGTTAGACGGGTTAGAAACTTCGCTATTTATTGATGAATACCTAAAAATACTAGATACCTATTCTACATTTCAGATGGATCGCTCTGCAAACTTCGGTGATTAATGGTTAATTTTCGATTATTTCTAAATATTAAAAAAAATATGTACATAACTTACAGAAATTTCAAAAACTGTTTCGTAATATACAAACTGATAACTTTCATTTGATATCCCACTCGATGGGGTTGAAAATTAGAAAATTATGCTCCCTATTTTTGACCATTTTTCAAAAAGTGGATTTTCTACGCACAGATCTCTCCATATTTTCATGTAAAATATAGATCCATATCTATAAACGCTACATACACTGTATATATGTATGTCCTGCGCACCCGGGTAGTCTTCGGGAGACTGGCCGCTGTGCCGAAATTCGGATGCCCTATATTCAACATCCATTTCAGATCCTTTTTTTTCTTTTTCTCTGCAAACTTCAGAGATAGAGGGGAATGGGTATTTTTTCGACTTTTTTCAAAATGTTTCGAAAGGTATGATTACACAAATTTCAAAAACTATTTTGAAATGTACAAACTGACCTTTCACTGGATACTCCACTTGACGGTCTCATTACAAATTTCGACATCACAATTCGTTTGGAAAATTTATATCTAAATTTTTAATTATTTTTCTTTCAATCTGTACAAGCGCACGAAATGTATTATTGCTTTAAATTTCAAGTAGCTGCGGTAGTTGCTGCGGTAGTTGCTAAGATATTAGAGAGGGGAAAGGGGAATGATAAAGCGAGACGGGTTTTGAAACCGCTCTCGAAACCTTAAAAAAACTTTTTTAGTACATGCTTTTATTTTGAAATTCTAATTCGATAATAGTTTCGTTGAAGAGTTCCTATGGCATCCCTCCAGTGCTATCTCAGGATCCTAGTCCTCATCATTTAAGACCAAAACGAACCGAAATTCTACGGGGTTACGTCGTTTCATTTAGCAGTTCATATGGCTACCTTCTGTCTCCATCATCAGAACAGCTCGATGGTACCATAACATTGCATTGTCACCAAACTTACATAAATAAGCCAAAGTTCAGCTCAATCAGTTGAAGACAACAGGTCCAAAATTCAGTTGCAATATTTGTCCCACACATACATTGTACATACATACTAACTTACACGGGAAACCAGAAAAACTTAAAATGTACAAGCCTCTGCCAACAAAACAAAACAAAGCCAGGCAGCATTTTCCCGAACCGATGCCTTTAAAAAAAAATAAAAGATGCAAGGTCAGTTAAAACTAGCGATATTGATCTGAGCAACCTTTTCATTTATTCATAACAAACTCCACATCTTCCTTTTCTGTAACTACTAAAAATGCCATGCTAAAAAAGCCAAATGAAGCTAGGCCTGTTCAGACCTACGAACGCGGTACATATTCGCAACCCAAGCGACCGAGGTAAATTTCCCTTGGATTTCGTCCGAGGTTTAGCACGGTCCGCGGTATTTATTCCACCGCGTGTTTTTAGTGGCATTAGAATTACTGCTGACCCAATCGGATTGCATCGCCGCGGTTATTTCTATACCCTGGAACTAATTTATGGGATAATACGTAGCCTATGTTTTATTGTAGGTGTAGCTACACCTATTCTTAATCTCAGTCCAATCCGGAACGTGAAGAAGTAACAAACATCCATCTATCCATTCATGCATCTAAACTTCAGCATTTATAGTATGAAAATCTGCAGTTTATGATAGATCAAGGTGATATTTCGTGTACTTTGAGTATAATCAGACGAATTAAATAGGGTTATTTTTATCCGCGAATGATGCGGACGGAAGCTAGTCACACTAATATTATAAATGCGAAAGTTTGGATTGGTGGATAGATGGATGGATGTTTGTTTCCTCTTCACGCCAAAACTACTGAACAGCTGAAATTTTGCGTACAGGTAAGCCTAACCCTAGAATCAAACATAGGCGACTTGACATTTTTTATCCCATGAACAAATTCCCATTGGATAGAAATAACCTAAAAACGTTTCAATAGGAACAACACGTGCGAAGCCGCGTTATTTTAATTTCTTCGACGGCCCTTGTTATCAATATAATGTTTAATATAGAGATGTTAACGTAGAGATTACATGCACAGGACAGCATGTTGATTATGGCATTGCCCTCTAATGAAACTACCCTCCCAAATTAAAAAATTAACCTCGTTCAATGTGTTTAAATCTAAACTAACCTAGCATATCATCATGATTCACTTTTCAAATAATAAGCACATTGAACAAGTAAATTTTGAACGACCATAACATATGTAAACCTAATTTTATGTAAAAACCCTGTTCTCAAGTAAGTGACATGTAATATTTGTCTTTTTGAGAATAAAGCGCTTAACGGGGAAGGTCTATGTGGATGATTATTGAGCTTTAGAGATATTATAGATACCTACAAGATTAACATCTAGTATTCGGACGAGTTTTTGAAAGGTATAATTATCTACCTCTTAGTCATATTTCATCAAGCCGTTTTGATTCATCGTGATACCGAGCTCATATTTCCAACCAAATACGTAGGCACAAAGGTACACGGAAAACATAACCCTCTCCGGGTAAAAAGCATCATGATTTTAAAGATGCCTAATGCGTTAACGTGAACGGAACACGTGTTAACTAGAGTTAACACGTGTTCCGTTCTTCGTAACTATAATACTTCACTGGTTCAATTGGTTTACTGAAGTTACCTACTCAATTACATATTGTGGTTGCGAGAATGCTGGTTATTTTATGAAATCCATCAACAATTATTTATTTTTCACACTCAGTCATTATTATAAAAGTAATTATGTCTGTTTGTTACCTTTTTACGCCTAAATGACTGAACGGATGTTAATGAATTTGCCCGAGGTGTGGACGGTATTATGGTTCTTATTGCATACCAGAAAAAAACACTATAATGAGACATTACACAGGACAATGACAATTGACGGTTTCATCACTTAGAAGCAATCTCTTCCAGGGTTTTCCAGCTAAACTTATAAATAAGTTCATGGTATTTACCTTGGTATTCGTTCATAGCTGTCCCAGCTGTGGAGACAGTTGTAGGAGTTATGTCTACTGAGGCTTGCCATTTCCGGATCTGCTTGGATGCTGCTTGAACTATTTACCGTCCTCTATGGTTTAGTATACCCGAGAGTCAAGTGTGCGTCTGGTCAAACTTATTAGGGAGTTTTAACACGTCCTGTAGATAAATATTGGGCACTTTTCCAAAATAATGTTTTGTAAATGATTAAATTGTGAATATGTGTAGGTAAAATCGATCAAAACACATTATAAAAACTATTCACGGGTATTTTATTGCGTTTATTTACTTATTTTTCCGAACTTTCTACAGGTTTACAAAGTTTTGTGGACATGGGACGACAAAATTAAAAAAATTGCGAATAGTTATCAGAATACGGATAGTTATTTTAATTTATAGGTAGCGTTCTGAAACCTAAGTTACCTATATTCGGTCTAAACATAACTCTATTGTTCATCTCTACATTATATACCTACGCTCAAAGTTTGTAACCGCATTGCATTACCTACCTACCTTGCCGACGTTTTTCTATACAAAACGAACTGTAATTTTGCTAAAAGGTTTGCAAAGTGCGATTTGTTCAGCAAATAGGACTACAGAATTAAAAAGGTCACTTCAAATCAAATCAGGCACTGCGCTAGACCGCCGGTAATGCCTCCGTGGCAAGTGCACGCAGATACTCCTGTATAGGGTTCAATTATTGAGTAGGACAAATATTTTTGATGAAGGCAAGATTACAATTCTATTAAAATACTACGTTAACGTATTAATACTGAATCTAAAAATCGACATGATAACAGTATAAATATTTTTTAACAGTTACAAATGCTCCAAAATACCTAACTCACCCTGAGCTAACCTAAGCTGTGAAAAACTATCACTACCCCATTTGTCTACCCCACTGACAAAAACTTTACTTCATAGTTCTGCAAAAATGTTTGTTTAGTTTCTCAATAAAATTATCTATTCGTGTTATTTCATCGAGCAAACAGGCTTCGAAATAACACAGAGTTAATTCGTATAAACATTAATTTGCCGTAAGTTTCTTGTGTTTTGGTCACTGGGCAAATTAGTGTGTTATGAACTCATTCACATTATAATCGAAAATTAATTCACTATTTATTTTGTATATTTAGACACAAACCTGGCATATAAGACAAAATTTAGAATGTGTTTTCAACGAATTGTAGTATTGTTGCTTCGTGTATCTGAGTTGAGTGTTATTGTTTGTGAAGTGTAGCTGGATTGGATAAGGGTCGCGAGACAGGCGAGCGCGGAGCGCTCTCGGACTCAACTGACTGACGGCCGGCGCGCGGCGGCGGCAGCGGCAGCGGCGGCGGCGGCGGCGGCGTCTTGGGCGGGGGCGGACTGGTGGCGCAAGCCTTCCTTCTCTCCCTGAATAAAACCTTCTGCAGCCCAACTATCATTTTGGCTACATTGATAGCTATCAATTTTATAACTATAGCAATTAGCTACTTTAAGTAAGCTAAGTAATCAGTTTTGTAGGCTTACGCTTGTGTAGCCTGGTTTTCTTTAACACTGTCATGGCCCAAGACGCAGCTGATCTCTCCCCGCCCAGTGTAGTGTCTAATTCTTTGCGATGTAAAGATACCGTGTACATCATCTTTGTACCGTAATATTGCAGCAGAACATTGCAACCTTGGACTTATTACATTACATTGTATTTTAAAAATTAGTAAGTACTTGTGCTAACCATTTATGTTACAGATTTTGATCATTTTGTATTTTTGATTTCGTAATAATTCTGCTTCTCAAACCTAGAACTGACTCGTCTGCTTTGTTCTTAAAGGTGCGAACCTAGGTTAATTACTGTACTTGTACGTAAGTTTCCCTGAATTGGCATGTTTAGTCTATGAAAATGTAGAGTATGTTATTTAATGTGTCCATTCCTCAAAAATGACTTGTCACACACCACCGCTTTCCTTTCTTTAGTAAATCTATTTATTACTTGAGTCTAGATGATGCTGTGTGGATTGTCGAGCTATTTAACCCCGTTCAGCGTTTTTGTCTTGAAGAGTTTCTTCTATGAATATCTATCCAACCAAGCTTTCACAAGAATAGTAAAATGTGATTATTAATGTTTAGTCTATGCCAATTAGGTAAGTAATAAGAGTGGGAGAAAAGAAATCAAAATACTATTAAATTTCATATTAATATCTCGTTGTAAATTACTTTAGTGGAAAGAAAACAGTCATAATAGAAAATTATCGGGGATCATGGGCTTTACCCCCATAAGCAAAACACGCAAGTCAATAAGGCTCATAGCGGCGAGAGAGGGACACCGGAGAGGTTTTAGTGGGTATTACGTTCTTTTCAGGACGTCGAGTCCCACATAATTCTGGTCCCCCCCAGACCAGTTTATTCGTAAATGAATCTACTCGCCGAATAAAAAAAAAAGGGGAAGCCTGCGGATGCAGGAAGGATCAGCCGAAATTATTCAAAAGGATTTCTTGTGAAAAGGAAGCTGCTGATGAAAAAAAATTGTTTCAAAGATAATAAGAACATTGAGATATTGCAGCCAACAACGGCATAAAGACAGTCAATATATATTATGGATTGCCAGCGGGGCAATCAATTGTCATAATCACTTTGACGTTGTGATTGAATAGGTACAGTACATAATTATATCCTTATCTATTAGGGAGTATTAATAATACTAACGTATAGAATTGTCACATATTTTACCTAGTATGATGATGTCCTCCTAACCGAATCTTCAGCCACGGCGGCCAGTCTTAACGGAGACGACAAGTGCGCAGGACCAAATATTATAGAGTCCGTGAGTGCGCAAACACAGGTGCACTCTGTATTCCCTAGAATGCAGACAAGCTGAATGTGGTAGGGACCTACGGATCCCCACCCCATTTAGCTAGTCTGCATAGAGTGACATTTTGAGACTAGCTAAATGGGGTAGGGACCCCGAGAACCCTACCCGATTTAGCTAGTCTGCATAGAGTCACATTTTATGATTAGCTACTTAACCATATAGTTTTGAGCCGGCTACTGGGGTTCTAAGGTTGGCACCATTACTTTGAACCCGGAAGGTGTGGGTTATGTTATTTGAGTGTTTCGATGTGATTGGCAGACCCTCTTCATTACCTCCAAGCACGAATACGGCTTAAGCGATTTTGATAAATGAGGTATCAAAAAACTCGTCTGGTCTCCTATATGGCTCCCTAGGCTACAAATTGCTGGCTGGAAAAAAAGTGATAAAACGAGGGCCGAGTCGGGTTTTTAATGGTTTCAATTATTCACTTGTATAGAATGGAATAAATTAATGTAATATAAATCTCTTTTTCCTGATATAAAGACTAGCTACAGTCCCAGACACTTGATACTTGCAGAGTGTAGGTTTTGGTACAAAAGTGAGCACCAAGGAACTTTGAAAATTCGTACTGTAACAATTTTGATATTTGGGTTTAAAGTTTAAACAAAAATGTTCTGTATTTTAGCCAACAAAATATGACATGTAGATTTCCCTTACAAAACCAACACACATTTCATTAATCGTGTTCTGAAATTCTGACTGAGTTGTCCTATACCTAAGTTTAAAAAATACTAAAGTTTAAAGGAAAATGATTTGTATATCAGCAACCGTTAGCAATAGAATTTCAAAAATTGACATGGAGATTACCCTGACAAAACCAAACACACATTTCATTCATCGTGTTCTGAAATTCGTCCGAACTGTCAATGACGCGTTGTCATGCCGTGATGATAACTGACTATTATTAAAGCCCTTCAGGATATTTAGTACCAACAAGACGACCCACTTGCCACACAGCACGTGAAACCATGGCTTTATTGCGAGAACAAATTGAAGATGCCTAGATCCTGTGACGTCACACCCCTCTTTGGGACAATGTAAAGTCCAAAGTCTATATGCATAAGATAAGAAATCAAATTTCACATGGACGATACAAGTAGTAGTAGTAATTGATTATTTTAAATTCCAGGTAAATATCAAAAGTGTTTATGGTATGAGACACCAGGCCTAATCAAATCGCAAACGAATCATATCTATTTTTCACTACAATTGTTAACGCTTTAGCGAAAGCGATTGTAAAAACGAAATGTTGATAGCGAAGTTGACGCGTGTATTCTACAACATTCTACATTCTACAACACGGATAGAATACAATATTATATTTGTCTAAGGTTACAAACCTTAGACAGACTTAGACTTAGAGAAACACCCCAAACTAGATTCCCATACCCCGAACGTCCATTATTGATTATCCATCGCTTGAACTAAATATTTTACCGCATCTATTGTAACAAAATAGTAATTAATTGTGGCCAATGATCGTCATTTAAGTAACAACTCGGATTCTTTTAGAAGCTTCAGACAAACGAACTAACCTTTCAAATTACCTACCTAAATCGATTATCGATTCCTAACTTCTGGTACAACATAACTCTCCTTTTTCACAGTCGGTTAAACCTAACTTCAACTTCAAGTCTCACTCACATTGAAACTAATACGGCTTAAGCACGGGCTCCACACCCACCAAAAGCAGTGGTATTCGACTCCTCACTGGACCTCCTCTGTAGAAGATGTATGCTTGTTGACATACCATTTACTTTTAACATTTACAATGGGAAATATCTAAACAACTCTCAAGTATGTTGAGGAAAAAAGAGGGCTTTATCTTCTATCAACCTAAACCAGCCTCGACCAGGCGCGGTCACAGGCCAAGAATTAGAAGGGGATCACGTTTGGACAGCACGCAGGGCCGTAGCAAGAATTTCAAGTTGGAAGGGGGTGTAGACCCCATAGAAAACCTACAGATACACAACCATTTATGAAATTGGTGAGGCATGCTTAGCAAGGCAAGAAAGCTATGAATGAGCTAAGAAAAATTATAAGTAATTTTGGCGATTAACAACAAAATTGGATGACAACAGACCCTGCCCTACAAATCTACTACGAATGTACAGCCAGCGAAGCAAGCCGTAAAGTTTTTTATGATCTGGCTGTGCGCGTGAGTTGCTATTGCCACCCCAAGGGTGCGAAGATGGCACCCTTCGTAGCTTAATATCCCGCGAAGGACCACCACCCCCCCATCCCTATGCCGCCATCGTCCTGCAAAAAAAATTGTGGTATCATTGGATTTTTTGCAGTGTTTTGCATATTGAACTCAAATGCGGACCACATCCATAAGGCAAAAATTATGCGAGACACAAAATTTAGTTGTCTCCTTAGATTTTTTTGCATTCTTTGACAAAGTGACCTAAAGATTATTTTAGTTACATTTTTGGGCTATTTGTTGTGGTGCTTGAATGGATAGAAAATAACAAGCGGACCAGACCACTCAAAATAGGTAATGTTGCTTTTGCAGAACTGATGCTAATAATAATATAACCGAAAACATCAGTAATTTCGGTTTGCAGCAGTAGTACCTACGCCTGATTCCTACGTAGAAAAGAAACCTTAAAAATATTTATGAAGAAATAACGAGTTTGGTAAGAAAGTTTCGAAACCGTCGTAGTTTTCATTACGTACGACCTAACGTTTTCTTTACAATTCAAGGACTAAACAGAAACCTTAAAAATATTTAATTACTAACTTTTTATAAAAAAGTGGTTCTCTTAAAATAAAACGTAGGTAAGCAATGCAATGTTTACGTCAGAGCTCACGTTAAATAAATAACAATAATAATAAAAAATGCTGGACAATTCACACAGCATTATCTAGCCCCAAGCTAAGCAGAGTAACACAATAAGAAGAATAACACAAGTTATGGGTACTAGATAACTGATATACTTAATACAATACACTACATAGATAGATTTTTTTTATAGTACATAGAAAACACCCAGACCAACGGAACAAATTTCTGTAGATCGTACACAAATTTGTTCCGAGGCGGGAATCGAACCCGCAACCTCCTGCGTCGCAGGCGGACCTTCGCCCGCTGCGCCACGGAGGTCACCGTTGTTTAGGTATTTACTTTCTAGAATTCTTAATTGATTGACCGAGTGAACGAAGTGAGCGAAGCGTCTCTGCATCAAGTCTAGCAAAATTTGTGTTTCTGTCAACACGTCTGTACTCCTCTACAGGTCGTATTTTACAACCGATCGGTACGAAACTTGGTGCACAGATTCTAAGTTTTTATAGAATTATTTTGCCGTCGGGGTTTTTTGATTAAAGGCGTAGTTCCTCCAAAAAAAAGCAAAAAGGGGGCTTTAGAACATCTCCGCTTCAAGAAATCTGATTTCGATGATTATATTTACATTGAAAGGTATTAAAAAGGTATTAAAAACTTTATGTTATTTTCATAAAAATTAGCAAAGATCTGATGAGAATTTTCTGTGTGACGAGCAGAATAGCTCCGCAAAATGCAGTAATATGCAAGAGAGCATATTACAGTACAGCGCCACCTATAGGAACATCTTTGTAACACTTCACGAGTACTAAGTCGTCGTCGGACAAATAATATTATGGGCTCGTGGATCAACGCAGTCTATTGATACCTAGGTACAGAATTTCGAGCATTTCTGAGAAACGTAACTTTGTATAGGCAACAAGCTGGAGCGACGTGTTTGTGCAACATTTCGTTAAAAAATTTCTGCAAGAGTACTTGTGCCTCTTCTTGTGACTAGGCTTCTATGTGCCCGTTGCAAGGGTGTGTAACTGCGCCCTAGAAACATTTTTTAATCCAGGGTTGCTCAGGCCAATGGTCAATTCAGATGTACCACTCATAATATTATTGCCGCTCATTACTTCATTTTCTTTTGATTTCTATGCGTAAAATGCAGCCGTCATTGGCTGCATTGCGGTAAAAAAAAATATGATTAACTCACGCATACACCTGAATTGACCTGGAGGCCTACTCGGAAAACGATAATCGATGTTTCTAATTCGTCATTGGCATAAGAGTTGGTTTTGCTTGAAAGCGAAACAGAAACTTCGATTTTCGTTTTTCGAGTAGGTCTCCAGCAGATTTGAAATTTCGGTGTTCTAAAAGGCGGAACCAGAATGTATTTATTGTGTGGAATTCCCCGTCAATAATAAATAGGGCCGTAGCCAACATTTCATTTGGGATCTAAGCCCTTACCCTTTTTAGAACACCTGAACGTCATCGGCGAACGGAGCTAGCCGTGAAAATTTTGTGATTATGCGTATTATGATAAATAGCCTTGCCAAGACCTCTTACGTTTCCGAAGTGTGATCTACCCTGGTACTCGCTATGCAAAGATAAATCCCATAAATCCCTGCAATAAATTTCTTCTTTTAACTTGAAGTGACTTTGTTAGAATTAGGGCTTCGGGACCCCACAATCGAAATTTATGCAAAATTGTCGTGCTTTTTGTAAGATTCTAAGAACGCCCGCATCATTCAAGTTGCCTGAAAGAATCCTCTCCAAATTATTATAATCGAGAAAATCGACAATGAGAAATACTTTACTCTTCATAAAATAAGTTTTGTTCAAAACGGTGACACATTAATATCAAATATCATCTATTAATAAGACTACCTATGTATCTTTTATTAATGAATAAAACATTATTATTATTATTATTAAACCCTTTGAGGTTCCCGTAGTTTCCCGTGTTTCTATATTTACAAAGCAACAAAGTCAGATTAACTTCAACTTTAACTTCTTGTCAAATGGCTTCTGCATCTGGTTTGACACAATTCTGTCAAAGTCAGCTTAGACTGGCCAAAGATCCTATGACTACGTTCCGATATCTTTGAGAATGGCCTGTTACATCGTTAGCGTTTTCAAAAGCCAGAACGATGTCAAAGTCACAGGTTTGTTTTGTGACCTCATTCATTAGCTCAGAAGAACGATCCTTCATTAGTGAACTTAATAAAAGTTTTGAATTGTTTTGTTATTCAAAGTGAGTGTTATTAGGTAAACCTCATGAATGTGGTGGGTGGGTACCTCATGAATTGAGTGCAGCAAACCGACAAACGCGCGTCGATTGCTGCGTTAAATTACTCAAACGGCACAATAATGAAGGATTTTAACGAATCATTACCTGTGAATAAAAGTGAATCCTGTACGATAATTGGAAACGCTCATTACAATGGCTGAGCCCTGGCGAACAAGCCAAATCCTGCCCCAAGCTAATTTTTTTAGTGTTTGGTGGACTAGTGCCGGTGTCGTTCACTAGAGCTTTCTTAAATCTGGCCAGATGATTACGGCGGATGTCTAGTCAGCAACTGCAAACCATGATGGAAAAGCTAGCTGCTAAACAACCGAGGCTCGAGTATCGCTCGTAATCCAATCCAAAAGTTTGTTCAATTTTTCGCCGGGTAAGCAACTTTTGTGCAAACTTGCAAAAACTTGCACGTTCTCTGATATCGGTAAGTTTCTGTTACAAAGCTGTGTTCAAAAGGTCTAATTCAATCAGAAATGTAGCCATACTGATATCATACGGCCAACATGCAAAGTTACAGCGAATGGATTCTATGTCCATCAAAATCATTCCCCGGGATGTTTTACTACTTCAATGTCCGAAATGGAAAAGCCGCGTGGGGCCCTCGCGATGCTGAGGCACCTCTTCGTCATCCCAGGTGCCTACCTTGGATGGACCAGTGCTGCCCAAGATGGGAAAATGGAGGAGGAAGAGACTGGCGGCGAAGGAAGCGCGGGCGAAGGCGGCAGCTGCAGGCACGGCGACGACTACTGGCGGCGCTGTGTTGGATACGGGTAACGTAGGGAACGGTCGCGGAGCTTTAGGAACGCCTTCAGCACAAACCGGCACCGTGGCTTCAGGTAAACTGTCTGTTGGTCCACTGAATCACAGACAGAGAAAAGAAAGGAGGCTGAAAGCCTCCGCACTCATGCAAAAGGTGCTGACCGATCGTATCGAGGGGTACGTGTACCCTGCTGACCTGTCGGCCATAGCGCCGGCGGTCAGCACGGTAATGAACCTTCCGGTCACACCCCATCCCCTTACCTCACTATACTCGGGGGCGGAGGGAGCCCCGGCCGTGGGCGCCGGTAACGGACAGAGCCAACGCTGGGCCACGGCCCCGCTAGTAACTGCTGAAACGAACCGTGACACCCCACGGACCGGGTCCCACCAGCCCACTGGGAACACGGACATAGACTGCTCCAGGCAGCCCAAGCGGCAGCGTAGTTCGGAAACAGTCTCGCCCTCCTCTGCGACAGCGGAAAAGAGGGCGTGTATTGAGAAGGACGGTGTCGTTTTGGCTGCTGGAGCTGTACAGGAAAGTGTCGAGGGGACCTCGTCGTATGCAGCGTCCGCCAGATCCCACCTAAAGGTGGTGATCATGGAGAAAAACGGCGTACATATGGACGAGGGACGCGCGACTCTTCTCCGCAGACACCTAGACGTGTGCTTCGCGGCTCTATGTCGGGACGACCGATATAAATTCGAGCATGAGGCCCCGGGGTTCGAAGCCATGCCGAAACCGGCACACGTTGGCCTAAGCGCGATAGCAGCTGACGACCACAGTCTGGAGTGGCTCACTGCTACGGTCGCTAGCCTGCCACCGTTGTGGCCAGGGACGAGTGGACTGGTAGTGGTGCCACAACACATGCTGCCCAAGTATCACAAAGGCGTCGTTTTCGTGCCGGACTGTGACGAATCCGCCGAAGACATCCGACAGATCCTAGCTTGGTGCAATAATCGGAGATTACCACCCCTGCGCATAGACCAATGGCCGATCTTCGCCCACAAACGGACCCCGAACAACGCCATGACCGATAACGTCATGGTGTTCGGTATCCCGGTGGAGGAGCTCTCGGCTGTGGCGGCCAGGAAAAATAATCTCAAATATAGACTGGCCAATCTGCACATCACTGTCGTTCACTAGAGCTTTCTTAAATCTGGCCAGATGATTACGGCAGATGTCTAGTCAGCAACTGCAAACCATGATGGAAAAGCTAGCTGCTAAACAACCGAGGCTCGAGTATCGCTCGTAATCCAATCCAAAAGTTTGTTAAATTTTTCGCCGGGTAAGCAACTTTTGTGCAAACTTGCAAAAACTTGCACGTTCTCTGATATCGGTAAGTTTTTGTTACAAAGCTGTGTTCAAAGTGTCTAATTCAATCAGAAATGTAGCCATACTGATATCATACGGCCAACATGCAAAGTTACAGCGAATGGATTCTATGTCCATCAAAATCATTCCCCGGGATGTTTTACTACTTCAATGTCCGAAATGGAAAAGCCGCGTGGGGCCCTCGCGATGCTGAGGCACCTCTTCGTCATCCCAGGCGCCTACCTTGGATGGACCAGTGCTGCCCAAGATGGGAAAATGGAGGAGGAGGAGACTGGCGGCGAAGGAAGCGCGGGCGAAGGCGGCAGCTGCAGGCACGGCGACGACTACTGGCGGCGCTGTGTTGGATACGGGTAACGTAGGGAACGGTCGCGGAGCTTTAGGAACGCCTTCAGCACAAACCGGCACCGCGGCTTCAGGTAAACTGTCTGTTGGTCCACTGAATCACAGACAGAGAAAAGAAAGGAGGCTGAAAGCCTCCGCACTCATGCAAACGTACGGTCTTCCCCGCCCTTCTGCAGTGGAATCTTACAAGAATCACACCAAGGTTAGCCTCTATATTTAGAAGCTGCATTGCATGGAAATACATCCCTCGTGCCTGGAGGGAGGTCAAAGTAATATTTCTACCAAAACCTGGCAAAACAGATTACACCCAGCCAAAGTCATTCAGACCAATAAGCTTAAGCTCGTTCCTACTGGAGACACTAGAAAGACTATGCGACAAGTTCATCAGAAATGGGCCGCTGCTTAGAAACCCAGTAAACAAAAACCAACACGCCTATCAATCAGGTAAATCTACTGAAACGGCTCTACATCAAGTCGTCCACAAGATTGAATGTGCGCTTGAAAATAAACAATCGTGCCTGGTCACCTTCATAGACATAGAAAGTGCCTTTGACAAAACAACGTTCCCGTCAATTGAAAACGCTCTGCGAAAGCAAGGAGTTGATCAAAATCTGAATCAGTGGATAGCTGAAATGCTATCCAGCAGAGCGACCAAAATCGAGAGTTCAGAATCCCCGGGGCAAGCAGCCCAATGTAAGGTGACGCGGGGGTGCCACAGGGCGAGGTCCTTTCACCGCTCCTGTGGATACTGGTCGCGAACGAACTTTTGGACTCACTGAACAAAGATGGTATTCTAACGATCGCATATGCAGACGACCTTGCAATCATGATATCGGGGCTTTTCGAAACAACTCTATGCGAAAAGATGCAAAAGGCGCTACGGACTGTGGAAACATGGTGCACCAAACACAGTCTGTCAGTAAACCCGAACAAAACAGAATTAGTACTCTTCACTCGCAAAACTAAAGTACCAAAACTAGAACTACCCTCACTATTAGGTAAAACATTGACACTAAGCAAAGAGGTCAAATATCTCGGCATATGGCTAGACAGTAAACTACTGTGGAGGCAAGCAACTAGACCATATCACAACAAAAGCCACAAACGTTTTATGGCAATGCACCCGAGCGGTAGGCAAGGACTGGGGCCTAAAGCCCAAGCTATGCCTGTGGCTGTATACAGTCATGGTACGCCCGGTGCTAACGTACGGTGCAATAGTTTGGTGGCCTAGAACAAACTTAGTCACCACTATTAACAAACTGCAGCAAGTTCAAAGACTGGCCTGCACACTCATTTGCGGATGTAGGAAATCGACCCCATCTGCTGCACTGGACATAATTTTAGGACTAACGCCCTTGCACGTTCACATACAGCAAGAAGGCAGCGTCCTTAAGAATTAAATCAACAGACCAATGGAAAGGCGATTCAGGCCTAACAAACCACTGCAGAATATTAAATAAAGCAATAGCTGCAATTCCAGAAGCGGCGAATGGTACTGACAGAATAGCGTCCACCTACTTAACCGGTAAGACCTACGCAACAACGCACGAAGAGTGTGCAGTTGCGAACACCTCACATGATGTTACCACATATAACATCTACACTGATGGAGCCAAGAACAATACAGGAGCTGGCTGCGGCTACTTCTGCCCCGAAACCGGACTCTCAAGGGCTCAACCACTAAACTCAGCCACCACAGCCTTTCAGGCGGAAACACTGGGACTACAACTGGCGGCAAAACACATGCTTCTGGATACAACTATCAAAGAACCGACCTGCCAGATGCAGCTGGTCTTCAAGATAGACAGCGCGGCATTAATAAACGCACTCAAAAGGACAGACACAAGATCAAAATCAATTGTAGAATGTCACAGCGCTCTACAAAGTCTCTCTGAACAAATGAAAGTCAGCATAGTATGGACGGAGAGCCGATCCGATCCAGGTAACATAAATGCAGACAGACTTGCAAAGGAAGGATCGAGACAGACCCCAACAAAACAGGACATCAGTCTGTCAAACCCACCCACAGCAGAAGTAAGAAAACAAAAACTATGGGAGCGCCGAACAGACTGCAAACATACAAAACTAATACCCCCCTCCAAATATAGGAAAACCACAAACACATTGCTCAAGATGAGCCGCGAGGACCTCAGAACAATGGTGGACATCATCACAGGTCACTGTGAACTGAACCATCATCTTCTTAAAACTGGAGCCACAGACAGTAGCCTGTGTCGTGGCTGCTTCCAGGAAGATGAGACTGTGGAACACGTAGTGGTACACTGCACAGCCACAGAGGACGCCAGACGGAAAACGGGACTGAAGACTCTCATAGAGGAATCAAACCCGTCCACGTCTACAGAAAAGCTGAAACGAAGCTGTAAATCGCCAAAGGTCCTGCTCCGATATTTTAAGGAGCTGAGCTGGTTAGGGCCTGGTTAGGCAGGGGGACAATGCACAATACACTCCTATGCGAGATGTCAGTGCAGATCCCAGTTCCCCCATTCAGAATCAGAATCAGATCGCTCGTAATCGCTCGAGGCCACTGCTGCTTCAGGACAACGCTAGACCACACACTGCACAACAGACGGCTACCAAAGAGGAGCTTCAATTGGAATGTCTAAGACATCCACCGTACTCCCCGGACCTTACTTCAACAGATTACCATTTTTTCGGAATTTGGATAATTTCTTGCAAGGGAAAAAATTCAACTCCGATGGGACAGTCCAAAGCGCCTTCAAAGATTTTATTGATTCCCGTTCGAATGGTTTTTTAGTAAAGGAATCAATCAACCTAAGAGATGGCAAAAGTGTAATCCGCTCACGTGGCAAGAGGCCATAATGTGGCCGATTGAAATTCTCTGTTGCGTGGCAAGGAGCCATAATACAGGGTGTTAGGGTAAACAGTCTTATCCTTGAAACCAGAAGTTCAGAATCATGAGCAGAGTCCAAAACCGATGAAAAAACTAAACTTATTTTTTTACATAAATTTGAAAAAAATATCCTCATACATCATAAAAGCATTTCACCCTACATTTATACCTACGCCGCCTGCTCTGTCGGTTTCCAACAAAGACCCGCTCGCGCGCCGACTTAAAGGCGCCGCCTACCTACATACCTACGCCGCGCGCGCCGCACAAAGACGCCGCTCGCGCGCTCGTCAGTCGCGGCCCGTCTGCTAGGTAGTGAGCACGTCACGACGCGTTCCGTGCTAATTTGTGATGTGCCGATTTGTTCGCGTATTGTGTTAAGTAGAGAAGTGACGATGTCGTTCACAAATGAACAGTGGACTGAAATGGTGCGACTTTATGCCATCGCTGGTGACAACATGAACTTGGCTCGTACGATGTACGCAGAGCGGTTCCCAGAACAACGTGTGCCAAGCCGGGAAACGATCCTAGCGGCTACACAAAGGCTACGTGCCTACGGCCAGTTCAAAACATTTTATGCCTAATGTGAGTAAATGAAACTGTACATAAAGCTGTAAATTTTAATTGAATTGTACATAAAACTTGATTGATGATGAACTTTTTAAATACGCCATAAGTACCTACTTACTTTAGCCTACTTACTGGCAAATGTGTTAGAGTAGCTATTTTTGCCTGTCCTAAGCCAGGAAAAGTATGAAGGGAAAGTTCCATCACAAGTTGTAGGTACCTACAATTCGAGTGGTTCGATACCTACACCACCGGCCGACTACAGGCGAGAGCGGGCGGCGCGGCGTGATAAGGTCACTAGGGTGTCCATGAAATCACGTAGGATAGCAGAGAAATGAATTATGAAATTCCATCGAAACTAATTGACTTTTATTTTTAAAATTAACTTGTATCGTCTTATTTTAGGGGTGTACATACGTGGTTTCAAGGATAAGACTGTTTACCCTAACACCCTGTATGGTCGATTTTCGGCTTCGTTTATTTAATCGAAATAAGGGTACAGAGAGTCAACTTTTGACAGTGCCAGTGGTGTAATTATGGTAATTATGTAACTATGATATTGTTGTCTTGACCGAGACTTGGCTGCATGATGGTATGAACCAACTACTGTCAATTAAATAAACGAAAAATTAGAACTGAGGAGCTTTTTAGCGACGTGTATACGGACGGTGTGGCGGCGAGACCGAGACTGCGAAGTGACGGGTCAGATGCGTGGGGACGGATAGCAATCAAACGGGTTCTGGCTGCGCGCGCGCGCCCTGAGTGGCACTCCACGGCGGAGGATAACTGGGTCTCAATAAATTATACTAAAAACAAAACTATGCCTCCTCTAAACCTACGTTTAGGCTGCTTATACCTGTGCGCACAAAACCAAGGTTTATCGTTCTCCTCTCAACTCACATCCATCTCGACTCAACATCCAGATGATAAGATTCTAATACTGGGTGATTTCAACCTGAGTGACAGAGGCTGGAGCTCTTCCGCTGGCTATGCTTATCTATCACCTACGCATAACACTGCCAACTCGGATCACGTAGAGTTGATTGACATGTTAACTTTAAATGACTTATGCCAATACAAGTGTTAAACGGGTTTGGTCGAATATTAGATCTTGTTCTATGCAACGAAGAGGTATTAGTGTCATGTTTGGATCGCTTAGTGAAGGAGGACAGTGCCTTTCATCACGCACTCATCTGCAAACCTCATTTTATTTACAACACAGCTCTAAATCTGCGTCTTACCTTTCTACTGTTAAAATGTGGTATGTGTTTGGCCACCTAGGCATGCATGTTTTTTATAATTTAGGTACAAAATGATGTAAGTATGACTTTGTGTAGTAAGTATGATAAGGGGGTAAAATACTTTAGACGTGGTAAGTACAAATAACTCGGTTAGGTACGTAATATTAGATAAACATAGGGTTATATTTAGTTTTAGGTGGTAGAGGGAAAAATAAGGATTGCAGTTATCTGAACAACAGGCACATAATTTGTAGAAAAAACAGGATTTTATTATTAGTATGTAAACATAGAGGTGTAGGTTATGCATAACAACAGCTCAACTGGATTTTCGCGAGGTCTCCTTCCTTTGATAGGCGACTTGTCGCCTTTTCTGGTCAGTATTTTGCAGTTTTGCACCCATACGTGTTTATGCCCTTTCTCGCGCGCCAGCTGCTTGGCGCGGGTCAGCAAACGTTTATTTTCGGGACTGAGGTGGTCGTTCACATACAGTCTGCTAGCATCACCCGTAAAGCCGATGTCTTCCGCAGCAAGTTTCTTGAAAACCCTGGCTGTAGCTACATATATTTCTTTAGTGTTTACGAAACCCACAATTATAGTTTTCGTGTTGGTAGATGATCGAGCTCGCGTAATGTAAATGATTTCGTTTTTCAACGTAGGACATCACCGATTTTACACACTAGGTTGAACAAGTTTTCATTGTGTTTTTCGGGAACTCCTTTCAGTTCTATGTTGTTCAGCCGTAGAAACTGATCTTTTGCAGCTAACTCGGCAGATAGCTGGGAGATTTTGGAGTTAATTTGCTCATCGCCGGCGACGCCCTGGGGACGGACTTCAAGTTGGTGTAGACGTTCAGCGACGTCGATGATGCTGGCATCGAGCCGTTTTTCGTCGTTTTTTATATCGTTGATGGTATCTTCGATACCAGCTAGATTCTCCTTCATTTCCTTTACTTCATGGATGAGGTAGGAAGCTGTGAATCAAGCCGTCCGTTTATGCTGCTAATTCCTTGACGTAATTCTGCCAAGGCCTGGTCCAGTGTAGTTGGTGAGTGTCCAGGAGTGTGAGGGCCAGCAGGCTTTGGTGAGGATGTGGCTAGGGTTAGATTCTTGCACGATCCACACAAGAGGGTAGCTTGCCGCACAGGACCAAGCTTTCTGTAATTTATTTCTGTGATGTTCGCACACGAAAAACAGTAATATTGGTGACATTTCGAACAATTTACTCCGTACGAGTAATCTACATTACATCCGGGGCAGTTATACATATCTAGTTATAATAATTCCGATCCGAGACTGAACACGAAGTGTGAATTTACACAGAGGTGCTTAGCGAATACGTGCTCACAGTAGGTGATCGCGGATCGGACTGTTTATTTTGTATGTTATTTTTTCGTTTTATGAGCTTATTGTGTAAAAAATTGTTTGGAAATGTCTTTTGTTCCTATTGTAACAATATGATGGTTAACTTTAAAATAAAACTCAAACTATAAATCGAAACTGTAATTTTTTTTAATGATTTTTTAAGACTTTTCTAAAACTTTCACCAAAATTACATTTACATGTACCTCAGTAGTTACGTTTCACAACTTCAGCATATTTACATGCTAACATAATGTTAACAATATGGAGAATCCAAATATATATAGCTGTTACTAGGCACTCCTACATAATATTCAAAAAGTCTGCGAAATAATGCATCACACACGTACCATTTCCGTGCGTATTGTCTCCACTCACTGCTACTAGAATGGACAACGGTATATTCATAGTATATTATTAAACTTCGCCTGGTATAACACTCCAAGAAACAACGGTCACGTGGTTCCTCCCTAGTCTACGTCATTATCCGCTACGGTGGTTCTCAAACTTTTAGTTTGGGGAAATTCGAGATCTAGGTTGTATTATAATTTTATTTATAATGTACCTAACCAGTAATAGTGCCACGTTTTGGTTTCGAGGTTCAAAATCTGGGACTGCAATTATGACGGTTTGAAATTACCTAGGAGCCAAGATGTAGAGCTCCATCTGCTTTTGAAAATAAACTTATCTTTGAAGGTTTTTCCATGAAATTCTTCAAACT
The DNA here is from genome assembly GCA_949316285.1 of Eupithecia subumbrata. Classification (NCBI taxonomy): domain Eukaryota; kingdom Metazoa; phylum Arthropoda; class Insecta; order Lepidoptera; family Geometridae; genus Eupithecia; species Eupithecia subumbrata. Next base: position 15,839,828 of record OX438642.1, read on the forward strand.
TAGTTTCCATAATTTGAGCAACACTAATTAGCTCTGCACATGGATAATTCAACTTTCCCCTTGAAATGAAATTTATCAAATTGTAGGAACATTCTTCAGCCATAGATTCTTTTTTCGTGAATGAAAAAAACCTTATTTTACCACCTTTCACACTTACTGTTACGGATGGAGCAACCGCCCATTTCATTTTAACCGCCTATTTATCCGATCGAAAACGCGAATGACGCCGTCGCCGACGCGCCGGTGCACGGTGACGCGAAAATAAAAGTTTGGTAGTCACCGGCAAAATAACGTAACCTCCCTTTTTTGTGGCAACCGGATAGTGACGTATGCTTGGGAAGTTCTCGGAATGTTAGACCTTGTTTTCTTAGATCATGGGTCTATTTGTGTTGACGAAACGCTAACTAGTAAACTTGGTTATGGTTTCTCGATTTGTTTGTACACACCACGGAACTTTGCGTTATAGAAATGTTATTCCCATACTTTATCTTAGTTTTCTAGAGCGTTAATTAGCGTGATCAAAAATTTATAACTTGACTAGGCTAGCAGGTCTTCTTCAAATTGGTAGAGAAGTAATGATACTAGTAAGTCTACCCCTCCATACAGTAATCGTTCATTAGAGGGACTTTATTTGAAACTAAACGTATAAACGGCTCTGCGTTGGCTTATCAGTGGCTGTGTGTGTACTCGGCGTACTCGAGGACAGACTTATGACATTTTTCATCATCATCAACCTATATTACCGCACTGCTGTACATTTGTCTCCCCTAATGAGCGCCATAGCGTTCTGTCTGCAGCTTGCCGCATCTAGCATCTGCCTGCATTCATTCGTAGATCGTCATCCCACCTTGCAAGAGTGCTTCCTACACTACGTTTGCCGAGTCAAAGTCTACACTAAGAACACGTTTTCCCCAGTGGTTGTCGATTCTTCGCGAGATATGGCCGGCCCACTACCACTTCAGTTTGCTATTTCTTTGAGCTTTGTCAATAATTTGTTTCTCTGTCGGATGTATTCGTTATGAATCCTATCCTTCAGAGAAACGCCGAGCATAGCTCATTCCATAGCTCGCTGAGCGATTTTCAGTAGCCGTGGCAATTTGTCTTGTAAAGTACGTTTAATTATTACCTAAAACCGTTGTAGAGCGATTTTAGTCGCTCTAGAAATGACGATAAAGAAGATGGCGGATGGTGACATCAGAATAGAACAACAAAGTAAATAAGACGTCAACATTTGAACACTGTTTGCGAAAAGCGACAAGGTTTTCCGTGCACACATCGAATGATTTTCACATCGACGGTATTTGCTTGTTGGTGTTGGTCGCCAACCATCAACATAAGCCAAGAAAATCTCTACACGTTGGCCCAATAACTTGGCCACCACCATATTCTTAAGACTGGAGCCACTGAAAGTCTTAACGTGCAATAGTGTAAAATAAACGTGTGAAATAGTTTCTTCTTTTGACAACCTCCGAGGCGCAGCGGGCGAAGGTCCGCCTGCGACGCAGGAGGTTGCGGGTTCGATTCCCGCCTCGGAAAAAAATTGTGTACGATCTGCAGAAATTTGTTCCGTTGGTCTGGGTGTTTTCTATGTATAATAGAAAATATCTATCTATGTAATGTATTGTATTAAGTATATCAGTTATCTAGTACCCATAACACTACAAGCTCTGCTTAGCTTGGGGCTAGATAATGCTGTGTGAATTGTCCAGCATTATTTATTTATTTATTATTCTTCCTAGAAGCAGCCAGCTTCTAGGAAGAAGAAACTATTGAACACGTTGTGAAACATTGCACGGCCACGGAGGAGGCCAGACAAAATACTAGATAGAAGAGTCTCATTGAGGCATCAACCCCTTCCACACCCACAGAAAAGCTGAAACGATCACCAAAAGTCCTGCTCCGGTAATTCAAGGAGTTGGGCTGGTTAGGGTCCAATTCACAATACACTCCCATGCGAGATTTCAGTGCTTTTTCAGTGTTTCAGTTCCCCCACTGAGAATAGAGTTAAAGCCGCCTTAAAGTATCTACTCACGCAACAGCGCGATCATTTTGCCGGAAATGGGCATCTCCGAATGCGATAGACGTAGAATGCTGCCGGGTCCCGTTTTCCGGATTGCAATCCCTATCAATAATTTTGTTAGAAAATAATTATGCAATATTTAATTGTATCACACATGGAGATTCGGGGCTTCACCTAAATATGTGACCTGAATAATATTATCATTCATTGATTGATCGAGAAGGTTTGCGAACTTAACTGTTTTTTTTTAACATAGGATAGAGTAATTCTAATAGGTATAAGGCGTTTAATGACGGTATAGCTGATTCCGTAAACTCGTGTCAAATACTATACTTACCCAAGTAGCCTTCAATAACGTGAACTCCTTCGTCCACGCCTTCAAGTAACTGTTTATACGTATTATTGAACGGTTACTAAGCAATACTCGAATAACTGCTTAGAACGATTTTGAACTGTGAGGGACGAACAAAGACTTTTTAATGGCGTGGGCCGAACATTAGGGACGAATATGGCATAAATCGTGATATCTCTGTTTGATGACGCTTTGAACTCTGTTTACACAAGTGTGGTAAGCACTATGCTTGGTCGGATATTTTTACAATTTCTGACCATTTTTACCTAAAAATAATTGTGATTATTTGAGATTGTAGACAAATTTTACGGATATTGAAAAAACTAAAACATTTTATTTTAATAACAGCAGAAGGACGCGAAATCACCGCCTTTGCAGCTTCGATTTTGATTTTTTTCTTTGGTGATGGCAAGGGCTAACCTAACTAGTCATGGACCTTTCTTCTATTTAATAGTAGGCATTAATGACCACCGTTCGAGTAGATTTAAGTTTAGTTTAGAGAATTAGAAATAAAAACTTCCTGATAGGTACCTGCACGCTGGGTACCTAGTTCCAGTTCGCATACCCAAAAACATCCTTCCTAGAATTATTTTGCATTTCATACCTAGGAACCAAAGGCCAGGTAGTCCTGCAGCAGTAGGGGTAAGGGAAAACGCGCGCCTGCCAAGCCGCTTCGCTCGTGTTTTTTTTAGGAAATCATTTTATCAAGTCAAACTCTGCGAATTTGTTTAGAAATATTAAGTGTCCTTAGTTGAGTACAAAAAAGTGTGATATCAGTAGTTCGCTATCAATAGTATTGAAAAAACGTTAGAAAAAGGGGTAACTTTGGGATTTTTTTCTATCGAGTGAAGTTCATTAGATCTTGTAACTGAATGCGACTTTGACTAGACTAGATCCTTAATTAAAATATCTTTTTTTCAGAATTTTAAACACCGTTTTCTAAGTGTCAGATGGGTTTAAAAATCACAAAAATGCGGCCTCTGCTGGCCTACCAAGCCGTAACAGAAAATTAAAGGATCGTGTAGCACAAACAGGACTTTTAAATAAAACCGCAACCTACAACTCAAGAAATAACGCTCGTTTTGCCTCAGCCTAAGGGATGCATTTTGCAAGACTGTAGCGTATTGGATTACTCCACAAGACCAAATGCTTCAGAAAACACATGCCAATTAAGACTTTTAAAAGTTTTTTAACAATCTACGAAATCATTCGAGTATTTGTGACATTGCAGCTCCGAGCAGAGAAACAATTAAAATAATGTTTATTATTTGTTTAAAATATGAATTAATCGAGATTGTTGTTCTACGCCCAACTCATCCCGCGGGTGTAGTTAGAGGCGACTAAGGCTAGTGTTCACCAAGAGATTATCGGACAATTAGGCAGCTTCGACGGTTAGCTTTGACGTTAAATGTATGAAAACTTGTATCTAAAACGTCAAAACAACTGTTTAAAATTTCACCATCTGTTGGTGAACTTGGGTCTAAGGGATATCCACCGGGGGTAAGCAGCAGCGCCTCCTGCTGAACAATTCTCACAATCACTGAACTGCGATCCCCAGCCTGCATGTCCAGCGCGGGGATTATGGGCTTTACTCCCCATGATATAAAAGCCAATAAGGCGCTTATCAGGGCGAGGCCTGCTTCCAGTAGTGGACCAGTATAGGCTGTTGAGAACCTCAACCGGTTGAGGTTATTCTGCGCAGGACCGCACAAAGTTTGGACGTCTATACCCAGCAGTGGATGAGGTCGGGTTGCGGATAATGATGATGATGTCAGTCTATAAATATTTGTTCCGGGTGTTCTGGGTATTTTCTATGAATAAAAAAAATATAAATCTATATAATGTATTAATAAGAAAATTATAATCAAATACTTAATAGAAATAAATTTTACTTAATTCCCCGCCCTATCTCCGAAGATTGGCAGAGCAATCCATCTGAAATTTATGTAGCGTTTGTGGATATGGATCTTTAATTTACTGGAAAAGTATAGAGAAGTCTGAAAAACGAACACTTTTTGAAAAATTGTCAAAAAGGGGGGGAATTATTTTCAAAAGGGGGCTACCTCACCGAGTGGGGTATCAAATGAAAGGAATCGGTTTGTTTGTACATTTCCAAACAGTTTTTGAAATTTCTATAGAGTATCAAAATATTGACCTAATCTCCAAAGTACATTATGCAGACCGATCCATCTAAAATGTAGTTTGGTACCTACTATTTTTAGGTAGGTATTCATCAAATAGCGATGTCTCTAATCTGTACCTTTAGTACATATTTGTATAATTGACAAACGTTCGAAACCTTCGGCGCGCGAGTTACACTCGCACTTGACGGATCTTGGTTTTTATTGATGGTATTCATTTATGCTTGCAACAGATTCTAAAGGAAAATCGTCGGAGTGTTTGATTTCCATATTAATAGTATATGTATAGTACATTAATAATAGTATATTTATAGTATATTTTGTAATCTTTCTTAAATCGAATGTGAATGAAGACGAAAAAGGGTTTTTAATAACTATAGGTAGTTTTGAGAATCACCGTGAACAATTATGACTATTGAATGGCTGGTAACTAGAGACGCTGCTAGACAAACGATTTACTACGTATCATTCGTCATCATTATCATCTACACTCTGATTTCACTACATACTCTACCAACAACTATGATTTATTTTATAGTCATCGCACGAGACCTAGTCACCTTAGGTTTGCGACGAGAGATTCAAATACAGGCACCATTCAAATAAAAAAAAAGTAGTGTGCTTTTATTTTTCGTGACTGCAAGCTGCCGGCAAAGCGGCTGTTGGCATCTTACAAGATGCTTTCAAAAGGTTGTCAAATCATTGAGCCAATTATGATATGATTATTATAAACAAAATCTGGCTCTAAATCTGTCAGTATTATTTCGTTCGCATACTACCTTTATCGCGTTAGACTTTTTGCATGTGCCTTAAATATATTTGTGCCAGCACAAAAGCATTCAAACATCGACCCAAGCTAGTACAATTGGGTTATCCCAATTCACAGTGATAAAATTGCAAGCCTCAAGCGAGTGGCCCGCGAACTGTCTGTTATCTGATGCCCTCAATAAAAATGCATCTAAATGTTACGAGTCAATTTTTGAATGTACATTTTTGAGCGGTACGGCAGTGGTGCAGTCTAGATCTGCGACAACCTTAAGAGGTGACCAAGCCTTGTGCGAGTGCTGTACTACTGAAATTATTTGTACGTTAACCTGGGTATTTGCAGTTCGTATTGGTCCAGGATGTCTCCAGGCTGGCTGCGCGGACGTTCCAGGAGCCTGGATGGAGCTGTTAACATTTCTGAATTCATCTTGCGCCTAGAACTCGTCCCATTCTTCTTACGTATGTTCTCGGCACGCCTCAGATTGTGAAATCGAAAGAAGAACAAGGACATAGTTAACTTTGTGTGATGCACTTCATTAGGTACGAGTACATCTGTACCTACAAGGTTTTGGGAACTCTTCGATATAATGTCACTAGGGTTTCCGAATCACATTACACTGACTAATTGATAGGTACCTTAGTATGTATTGGTATGGATAAGAAGGAAAATCTTGTTTTAAAAAAATTGGTACAATGATATGCTATAAAAGTTGCAGCTATAAATGGATAACTGGAATGCACCTTACTCTTAAGAAGCTTATTCCTAAGTTAGTGCTAGTATACAACTATTGTGTTTTCCGACTAAATTTATAAATAAAAATGATTGAACTTGTAGGTTAGTCCAGATAAAAAAATACTGGTCTCAAAAGTCTCCTTGACTCGACTGAGAGACTGCCACCTAGCCATTATTTTCTACTGCGAGGGCCTCAACAAACAAGCAACAAAAAGACCTTCTCCGCTACTTCAGGGAACTAACTTGACTAGGTCCGAAATAATGCACAATACAGTCTCATGTCACAAAGAACCATCTTATCCAATTCAGACATCTCACTGAATTGGATGAGAATGTTTTTTGTGACATTTCAATACTTCGCGACTTTCATTACTGCTCAATTCACAAAAGAATTTCGTTAGGAAAGTACCTACCCCAATTTTTGGATAACACATTATACTTTCAATAGGATGCAATATTTCATGAATTTTTATTTTTTTCGATGGACCTAATTGCTGCTGACCGCAGATGGCCATGACAGCGTTACCGGACTTTTAGCGGGCGCAGAGGCCGCCTAATATTTGTAAATAGTAAAATAAATATTGTAGGCCGATGTAGAATCTTGAATCTTTCCATGAGTGTCGAGTCATGACATGACCTACATTACATTTGGGAGCGGCGGCGGCGGCTTTATGGTACATAATGTATGACCTTGATCCATTCTCTGAATCCCTAGCTAAGTTTATGGAATAACTCAGGAATTCATGTCTCTATGTCAAATAGGCTAGGTACCTAATGTACTGTCTACCTACTTGGGAGACTCAAGTCTGAAAGAAACTTACCTACACACGTAATTTGAAGTAGGTAATTTATTTCGGTACAAAATGGAAATAAATTTATGAGTGACTTTTACTTTCGACTTTCAGTAATGAAATCAACCAAGAACGAAGATTCAAACAAGAAAAGAGCCTACGGTACAATGCGTAGGTATAGTAAAACCCTCAGTAAAACCCTTAGGATTAGATTAAAAACAAATGATCTGTTAGCCGCAAATTTAAATATTCAACTGCTAGATGCTCTTGGCTGATGTCACTTGCTACGTATTATTCGAGAGGTAGTGTGAGTAGATGCGTCAATTAAAAGAAGAATAGAATATATTTTATTGCACATGAAAATTAATCACAAGCATTAAAGCTGAGCATATAATACGAATGAATGGCTTGAATATAAAGATTTTGTAATAGTCTGTACCGCGTGCTTATGAGTCCTTGGGTACAGATGCTCTTCTTCTAACTAAGGGGCTTACTACAATGTGCTCAGTTGTACAATGCTCAGTGAAAAATTAAAAGAAATAGCACAAAGTGGGAGTTTTTAATGCGAACAGCGACATTTTCTGATTTTCAGACGCAGTTGAACGCGAATGGCAGCTCGGACGTGAGTATGATAATTTATACCACAATGTATATTCAGTTTTAAACAATCCAGAGGAATAATTTCTAGATTTTCAATTACAAACTCAATTCCATTTTTGAAGTTAAATCCTCGCGGTTTTAGATTAATTGTAAAATTTTTTAATACCTAATTGGAAGAATTTTCTTCTTTTTACTACAGTAGGCCTAGCACAGGGATTGTTGTCCAGGTTGTTTGGAAACAAAGCCTTGTTGCTTATTATGACAGTTGCATGTCATTCGGCAATAACAGAGCGTTAAAGACCCCGGATGCATCCAGTTTCAGTCAAGAGATAGAAAAGGGTACTCCTCTTTATTCCTCAATAACGTAAAGCCACCGGCATTATGTTTGATTTTCCACATTACATTCTGTATAATAACCATGGTAATGTATTAGTTTACGAATATCTGCTAAAAATTCCTTGGCCATTTAGAACGGATTACGGATAAAGGAGATTAGGAAATAAAAATAAAAATACTCATTAGAATACATTTCATTCGTCCGTCAAAAATCATACTACTACATTTCGTTGATTATAAAATGGAAAAGGTCAGTTTTATTCTCGTTTTGAATAAAGCTCATCTCAAATTTATATGAAAATCCACATTATTTCGTACGGCTTTTGTAATGAATATTTAAATTGACGTTTGTGTGAGCGAGTCGTCCTGTATAATACACTCCTAAAGTTAATTTGTAGGTGAAACGGACAAAGCAATTTGTGAAAAGCACGGAATGATGCTTGCATAAAGTGCTGTGACTTCTCACAATATTCTATTTTTGGTCGTCGAGTCTTGAGAGCTTTATACTGTGCACTATTGTATAGGTGGCTCCGCTAGTTGACTCCAAAACTTTAGAAGGTCTATTTAGAGTGCATTACTAAGTTACAATTTTGAAATTGTGATCATATGTGTTGCAAATTGTGTTTAAAGTGCAAGATATGATAAGATCGATGCAGCATTTGTTCAAAGAGATATTGTTCTGGGTGTTTAGATAGATCCCTTAAAAATACGAACCCGCTGCGTCCATAAATGATAAATATATCCTCCCCCAGTTCCATAACAACACAGTTTATTACATTAATAAGAATCGAACTAAAACTTTTATCAGTGTATAAAGACAGGCAACCGTAGCGTTGTTAATTAATCAGTTATTGCGTTGTGGAGAAATACTTCATTTGGATACTAAAATGTTGTTTTAACAGGTTATTTCGTGGTAAATTATAATCGCGGGCGAGTGTCAAAGCGAGGCGGGTCCTTGCATTCTTGCAATTACCGCCGCCGCCAGGGTCGTGCGTTTCACAACTTTCACATCGGCCGTAAGACTAAATGTGATTTCAGCTTCGCAGAGTCACGTGGCATTGCCCTCCACCCCCGCGTGAACTCCGACCCCCCTCAAATCCCTTGTTCTCCACACTCGAGCCGGAATTTATACGTTCATACCGAAATTACATCGACTACCTATGTCTGGTATACGATGCCAATAAAGTAGAGGGTGAACTTAGAATGGTTTCTTATCAAAGTTGAATTGTAGTGCAGACACTGGAAGTTTTTGACGACTGGAGTGGTTTCTGTTGACAATAGAGGTTGTGACAAGTTGAAGAACCACAGGGCATTCATAGAAGGGAGTCGAGTTATTCCTAGATGCACAATGCACACTTATTTTTATTCTACGAAGTGGTACATAAGCATTCCCACTACCTTAAGCTCTTTTGTTATGCATATGTCAAGCAAGCTGGGCAATGGTTGTCCTGTTTGACATAGAACACTTGGTAAAGAATGTCAAGAAGGCTACAAAAGAGAGAATGAGAAAAGTATGAATTTCAGACTGGTGAGACGTAGCTCGTTATAAAAGAGCGATAAAAATACTTTACAAACGTGCGGACGGACAGACAATTGACGGACAGAACGAAATTTTACAAACGTCGAACAAAACTTTGCTTCGAAACCCTAAAAACAATAACAGCGCAGCGGTACTACAAAAACCAACGTAAACACTGGTCTAACAAGCGTTTAGCTAAACAGTCTCGAAACATTTAGACATGGGTTAAACAAGAGTTTAACTCTCGTATAAACTATGTCTAAGCCGTGTCAACTGTAAACCGTCGTAAAACGCAGTATTGTGGTAACGCTTTTGTAAAACACGCGTTCAACAGATGTCTAACTTTTTTGTGGTACCGCTGTTTATGACGTTTTGCATGTCTTAAATGAATAGTTACGGGGTGCCAAAATCCGGAAGTTATTGGCCGCTAAATTCCCACCCCGACTCTAATCTGTCCCCACTGGCGATAGTGACCAATGGGTTTTTTTTTATAAAAATTAAATTGGAATGTCAAATAAAATTGATCATCGCCGTTGTCCCATTTGCCCAGACTTAAGTATATAGTATCAGTACATGTCCTGCCATTGACCTCTTTCCGCGGTCTTCAACCTCAACCGCCTGTATTGGTATATTTTTTTTTGTATTTATTTATTTACCAACTTAAACTAATGTTACATTGAAAAACTTATAATAATGACACTAAGAAAACCACAGCTGGACGCAGGCCTCCCCCTGACAAGCGCCTTGTTGGCTTTTATCGCATGGGTGGTAGTGCCCGTAATCCCCACGCTGGGCATGCGGGTTGGGGATCGCAGTTTGGTGATAGAATTGTTCTGGAGGGGGCGCTGCTGCCCGCCCCCCGTGGATATCCCTTAGTCGCCTCTTACGACACCCGCGAGAAGAAATGGTGTGAAGCAAATTTTAAGCCGGCACCACACAGCTGCAATTTCGCTATCTCTTAATACACTTACCTCATCATCATCAGACCTTATCGACTCACTGCTGGGCATAGACCTCTCTATGTTTATGCCATTGGCCTCGGTCCTGCGAAAGTCTGGGACAGGTGTAGCAATCGGTCTTTTATTTCAAAAGTCTTTAAGTTTATAATATTAATCTATCTCTGTGCCAAATTTCATCCAGACCCGTTCAATAGTTTTTGCGTAGCAGCGCCTCGCGATTTCACCCGCGTCGTTCCGGTTTCCGTGGGAATTCCGAGATAAAATATAGCCTACGTGCTATTCCTGACTATAATCTACCTCTGTGCCAAATTTCATCCAGATCCGTTCAGTAGTTATTGCGTGAAAGAGTTACAAACATCCATCCATCCATCCATCCATCCATACTTACAAACTTTCGCGTTTATAATATTAGTAGGATATACCTATACTTAAGTATTAATGTGAGTTTATTTTATTATATTTATATGTGTATTTATTTATGTTAATGTTACGATTTATTAATTGTATTTTTTTGTTTCTTGTAATTTTAGTTTTCTAGCACTACCTACTGAATTGTTGTTCACAGTACCAAAGTTAGCCGGTAGAGAATACTATCTAGCATTATGTTCGCCTATGTACCTACAACTTTTTTGCAATGTATAATATGTATATTCTAAGTCTCAACTCTATTCTCTCAGTCTCAACAATTCCAATCGCGCGAAGCCTTTATAATACGATAGAAGAGAATATTTTCAAAAAAGGGAATAATAAAAAGCCAAGCCTATTCGGTGTTATTTTGCCCCAGGCACTACCTAACGGCGGTGTTCCATGCTTAACTGTCTCTCAACACGATGGAAGAGGCCTCGAGCTGAAATCCGGAAAGCTAAAATAAAATTGAATTTTAGGGTTCCGTCCGGTACCAAATGGCAACAATGGAACCATTATTGTTTACGTTCTGTTCAACGTGTCTGCTAGACGCTTCCTACCTGACGTAAATCGAGGAATTTTTTGAGTTGTTATTCGCCTAAAATCAGTCCCTGAATACTAAAGTCAAACGGCGGCGTGGCGGCGCACAGTGGTACCGCCCATAGGTCATTATTCAAAAAAAATATGGTTAACTACGTTCAATTTGACTACCTATAACAATTAACAGATAAGCAAGCGACCTTAAAGAATAAATATCTCATCCATTTTACCTAATAATTACATTCTTTTTGACCTCCGAAGTTAACACATAATATTTTGCAGTCGCCTTATCAGTAACTCACTAACAGGCATTATATTTATGACCGTGTGTTCTCGAAATTACATTGTTTTTAAGTGGTGTTTGCGACATGGATTTCCAAGATCAAGGTGCATACCTTCTCACTGTTTAGTTACATTTTTAAATTTTATTTGACTTTGTTATGCCGGGTTTATAAGTGCTACGTCACGCAGGTTTTTACCAAATTTTTATCCTAATTTTTGACTTACAATTAACTATCTACATTATTCAACTAGCCTCACCTACCTTAATACATTAAACTGTCTTTTTTGAGATTATGAAGGAGTTTTTTGAAAATATTTGCAGACTTAGTTGCTATACAGCCCCTACGACAAATTACGACAAAATTAAGGGCGCCGCGGCGCCCCAAACATTGTTATCATTTCTATTACAAGTAAACGAATCTAAACTCAAAAAAATACGCTCTATTGGCCCGACGCCGTAAGTAAATAGATTTCCTTAGTTGTTCGACGTCCGCCACGCTGGCGATGGTCGCGTTGTATTTGTAATACCAGAAGGAGATTGAGAATGACGTCATCTCTCATGCTGTCCCGCTTTGATCGGATTTGAACTGAAGAGGACAACACGAGATAAAGGGGTTTGGAGATTTTGGGAGAAATGGGACCTTAGATGAGATATGGGTTTAGATATCAAACTAGGCATAGATCTCAGTACTCATGATAACCCCCTGGCAAATAAAAAGACATGGAAAAAATCATTCATCTGTGAATATTTCAGAAACCTTACGCTTTAGGATATTCTGATAACGGAATTTTTTTTTTGTTTAAGTGTCCTCTAACCAAATAGAAGCGGGGCGGTTCGTGGCGACTCTATCACTGAATTGTTGTGTATATATAAAATTGCACCCAACGTGTACAAATAACATTGTGCGCGACGATTATGAGTAATTTTTCAACTTTTATCAAAATATTTCAAAAAGTATGAAACTTTCAGAAATTTGAAAAACTATTTTGAAATGTACATACTGATACCTTTAATTTGGTACCCCACATGAGCCTGTAAGTATCTTTTAAAATTTCGGCATCACAATTTGTATGGAAAATATTCATTTTCATATTTCATTTATTTTTCTTTGATTCTGTACAGGCGCACGAAATGAATTATTTTAAATTTAAAGTTGATAGCTGCAGTAGTTGCTGAGTTATTAAGGGGGGGGAAAAAGGACAGACAAAACGAGACCATAAGGGTTTCGAAACCGATCTTCGATCTTCGAAACCCTAAAAAGTACGCATTGCCTCGCCGAACATAACATGATTTAAACAGCTTTTCAGAATCTAATCTGTACCTAATCTGTGTTTGTTATCTTTTTTGTTATATCCGAGGCAATATTGCTCTGACAGCATGGAATAAAACCACCCTTAACACCCTCGCCGATATCGACAGCCTATCTACTCCATTTTCGTTGTTCTTACCTCCGCCGAAAATAGGTTTTATTCTTTTAATCTGAAAGCGCGCTTTCTGGCTTTTGAAAAGCTGTCCAACAGACAGTAGACCTTTTTTAGCTGTATTTTCAGCTTTGAAAAACTGTTTTGAAAAGTCCGACGTCAAAATTCAAGCCTTAAATTTCACAATATTTTTACAAGTAAAGATAAAGCCATTCGGATTATTGACCTGTTAGTATAATATTAAAAGACTTGACGAAAAGAGAATTTGACTTGCATTTCTCCGATATGTGACAGGGCTCTTAATATATAAATTTGGCATTACGTCTCATAAAATTCTTTTCGTTTCCCGCGGCACAATAATTTATTTTCCTGCCAATTTTTTTCAAAGTTTTAACTGGTTGTGTATACTCGTGTGTAAGGTTGTTTTCTGTTTTCTTTTTCAAAAAGTAAGTCATTGATTTTCATATACATTTTAAGTAGGGGAGAAGAAGGATTCGGTTTAGATATTCTTTACTTTCTCAAAGAACATAAATACAGTTCACTTAAATGAGAAAAACCAGACTTGTACTTTTATTTAACTACCTACTTACATTTATATTTAAGTACGAGTGTGACCTCGAACTTTTTTAGGGTTTCGTACCAAAAGATCGATGTTAGAGAGCCATAAAAAAATTTAAATTCACGCGCTGTGACCTTCGGTGTATTCTATGTTTCCGATGTATTTAAAAAAAATGTGTACCTTAGCAAAATCTCTGCATACTTTTTGGTAGGGGATGTCGAATGAAAGGTTCAACATGATATCGGTTTACACAAATTGATCATTTTGAAAAAACTTAAAACATACTTTAAATTCCTTCGATTAACGTTGTTTTTTTAAGTTTTAGGGGATAAATACTGATCCACCACCACGGGATCACTGTGTATTTAATACGGAAATAATTTAAAATCGCTCCACAAGACTGAGAAATCAACGATACATACTACACTAGCTGTAACCCGCGACTGCGGACGCGTTATGCATACAAGCTTCTAGAACCAGTGGTTCGGGCTGTGCGTTGTATGTCGCTGAGTTAGGTACTCCTTTATAATATACATTGGGCTCAGGGTGTATGTAGCCTTAAGCCTTAAGACAAGCACAAGTATAGAACATTCACCCAGAAAACCTTTATTTTACGCTACCTTTGCCTATGACTTCACGGACATCCTGGCTGGGTAAAACACAGCTTATTTTGATGAGGAAAACAACTTAAGTATTTCAGAAAACGGTGAATGAAATGTGTTTTCTTTTTCTAAGGGAAGTTTACATGAATAGAAACGAATGCTAAGATACAGAGCAAAATCGTTAAAACATTGTTATAGGAAAACACTGTCATAATTTCAGAGTACGATGAATCAAATGTGTGATCTTTATCAAAGGTGAATCTACTTAAGTTAAATTTTGTACTTCTATTGCTTATATGGCTGCTTAGATACAGATAATTTGCGTTTAAACTTTAGTTTTTCGCTAAAATTGGATATAAGAAAACATTGTTAGAATTTCAGGAAACAACGAATGAAACGTATGATCTTTATGAAAGGAGAATCTACATGTAAAATTTTGTAGTTCTATCGCTTGCGATTACTAAAAACAAAGCATTTTTTTTCAAACTTTCAACTCCTATTTCGAAACACTTAGAGTGCGAATTTTCGAATTTACCTTTTTTAGTTTTGGAGTGACCCTAGCTAGAAGGAACAAACACTCCAAATTTCAAGCCTCTAGAACCAGTGGTTCGGGCTGTGCTTTGTCTGTCAGTCAAAGTCAAAGTCAAAGTATATTTATTGCAATTACATGTAAAATGATGGTAAATACAGTGGAAAAGTAGCAATGTAACTTGCCCATTTTGGGCGTGCAATTATCTTATTAATTTACATGCAATAATAATATAAACAATACTGTAATTATTAAACTAAAATTAATGTTAATACATAGAATTAGTAAAGTTGACATACATTGAATTGACATACATAAATTTAACAAATAATCAGCTGTTATTAAGTTATTTTTCAAAGTTCTTTTCATTAATAAAATCTTTCACTGTGTAGTAACATTTTTCAGACAATATGTTTCTCAGCTGTCTCTGAAACATCGCAGTAGGCAATTCTCTAATTGTGAGTGGAATTTTGTTATTATATGGACGGTGCCATAGCAAAGACACTTATGCGCAGCAATCTCTTTTTGCACTCTAACTTGCAAATTCTTAACTGGTCGCGTCTATTACGTGGTACGGCGTCAGATTGCCGGCAAAATAAATTTTGATTATTTCTGACAAACATAGCTGTTTCTAAAATATACAGCGAAGGGAGAGTTAAAATGTTATGTTTTTTAAAGAGCGGTTTACAAGAATCCGTCACTTTTAGATGGAACATAGCCCTAATGCGTCTTTTTTGGAATTTAAATACTTTGTCCACATCGGTAGAGTTCCCCCAAAATATCAAAGCGTACCGAATGTTTGAGGCAATAAGGCCGTGATAGGCAATAAGCAGGGTTTCCTCATTAACTACTGGCGCTAGTTTATGAAGTACGTAAACTAGGCTTTTTATTTTTTTACATACATTTTCTACATGCGGTTTCCAATTTAATTTTCTGTCTATGTGGATTCCTAAAAATTTTGTGTTCGTAACTTCCTCAACTTTGTAATTATTATATTCTATGTCAAAATTTGGAAATGCCGCATTGTCGCGTTGTCTGAAATGAATAATTTTAGTTTTATTAATATTAATTTTTAAATTGTTATTATCGAGCCATTGTATAATAGATGTAAGAGCATAGTTAATGTCATATTGATAGGTATTCATGTCGTTACAAGTTATCGTTACAGTACTGTCGTCAGCAAAGAGGGACATTGGTTGTATAATGGCTTTAGGTAGATCGTTAATATACGTAAGGAATAGCAATGGTCCCAGTACACTTCCTTGAGGAACACCGTACTTCACGATGCGTTCCTTAGATACAAATACTTCTTCTCGCTTAGTTTTATAATTTATAATTTAGTGAATCAGGTATTCCTTTATAATACTAGCTTCTGCCCGCGGCATTGCACGCGTATTTTTGGTAATAAATATAGCCTATTATCTAAGATAGGATGTACGCCAAAACTCATCTTGATCTGTTCAGTAGTTTTGGAGATCCTAGCTAACAATTCAGATTTCACAAACTTTCGGGTTTATAATATTACTAAGATAGGATAGGCTAGGATATCTTGATAAAAAAAAAAACCATACATACAGCTGAAAGTAGAAACTCCTTCTTTTTGAAGTCGGATAAAAAATAATAATTGTTGTCTCTCTAAACTTAAAAACGGCTTGACCGATTTGAATATTAAGGGAAAAAATGGTGATACGAATAGGGATTGCGATCCGGGCAACCGGATCCGGTAGCAACCTGTATAGTTACAGGACCCGGTGATAACCATTTACAGCAAAAAGATCGCGCTGTTGCATGAGTAGATTTTAAGACGGCTGGTACTGTACTGTACACTATGGTCCCAAGGCGAGCAACGGGCCAAGTGGGCTAATTCTAACTGGGATCTGCACGGAAATCTCGCATGGAAGTGTATTGTGTATTGTCCCCCTACCTTACCAGGACCTAACCAGACCAACTCCTTGAAGTACCGGAGCAGGACTTTTGGTGATTGTCAGCTTCATTTATGCGTTTCTGTAGCGTTGATGCCTCAATGAGACTCTTCAATCTGTGGCCGTGTAGCACAACGTGTTGCACAGTCTCTTCTTCCTGGAAGCAGTAGTCACCATCCACCACCTACGTTTGCGTAATTTCTCAGAACGCCAATGCAGAATGATTAGTACGTACGCCAATTGACCAAGTTATGGCGTTTGCGTCCACTCTATTTTGGAACCAAAATGGAAAATAATTCTGATGAAAATGTCAAAATGAAAAGCCAGAAAATGTCACCGGATTGCAATTCCTAGATACGGAGTTTATGATATAGATACCAAGGTCATCTAGTTTTGATTGTTTTCATGTTTCTATAAACAATAATGCCCTATCACGAACCACCGGGAAGCATCTAGGTCGGCTAGAGTGAACTTTATTGGATAATTTAATTTTACACAGTTGGAGACAATTAGACACAAGGTCAGACTGCCGATAAATATAGGTTTGTTCTCTGACCGGAGTGCTGCTGCACCGGAATTTTAGGCTTTATTGCAAGAGAATTATTCCACACGTCAATGATAAATTGACACTATAAACATACAAGAATTTATTTTCTGTTTGGTGTAATTCAATTCAATTCTTGGTTAATGGCTCTGCGTCTGGTCGACACAATTCTCCCAATATGTCAATATGTCTCCCGTAATGCTAAGTGTCATAAATAAATCTTGGGTATGTTTAATTTTTATCGAGCAAACCTAGTATGTGACGAAGATTATTCAATCTGATTTTTCCACGAAAAATTATTGAAAAAGTATGCCACAGTAACTCAGTCTGACTTTTTTTTTATCACGAGCAGAAGCAAGTAACACCTAAAACCACAAAAATTATACTATGCAATCGCGAACGAAGTTGCGGGTACAGCTAGTACATAATAAAACTTTTTAAAATTTTGCGATTTGTTAACATAATGATTTTAGCCGGTATTTATAACGTACCTTTTGTTATTATTTCCCCCAATAATAACAAAAGGCACGCGATAAATCACATAACAACACACTAATATATAAATGCAAAAGTTTGGATGTATGGATGGAATTCACACCCTGAAGGTCAATGGTGTGGACTCCACACCATTGACCTTCAGGGTGTGAATTGAGTGAATTGAGTGAGTCGCTTAACTTTGACTCCACACTGTGGAGTCAAAGTTAGGCGACTCACTGACATAATTATCACGAAATCTAAGGAACTAGAAGAGCTACGAAGCTGAAATTTTGCATGGAGGTTTCTATTAAGACATAGGCACCCGTTAAAAATGGATTTTTGGAAATTCGTATTTTAAGGGGGCAAAGGTCATTTTTATAATAACTTTAAGAAAGCAGAACTAGCTAAGAACGGATTTTGGAAATTCGTGTTCTAAGGTAGGTAGTTAAAATGGGGTCGTAATCAAATAAGTAATTTTTTACACAAGCATTCTTAAAAGGATAAAATGGCATTTATATGTTTTCTTATAATAACTTTAAAATTGTAAAGGATTGGTTGTAAAACTTTGGCGTTGATAGTTTACATAGAAACCAACATTACTTGGGGTATTAGTAATACTAAAGTCCACGCAATGAAATCGCGGCGGGTCAGCTAGTCTAATTTATATAAGCAAAAAACAAATAACAAAAAAAAACAGCAATGTATTTCAAAACACTACCCGCCCTCGCGGCTGTCCACGGCTGAAACCCGCGATCATTCAACCAGCCGACACATGACAGTCCCGTGACTACGAACTTATCTTTTTAACCCCCGACGCAAAAAGAGAGGCGTGTTATAAGTTTAATATGTCGGTCTGTGTATGTGTCTGTGGTATTACGATACCACAGACACATACACACACAGCTACGGCTCCCAAAAAACGGGTGAGCCGATTTTCGTTTAGTTTTGTTTTTGTCATAGATAATTTTATCCCTAGTGTTCTAAGCCATATCTTACGAAAACCTGCAGGGGGTTTTTAAAATTTTTAATTTTGTTCTTGTGTTTAAAATGTATATTATACATACTTATGATTTTTTTTACAAAATCTCACTTTTCCAGAAAAACTAATAGTTTTTTAACTTTATTCAATGTAGAACTCATTTATTTTTAAAAGCGAGCACGTAACTCCCAACCTGCCTATTCGATAACTCTCACGGTTTTAAGACTTCCTCTGTGGCCTTGAAAAAAAGTTTGGGACGTACGTGTGGGCCATCTCTTGCAACAGAATTTTAGAACAGTTGTCCTCAGTCGATTGAGATGTTAAGCATTATGTACTAGTGTTAGCTAGGTTTCAGGACATTGACAGTTTCAGACATGTTTTAGGCATTTTCTTTAGACATTTTCATTGGTTCAGACATTTTTAGGACATTGCAATGACGGATGACAGAGACAGAAGTTTGCCATAGGAACTCCGTAACGAAACGACGACGTAAACCCATCGAATTTAGGTTCGTAAGATTTATCTACCCAAGCACTTTGCCCATGGAAGAATCAAGAATCAAAAACTCTTTATTTCCGTAAATGTAATAAGTGAACACTTAGAAAAGAACAAATTCTTAAAATTAAAATAAACATGGAAATAAAGGGATATTTTTGTATTCGGTCGGTTTTACTTAGACTAGACTAGACGAAAGTTAAAGGGATATTTTTGTATTCGATCGGTTTTACTTAAGACTAGACTAGACGAAAGTCTAGTCTAGTCTAAGTAAAAGCGACGAAGAGACCATTTTATCCTCATGATAATCTGATATTTTGTGGTAAGCCTTTGTTATAAAAACTTGTTATAAACAGTTTTAATTATTATTTGTACGTGAAAGCGAGAAGTCTGACGAACTCAAGAAAACGTTTTTCGTATTATATTTGAACACTTATACTGAGCATAGTCATGGTTTTTCGGTGTTTTGTTCTTTCGGGATACCGTTCTCCGGTATTTCGACTTCCGGTATTCCGCGGTACAGTCATACCTACCTATACAAGCCCTTTAAGGAAGTCATAGTAATAGAAATTAGCTGCCACCCTAGGTACTTTATTCTTACTTGAGTAGGTGCCTTTTTGCAAATTGTTGCAAGTCAGCATCACAATCATCAAGACGAATGAAGAATAATCCCTAAAAACTTCTCCAAAACTACATACGAGTAATTTGTTCTTGGTATGAAATAGACACGGTTCGTAATGCGCATGCCGAAATCTCCCTCTGTCGTAGTATGCGGCAGACATCACTCGTCACATGATGCGAATGGTCTGACATAAGTCATGTATCTCTTCGGTAAGTTATTAGGGCCCCTCTAATGAGAATTTATGTCCTTGGTGACCCTTGCCCTTCAAGAAGTTGATGTTGACCTTTCCCCTGCACTGTCTTTACTATCGCACTTTCCTTGGCTATCGTTCTTGGCGCATGACACTGACCTACATTCTAATTGTACCTAAGTACTTAACTGTAGCCGATTAGCCTTGAAATGGAAACCTTTTGTATCATGCTGAAGTAATGTAGGTGTCATTTGATAATGACTACTTTAAACCGCAATTTTGCGGTTTCTGTAACATATTTCATATAGCGTTCTTATATTAGTTACGTACCTTTCTTCAAAGCGAATGCTGGACCGGCTGATATCGCTCCAGGCGCTCATGGATCGACCTCGGCTCCTATGGTAGATCGCACTCGCTACGGCCGGCGCGGTTGGGCGCCGCTCGAGCTCCACTTCCGGAGGGAAATTCACTTTAGTAGAAGCTCGAGATGAAGGACCGTCGATGGACTCTCCCCCGGCCGAGAGTTCCATCTCTAAGGCGGCGTAGTCCGGTACGGTGTCGGGCTCTCCGTCACTGCCGTCGCTCGCCGCCGAGAGCGCCTCATACCCGTAGCCAGGGCGGCCGCCACCGCCAGCGCCGCCGCCGCGGCCCGCGCTGCTGGCGCTGCCCTCGCGGCCGCAGTCTACCCCACCGGCCAGCCTCGGCGATGCCTCGATACGGCTCAATGACGCCGCCTTTACTGACTGCCCTCTCACATTCAATGGTGAACCTCTTCCAGCCAGATGATTCGAATAACGTAGCTTGCTGTGGCGAAACGTGGTGCTGGCTTATTTCTTCTGAAAGTGGCAGCTTTGCAAGTCCAATGTAAAATAATCACTAATTTATTTAGCTCGTCACTTCAATAAACAAACAACGTAGAGTTCTTATCACAAACACAGAACCACCACCGTGTTGACATAAAAATCTACTTGCGTACGACTAAATTACCGCAATTTTTCAAAACTAAACACGATGATATGTTCGATTATCACTAATAAGTTTTGTAACGATCTGATTTGGTAACGTAACGCACTGTTGAAGACAAGACAACTGAATAGAGACTTGAGCGTCTTTAGGCGAATGAGATAAATATATTAGACGCAGACAGACGAGAAGCCCGTCGCTGCTTCACGATGCTATTGACTATAGTGACCTTTTGCCGCCAAACGGTGTCAAGTTTGTTAATGGGGGTGACTAAACAATAAAATCCTAAGTATAGATACTACGTTTCATACATTATGCGGGCGCGCGCCTTGAAGTGAGCGAGTGAGCGATACTACTAGCGTGAAGTTGTCGAAAAAGCCGGGGCGGGGCAGATCGATGAGATTTCCACGCACTGTGGAGTTTCTGATTTCCTCCACCGCAGCGCTATCAAATATTCAGTATGGGAATATGACACAGTATGGGCATTTCTGACATTTCAATAATCGAGCTCGTAAAAAAAATTAGATCGCTGTCATACTACGAAAAATGCATGAAAGGCGCTAAATGTGTGGAAGGAAACGAAAGCTTTTAAAGTTTTGGTAATCTACACTATCCAAGTGTCTGAGCCGAAAGATGAACCAGAAACTATGTTATAAAAAAAATAATAATAATCCATCTTTAAATACCGAACTAAGAAATGGTATGGAGAGGAATTGGCACAAATGAACCTATTAATATCCCAGAGGATTTCCACCAGCTCGGTTTGCTTTTCAGTTTTTCTGTTAGACATGTACGCAGCTGTGATGCAGCCGCGATTTATATTATTTGGCACAAAGAAAATTAGAATAAAGCAATTACAATTAGTGTTTACACTTATATCAATTTAATAAAAATCTAAGCCGTCACCAGAAGGCAGAGTGCCCAGAATGCTGGCAGCATTTCCACGCTGAATGGCAATGCGTTGACCGAAATAGAAGCCAGTATTAATAATAAATAAATAATAAATAATGCGGGACAATTCACACAGCATTATCTAACCCCAAGCTAAGCAGAGCTTGTGCTATGGGTACTAAATAACTGATATTCTTAATACAATACACTACGTTGATAGATATTTTTTTTATTTATACATCGAAAACATATAGAAGGCCCTGGACAAATGTCTGCAGATCGTACAAACATTTGTCACGAGGCGGGAATCGAACCTCTTACGTCGCAGGTAGACCTTCGCCCACTGCACCACAGAGGTCGTCATTCCGATCACCTGTGGACTCTATGAGAAGTTTTGTAAGATCTTTACATATTGCGTGTGTTGGACTGCTGTTTATGGTTTCCACCCCAAACGGCTCAAATGGATAAACTCGGTCAAGATTAGCGTATTTTGGCCGTGTGATACTCAACTGGTGTTGAAGCGGAAATGTCCCTGCTAGATGTGACGGCGAGTGGCACACACGTAATAAATATGAAGTGGATTTAGTTTTGAACTCTATTATTTTATCAAAAAAAGTTTTTAATATTTTAAATTTGAATTTACAATCGCATGTGTCCTATTTTATTTTAATAATTTTAGTATTCCTTGTATTTTAATTTATGGAGGAAAATAAAGGGGTTTACTAACGTAGGAAACTTCATGTCTTTGGAAATATCGAATAAAAATGAACTGAATCCGCTCTAAGCCAAAGCAAAATATGGGGTCCATTCGATGCAGATGGAGTTGGGGAGGCCCATTGTGTGGGACACTACATGCGTCGACACACTTGCGCCTTCCCATCTTCCGAGGACATGCGTGAGGACAGGCGCGGCGGCAGATTTGGCCGAAGATCTCAAGAGGCGCAAATATGCAGGTCTCGACAGAGCTTACACATTTGCTCCTCTTGGAGTCGAGACCCTAGGTCCGTGGGGTACCGAGGCACTTCGGGTTTTCAAAAAAATATCTGAGCGTCTGGTCGAAGCGACGCGTGACCCGAGAGCTGGTCAGTATCTGGCACAGCGCATCAGCATTGCCATACAGCGGGGCAATGCAGCCAGCGTCTTGGGGACGCTTCCGACTGGTATTGATATGGATCAGTTGAGCAACCTGTAGATTGTTTGCAACAGTCTGCAGTTAGCTCAATTGTTTCAATTGTAAGTACTAATTATAAATAAATAAATAAATAATGCTGGACAATTCTAGTAGGATCTACGGGGGATAGCATGTTGTCATCTTCAATCCCATTCTTTATCCACACGACTTTTAGCTACGACTCGGCCAGCGTCAGTGTTAAGAAGTGTCATACTCGTTTCACTTAATACTCATGGTTCCGTTCAGCTGGGGCCCAATAGTGAAGCGATTAGTTTAGCAGAATACTGCTAAACTAATCGCTTCACTATGACAGGGGTATCGTCACAGAATGACACGTTTTGGTATTCAACCTTAGTTGAAAGAAATTATGATGAATGCAGATGGAGAGACGCGCGTCAAAGTGTCAAGTTTGAAACTATTAATTTATCTCGCACGCCCTATCTGGAGTTTTATTAATCTAAGGATTTCTATGTGATGATTCTGCGACGATTCCATCGTCATAGTGAAGTATTACAGAATTGGGCTCCATTGGACTGGACCACCGTAATTTTTTTTCGTTAGTAGGTAGGCACAGTTGATTGTGTGCCACAGTAATAGTAGATTTATTTTATGAGGGACTAAACCATCCCATTATATACGAGGTTGTTATACTCCCGAACGTAGCGAGGGAGATGATAAGACCGAGTTATAATGGGTGGTTTTGGCCCGAGTAAAACACTCTACTTTTCACTTCGATTGCGGGAAAATAAAACAATTCAAAATTAAACAATTTTCAGAAATTTTATTAATCTCTATCTAACCCGCAACGAAACATTTGGCATTCTACCGTGAAGGGAAGAATCAACCTTTATAAAACATCACCAAGAAGGTTCTATTTAAAAAAAAAATTATTGACGGAGCACCAAGAAGTCGAGTTTTTATGTAGGAAAACGAATGCTTTGTACGGGCTGATGATTTTAGACAAAAATTTAAAAGAAAAAATACTTTTTAGCCCTAGGTATTAAACTCGAGTTTTAGGCCCGCTAAGCTACACTATTATGATACACTTTTTGAGCAAGAGAAGTGAAAAAAAATTCTGTGGTCAAGTTAGTTTAATTGGATCACTTACTCCAACCAAACTTCGGTGGTACAGTTAACTGGGCCAGCTAAACCACCAAATATCATGTTCATGAATATCGCATGGACCATTTGTACATTTTACTTTGCCTGAAATAGGCATTGACGCACCCATTAGTTAGGTTCCTACCTTAGTAGGTAGGAACCTAACTAATGAGTGGAAAAATATATAGAATGGAACTTACCTACCCTTTATCTACCGATTTTTAGGGTTTTGAAGATCGAAGATCGGTTTCAAAACCCTTATGGTCTCGCTTTGTCTGTCCTTTTTTCCCTCCTTAATAACTCAAAAACTACTGCAGCTATCAACTTGAAATTTAAAATAATAATACCTTTCGTGCGCCTGTACAGATTTAGAGAAAAATAAATGATAATAAATGAAAAATGAAAATGAATATTTTCCATACAAATTGTGATGCCGAAATTTTTAAAGATACCTACAGAGTCATATGGGGTATCAAATGAAAGGTATCATTTTGTACATTTCAAAATATTTTTTGAAATTATTGTAGGTTTCATACCTTTTAAAATATTTCGAAAAAAGTCGAAAAAATACCCATTCCCCCCCCCCCCTATCTCCGAAGATTGCAGAGCGATCCATGTAAAATGTATGGAGCGTTTATAGGCATGGATCTATATTTTACAGGAAAAATATAGAGAAGTTTGAAAAAAGAACACTTTTTGAAAAATGGTCAAAAAGGGGGGGAATAATTTTCAAAAAGGGGAGCTACCTCACCGAGTGGGGTATCAAATAAAAGGTATCGGTTTGGACATTTAAAAACAGTTTTTTAAATTTCTGTAGATTCCATGGTTTTTGAAATATTTTGAAAAAAGTCGAAAAAAAACCCATTCCCCCCCCCCTATCTCCGAAGTTTGCCTAGCGATCCATTTAAAATGTATGAAGCGTTTGTAGATATGGATCTATATTTTACAGGAAAAATATAGAGAAGTCTGTAAAAAGAACACTTTTTGAAAAATGGTCAAAAAGGAATAATTTTCAAAAGGGGGGCTACCCCGCCGAGTGGGGTATCAAATGAACGGTATCGGTTTGGACATTTCAAACCAGTTTTTCAAATTTCTGTAGCTTTCATACTTTTTGAAATATTTTGAAAAAAGTCGAAAAAATTACCATTACCCACCTTAACCGAACCACCCATTTAACCGAAGCATGCAGAGAGATCCATCTGAAATGTAGGTTGGTATCTACTATTCTTAGGTATTCGTTAAATTGCGGAGTCCCTAACCGGTACTTTTGGTACATATTTGTTAACAAACGTTCAAAACCCTCGGCGCGCGAGTTACACTCGCACTTGACGGATCTTGTTTTCTTCAATCTACAGATTATTTCATCAATCTAACTATTTTCGACTTTCTACTGATTTAGTCAAATTCGATCTTGCAACACTGTTTCTAACAAAAATAATAGGTAGGTACATGAAATCGGACGACGCGTTAATGAATTAGAAGAACACATTTTGACTTTTATCCTTTCTCCCAAGAGAACTGTGCCTACTGAAATCCCAGATGAAATGCATCTCTCTTCCCTCGTAGTATGAGCTCAAATCATGCCAAGTTTCATTTGAATTATTCAGTAGCATATTTTTACTTTCATCCACTCTCCCTAGGGAACCGCACTGATTCCGGCATAAATAGTATTGCTCATTTGAATTCATTCTGTACTTTCGGCGTAATGCGCGACCCAGGAATTTAACTTTTATGGGATAAAAGTTAAATTCCTGGGTGGCGGGGAACCTACTGAATTCCGGTATAAAATGTATCTTTCCCCGTAGTAACACAAATCGTGCCGACTTCCATTCGAATTCATTCAGTAGTTCGTTCCGTCGTGATGCGCGGTAAAAAAAATTTACGTTTTCCTGTCTCCCAGGGGAACCTTACTCAATTCCAGGATAAAGTGTATCCCATATCCATCCTTGTAGTATGAACTCAAATAGTGCCAAGTTTCATTCCAACTCATTACCTATGTAGTTTCGGCGTGATGCGCGGTGAAGGAATTTGACTTTCATCCCCTCTGCCAGGGGAACCTGACTGAATTCCGGGATAAAAATAAAGTAATAAGTTAAGTTTTTAAGTACAAACTAAATGTAAGTGCCTGTGCTCCTAATGCTTGATGCTCCAAGACTTTGTAATGACACCCTTACCACTGCTTATAATAAAGGCTACAATACCCACTGGAGCTGTAAGAGGAGAATAAGTACCTATTTGTACCACGCATCTCCATCATACCAAAGCGGCGGCCCTTCAATTTAAAAGGTTGCAGTACATAGAGACGCTTACCTCAACCTCAACCTCAACAGCCTGTATTGGTCCACT
This sequence comes from Eupithecia subumbrata, assembly GCA_949316285.1. NCBI lineage: Eukaryota > Metazoa > Arthropoda > Insecta > Lepidoptera > Geometridae > Eupithecia > Eupithecia subumbrata. The sequence goes on from OX438642.1 coordinate 15,866,084, forward strand.
ACTGGACGCAGGCCTGATAAGCGCCTTATTGGCTTATGTTTGTAAGTTGTTTGTATGGTTTTTCTCTCGAAGAACTATAAGTTAGGGCCAAGTAATTAATTACTTTAAATTACTTCAAAGTTAAGTTAGATATTATGGGACCTGTATGTACAATGTTAACCTAACGTGGTCCGTGAGGTACCGAGGCTCGGGTTTCTAAAAAATTATCTGCACGTCTGGTCGAAGCGACGCGTGACCCGAGAGCTGGTCAGTATCTGACGCAGCGCATCAGCAATGCCATAGAGCGATGCAGCCAGCGTCTTGGGGACGCTTCCGACTGGTATTAATATGGATCAGTTGAGGTACCTGTAGATTATTTGCTGTTAGCTCGGGCCATAACTCACGAAGAACCAACAACGCTGGGGTAATACGAGTTCTTGAGTGGAGACTACTCGGCAAACGTAGTGTAGGACGACCTCCGACCAGGCAGGACAACGAACTGCGAAAGAATGTAGGCAGATTTTGGATGCGGCAAGCTGAAGACAGGGCGCTATGGCGCTCATTAGGGGAGGTTTTTGTCCAGCCGTAGACAAATATAGGCTGATGATGATCCAGCAGTGGGTCGGTGAACGCCGATAATGATGGTGATGATTATGATGACGGTGTATCTCTTACCACCTGTGTAGGTTAGTTTATTGACATTTGACATCCTCCCAAAGACCGCAGTTAACAATTTAAATGGAATTCTTTGTGATCATAACAGGGAGCGTAAACTATTGTCTTGATTTCTGTGTTATGACGATAGGAGGTCAAAATAATATGCAATGTTAGGACATCTTCTCGATTTTAAGATCAGTCAGTGACTAGGGTGCCTTGAGTTCATCATGGCTTTGCAAACAACATTATTTCTTTTAATCCTAGTGAATAGTTTATCAATACCATGTGTAAGTACCATAATCTACCTAAGGCGGTTAACACACTGCCACGCATCATGCTGTCTTGCATGGCAGTGTGTTAACCGCCTAAAGGTGCATCCATATAAGGTTACAAAACATGCTAGAAAATATACCTAGTTAATAAATAAGTTTTATAATGTGGACGTGTTGATGTCATCATGATGATCGGCAGAACGTGAGGAGCGAGCCTATTTGTCCACCCTTACAAAACTCATTCATTCCAATTAAACCACAAGCCTATAATCACAAAGAAAATAATAATATTAATTAAATATAATAAAACTAGTTTATGTCCGCGGCTTCGCACGCGTTATTACTACGGAAGCGTTTAAAAGTGATTTCTATCCCATGGGAACTGATATAAGGGATAAAATGGCCTATGTTTGATTCCAGGATTAGACTTACTTCTATGCATAATTTCAGCCCGTTCTGTTCAGTCGCGTGAAGAGGTTACAAACATCTATCTATCCATCCATCCATCCAAACTTTGGCATTTATAATATTAGAGTGATTTAACAAATTTACAATATTATTAATTAATGCGAAAATAGCTCTGTCGTCTATTCCCATTTAACGTCTAAGCGGTTGAATGCATTAATAGATGATCTAAGTTTGTGAGTGTGATTATGGACGATCCCCATGGCACAGCGGAAGGTTCGCCTGCGACGCACGAGGTCGCAGGTTCCATCCCCGTATCATCATCGGGACAAATGTTTGTACGATCTGCAGATATTTCTTCCGAGTGTTCAGGGTTTTTTTCCACGTATGATAAAAAATAATAATTATAATGCTGGACAATCCACACAGCATTATCTAGCCCCAAGCTAAGCAGAGCTTGTGTTATGGGTGCCTACTAGATGACTGGTATACATAATACAATACATTAGACAGACAAATATTTTATACAGGGTAAACCAGTAGGTTTTATTAAAATTAAGTTTAAAAAAATGTAAGTACAAATTTAATGCATGTTCCAACTATCAATCGTCTACGATTCAGTTTATTTACCCGCAATTTCGGTTTTGAAAATAATAAAACAAGTAATCTTCTGCACGATCGTTACAATAATAAAATATTTATGTACAAATTTAAAAAGAGTTGTAAAATAGACGGTAAATAAGCAATTTTTTTTATCTAGTAAAGTCCAGTATCTTGGAAACGGATAAGTTTGGGTTATGGTGTTTGATAGTGAAATCAGTCAGTCATGATAATAATAATATAATAATAATAATGTTTTTTTCATTAATAAAAGATACATAGTCTTATTAATAGATGAAAACACCTTTTAAGTATAATATGGAAATACCTTTGATAGGTGCTTTCGCTCTTCCACGTTTTAAATTATGTATGAATTATTATGTATTATTATGGTATGTATACGTTTTGAAGGCATTACACATTTTTTTTAAACATTACAAAACAATACAATTATAATGTTTCTCAGTAAATTAAATTAAGATATAGTACAGATCAGTTGGGAGTAGGACACAAAAATTAACTGATGTCTCTGACATCAGACATGATGGAAACTACAACCCCCACAAGGATCTAGGTCAACATAATCAGTAAAGTTAATGATAATAACGTCCAGACTTGCTCTCGCTCGCTTTCTGTACCCGGCTTAAGAGGACATGTGCGATACGATAATCTTAGAAAAGGTGCACTATGAAACATACTTTTTTTCTACAGGGGGACGCTGCTTGGCCCGGCACCTTCTTCTGGAAGCCGCGCCTTGGCATCGACATGACAGTTGCTGTCACAGGTACTGTACAAAGATTGAATACATGCAATAGATATTTCGCCGCCGCTGGATCGTAGAATTAAGCCGTTTGTTGAATCGCCGCTTAGGTACAAAAAAAAACCAAACGTTGATTTTTTTGGGGATAATTCATTTCATTCGACGAGATAACTAAGTGGTGACGATAGGTATTGTAGAATGTTGATCGGTCAACATTCATATTGGCACCTCTAGAGGGTTGCGACGTGACACGAGTATTATAGTTTCCGCTGAAAACCAGCGCTGGGTGCATACATCAGTATGTACACAATGCTGACACCTCTTTGGATCTTCTTACATCTTATTTGAGTGATAGGATACAAAGAGGCGACATTAGTGTATTAGCGATGCTTGAAATTGATAGTCAGTGTTTAAGGGTTTTTTTGTTTGCTAATTATAAATAAAACCCTAGTATATAAAGCAAATGTTTAGCAATAATATATTCCCATGTAAGTGGAGAAAAGTACAGTGCATCAACCTACTAACTCTTTACTATATACTTAAATTAATATTAAGATAAATTATGTCAAGTACATAAAGGCAGGTTTAGACAGGGTCAGTGACTGACTTCGAATTCGAGACAAGTCAGCCCTGACTCGAAAAAAACCCAATGTAAATTGATTTGAAGTCAGTGCAGCGGTGGGAAGTCAGCGCTGACTTGTGCATTCGCACACGAATATTTTGAGGTAAGTCGGCGCCCCCCGCAACCCGCGCCCTACCACGCCAGCGGTAGCGGTAAAAATCCCGTGTAAATAGTCAAATCAGTGCTTGGTTAGTCACTGTCTCTGCTTTGTAGGGTGTGGTCATTGATGTAGGACCATTCGCTTTCTTTTTATTCGTTGTTCTTTCCCACTGATTTCACACACGTGTGCTCACACCGTAAAGAACTTGCTACGACTACTGACTCCATGTAAACTGTTGAAGCTACTGACTTGTGTACTGACTCTGTGTAAATCAGCCTGTATTATATACACTATAGCACTTTCTGCCTGAGAAACAGGTTTAACCTAGTTCAGGCACTTGTTTTATTTCATACCATTAGAATATATGATATTACTAGTTTCTGCCCGCGGCTTCGCACGCGTTGTTTTTACGGACACGTTTTAAGGTTATTTCTATCCCATGGGAACTGATTTATGGGATAAAAAGACTATGTTTGATTCCAGGATTAGATATACCTGTATGCAAAATTTCAGCCAGGTCCGTTCAGTAGTATACAAGTATATAAGTAGTAAGAGGTAACAAACATCCATCCATCCATTTAAACTTTCGCATTTATAATATTAGTGTGATTTACTCTATTGTACTGTCACTTTAGTCCTAAGTTATTTTGAATAAATTTATTCTTTACTAGCTGCATTCTGACTATCCGTTGTCCTATTACCCGTTTTCCCGTAGGAATGAAGCATTTTCCCGCGATAAAAGTAGCCTATGTTCACCAAGAATACTGTGGGCTTCTAATGGTAAAATATTTTTTCAAATCGCTCCAGTTGTTTCGGAGCCTAATACAAACAAACAAACAAAATCTTTCCTCTTTATAATAATAATTAGTATAGATATCTTTCCTCTTTATAATATTAGTATAGATTATTCTTTATTATTTTATGGGAAGAAGCTGTTCGCCTGTAACACAGCTACATTGTAGCTACCACAGGAGACAGTAATCTAACTCAATGTAACACACATTTCTGAAATGAACCTTCATCATCGTCATCATCATCATCAGCCTATATTAGTCCAATGCTGGACATAGGCCTCCCCTAATGAGCGCCATAGCGCCCTGTCTTCAGATTGCCGAATCCAGCATATGCCTGCAGTCATTCGCAGATCCCACCTGGCCGGAGGGCGTCCTACACTACGTTTGCTGAGTCGCGGTCTCCACTCAAGAACACGTTTACCGCAGCGGTTTTCGGTTCCTCGCGAGATATGGCCGGCCCACTGACACTTCAGCTTGCTAATTCTTTGAACTATGTCGATAACTTTGGTTCTCTGTCGGATGTATTCGTTACGAATCCTATCCTTCAGAGAGACTCCGAGCATAGCTCTTTCCATAGCTCGCTGAGCGAGTTTGAACTGGTGGACCAGCTCTACCGTGAGTGTCCACGTGTGAAATAAACGTTATGTATATGTATTTTTTATTTCAGAGGCCGGCACTGGGGTAAAGTTACCTACCATTCCGAACATTCAAAATGGATACGTTGTTCTCATAAACGGGTACGAGCTCGGCCTCACGTTGGTGGCGTTGGCCGGAGGCTGGTCAGACGGTGCAGTTCTTGAACATCTCAACCCTATGCACTCTTGGTTCTACACTAACGCCTGGCGATGGATGCATAGACATATAAGCATGTAAGATAAATAAATAAATAAATACATTTAAATAATGCTGGACAATTCACACAGCATTATCTAGCCCCAAGCTAAGCAGAGCTTGTGTTAACCGATATACTTAATACAATGCACTACATAGATAGAAACATCCAGAACGCTCGGAACAAATATCTGCAGTTCGTACAATCATTTGTCCTGAGGCGGTAATCGAACCCGCAACCTCTTGCGTTGCAGGCGAACCTTCGCCCGCCGCGCCAGAGAGGTCGTCCATTTACACGGGGTGGTTTTTTGAGAAGGGCGGTGATGGCCAAGTCCGAAACCACGAGAGTTAGAGAAAAAGTCGTGAAAGGAGTCATGCCCTCGATTTATAAGAAAACAATAACTGCAAGTTTAGTTTTTTTTAATCTTTTACTTATGATGGAAATCAAACCGAATGGCTTATCAAAAAAAGACACCTTGCTTTTTCCTTTCATTTTTTGTAATACATTTCATTGCAAAGATTGATCCATATCAGCAACAAAATACATTGGTTCATTAATACATCATTCATTAGCCTATATTTGTCCACTGCTGGACATAGGCGTCCCCTAATAAGCGCCATAGCGCCCTGTCTTCAGCCGCATCCAGCATCTCCCTGCAGTCTTTCGCAGGTCGTCATCCTACCTTGCCGGAGGGCGTCCTACACTACGTTTGCTGAGTCGTGGTCTCCACTCAAGAACACGATTCCCAGCGGTTATCGATTCTTCGCGAGATATGGCCGGCCCACTGCCACTTCAGCTGGCTAATTCTTGCTATGTCGATAACTTTGGTTCTCTGTCGGATGTGTTCGAAACGAATCCTATTTTTCCTATCAGAGAAACTCCGAGCATTGAATACGGAACGCTAACTCCATGTGGTGCTCGTGATTCTCAAACTGCATTAATTGGACACTTGTTCTACAATATTTTACAGTGTAGCAGCTCACCATGGTGGCCAAACGAGCAACTTCGCATCTCTGCCTACACTATACAAAATAAAACTTTTAAAGAGGCATTAAAATAAGCTTATGATAGATATCACAAACTGCAAGTTCGATTTTTGAAAATTCCTTCGTTTAACAAAATAATAAGATAAAATGGTGGTGGCGCTGATTTGGGTAGTATTTGCGCCTTAAAAGAAAGGGTTGATTCTGGTTTTAGTTTCAAAGTCGTCATCGTATCTTTAATATATTTGAGATTTATTTCCTCGCTTAAGTACCTACGGTTATGACGAAAGTTCACCTTCATATTATGAAAGTTTAAGGCGCAAGCCACTGCCAGGCAGGCCAAAGCCACTATGAAAAGTGTCTGGCAGTGGAATTACTTGAAAATGTGTGCGTAAAATGCTATCCCAAATAATATACAAATAAAATTCCAAGTGCGAGTCTGACTCGCGCTCTAAGGGTTCCGTAAGGCCTTGTGCTTATTATACTATACTTACTTCTGGCTTATAATCTCCTAATTACTACATGCTTGGTTTTTGATAAGTTTTAATATAGCAATCTACCTAAGCTATTAACTGTCATGTAATCCTACTTAAACAAATTACAAAAATAAACATATATTTAATTCAAATCCGGTAATGCAAAGTTTTTCGACTTTTCTTTTAATATTTCAAAAAGTATGAAACCTAAAGAAATTTTAAAAACTGTTTTGAAATGTCCAAACCGATACCTTTTATTTGATACCCCACTCGGGGGGTACCAAAGTAGTAAGGAGGGCCCCCCTTCTGAAAATTATTCTTTTTTGTAAATTTTTTAAAAATTGTTATTTTTACAGACTTCTCTATATTTTTCCTAAAATATAGATCCATATCTACAAACGCTCCATACATTTCAAATGGATCCCTCTGCAAACTTCGGAGATAGGGGGGGGGGGGGAAATGAGTAATTGTTAGACTTTTTTCAAAATATTTCAAGTTTTCATTGGATCGCTCTGCAATCTTCGGAGATAGGGGGGGGGGGGGTACAAACTGATACCTTTCATTTGATACCCCACATGACCCTGTAGGTATCCTTTAAAATTTCGGCATCACAATTTGTATGGAAAATATTCATTTTCATTTATTATCATTTAGTTTTCTTATAATCTGTATAGGCGCACGAAATGTATTATTATTTTAAATTTCAAGTTGATAGCTGCAGTAGTTGCTGAGTTATTAAGGAGGGAAAAAAGGACAGACAAAGCGAGACCATAAGGGAAACCGATCTTCGATCTTCGAAACCCTAAAAACAAGTTGGTCCGGAACCCAAATAATTACTAAAAACCAATGTCTCTGTGATGTCTCTACATAGTATAAAACAAAGTCGCATTCCGCTGGCTGTCTGTCCCTATGTATGCTTAGATCTTTAAAACTACGCAACGATTTATGATGCGGTTTTTTTTAATAGATAGAGTGATTCAAGAGAAACGTTAATATGTAATACATGCATAATATGGTAGAGAACACTGATAATTTTAGATGTTTCTATTTTGATGTCGTAATTAAACTTTTTTTGCGCTTACATTGCAAATTCTGGCTGAACCCTACGTGTTAGATCAAAATAATGTAGTACAGTATTGTACACCTTAAAAATGTCTACAAAAAGTAAACTACTAAACGGATCGGGCTGAAAATTTGCACCCAGGTAATTCTAATCCTGGAATCAAACATAGGCTTTTTATCTCATAAATCAGTTCCCACGGGATAGAAATCGCCTCTAAACGCTTCCATAGAAACAACGCGTGCGAAGCCACGGGCATAAACTAGTTATACAGGGTGTTTGGTGGAGGGTTAGACAAACTCGGTGGGTGTGTAGGTGGACCTATTTGTGAAATACAAATTGAAGGAAAAGACCCGTTTCAACCCTGTTTTCAATTTTTTTTTATCCTGTTTTTTATATTTTTTTAAGATTTACCGAAATTTTACCTCTCTACCCCTAGAACTTTTTTTTGGAACGTGTTTTCTAGTAAATTTTTTACATGCTTTTGGTATCAGATGTATCCTTCGTCTTTTGAAGGCATTATTTATTTGAAAGAACTTGTAAATAATTAGTTATAAGCTCTCAAAGTTAAAAAAAGTAAAAAAAATAATCAAGAAGGACAACTTTGCATCGTTTAAAAAAAAATTAATAGCGATCGATAAATTAAAATGCTTTTAAAAGTTTCTCTAAACATCGCTTATTACAACGGTATACCACATGTAGCCGAAAAAACTATAAACTTGTCAAAAATTAGCACTTATAGAGAAAATGGAGTAAAAACGCTAAGAATAAAACATTGTATTAAAACAATTTTGGTTCAAATATTATCATTCAAATATATCCCTATTTCTAATACAAAGGTAGGAACGCTAAATTAATTTAAAAAAACCTTTTTTTATCATACCTAGGTATCCGACTAATTCGAAGATTCGAAATTCGAAATCAGAATTTCGAATTCGAATCAATATTTGTAATCGTTAAATCTCGTTTTTATTTTGGTTATTTGTTATGTTTTGATAAACTGTTTGTTGTTCTGTTTTTTTATCGTTGTTTTTGTCACAATGGCGGAATTCAGCATTGAAGAATACGCTGATATTATTTATGCGCACATACCTAAGTACAACCTCCTACCTACTTCTCAAACGTGTCCGTAATGATGGGCAGAACTTGCAATTCACGCCGTGACAGTGAATTACCAACAACCCTGTTACCTATACAGGGTGTCCGGTAATTAATGACTAACCCCACAGGTACTTGTGGGGGCACCACGGCTGCCCAGGAAAAAATATTAAAAAAAATCTATCTGCAGCAGTAAACGATTTCTTAATTTTATTTTTTTAAGTACGAAATATGAAACCTTTCTTCACATCATTGGGCACTACGGCTACAAATTCAATAATAATAAATTGATTTTCTCTGTGAGTAACCGTGAATAATTGGCCTTGCTATCGCGGATTTCAAAATATTTCTAGCTGCAACCGTTTGTTTTCTAAAAATTTAAAATAGTATAGGAACATAGTATCTAGTATAGGTATCGTATTTTAGATTTTTAACGTTAAAGTTATAAAGCACCTGTTGTATCAAAAAAACGTACCGAGACCTGGAAGAGCTTAAAAAATATGCCTACTTTATGAAGTTTCTCAAATTGTATTACAATCAATTTTATAATCTAACTAGCAGCACCTCGCGGTTTCACTCGCGTAATTCCCGTTCCCGTGGGAATTCCGGGATAAAATATAGCCCATGTGCTATTCCAGACTATAATCTATCTCTGTGTCAAATTTCATCCAGATCCGTTCAGTAGTTTTTGCGTAGCAGTGCCTCGCGATTTCACCCACGTAGTTCCCGTTTTCGGAGGAATTCCGGGATAAATATAGCCTATGTGCTATTCCAGACTATAATCTATCTCTGTGCCAAATTTCAGCCAGATCCGTTAAGTAGTTTTTACGTGAAAGAGTAACAAACATCCATCCATCGATACGTACAAACTTTCGCGTTTATAATATTAGTTGTATTACCGAGTTATTGCTACCTATGTTCCTCTTATTTTTTAGAACAAAAAGTTGATCTTCTTGTGTGATGACGTAGGTACCTGCTATCTAATTTACATGATTATCATAGTAGTTATCATTCTCCTGGCCACGATCATGGTCAAATATAAATATAGGTTAATATGATAGGAATATTACGGTGCATTAAAATATCCAGCGTGACTTTAATAAAACTGACAGTTATTTTGATTTCTAAGAAATCAAATAATATCGCAAATTTTTCTTGTTTACGTCACTTGACCTCGTGGTTAGCACATTTCCGTACTGAAGGAAGGATGCGGGTTCAAATCCTGTCGAAGTCGAAAATTTTTGAGATATTATTTGACTTCTTAGAAATGACCCTGAGTGTGGGGTTACGCACTATAATAACAAACAAGAACATCAAGTGCTAGTATAACTCGCGCGCCGAGGGTCGAGTACTAAAGTACATGTATGTATAATCGACAAACGTTACCGTACGTAACTTTAGGTACCAGTTAGAGACATCGCTATTTGATGAATACCTACCTAAAAATAGTAGGTACTTACCAAACTACATTTTAGATGGATCTCTCTGCATAGGTACTTTAGAGTCAATTTAACGACTTTATTCAAAATATTTCAAAAAGTGCGTACTCTGCAGTAATTTCAAAAACTATTTTGAAACGTGCAAAACAATACCTTTCATTTGATAACCCACTCGGTGAGGTCCCCCTTTTTAAAATCAAAACCATTTTTCAAAAAGTGTTCTTTTTACAAACATTTTTGGTAGCGTAGCGGCTGTTCATTTTGTAGGACTAATCGGTATCGGCTAATGGTTTTTATCTTTATGTTTTGTGGTTTCCCTTTTTGAGGTTTCATTTAAGATACACATAATCATGATGATGTGTGCGTGAGAACATTATTCATGAGAACGTGTAATGATTCTGTTACATGTTGGTCAAGTCATGGCCAGCCTCGCCTCGCTTAGGCTTGCAAAGGACTCAAATCTACTTAATAATTAGTGCACTGTCACATCAGCCCATATTTGTCCACTGCTGGATACAGCAGGCCACCCTTTATGAGTGCCATAGCGTCTTCAAAGCACTGTAATATAGATCAGTAATTTCTTGAAATGACGGACCTGAAATACCAAGAGAATTATTCAAATAACCTTTTGAACCACTTTAGTAAGTTCTGTCTCCTGAAATCCACAAGTAAACTGACCTCTCCAAGAAACTAGCATCTCCCGATTGCGACTGAGAAATGTCATCTGGGAAGTATGGCTGCCCCTCAAATAACTTAAATTCTATGCAAACTTCATTCAGTGTCTCTGTTCCCACATTTCTGTGTAATTTCAACCGGTCCTCTCACTAGAGCCAGGCTGATTTCTCAAAGGGCCTGCCCTTTGAGAAATCTCGGAAGGTAAAATTAGCTGAGACAACGCTAGAATTTGAGTGCTTTTGCGCATCGGAGAGCAAGATTAACTGCCTTGCTGAATTTGACAGTCAAACATGTTGGTTGAGAACTTTAAAACCTCTATTTCCTTTACCCCTTTTAAGATGAGCTACACTTGTTCACTCCTTTTAAGAAATCAAAGAAAGCTCTACAAATATTAATAGTTTTATTAAATTATTATTTAATATCACTCAGTATTTAAAGAGGCATTTTTGCTACCAACTCTGGAGACCAAATGCCCGACCTCTCGTGTTTTTCGTACCAAAACCGCTTCTAAGCCGTCTCAATATGACGTCGACAAACCACAGACAAGACCGCGCTTCTTAATTCAAAGACAACGCGTCAAAGTCAAAATAGAAGAAAACACGAGAAGTCGTTAACTGTCTAAAAGTCAAGCGAATACATAATAAGTACCTAGATTTAAATTAGTCTTAAATTACTCTAAGCGTTGGTGTTCTTCCAACACAAATAAGGTTCGTAGTTAACCCGCTTACATCCGTAATGTACTCTAATGGATATTATTATTTTATCATAAATATTAGGTCAAAATGACCTGGATTTACAATTTTATTCATAACAAACACCGAAATCATTACACTCCGATCTTTAACACATCACGCTGTAGATCCAAATAGGCATGTACAATTTATTTAAAAAAAATAAAACTTCTAAATGTACCATGAAATTAGTCAAGCACTCAACGCTTTTCCAGTGATATAGCACAATTAGGCATGTGTCGTTCGATCATTCACAAAGATTGATATCAATCATGACCCGTTATGAAAATGACCCGGGTCATATGACCCGATCATTTGAATGATTATTTTTGCCGGCGGCCTATCATCGCCTCATTTCGATCTTCGATTTTGTGATTGATTGCCTGTGCGAGATCGGTTCTTTGCGTCGCGTCGTTTCGTTACGATTTGGTTCTTGCAAAAACTTTTCGAATTCTCGGTACAAGTATATCATTCATGAGCATTTAAGGTAGATAATTGACCTGAATTGAGATAGGTTCCTACTTATTAGGTCTCAAGTTACAAGTTGTTGTTGATTTAGGCCAGAGTCTGACCCCTCATTTAAGGTCACCCACCACCGGAAACAAATTTCACGAAAATTTTAAAGAATTATCCACTCGCCGATATTTTGTGGTATTTTCTTCTTGTTTAAGGCTAGACCCAGGCCCGCTTTAAGGCTTCTACAAACTAGAGTCTACACCACAGACCTTCGCACAGTGTCAATGTCTCCCCAACACGCCTCGCTGTATCGCCGACTTTGGTGTCCACCATTAGACGAAAATCATATATTTATCGCGGTTCGCTCCGCTCGTCGTTAAAGTTGAGTACTTCTTGGCCTTGTTGGCGATCGCCTCCACTTTTTTTTAGTTTACTACCTAGTTACGCAGCAAATAAATTCATTTATCGTTATGAGCCCTTGGTTTGCAGTAATGTTTTATCTAAGACCTGGTCAAAATAAGGATCATAATTTTATAATGCTAACATACAAAACCAATATCAACTTGTAAAAGTTGACATGTTCATAGGCAGAAAGCCATAAAATATAAATATTCTGGAAAAATCAAGCCACGCCGCCGACGCACGGCGCGGCGGCGTCGTCGTCACACCGACCGTGAAAAACGGCGGCGCGCCGAAGCCGACATATTTTAAATCGGCGTCGGCGCGGACGTGGGGTATGGGTATTTTTTCGACTTTTTGCAAAATATTTCTTATAGTATGAAACATACTTCTCTTCTCTGTCGTATTCTTCATTGCTGAAGGTCGTGCCCGTCCTGAAAAGCTTTCACGGAGACGCTGATGAGCTGCTTCCACACCACTCTGTCTTCGGCCTGTCTCAGGGCTGCAGGCAAAGTGAGTCCCGTTATTGTTCTTATTTGATCAGACCAGCGGGTTGGTGAGCGTCCTCTTGGTCTTTGTCCCTCTACCTTGCCTAGTACAACCAGTTTTTCGAGGTTGTCTGGTTGCCTTCGGGCGATATGTCCAAAATAGCTGAGGACTCGTTGATAGCGGTCGTTGACAATCTGGTTCTGATCTTCAGTTGGTCGAGAATGGATCTCTTGGTACGTTTTGCTGTCCACGGTATGCGCAACATTCTCCTCCAACACCACATCTCAAAAGCATCAATCTTTATTTTGAACATGAAACATACAGAAATTTAAAAAACTGTTTTGAAATGTCAAAACCGATACCTTTCGTTTGATACCCCATTCGGTGAGGTAGCCCCCCCTTTTGAAAATTACTCCTCCCCATTTTGACCATTTTTCAAAAAGTGTTCTTTTTACAAACTTCTCTATATTTTTCCTGTAAAATATAAATCCATATCTATAAACGCTCCATACGTTTTACATGAATCGCTCTGCAATCTTCGGAGATAGTGGGGGGGAATGCATATTTTTTCAACTTATTTCGAAATATTTTAAAAGTATGAAACCTACAAAAATTTCAAAAACTATTTTGAAATGTACAAACCTGATACCTTTCATTTGATAAACATAACCCTGTAGGTATCTTTTAAAATTTCGGCATCACAATTTGTATGGAAAATATTCATTTTCATTTTTCATTTGTTATCATTTATTTTTCTTTAAATCTGTACAGGCGCACGAAATGTATTGTTATTTAAATTTCAAGTTGATAGCTGCAGTAGTTGCTGAGTTATTAAGGAGGGAAAAAAGGACAGACAAAGCGATACCATAAGGGTTTCGAAACCGATCTTTGATCTTCGATACCCTAAAAATCGTCTGTTTTTCGTCGTTTGATAAAACGTAAAATTCTTAGTTTATTTCCTTTCGCAGATTGTGAGGAGGAGCCATAAGAATATCAATGACTTGTTATTTGCAATAATTCAGGAAATAAAATTACAGATAATGGTCGAAAAATTTAAACTTTGACAAAAATTTACTGGAGAATAAATTATTTTACTTCCTCCTTCTTGGACGGTCAAAGTGGTTAGCTAAGTTTGTTTTAGAATGCGGTATATACGAATCATTATTTCAAAAAATAAAAGAGGGCTCACGGATTCTTCGGTTCATACTGTGTGCATTCATTGAAGAATGATTGTACTACGAAGTCCCAGAAACTCGACAAATGAGAACTCTTATAGGCTAGTTCGTAGTACCTACTTAATTAAAACTCTATAAACGCTACAAAAAAAACTTAAGTCATTTACTACGGGATGTTTACCATGATTTGAGTTTTGAGCTTTCCAATATTTCGGCACAGTTTCATGCACCATGATCACAGAATAACTGAAAAAAAAACATTGTGAAATGTACCTACTCAGATTGACTTTTTCTCTAAGGGCGTACATTGTTTTAATTGATTAATTTTTACTACATTTTGCGCAGCAAAAACCCCTCGACTGATTTGACCGCACTAAGTAACTGGCATGTTATTTCACATATCTTCTGTACAGTACCTATATCTATCAAATTTCACGCAAATCTTATGAACGGTTGGACATTTATGCTCGAAGAGGCTCGAAGTGACTATTTCACCATATCTACAGCCAAAGCACTGAAGCTGCCACTGAGATCTTCGTTTCCCTTCACTCACTCCGATTGAAAAGTGTGATCTCTTGTTGGGTGATAATGATAACCGATAAAGCAATTATGTAAGACTGCCTTTATTATTTCAGGTTGCCACACTGGGCTGGCGGTCACGGTGCTCAATATATCGATTCACACAAGGCCTGGCGAAGAAGATTTTACTATCAAGACAAATTTATACCAAAATGGATACAAAAAGTACTTTTTTGGGTACCATCTTCAGACTGGGAAAAAGAAGAGCACCAGTTTACAAAATTCGTTAGATACGCAGAACCTGCTTTCGGCAAGCATTATAGATATCCAAGTCCAATTTTCAATGACTTTGCGTCTCACAGAACTGTTGAAACTATTGAAAACCTGGGGGTATCTTCTAATTCCATCAGCTCTCAGTGGAACAATGGTTAATATGCCATAATCCATGACATGTGTTCAGCTAGGCGATTGCTTCCGATGACTAATGTCGTAAAATATTTCCTTAAAAATTTATTCGGTTTTGTAACCCCTTAGTTTATCTTTGATGTCTTGGATTCTATATCCGAGTATAGATACTGCTATTTTTAATAAAACGCGACTTGGTTTTTGTATAGAATTCTAAATATTATCAAACAAAATGTATTCAGAAATCTTGATTTATAGCAGATAGGTAAATTATATAAAAATGCTAAGCATTAGGTAAGCAGTTTATTTTCAAAGCGTGGATTAAAATTTGTATAAGGATACCTAGTTATTTTTAGGACGTAAAATTAATTTTATATTTACATGCATATTATTATTAGTTCTGTTAACTACATTTAGGTAAAAATCTAAATGTGGTTGGCATGTCGATTAGAACTTCTTAGAAGACAGCCATTAAAAAACATGTACCATTACACACATAACATATGTGGGGTAGTGATAAAGTACATTAATTTTTACAATATTTTAGTTCTACACCGAGTAAAACTCAGAAATCAATCAATGTAATTTTACACGACTGCCCAAATAATGTATTCAGGGTACAAATGCCTGAACAGATTATATTATATTATGTACCTATGTATGAGTTATCGTTTTAACATACCATACATCACCCCAAGTGCCACGATATTTTTATAAGGCAATTGTGTTTTTTTATTAATTTTTGTCTAATTACCATAAATGTACAATAAGGTCTAGAACTATGAAATTGCCGTTTTGTATGGAGAATTTCATGAAAACTGATATCTAAACAAAACATTTTTTTTTTTGTGTTGCATTATCCTATTCCGTTAAAATGTTGTGTGCAAAATTGGACAACATTGTTAAAAGTATGCGTTTTCTTAATTTCTTAAAAATTAACGAATTAAAAATGCAACAAATTTAGCTTTTTTTAAGTTTTATTTTTAGGGTAGGAACCTCCCCAAAACAGTTTTTATTGAATTTGCAATAATATTACATTCAGCATATAATTTAATTTAGTATATTGTTGTTCAATAAAAAAAAATCAAAATGAATTTGCGTGAAAAAACAGCAATTTCATATTAAAACCCCTATCTATCGAAATAGAGCGGTTATACGCTCATTGGCCGTTTCTTAAAACTGACTATTTAATTAAACATGTTGTTTAAAAAAACTCATTGCTTGTTTCCTTTGGATTGTAACTTTTGTTAACAATATACAGTGGTGGACACATAATTAGAGACACCCCCCAATTGATCACAATAAACTTGATTTTGGCACTACCATTAGCCAAAGTAGTTAATAAATATAATGTAATTGTTACTAAATCATACATGACGTTGTATTCTTCAAATGGGGGACAAAAAAAGTTGTGTTGCTTATGAGTTAAGACACTGCTCACTATCCAAATACAAACTTTTTTAACGTACCTGTAGCTGGCCAACTAATTAAAGACAATGAACGCAGTGTTCTGAATTTTTTAAAAAGAAAAATAACTACATTCGATTTTTCATTGTCAAATTAATACGTTTTATAACAATCAATATGGGAAAAAACAAGAGTTGCGATTCGTCCACTAGAAAGATAATCTTAAACTTTCATAGCAAAGGTTGGTCATACAGAAAAATCGCAAACCATTTGAGCTGTTCTAAGGACATGGTTATGAATGCTATAAAGCATTTCAAGAAGTTCAATACGACCGAAAACGTACCCAGAAAACCGAGACCTAGAAAGACCACTCGGCGAGAAGACTAAGATGGTGTTGTTGGCAAAAAAGGAACCGTTCAAAGGATCAGAACTGATACGCTCGGAAATATACGGGGCAGGAGGGTCGACGGGTGTGTCTGCAAGGACAATTAGACGGAGACTATGTGAGGCAAACTTGTACGGAAGAGTGTCTCGGAAGGTGCCACTTTTGAAAAAGCAAAATGTTAACGCTAACCTTGCCTGTTAGCGTTTGCTAAATAATATGAACATTGGACTGAAAGAGAGTGGAAAAATGTTCTTTTTTCAGATGAAACAAAAATTAATATGATTAATTCTGACGGAAAACAATATGTTAGACGCCCCCCGAACAAAGAAATGGATCCGAAGTACACCAAGAAAGTAGTGAAACATGGAGGGGGAAATATCAAAGTGTGGGGCTGTTTTTCAGGACTTGGTGTCGGACCTGTCAGGAAGATAGAAGGCAATATGGATAAACACCAGTACAAAAATATTTTAGAAGAAACCATGCTGCCCTATGCTGAGCAAAATTTACCGGTCATTTGGACTTTTCAACAGGATAATGATCCGAAACACACCGCAAAAGTAGTAAAAGATTTCTTAAGGAGCCAGTTTGTGACGGTTTTGGATTGACCCCGTACAGTCCGGATTTAAATCCAATCGAAAACTTGTGGTACCAGGTGAAGAAGACAGTGGCGGCAAAGCGTACATCAAACGTAGATCAACTTTACACAGCTTTTACAGAAGCGTGGGAACAAATTCCGGTACAAGCTTGTACAAAATTGATCGCTTCCATGGCTAAGAGATGTCGTGCTTTTATTGCTGCAAAAGGACATGCGACCAAGTATTGATACGCATCGGAATGATTTATAAAAATGTGTTAGAAATCATAGGTACTATGATAATTTTTTTTAATTTCTTGTTACGAAATGAAGTGTCTGTAATTATATGGCCAGATCTTACTAATCTTATTTTTTATTTGCACTGCTTACATTTAAGTTTTACCGAATAAAAGGTTAAGTTTTGTTGTAAATGTTTCGTTTTAACATTACTCAATAAACACACATAAAAAAATGATTGTGCAGCAAGTTACAATGGCAGTCTGATAAAATATATACAGAGGAATAGCTTAGTTATTTCAATAAGTTTCCAGTGTCTTTAATTCTGTGACCACCACTGTATGTAGTAGGGAACATGTCACCGCAAGCAGAGGATTGACTCTATTTGACGTTAGCACGTCTATTGCACGTCTCGTACGTGATCTTGACGTTTCCTTTGTTTTTCTTCCTTTTGAATTTGCGTAGTTTCATGTCGGCACGTTAGAGGCGCTGGCTATACCAAATTGTATGGAAAAAGGAGACGTACGATCACGTCTCGTGACTAACTTCAAATAGACTCAACCCTCAGATCTAATTTAGCTTGACACATTATTAAATAAGATCAAAGTATGATTTTAATTTTCTAGTTAGCTCCTAAAACATTTAACGCATATTTTAAAATATTTTTCTAGAAATACGTGTAGGGACTTACTTATTGATTTTCAATCGACATGATTTTTTAATATGTACCTATTAATTCCTAATAATTTTATTAATCTAGTTGCTAGTTTGTTTTTCGGTGAGTGATTTAGTTTATGTGTTATTTTGGTTAAATTTAAGGGCATGGCACATACACCCAGAACCGGCACAACACAAAAAAAGCATTCGAAAATGTGCTTACCGAAACTTCAAGCAAGTGGTTCGCAAGCTGTCATCGATAAAAAAAGATTTAAAAAAATGTACATTTAGCAAGAAAATTTACACGAAACCTGTTTTTGGATGCCAATCGATCTTGTTTCTTTTACTGATGAAAAACTTATAAAGGACCAACTGAGATTGGAGTACCTACTTAAAAAGTCAAAAACCGCAAAAATACTTTTGCCATACATTTTATATGGCGTCCAAGGGTAATTTTAATTATTTACTCAACAAAACTTTTCATAATAAACCTTTAACCTATCCAGGTTGCCTGATATAAAGATAAGGTTTAAAAAAATTCAAATTTCAAAATAAAAAACACAAAAAATATTTTAAATTGGTATTACTTACAAAATCAAAATTTCAATTGATTTCTGGACATTGTAGATTTGTTTACAATTTACATAACTATGAATTCAGTTTTTCTTCTGTTTTATTTTAAGTTTTCGAAGCTGCGTTCATTTCCTATAAAATGTTCGGGAATTTTTTCGTTATATTTAACTTTTTAAGTACTCCAACCTCAGTGGCTCCAATAGAAATTTTTTACCAGTACATAAAAGGAACAGGATCGATTTGTATCATAAAAGGTGTCGTGTAAAATGCCCATTTTGTTGTTAACCGCACATTTTTTTAAAACGTGTGAATGGTGATGATAATATCTCAAAAAAATATGGGTACCTAGTCTCTTAAGACCATTTTTCTGCAGCTACATCGGTTAAGGTTAAGCGGAGCTCCCTTACTACTCGTCCAAATAATCAACCCTGTTATGGATGGTTTGACCGCTTACTAAACAAACTTTCGAACTAGTTTCATCACCTTAATGAACACCCTGGTAGGCAGATGCGGCTTGCTGAGTCGGTCAGTACAATTTGACAATTAATGTGTTAGGATTCTTGTGCAAGCTAATACTAGAAGTGTTGAAGATAAAAACTATTGATTTAATTATTTAGTAGTAATTACTTGTATATGATTTTTTGTCCTGATAATTGGTAGATAAATAATTAAATTATACCAAAAAACTATAAACTTGATATTTTATTATTTTTCAAAGACTTGTTCCAAAATGTTTCCATTATTGGTCAATAGAAATACATTTTATTGATAAAATCTATTTACATATCAGATTTTCTTATTACTAGTTGACATACATATTTTAAGTACTTAGTTAAAGTTCAAAAAATACTTTGTATACACAAATTAAATAAAATGAAATAAATGAAAGAAATATATAAAGTAAATATCATAAATGTAACAACAATCAATTATGAATTTACTGATCTTATAATATACTGTCAATATCTTATCTTACAAATTAGGATAAACGAGAAAAACTGAAGTATTAAATCAAAAAATTTATTGTTTTCGTTTGGACTTCCCCCGACAGTAGTAGTGGTTGTGTACCCGACGTTATCTCCGTGCTATTGTTTGGGTGTACGTTTGAACATCCTCTAAAAACTAGATTACTCTACGACTTCCGTTCGTAGACAATCTACTTGTGTTGTCGTGGAATTCGTTGTGATCATAATATAGAGAGGAAAAGGGAGGAAAACAACAAACCTAGTTTAGAGACACTAGAGAGCATAATCTGCAGTCAGTGATCAGAACTCGACGACTGATCATCATGGTGTTCAGAATATCATTAACACTAGTTGTTCTAGTGACGTATATTTCAAACAAAAATGTAAGTAAGCGTGCAGCCTTATGTTTTAAGCTCCATATTTATAAATCTGTCAACATAAAACCGTTAGCAGTGATTTTTATTACCCTGGTCTGGCTTAAGTAAAAAAAAATGTGTCAAAGTTAAGAGAGGTTTAAAAGTAAGAGGTTTCGGTATTTCAGTGCGTATTTTTAAAATGTGCTGTGTGACGTCAAAGAGGTTATCTGTAACCATAAACTAGGAAAAGTTACTAAAATAAACTCTTCAATAAGTTCCCAAATAAATTCAATTTCCAATTTGTCCCGGTCTTGATTCTACTGTGTTTATTAGTTATGAGAATAAATCTGTTTTATTACTATTACGGTTTAAGCATTTATTTTCTCAGAATATATTTAAAAGCAGTGACTGATATATCAAGGGAATAGGTACATAATATTTTGGCACATCTTTTTTTTTTATCTAACTAGGTACTCTTCGTGATTTATGTCAAATCATCATCTTCTGAGTTTCTAATGAAAATTACAATCAAATAATAGAAATAAATTAGAACTAGTAGAGTAAATTAGAAGTAGTAAATTAGAACTAGTACATTCAGATAATTTTGTTTCTAATTAATTTCCCAATTTCAAATTCAAAATTTGACTTTCTATCATTGGCAATATTATTTTTGAAATTCTCAAGGAAAGCATATCCACTGCTAACATATTCCGTACGACACTGGTGGCGCGCGCAACTTTGACTTTCAAAGTCGTGTTACAAACGAATGTAGGTACAATTTTTTTTCTTTTGTTGTGACAAGTTATATTTTAAAAACATAATGCTAATGAATTACTTAAATGTATAATGTTATCTCACGGTTTTATGAAATTGTGTAGGTACTAACCGTATAGCCTTTTCTAAGTGTACATTAATTTATTTATGGAAGAGTTTTTGATTTTGATTTGAATTGATAAAATTAATAGTGATCAATGCGATCATACTCAAAATGCTTCAAAAACTGTGTTTGATAAACCTACCAACATTCTGTGCTAAATTTTCAAAAGCATGTCCTTGGTACCAGACGGACACGAAATTGTATTTGTACCTGCATCACAAATATGAAAGCATCAATTTACATTCATAAATACTTAAGTACCTACTTATGCCACAAGTTAAGTTTGGAAGCAACGTTAGATGTTGGTAAGATTTGTATTGTTTACGTGTTGTCACATTTTTGTGCTATGTAGGAAAGATTTTTTATATGAAAAACTTTAAAAAAAGAATCTTCAAAATAAACCATCCCCGCACATTCGGTTTCAGGGCGGCGCCGCGGTTTGCCACCTTAGTACCTACATCTTTTAAGTGGTATCATGTATAGTCTCTGCTGTAGGCTCCTGTAGGATATTCAGGGAAAACGTTGGAATAAGTTGCCTCATGGAAGGACATCAGATTTTCTAAAGATTAAAAAAAAAGATATTGAAAAAACCCCCTGGGGAGACATGTTCAGTTCAGCAGTGTACGTATGTGTGCTGATGAGGGGGCAGATATAATGAACTGATGATTCGTTTTCGTGCAAACTCACTAAAATTTGAATGGGATGATCACTTTGTTTTTTATTAATCTTTGAAGACGTAAAACGACGTTATGTCAAAAAATAACGAATATGTGAATATCTAAATAATTTATATAATACAATATGGGGTCAAAATAGTTGAAAATGGCCTCCCCCATCACCCCCTAAAAGGATCTGGCCTAATTTCCAATAACCAAACATGTCTATGTATAATAAAAACAAATATCTAGGTATGTAATTTATTGTATTATGTTTAACAGACATCTAGTGCCAATAACACAAGCCCCGCTTAGCTTGGAGCTAGGTGATGTTGTGTGGATTGTCCAGCATTATTTTCTCATATTTCTTACTGTTCTATCCTGCCTGCGGTGTATGACCAATTTTAATATTGAACGAAAGTTTAATTTTCTGACCAAAAATTCTGTTCCATGCGATGTAATCCGTGCGATGAATCATCAAGCGAAATCGTGTTTAAATAAATTTAATTATTAAATAAATGGTTTTGGCCTTATTTACCTATGAATTTTCATTAAGAACAAATATTCAAATGTTTTTTTATAATCTTAGCTAAGCTATTTTCAAGTAAAACATACATATTATGTGTGTACATATATAAAAAAATAGAATAATAATTATTATAATGCTGGACAATCACACATCATCATCTAGCTCCAACAAAGCAGACCTTGTGTTATGGGTACCTACCTACTAGATATCAGATAATTAAAACATTACATTACATAGATACATATTTTTATTATAATTGAGTAGGTACCTGACGGGGTGAATAGAGACTCCAGGGTGAATAGAAATACAGGAGCAAGACATTGGCTAGCTGGTAGCAGTGGAAGTATCCTTAGTCCGTGACTGTTCACCTTCTGTGTCAGTCGATCTGACCTCCGCAAAAGGATGTTTAGCTGCAATATTTCGTCCATTTCTATTCACCTCGTTTTACCCGGTTCATTGAAAACTCTTAGAACACTCAGAATGCACATCATTGTTCGATCTGCGTCTGGAGATAGTACAGCGCATTGTCCCGGCTTTCGGGGCAATATGTCAACCTGAGTGCAATATGTCAACCTGAGTGCAAAATGTCAACCTGAGTGCAATATGTCAACCTGAGTGCAATATGTCAACCTGAGTGCAATTTGAGTCTGAGCAGGCGTTACATTACGCCAAGCACAACGAACTTAGCTTGTCTCAGCTCGCTTGTTTGGACATACATGTTCGTACTTAGAGCGAGGAGTCAATATCTCACTACACATAGGTTTTGATACGAAGAAGGCAAAACTTTCATACTTGTTATTTAATTTTTCTCATAATTGCTAAGATTGTTTTAAAGAAACCCATTCTATGTTCTAAAAATTTGTAAGTATCCACTTATTTGTCTTAGTTTTACCGTAGTAATTAAGATAGGTTATTACCTATCTTAATACTCCTACTTTGTAAAAACCAACTAAAATACAATAAAGTTTTTATTTTATGAGTATGTACTATGTATTGTATATAAAGCTCTACTTACTGGTTTTAATAACGTGCAGTGCGATGCGCGCTCGGAAACGGTTATGCCACGCTCTTGCACTGTCTCGAATATTTTAATTCGTGACACCGCCGCAATTACATTCATTTGGCGTTTTTGACAGAAATTTTCTTACATTAAACGTCAAAATTAACCGACGAAGCTAAGACAATTAGGAAGACAATTAGCAGCTTCATCGGTTCCCATACCTAAGCTGTTGTTCACCATAAGGTGAACACCAGCTTATGGGGTAGTGTTTATTGATAGAAAATCGGGGGATCTTCCTCGGTTACTTTAGACTTTTATTATTACGTTAAAAACAAGAAAATAATAACAAAAACTTGATTTTCGACATCAAGGTTAGTAAGGATGGGAGCCTAGAGTTGGTTACCGGTCTGGAAAACAAATAGACTATCCAGCATCCTTTTTGCGAAATCCAACATAGCCCATCCTTTTATTATAGGCAGTCATAAACTATTCTAAAAATTATTAAAACAACGAAATTAGGTCTATCTAGCAAAAAGCTAGTAATATAGTAGCTTTTTGTTGCTGTAGACACCTAAACAAGAATGTTCAGTGCACAAAAGAAAATAGTCAAGACGCGAAGTGGAAATACTAAATGGCACGTCCTTCACGGATACTAGGAAGTGGAACTACTTTTCGTAGCGATCCAATAGTTTCCTATGAAGTTTTTGACAGTCACCAGCGGAAGCAGTCTCGACATAAATGGCGATCGCATGGAGACCGACATCGGTCGCATAGTCTTACCGGCCATATTTTAACAAATTTTCAAACGAATCAAAATCTTTTTATTTCCAGAAACACAATAGATTTACAGTCAAATTCCTTAAATTAAAATTGATCTACAATTCGACCTATCGATTTTTGTCGCAAACAACAGTCAACTTAACGATTTCTACGGAGACCCATCCGTAGAAATCGTTAAGTTAATTTTTTTTTCTCGCTTTTACATAACGCTCGCCATTAAAAAATGGCCAAAGGGTGTCGTTAATTGATATGATGTAAAGTTTATTTCCATTATTTTAAGTTTTACTGCCTCTGGATTGTCATCGAATTATTTAAAAAAGTAGATTTTTGAAGTCACTTCCCTTTTTTTTTGCATAAGTTATTGATATTGGATTTTATGCGTAATAGTTTCTAGTAATCATAAATATGCCACTCTTTATTTGAGTTGAATGACAAAGGAGAAGGGAAGGGGACGGGGGGCGGGGGAAATGAGACAAGGGAAGTGAAGTTGCGTAATAGAAAACAGTAATTTTTTTACGGCATTAGAGAAATGGATCGCTGTCGAAATAGTGTCCGTTATTTGGTGATTTATGTGAGTAAAGACGATATTATATTGCTAACTTATGTGATGAAGTTTTATGAGTGGATCCGACACAAATTAAAATTTAAGACGGAAACGAAAAAAGAGCCTACCTTAAAATAAATAAATAAATAAATAATGCTGGACAATTCACACAGCATTATCTAGCCCCAAGCTAAGCAGAGCTTGTGTTATGGGTACTAGATAACTGATATACTAAATACAATACACTACATACTATATAGATATTTTTTATTATACATAGAAAACACCCAGACCACAGGAACAAATTTCTGCAGATCGTACACAAATTAGTTCCGAGGCGGGAATCGAACCCGCAACCTCCTGCGTCGCAGGCGGACCTTCGCCCGCTGCGCCACGGAGGTCGTCACCTTTAAAGAAATAGAGGTCGTTATAGTTGAAAAACTGATACATATATGGGTAAAATCTTCTATTCCTATAGTAGAACCAAAACGGATCAAGGTAATGTTACAAACTTATCATTTAAAATGCAAAAACCTTAAGTCTCACCCGAAAATACTGACAAACAAGTTGGAAGAGTTTCGGCTTGGAAGTACAGTTTCGTTTGACGTTTCGGCTTGCAGGTGTCGCGATTTTAGTAAATGTAATTAATTGCCCTAAAAACAAAATATACGGACAAGAGAGCACAGCTTTATAATAGACCAACGAACTGCTAGGCAAATGATTATAGGTAGCGTAGACGTTGGCACAGCAAAAAAATTCCAAGAGCACTGAAAAGAAAGTTGGAAAATCTGAGAGCAAACGACCAAAAGTAGCTGAAACATCATCGGAAGAAATAAGCTACTTCCTTTCGGATTGTGAAAAACCAGCCAAAATTCAGTAGCGGACTTCAAGTACTGATTCGGCGAATAATACTAGGTACATCTGTAGTTGATTACGCTTTTCTATCAAAAACATGCGATAGATTTGTAGTGCCAGTCAGGAAAGGAGCAATAATTGCAGCCGCTGTGATGCGATGAAGCTTCAAATCTTTTTGCAATAAAACAATGACAGAAGGCTTCGTCAAAGCCCAGATAGACTCGATAAAAGCAATGTCGAAACTTGAAGAACTAGTTAAAAATAAGTGCAAAAGAAGATTTTTTTTATTTTCTAATTTCGGAATAGCACATCGGCTGGTTTTTTATTCAGGAATATTCGGAAGTTTGAGGAATTATAACTTATCAGAGGCCACTTACCACCACACTGGCCAGTAGCGGCTGCCAGCGGTAACCCTTTCCTTGCTAACCTAACACATTTCAATGTGAATTCAACCGAGGACTCTTTACACGCTTTTATGATTGAGGCGCTGCACTGTACCGAGTCAACCAGAATTGAACCAGAATGAGCACTCTATACTCTAGCTGTGTGGTGCAAGTGCAGTTTGACCATACTAACACGAGTCGCGGCATCCGGGTGGATATTCTAATTCGAAGTGACCCCAATGTAGATAGATAGATAGATAATAATAATAATAATAATAATGCTGCTGGAATAAAACTTTTTAAACTTTCGCGATTTGTAAACATAGTTAATGGTTTAATCGGGTATTTATCGCGTACCTTTTGTTTTATATCCCCTACGTTTCTACCGCGTTACAGCGATCGTGGTCACGGGGCGACTGGATGTACTATGTGTACTTATGTGTAAATACCCGATTAAACCATTAACTAATGCTGCTGGACAATTCACACAGCATTATCTAGATAGATATATAGTTTATTTGGCTTACAAATGGACAGCACAAAATACAAGCAAACAGACAAGTAGGTAGGTATAAAAAAAAACAAATTTACAATGAATACTTAAATAAGTTACAAAACAATTGCATACTTATAATAATAAAAAGTGATTATGTACATTAAGCACACTAACCTAGCCTACTCTAATAACAAAAACCTAGGTGTGCCAGTGCGCTGCCGAGGTGAGCCAAAACGGATCAGACTTAGCTTTATGCTGTTTTGAACCGGGGTACAAAACATACACCAGACACATAACATGTACCAGACAATGAACACATTTAGAAAGCTAAAATAAAGGAAATCAATGCTAAACATCTGAAGTCACGTTTGAGACGCGTGCGCCGCCCCACGGAAGCGCGGCAGCACGCACAAAACCTTATTCTTTTCGGAGTCACCGTTCCGATTTCGCTAAAGGAAAAACGTAGGGTACGAGGGATTAAAGTTTTGTTTTTTATTTTATTTTATTTATTTGAGAAACAAAAAGCTTTTGTTTAGGTAACAATAAGTTCTTAAACTAGAACAAATGAAGCTAAAGACAGTTTCCACTCATAGTCTGTAAAAATAGCCTGAACTAAATTTTACAACAGTTAAAAATAAAAAATAAAATAAATATGTACTGTGTGCCGATGTAGAAGTAGTAGGTACCTATAGATGTTTATAAATGTGTTCGTTGTCTATTACATTGAAGAGTGACTACGAACTAGAAAATCGGGATGTGTAATTTATCTCAACCGTCGGATTCCTAACCCTAGAGGCTTTTCCAAATAAAACGCGTACCTACATACTTAGCGCGCGTTAGAGCGCTAGACTGACGCTGCGCTATAGCGCCGAATTGTGTTGTTACGAAATTATGATATACGTTTAGAGCTTCCGCACATTGAGCCACTAGTTGCGGCCACTAGACGCGACCACAAGCTGCGGACGAGTTTTCATACATTTTGTATAGTATCTGCGCAAACCCAACGTTCGAGTGGCTGCGCTCGAGCCACAAGCTCCGGGAGTCGCCGAGCTCGCTACCTGTGATCGCGTTTTGTCGCTCGCATCGCGCGCACTCTCGGCCAAAGTAGCCGGCGTCTTCGCGGCGCCCACGCGGGGAAATGGCCGCCAGGAAGGTTCGTGGGGACCAATACGTCAGTCTTGCTGCAAGCAAGCAAGCAACCGAATACGCTCGTCACGATGTCGGCGGATTTCGATGTAGATGTTTTTATCTCTGATATAGAAGAGCGACCCCTGCAAGCTCTCGACTGGACCGCCACTAAGCCACTAGCGGCTGTGATTGGTGGCTGCGGCTGGCTTGACTGAGCCACTACTGGAGGGCGATTACGGTGTAGTAAGGCACGGCATTACGGCTCAACGGCGGACTGTCGACAATACCGGCGAGGATTCTTGAAGGCAGCCGTTTAATGCGAATGACGTCATTCGGATTGGCGCTCAGTGGACGCACTTGTCAGCGGATTGTCCGATGCCGGCCTGTGAACGCGCACCCTAACGTTTCAACTGCTAACATTTGAGCCGTAATGCCGTGCATTACCACACCGTGATCGCGGCCCTGGTCGCGTTTAGTGGCCGCGACTAGTGACTCAATGTGCGGGCTGTCTTGCTGTCAAACAGAGTATCAGGCGCTAGCAGTAACGCTCTGTCGCGCGGCATTCTGTTTGACGGTAAACCTGCATCATCGCAGCGTCAGGCTAGTGCTCGTGCGCGCTAAGTACGCGTTCTATTATATTTGGAGAAACTTTAAAGACCTTGACAATACATTTCTTATCATCAGGGGCATGCCGCCAGGCCAGGCACCTTCTTTTGGAAACCTAGCCTGTCACTCGACCTAACAGTACCCACCACAGGTGAGTAAAATCTATTTTGTACAAAGTATTTTTTCAGTGGCAGCATCCTAGATAGAGCAACCACCTGTAATAGAGGTGGTAGATTAATATGGTGGTAGATAATTTGGTCCAGTTCAATTTCGTTTATTCTGTTTGTCTGTTGTGCTTTCAGTGCCACCTCCTGAATTCAGTGAACCTACCAGAGGAAACGTTCAAGAAGGAATCGTTGTACTGATCAACGGTTACGAGGCCGGAATGACAATAATGGCTATGGTCAGCGGAATCACGAACAGCCATGTCTACCCTACTCTGCATCCCTTCTCGGCTTACTTCTACACAAACGTGTACAGATGGGGATTGAGACATTTTAGCATGTAAGTCTCGTAACACTTTGAAAGAAGTGGCGTTTTTGAACCTCAATGTGCAAAATGTACCTATATTTTAAATGCTTCAATTTAAAAAAAAACTCACTGTTTACTCGCTGCACTTCTAGTCCCACTTTCCTCTACATAAGATTTTAGATACTGTTGTGTTTTGCGGTTGAAGTCCAACTATCTTGAACTTTTAGGTTACCGCAGATGCTTGGAGGCGGTAAGACTTACTACGACACGACCAATGTCTGGAAAAGGAGATTTTACTTTTTAGATACGTTTATTCCAAAGATTATGAGAAAGGCATTACCTTACGTCACACAAGAAGAATGGGAACGGGAAGAAAAAGAAATGCTTTATTTCAAAAAATACGCAGAAGCTGCTTTTGGAAAAGGGTATAGGTACCCTAACAAACGATTCAATGACTTTAAATCCTGGGAAACTACTGAATCCCTAGACATTTTGGATTTGTCATCAATTTCAGAAGAACTCGAAGGATAAAATACCTTAATAGCAAGCACTGCGAATACTAGATTTGTCGTTTTTGGTCTTTCTTCTAATTTTATGCTTATCATCAAGTGATGAAAATAAGAACACAAGACTTTACTGGTGTCATAAGAAAAGAGAAGAACGTTGGCCCTGCGCTTGATCTCTCCCCAGTCGTGTCGGTACTCACTTGTGCACTTTAATTTGTCCTGCGTATCTGGCTAGTCTCCGATGAGACTGGCGGCTGTGGTCGAATTTCGGCTAGGAGAACATTATCATTACTACCGACAGACGATATTGAAGAAGCGCGCTAAATTTAAAAAAATATGAGTATGGCAGCCCTGAAATCACAGGGGCAAAAACTAGAACTGGAATGATCGTTTTAATACTTTCATCATGAACATCATCTTTTTCTTCCCGAAGTGTTGTTTGCATTTTGTAATTATATTAGCACTCTGGAGCTTTGCAGCGCTGGAGGGCAGATATCAAGCGATAGAGTTGCTGGAACTGTGTTTGACATTCTGGCAATTTAATAAACAAGTGATCTGCTGACATTGTTTCGGACGGGGCGGGCGGTAGCCGTCCCTGCGGCTACGACAACGTATTCGTTATAACTTCGAGAAAAGACGTAAGACGAGGACGCGTCGCGGACGCGGTGCCTCTTCAGTTTACTTTCACACAAAATGAATAGAAGCGTCGCGACAGGTAGAGAAGACGGGGCGCAGATACGACGCTTAATCGTCTGTGCCCGATTGCGAGACATAATGGAAAGGCATGGGCGCGACCGCGGGTGCGGGACATCCAGCCTCCCGTCGTCACCTAATACATCCTCATCTTCGGAAGAAGCTGTCATGTCAAAACCGCACTGCCGAAAATCACAATGCCGCCTTCTCTCGTGACACCCGCCGTCCCGCCGTCACGTTCGTGCCCTGTCTTTTCTATATATTTCAAAAAGACGCGTCAGCGCCGTGTTTGCGACGCGTCCTTGTCTTAGGTCTTTTCTGTCTGGCCCGTGCCTTAGGGTGCGGTTCCACTGACACGGAGCTGGGTGGAGTGGAGAGGAGCAGACCGTGAATTGACTAATCACAGTGCTTGAAATGTCCACTCCGCATCAGTGGAAACAGTGTAAGTTAAGTTCAAATACATACAATATTTATTATAAATATTATAATACACGCGGCCACGAGCCAGACAGAACGGAATCGAGCAGGCTGTGCTTTAGTGTGGCTCCACTCCGCTTCAATGGAAACACTCGCAACTTTTCACTGCTCTACTCCGCTCCACTCCCGTCAGCTCCGCGTCAGTTGAAATGAACCCTTACACATACCACATAGAGCGTACTGATCTGGAAACGTCCCTCAACATTAAGATACTCCTAACGAAGCCCGCTTAACCGGGGTTGAGGGAGTGTTCGTGGCGACTCTATCACTGAAAGGGTATGTGTATGTGTAATTGCACCCAAAGCCCAATTTTGAGTTGAGTATATTTGTAAAATAATTTTTTGCTTTGCGTTTAAATACTATCCAAATAATAATAATCATAAAGCTGAACAATTCACACAGCACATATTCAAAATAAAATGCATAATTTATTATGTTGGTATTCTAAAAACAAGTTAGTCTTGGTGTTGAGCTAGGCTACATTTGCTTTAGTGTTACGAAAAATTGTTATAGAGCAGATCTATCAAAACACAGCACTCCGCGTTACGTGCTGGCGTGTATAGTGTAATGTAATGAATAAGGGCTTTTAGGTACTTCTTATCCAGTGGCGAAAAATTAATTCCCTGTACAAAATAGGATAACGTTGATATTGATATTGATAGCTGTTTTCGTAATTGCCTTTCAATTTGTTTAAACTTTAGAGCCTGGTTACTCACAGTAAATTCTGAAAAAACGCGCCAAACATTTCCAATCAACATTCGGTGGCCAGAGTCATTTTCGTTTCATTTTTATTTCAATTTGTTCACCATCTGACTTGTTGTGTTGAACCTTTAATTTTATTTCATAATAATTCAGTTTACATTGATGTGGAAATGGTTTTAGGTATGACATCGTCCCGATATAACACTGTCGTATTAGAGTATTTTTCATGAAACAAGTCCAGCGACAATTAGTGGAACTTAGTTTTTTTCTACGGTAAATTCATTAAATTCTTTCGCTCGCTCTACCTAAAGCCCTGCGTCTAGACTTCTTTCGTGAAAAGCACTCTAGCTAATTCCCTTTGATTTTAGCTTTTTCTAGCTATAATCATTATTATAAGGTCAAATTTACACCAAGTCCGAGTCAAATGATATGGCCTCTCACGTATTTAGAAGTATAATTTAAAAAATAGCCAATACCTACAATTGAAAAACGCGCTTGTGCAGAGTGAGCTGGTATTTCCACATATTAAGTAATGGTACTCCTTCCTTTGAATTTACTCTGAATAAAGTAGTTTTTTTAGATTCTTAAACGACGATTTTCTTCGTATGTGTAGTATAAAGCACTATGTATCACTAGGGAGGGCAATTCCTACGTCGTCGCGTGTTTTGAGGCCGCTTCGCGTATAATTGTCCAATTCTGTCCTCACCGTTTTAAAGATTTGTCTAAAACTTATGTAATATAAGAAAACAAATCACAAAATATGACCAATAAGGGTGTAATTGTCTTTGTAATACATATATTAAACTAGCTCCAATTATTTCGCAAGGAACTTTAAAAATTATTTTTAGGGTATTATTTTTATTTCTTTGTATGTAATAATAATTACTAAACTTTTTATAACTCTAGCTCTAGCTTTAAGTTTTTTTTATTCATTTGGTGTATTCTGTTTCCTGTGAGAGAGAATGAAATATTTTATCGTTTAGATCAGATATTCGTCATATTTTGTGATTACTTTCATTACTTATACAGGGTGTCACGGAAAGGGTATACTAAGCCAAAAGGGGGTGATTCTAGACATGGAAGGTTCAAATAACCGTAGAACAAACGTTGACCGTTTGTTCGACGGTTATTTGAATTTGATTTTTTTTATTTACGTGTTTTCCAATGTATATATTATTATTGTTTTGAAAATTTAAAAGGATTAAAAAAATTTTTTTACTAATTTCATGACAAAACGCTGGTTTTGCTGAAAAATCATATGTCAAATACTTTGTAACTTTAAATAGGGAGAGTGCGTGTAAAAGAACACGAATAGAAAGAAAAAATATCGATTTTTTTCCAAATACAAAAAGAAACTAAATTCACAAAATCGTTATTCACAAGTTCACCTCCTTTCTGTGGCACCCTGTATAATATTCGCTTTAAATTGGTGAGGCTGAGGACAGAATGGGGCAATTTTGCGCGGAGTCTGCATGCTCATCCGGCCTCAAATGAAACCCTCGTTAAGAATTGATCAAGACATGATAAGAATTGATCATTAAGAATTTTCTCGTACAATGTATTATGTTATTTGTCAAGTTATGAAATTAAATCTGTTAATTTATGGTTATAAAAATCGATTGTGTAAAAGCCCTAAGAATATGATGACCTACATATTCAATAAAGTTATTTTTATATTATTTGTTTGGGACTTGGGCTTTTAAATCAAATGATTTAATTTATTTGTGTTGTTTTTTATTTGATATGGATATTTATTATGTTTATTAAACTTAATAAGTAGCACAAACATATTGTTGGCACTTACTATAACTTATTATGATTAAAGATTTTAAATGAATATTAATCTCTTACTTCTAAAGGACACCAAATAGGTGCCTACTATGTAATGTACAGGAGGTTTCAATCAAACTCCGATCCACTCTACATTTTTTAAATCGTTCTAAAATGAGAAGAGTGAATTTGTGGTGAGAACCTGTGGTGCGAAACAGCGCTACACAGAGTTGAACTACAAAATAGATTTGAGAAAATTTTGTCCAAAGAAAGTCCCGGTATTTTTTGTGTGAATAAAATGCCGATGATAAAATTTTAAAAATACTTTCTGAAAATGTTTGGCATTGAGGGCAGATTCCTACAACTATTTCATTTGACTTCATCTGCACAATGTTCTGCACTACTATTTCAAAAAAGTATTTATTAATAATAAGATGTAGGTGGGAAGGTATGTATGGTAACAAACATCCAAACAACTTCACAAACTTTAACTTTTTCAATTTATTAGTGTGATTATATTAATATCATTATTTCAATTAAATTCAAATAAGAAATTAAAGACAAAATTCCAGAAATTTACCCTTTCCTTTGGCAATGTTATGGTTCACCGTCAAAATTAATTTACAGGAACAAAGTAATTTCGTCCGCAGTTGGCTGTCAGCAGGGCGACCCTCTTGGTCCGGCCATATTTAGCCTTGCCATCCAACCAATCATTCAACGTCTCCAATCCAAGCTCAATGTTTGGTATTTGGATGATGGAACATTAGGTGGAGAGGTGAACACAGTTTTTGATGATCTAAAAATCATCACAGACGAATTTCAAAAAATAGGTTTGGAATTAAATTTTTCAAAATGCGAGCTTTTTATTTCGGACTCTTGTGTAGACAAAAACAATATCATTGGAAAATTCAATAGTTTAGCCCCCAACATTACAGTTGTAGATAAATGTTCACTTCGACTCCTTGGTTCACCAATTCTTGATGAGTCTTTTCAGTCATTTGTAGATGAGAAAATTCAAAATTTCAATAAAACTTCGGACAGATTGCTCAAAATTAATAGTCATAGGTATGGCTTTTACAATTATTCGGTTCTGTCTATTTGTACCTAAATTTACGTATTCTTTGAGATGTAGTCAACTGTGGAAACACAGCGAGCTCTTGGAAGGCTTAGACAACATAATAAAGAATACTTTATCATCGGTTTTGAATATTGATTTAGATGACAAGGCATGGTCGCAGGCCTCCCTACCTGTCAAATTGGGAGGCTTAGGTATACGCAAAATTTCAAGTGTAGCCCTGCCAGCGTTCTTGTCTTCTGTCTACAGCACTAGTTCTTTAGTTGACAAAATTTTAAAGCCTTCTCGTTTGGTCCCGGTTGGAATGTCATTAAAAATTTCATTTTTAGACGAAGCTCGAACGGCTTGGCATAATGCTTGCCCCGATGCTGCTCCCCCAAAATCACTTTTGCCCAACGCAATGGGACGGGCCTCTGTGTGAGTTGACACGGAATTGTTTGTTACAAACGTGCTCCAGCTCTGCGGATCGTGCCCGCCTCCTGGCCGTTTCTAAATGGGAGTCAGGACATTGGTTGCAAGCATTTCCTTCATATAACACTGGTACTTTATTGGATCCCGTAACTTTCCGTATCGCAACATGTCTTTGGTTGGGTGCAAGGTGTTGCGCGCCTCATCAATGCCAGTGCGGTACTGCTGTCGAACAGCTTGGTCATCACGGATTATCGTGTACTAGGGCAGCCGGTCGGATATCTCGCCACGCCAGCCTTAACGACATCATCCGGCGGGCCTTTGTCACCGCTAACGTACCAGCTATTCTCGAACCGAATGGTCTGTTACGTGACGATGGTAAAAGGCCCGACGGTATGACACTAGTCCCATGGGAGTTAGGGAGGCCCATTGTGTGGGACGGTACATGCGTCGACACACTTGCGCCTTCCCATCTTCCGAGGACATCCGTGAGGGCAGGCGCGGCGGCAGATTTGGCCGAAGATCTCAAGAGGCGCAAATATGCAGGTCTCGACAGAGCCTACACATTTGCTCCTCTTGGAGTCGAGACCCTAGGTCCGTGGGGTACCGAGGCTCTTCGGGTTTTCAAAAAATTATCTGAGCGTCTGGTCGAAGCGACGCGTGACCCGAGAGCTGGTCAGTATCTGGCACAGCGCATCAGCATTGCCATACAGCGGGGCAATGCAGTTAGCTCAATTGTTTCAATTGTAAATACTAATTATATTATAATTTTCTTTGTGAAAAAAAAAAATAAATAAATAAATAAATTCAAAGAATTCATAAAGTTTCTATCTATCTACAATACCGACTGACTCGGCTTCGAAGATTTTACATCAAGCTCATTCATTATTATAATAACTAAGATATGTACATAACAACTTGGTAGCTAAATTTAAACTAGCCAAACGCTTTAAAAACTTTAAAACGCTTTAAAAACGCTAAATTTATTAAGTAAGCTGCTACTTGCGTAGTATCCTTACTATCCAAAAACATTATGCAACCTACCTTACCAGAATACTGAACCCTGATTATTGGTTCTCGGACCACTCATTTTGTGAAACGCTTCGTAAGCGCGATCTAGCGCTCGTTCACGCTTACTAGCGACATCTAGTTATAATTTTATGAACTAATTTTCAAAAGTTCAAAACCCAACCCAATATAAATAGCATATTCGTTTTACAAAGCGAGCCATATTGTGTAATTACATAGAATAAATAAAAATGGAATAAATAAAAATGAAATTCGTTTATTCTGATATACAATATCAAAACAAGTAACTTAGATATTATACAGATAAATTAACAGAAATCAAAAAACAAGTACAACTAAAAACCAACTTGTTAAAATAAAAATAGAAAATTCTAATATAACTATATAATTATGTAAGTTCATAATTATCTTTAATTGTGTTTTGTACTAGCTGGGCAGTCGGCAACTAGTATATTGTACAACCTTCCTTGGCTTCAAACTGGACAGTGCCCTGACGTGAGCGCGGCACATCAAGAAGTACAGTGAGAAAATGGGTAGGGAGGGCCAGCTTTGCACTGTGGCGGATTTCTGCGATCTTGCCGAACACATGGTAAGGAGCCTCTACTTCGCGTCATTCTGCTCACAGCACAATACGGTATCGAACTCTTCGGACGCGCTGCAGTCTATGAATATATATGAATGGGGTTTCTTTGTCGCATACATAGGGACGGAATAATATAACCCTTCTTCTTGCGCACTCGGGTATAAAATACACTTATTCAGTAAATAAATAAAGCTAGACAATCCACACAGCATCATCTAGCCCCGAAGCTAAGCAGAGCTTGTGTTGTGGGTACTAGATGACTGATATACTTAATACAATAACGAGATATTTTTAGGGTTCCGTACCTTAAAAGGAAAAAAGGGACCCTTATAGGATCACTTTGTTTCCGTCTGTCTGTCTGTCTGTCCGTCTGTCAACCCTCTTTTCTCAGGAACGCCTGGACGTATCGAGTTGAAATTAACTTCAAATACTCAAGTCCCTCCTGGACCTCTTGGAGCCGCGATATAAATAAAACTTCTAAGTCAACGCACTCAAAAGTTACAGCCGTTTATGTCCGAATATTTTGAAATTTCCAAGGGAATACATGCACACAAAACCTATTGGGTACTTCCCGTAGAATTATGAAATTTGGCAAGAACCAAGGCCTTATAGCACAAATGAAGGAAAAAATCCGAAAAAAGTAAATTTGTTGTGTATTTAGAAAAAAAAAAATTGTTTCTCTCGCTCGACCAAAATATACAGGGTACTTACATCATGTTGACCTAGAAAGTATCATGAGATTTGGCAAGAAACAAGGTCTTACAATTAAACGGAACCCTTAGTGCGCGAATCTAACTCGCACTTGACGTTTTTTTTATTATAAGTACATAGAAAATACTAAGAACACTCGGTACAAATATTTGTTGATCGTACAAACATTTATTCCAAGGCGGGAATCAAACCTACAACCTCCTGCAACACAGGCGGACCCTCGCCCGCCGCGCCACATTGCTCGTCGAGAAAGCCGAGAGCAGAAGCTAGTAAAATATAAATATTGACGTTTACTAATCGAAGATGCTTGCTTTTAAGGAATTAGTAGACAATCTAGTTGTGTTGGGATGGAATTCGTTGTGATCATAACAAGAAGAGGAAAACAACATAGTTATTTTAGAGGTACTTGTAAATCTCGTCTACGGCTGCAGTCAGTGATCAGAACCCGAAAACAGCTCATCATGGCATTAGAAAAATCATTACATTTAAGTTTTCTAGTCATTATATTATCATTCAAAAATGTAAGTACCTACCTACAGTATTAATGGAATTATATGCTTGACGTAGATATAATTTACGTTTTCGAGCATAGAGTGTGAAAAATTTAAGTTTCTCGCCCCAAAATATATTCTAATGTAACTTGTTATAAATAAACACGATAGCTCTGGACTGCGATTGACTACTAAAGTCATTTACAACGGATTATCAACCTAATATTTAAATAAAATGATTGATAGGATAGGCTAGGTAGAATAACTAAATGCGACGATATTTTTGGGGGCTAACAAGTGGTTTATAAACAGGGATATGCTACCAATCCGGGCACCTTCTTCTGGAAGCCTAGTCTGAGCATTGACCTTACCGTGGCGACTCCAGGTGAGTTCATTTTCACCTTTGTCCTAGAAGCGTAAATATAAAAGTTCTAGATCTTCTTAATACTTCGTAGAACTTCTTCAATTCATAGCTTCAACTTCGTGGAACTGCTAGAACTTCCTAGAAGCGAGTTTTTCTACATGATCCTAGAAAATCAAAATCAAAAACTCTTTATTTCCATAAATACAATACACTTAGAATAGAATTTAGGATCTATCCAGATAATCTATCTATCTAGACCTATCTATTATAGATCTTAGATCAATTAGGCTTCAACCATACTGCTAGCCTAGAGCTGGCGTTACGACGGCGGCTGGCGCGAAATATTTATTTATTTATTTATTTATTTATTTAAAGACCAACAGTTATAATATTCTATGTTTACAAATAGTCTCTTAAGTTTAAACAGCCCTTACAGGTCTTTCAAAATATGATGATGACTTAATTATGCTCCTACCAAAATACATTACTTATAGAAATAGAAATATGAAAGCTTAGTGCAACAAAAATCCTCTACATAATATTTTTGATTAAAGTAAAGGTACATATAATAGAATTAAGAAAACTGCATCTTAATTAATACAATGTTCTTTGTTTTTTTTTTAATTAATTAGTTTGAAACTTATTACTTGTCAAGAGTGGCGAAACAAAGAGATTAAGTTATCAAACATATGAAACCACCGTTTGCGTTCATACTAACTTCAGTATGAACGCAAACGGCGGCGGTTTCAGTCGGTTCCTGTCACTTGACTATGACCCGAGTTCACCAACAGACAGTTAAATTTTTAAACAGTTGTTTTAACGTTTTTGACACAAATTTTCATACATGAAACGTCAACGTTAACCGACAGAGCAGCTGATTTCTCCGATTTTCTATTGGTGAACACAGATGTAAGGGTGCATTTCCACGTCTGACGCGGAGATGGGCGGAGTGGAGAGAAGCGGACCGTGAATCGGTCAATCACAGCAGTGCAGTGGACATTTTGAGTACGAACGTTTAATGTATGAAAACTTGTGCCAAAAACGTTCCTAGCGCGACGGTCTTGTGCGAGTAAGCCCGCCCGCCCCAGGCTCACAGTATGTTTGAAGTCATATAGGACGTTATGCATTGGCTTCATAATCGTCACCATGTTGAACCAGTAGTGTAGAAGTTAAGTGCCATTTTAGGTACTATTAGGCGATCAACATACTGCCACGCACCACGCTGCATGTTGCATTAATGCATGTTCTGACGTTGCTTGTAAGTATCTCCTTTGTATAGAAAACACGCACAGTGCAACACACGGAAATAGCATCCACGCGCGTAAATGCAGATCACGCGCTCAAGCACTGAGAAACATGCACCCCCGCGCGTAGGTGCGGGCGAGACGCACACCGAGTCCCGCAGTGCCGTGCGTCCTGCACTCCCGCAAGTACGCGCGTAGGTGCGTCGACACGCAACATGCAGCGTGGTGCGTGGCAGTGTGTTAACCGCCTTAGTCCATGACATGGATGGTGGTAGGTGATGAACCCAAAGCGGTTTAATTCGATCTCCTTTGCCCGTAGGA
Organism: Eupithecia subumbrata; assembly: GCA_949316285.1. Classification (NCBI taxonomy): domain Eukaryota; kingdom Metazoa; phylum Arthropoda; class Insecta; order Lepidoptera; family Geometridae; genus Eupithecia; species Eupithecia subumbrata. The sequence continues at coordinate 15,904,863 of OX438642.1, forward strand.
ATCCGGATTCACATTTCAGTCTTATCGTCAACAGGTTTTCAGTGGATTATATTGAAACAGCTCCTTAATTTAAGTCAATCAGATAGTATAGATATCGCATAATATATTATTCATCTTAAGTTTTTATTTTTATAGTGCGTAAGCCTCACACTCTGGCAAATTTTTAAGAAATTAAATAACATCGCAAAAAAATTTAGCACATTCCGGTACTGACGGAAGGATGCGGGTTCAAGTCCCGCCGAAGTCGTAAATTTTTGCGATGTTATTTAATTATTCATCTTGTAGAATTTTCGCCGCGTAGAGCCTTTCGCGTGCGATTTCAAAGCGAGGCGAGTTCGCAGCGAGCACGCCGCGACGACGCCGTGTGCGCGCAGTCACTTCGCGGCTACTATTTGATTAAGGGCAGAAAAAAGATCATAAATACCTAGTAGCCTAGGGCTGAACAAGATCCAATGAGATCCTACTTAATATTAAAAACGAGAGTGTGTAAGTATGGATGGATGGACGGATGGATGTTTGTTACTCTTTCACGTAAAAACTACTGAACGGATCTGGATGAAATTTGACACAGAGATAGATTACAGTCTGGAATAGCACATAGGCTATATTTTATCCTGGAATTCCTTCAAATTGTTTATGTGAATCACTAGCTGATTGTCATAGATAGCTATATAAATAATTTTCTATGGCGTGATTTCAGCATCACCAAAAGCTTCAGATGCCCTACCACCTACCAGGCGCAACCTTCAAAAAGGGGTCGTTGTAATGATAAATGGTTACGAGGCCGGAATGACAATAATGGCTTTGGTCTCTGGGGCGCAGCTCAGCAAAGTTGATTCTTCCTTCAACCCCTTCTCGGCTTCCTTCTACACCAATGCCTACAGATGGGGATTAAGACATTTTAGCATGTAAGTCATTATGGGCACTACCCCCAAAGATTTAAATCGTTAGATAAGTCCTAACACCAAAAACTGTGATATTGTCTTTGAATGCGCGCGGTAACAAAATGCCGACGCACGCGCACTATGAGTTGTTAAAAATAGTGTTTTCGTCACTAACTGTTAACTAACTAACTGTTATTAATACTATTTATTGTACAATCATATTGCACGAACAATTATGAAAAACACACCAAAAAAATCTACATCACCTGATTCCATATGAGCGAGCTATCTCATTTCATTTTATTTTAATTATTCATTTGTTACTTTAATGGGTTTTGTTGCGGGACCATCGATCAGGGTATCGGCCGGCCAACAGGAAACTAATATTTTTTAAAGGTTTTTTGTTATTATAGTGCGTAACCCCCCCACACTCAAGATAATTTCTAAGGAATCAAATAATAACGGACGGACACTAACGGACAAAAATCTGTAGAAAGTCGCAAAGATTTTCGACTCCCACGTCAATTGACCTCGTGGTGTAGTAGGTTAGCACATTCCGGTACTGACGGAAGGATGCGGGTTCAAGTCCCGTCGAAGTCGAAAATTTTTGCGATATTATTTGATTTCTTAGTAAAAAAGTCTTTAGTTATCCGCTATAGCATCAGCTATCTGCCAATGAAAGTGAAATCAAAAACGGTCCAGCCGTTTCTAAGATAGGCTCAAACGAACAGAATGACAGAGACCACATTTAAACAAGATCCGTCCAGTGCGAGTGTAACTCGCGCGCCGAGGGTTTTGAACGTTAGTAAACAAATATGTACCAAAAGTACCGGTTAGAGACTTCGCAATTTAACGAATACCTAAGAATAGTAGGTACCAACCTACATTTCAGATGGATCTCTCTGCATGCTTCGGTTAAATGGGTGGTTCGGTTAAGTGGGTAATGGTAAATTTTTCGACTTTTTTCGAAATATTTCAAAAAGTATGATAGCTACAGAAATTTTAAAAACTGGTTTGAAATGTCCAAACCGATACCTTACATTTGATACCCCACTCGGTGGGGTAGCCCCCCTTTTGAAAATTATTCCTTTTTGACCATTTTTCAAAAAGTGTTCTTTTTAAAGATTTCTCTATATTTTCCCTGTAAAATATAGATCCATATCTACAAACGCTTCATACATTTTAAATGGATCGCTCTGCAAACTTCGGAGATAGGGGGGAATGGGTATTTTTTCGAATTTTTTCAAAATATTTCAAAAAGTATGAAACCTACAGAAATTTCAAAAACTGTTTTGAAATGTCCAAACCTTTTATTTGATACCCCAATCGGTGAGGAAGCCCCCCCTTTTGAAAATTATTCCCCCCCTTTTTAACCATTTTCCAAAATGTGTTCTTTTTTCAAACTTCTCTATATTTTTCCTGTAAAATATAGATTCATGTCTATAAACGCTCCATACATTTAACATGGATCGCTCTGCAATCTTCGGAGATAGGAGGGGGGGGGGGGGAATGGGTATTTTTTCAACTTTTTTCGAAATATTTTAAAAAGTATGAAACCTACAAAAATTTCAAAAAATATTTTGAAATGTACAAAATGATACCTTTCATTTGATACCCCATATGACTCTGTAGGTATCTTTTAAAATTTCGGCATCACAATTTGTATGGAAAATGTTCATTTTAATTTTTCATTTATTTTCATTTATTTTTATTTAAATTTCAAGTTGATAGCTGCAGTAGTTTTTGAGTTATTAAGGGTGGAAAAAAGGACAGACAAAGCGAGACCTAAGGGTTTTGAAAGCGATCTTCGATCCTCAGAACCCTAAAAATGTTTGTGGTGGTATTTATTATGACATGTATACAGGATGTTTGATATTGCAACTGGCATTTTATTTTTTGGGATATAGAGGTTTCTCTAGTAGAATCCATGTCGTAAGTTTCACGGTGGCTCTATAATAACATTTGAAATTTTTGAAAATCTGTCAAAATTTCGTCTTTAAATCGTCATAATTATCTTTTTTGTTTGTGGTTGTAATGCCACAAAGTGTGCTGTATTTTTAAAGTATTATACTTGCATAGTGTGAAGGCAGCCGACTTGAGCAAATTTTGTGATTTTAATTCATATATTCAGAAGAAAATATAAAATAGTGTCTGCTTAATCACGACCCTAGCAGACAAGTATCTCTTATTTTGACCGCCTAATAAACATTTTTTTTAGGTCATCTAGCTTATAGTTGGAAAGGGCAATAACCGAAAGTGAAATTTTTAATTAATTATGAATTTTAGTTTTTTTTTATTTAAATGCTCAGTAGAAATAACAAGATCGATTAAGAAGAACAGTATCCATTAAGAAAATCGTGACAACTTTTCACAGTTCTTCACAAAATTTTACTTTGAGTTCTCGTAGCTTTTTTTCTTTGTGAAGGTATCATATAACAATTTCCATAATATACATTAAAAAATAAAGCACAATTTACTTTTTGGCGTTACAACCACAAACAAAATAGTTATGACGATTTATAAGCGAGATTTCATGACCCCATTCATAGATTTCATGAGAGTCCATGACCCCCACAACTCCTCAAAAAATGATGTTTGTCGCAATACAAAACACCCTGTATCAAATGGAAATTGCCTACTATCAAATGCATTTAGTAAAAGCTGTTATTTTGACATTTCAAAGAGACTATAAATTTTTTTTTTTTTAATTATTTATAATAATTTATATTATAGGATGCCACAGTGGATCGGAGGAACTAAGAGTTATTACCAAACCACCGAAGCCTGGAACAGGAGATTTTACTTCTTAGACGCGTTTATTCCAAAGATTTTGAGAAAGGCATTACCTTACGTCAAACAAGAAGAGTGGGATAAGGAAGAAAAAGATATGGTCCTTTTCAAAAAATACGCAGAATCCGCTTTTGGAAAAGGGTTTAGGTACCCAAGTAAAAAATTTAACGACTTTAAATCCTGGGAAACCAAGGAATCCAAAGAAAGATTCCAACTTTCATCGATTTCAACAGAAGAGAAAATAAGTAAATAGCCAGAACTGTACAAGATAGACATTTTATTTGGACTAATCTCTGCTTCATAAAGCTAAGTCATATAATGACAAATTTCCCTACAGAATCTTGGTGAAACCATCCCTTACTTAGAACTTATCTAGGTTTATAATATTTTACTGAGTGTGTGCCAATAAGGTTACCTAAAGGTAAGACAATATCGAATAGGAAGCTAATGTACAGATATAATAATTAATAATTAATGTAAATATTGTAGGTTCTAAAATAAAATGCCCTATAATCATTGTTATAATGAAGTAAGTTGATACTATACTGCAATAAGCAATCTAGAGATTAAATGTTGATAATAACGTACTTATTATCAACATTTAATCTCTAGATTGCTTATTGCAGTGCTACTTATGGCAACTCATGAAATTATATCTACAGGTACTATATTCGGTTCTAGAATTCAAGATATTTTATGTTACCACGGACATAAAAACACTAACTGATAACAATGTTATAAAACATAGAGGTAACAGCAATCTCACCACTAAAAACAAGTGCAGAAACTTCAGCAACGCCAAATTGCACAAACAAGAAGCAATAGAGAAGCAAATTCGAGTTAAAAATGGATGAAATATAAATGCAATGCAAAATTATTTATCTTTGATTGTCTGTGATTTGCTCCATCCAATTGTTATCAGTGACGTATTATCTCCTTTTTAACATAAAATATTCTAAAACCGACTAAAGTACCTATAGATATAATTTCATGAGTTGCCATAAGTAGCACTGCAATAAGATTGCTCGATCACAATCACAATACGAAATCTAATTTGTAGATTATAGTATTAGTACCTAAATTGTATCAGGTTGTATTACATTATCTACTTTAAGAAGTACATAGAAATTGTAAATATTTTTAATTATTTAACTAAATGGTTTTAATATGCCAAAGGCATAAAAGTAAATAATGTTCCTCCTCCTTACAAACTACGCCCGCATTATGTAATGCTCAGTCATTGATATAAATACTTAAGTACTTAGTGTTTTTGTACGGTAAAAGTATTACTCAAGCTTAGAATAGAATAGAAGATCTTTATTTGTGTGACATAAAACGAGAACAAAATTTAAAAATTTAAAAACCCCACGAAAGTTTTTCATGAAACATGGCTAAGAACACTCTAGATAAAATTATCTATCACACAAAAAAAAAACTAAACAAAAATCGGTTCATCCGTTTGGGAGCTACGATACCACAGATAAATACACAGATACACAGACAGACACGTTAAACTTATAACACCCCTCTCTTTTTGTGTCGGGGGTTAAAAATGAAATTACTTATAACTACTATTGAACCCAATAAAACACAAAAAGGTCACCAGCTCAGCTTAATGCTGCTATGGCACAAAGGTCTTAGCAGCGCTGGTTTTCAGCGGTGCCAGGTGATAAGTGCAGCGCTACTCGCTACACCTATCTTACACACATAGCTTTAAGCAAAATAACAGAGCGAACCTTAACACTAATTAAATTTAAGTTAAAGATATACATAATTACACATTTATACAATAGTAACGGTAGTTAGTAAATAGATTTCTAAAATAAATAAATAAATAACCTATATAAATTGAATTTATCTCAGCGTTCAATGTATGTTTGTGTGTTTGTGCGTGTTTTGTGAGTGCACCAGAGGAGACCGGTCTCATGAGAGTCCGGGCATAGATCGACCGATTGATACGATGAATGATTCATTTAAAGGTCGATTTACACCAAACGAGCGAATGCTCATTCTATCCCCACTACGTCAAATTCTTCTAGTGTAAACAGGCGTAGAGCATTATTTCGTTGTTCTTAGTGCGTTCGCAAAGATTCTATAGAATATTCTAAGAATGCTCGGTCGCTCGATGTAAACGGAGATAGAGCGCGCGAACAGTTGCCTTAGAGCGTTCTTGCGTGTTCGGACGTGCTCGCGCCCCTGAGCGGTCTCTTCAAAGCGTTCTTGTGTTCTAGCGATTGAATGCTCTTGTTCTAGCTCTAGCTCTTGGTTCGTTTGATGTAAACGCTGAATACGAGTTTTCGTTTACACTAAAAGATCACGAAAGAATGCTCTTGTTCTAGCTCTAGCTCTGTGTTCGTTTGATGTAAATCGACCTTCATACAAATCTTTTTGTGTCACACGAGCGGCGTCTATTGTTTTTTTTTTTTCATATTATTATGCTGAAGGTATCATACCTAAACTGTAAAATGAACTTTGAAAACTTTCTTTGATTAACGTAATTATAAGAAAGAAAAGACAGCGGCGCTAGTTTGAGTCATAAATGCGCCTTAACCATTTCACGTGACTCGAAAAATTATGCTCGTCTGGCTTTGACCTCACAGATTTTTAAAAGTAAGTAAAGGGGGATAGTTGTCTACTACGATACAATTATGTAAAACTCACTCAATTTTAGGTTAAGTATCGGTGGTTCGTTTAGAAATATTCTACTTCTCGAGTTTGGCTAGTGTATGTTTGTAAGAAGTAGGTACCTCGATACCTTAGAGTTTACTTAAGCTTTGCGGAAAATTCGACTTAAACAATTCGTCTAAATCAATTCGACTAAAACAATTCTTCTAAAAAAGTTTCGACTAGTAATAAACGACTAAAACAATTCGTTTCAACAACAAATTGTGTGTCATACATATGTTGACACAAAATATTTTTGTTGTTCATATGGCTCTGGGTGCAATTATAAATATAGTTAATGTTGAAACCCAACACCGCTTCGCGGGGGTGGGACGCCTACAGGTCGGGTTAACTCAAGATGGAATTTCTTTAGTCGAATTGTTACTAGTCGAAATCTTTTTAGTCGAATTGATTTTCAGACGAATTGTTTTCATCGAGTTTTCCGTAGACGTAATTATCTAATAATCATAAAATGAAACTGATTGACTTTTATAAATTAGTTTTAGATACTTAGATCTGCACCTAGGTTATCTTGAATAATAATGTGTTCCACATAAATGCTATGTTCCAACATAGTTGATAATCTTACTTTGGTAGGTAACATAAGGTAGATAAGAAATTCTGGAGATACCGGAAACAAAAAAGCTTTAGGAATAAAATACTTTTAAAATGGCATATTTGAGTTTTTTTAAGAAGATCACCATTTACCTACCAAGCCTACTATAACTATATTATAAATAAATAAATAATGCTGGACAATCCACACAGCACTATCTAGCCCCAAAGTAAGCTACTCAAAGCTTGTGTTATGGGTACTAGATAACTGATATATTTAATACATATTATATACATAGATAGATATTTTTTTTATTATACATAGAAAACACCCAGACCAACGAAACAAATTTCTGCAGATCGTACACAAATTTGTTCCGAGGCGAACCCGCAACCTCTTGCGTCGCAGGCGGGCTCTCGCCCGCTGCGCCGCTGAGATCGTCATTATAATACACTTACTGTAAAAATATTATTGAATCGAAATTAGTTTTATCATTGGTTTCTAAATTATTGCGGACAATTACTTTTGCGCTAGTTTTTTTCCGTATAAAAACCATAACAGTATAAAACCGCAAAATAACCCCCTTAATTTTAATTCATAAATAGGAATTGTGAATGTTATTTGGATGAAGTATCGTAAATTTAATGACTTTGTTTTAGTACAAGTGCGGTTATTGATATCCGCCTATCAAATTTGTTTGCTATTTTCATATTAAATTTCGCTGTGAAAGAATTCAATACTAATAACAACAATTATAATATTCAGCTATGTTTCACTCAGTGGCTGCAATTCATTCGATGTGCATCATGTCTTTGGAAAAGTCATTGCTTATAACGTTGTTGGTGATTCTTTTTTCCGTTAAATATGTGAGTACCTAACTTTATGACTCCTTTAAAGGCTCCACACACAGAAACCGTGGCCGGGCCGGAGGCGAAGGCGTGCGGGTTGTAATGAGTGAATTTAAATGAGAGATTACATATACACCGCCGGGCGGCTTGTGTGTATCTCTCATATAAATTCGTATGATACAACCCGCACGCCTTCGCCTTCGGCTCGGCCACGGCTTCTGAGTGTGGAGGCTTTTAATGATACGAGTGCCTTAGAGCTCCCTATGGAGTCTCAACACCAAAGTCGGGGCGACAGTAAGGGAAGATTTCTTTTAGACCAGGCCGTGCCCGAACGTGCTATGTAGTGGCCCGGACGGGGCACGGATTTGAAACTTTACATACATTTTGTATGAAGCAGCTTATATTCAACAGTGTATGGTCAGTGTCCCGTCCGGCCCGTCTAGCGTTCTCTTCGGCTCCGCCCCGGCCTCGGCCCGGCCCGAACACGGATCGGTCTAATATAAATCAGCCCTTAGTCGACTATCGGCTGCCTGCGAATTATTCGTCCTTACACCATCGATTTATATCGATGGTGTAAGTACGAATAATTTGTAAGAAGCTTAATAGCTTAGGATAGCCTAGCTAGTAATATCCACCGGGGCGGGCAACAGCGCCCCCTGCAGAACATTTCTACCACGGACCTGCGATCCCGAACCCGCATGACCAGCGTGGGGATTACGGGCATTGCCCCCCATGTGATAAAAGCCAATAAGGCGCTTATCAGGGGGAGGTCTGCGGTCAGTAGTGGACCAATACAGGCTGTTGAGGTTAAGGTTACTAGCTTCTTAGAAAAATGGGGAGATGATCAATCCCTCCATATCTCCCCTTTTTACTTAGTGGAAGGCTCAAATTAGGTGCAATTAGGTCCACCCACCAGTCATAGTTGACCGGCGGCAGCGGCGTTCGTGTTACGCGTGCTTGCTACGACGTAATTATTTAGTGTGATTTATTGACTAAATGACAATGCCTTAAATAGCAATGCCCTCATATTTAATTATTATAATTATTGCACAAGATTGGAAATGTAACTGTGAGCGAGTGTTTGTCTGTATTTGCAACACAGGTAATTCTGAGGTACTTATCTCATAAACTGTAAAAATAAGTCATCTGTACCTAATCGTTAAGGTAAACAAATTATTAAGTACTAGAATATGCCCGCGGCTTCGCACGCGTTGTTTCTATGGAAACGTTTAAAGGTGATTTCTATCCCATGGGAACTCATTTATGGGATAAAAAGTAGGCTATGTTTGATTCCAGGATTAGAATTACCTGTGTGCAAAATTTCAGCCCGATCCGATCAGTAGTTTTGGCGTGAAGAGGTAACAAACATCCATATATCCATCCATCCATCCATCCAAACTTACGCATTTAAAATATTAGTGTGATTTTGTGGTAGAGTAAGCGCTGGCAGAACGGTGCTACAAATTTTACATATATATCTATACTGTTAACTGCCTACTAATACAAAATATACGTACTTACACTGAAATTTCGCACCAACTTGCTGGGCTATGTCGTTGAATTTTGTGTGTAGACTCCATAAGGAAGGTTGAAGGTTCTTACAGGCTGGAATGTTTACTTTTGTTAATTCAATTTTCAGGGGTATGCCGCTTCTCCGGGAACTTTCTTTTGGAAACCTAGTCTCGGAGTGGACTTAACTGTTCCCGAAACACGTTAGTACATTTTTTATATTTTTATAGTACATTGTTTTTAATAATTTATTTATTAGTATTAGTTATAGGGAACCAATTTCACTATTATCCCTTTGATAGGTAGTTGATATCCGTGGATTTTCTAGGCCAACACAAAATCCCATATTCTCGTTTCGAAGTTGATTTTGAGAAATAATTGCCAGTACTAAAGCAAAGTAGGAAAGAGTTAAATCGTCAACTATATAGTGCAAGTTCTGCTAAAAACAAAAACAAGAAAGATGATTTATGGTGGTCTTGCTTATAAACATTGTATCATGCGTTTGGCCAGAGTATAGGGAGCATTGCTACAAAAAAGTTCATATACAGATACCATTTACTTAATACATTTATTATCATTGTGTATTCGCGTGGATTCTTACGAAATTGCATGAAAGGGTGCATTCGACAGAAAACAGTGAATTAAGATTATGACTGAGATTTAAATTCTTAAAGTTACTATAGGTGTCTACCTATACACATAACTGGGGGATCTCTGTAAAATCCTGTCACAATAAGAAAACAAACGCCACTTTTGGCTAAATAAATAATAGATTCAGGCGTTGCGGAAATCCATTGTATAATATTAGGATAAAACAATATTTAGTAGGTAACAATTCCGCGCAAAAGCTAACTGACAAGATCCAACAAAATGAGATTCGCGTGTACCGCCCGCCCTCCCACAAATTGCTCCCACTTGCAATCAGAGAAAGTAAACAACAGACTTACGCAATACAAAATTGCCCAGTAAATTACCCACCAACTCCAAGAATGACCACAACTTAATTTGCAAAAGAAAAGTCCACACCAACCACACACTGAAAAAACTCATCAAAAGTAAGTCGTCAACTAGTTTCGTCTCTCCACGAGACATCATCAGGACACCACAACAATACTCGACTTTGACACTGAGACCGCAAAGCAACAACGACAGAGTCCTGCCAGCGACGTTGCCTCTCTTCACTTTTAGCGTTTGTTACTGTGACATGGTTCTACAGAGATCCCCCAGTTGTGTGGTCTACTTATAGGTGAGTAACAAAATTTAAATCTCTTTGAAAAGTTACTAGATGAGTAACTTTTAAAACTTAGGTAAATCTGTCATACATATAACAGGAAATAGTTCTTATATTTATGGCTATGCTAGCCATAAAAATAGCCTTTGAAAAAGCTGCGAGATGAAATGAATAATCACCATTGCCGAGGTTGAACTATTTTCTGAGTGGAATCGTTTTATTTTCAGAGTCACCGAATGATATCGTGCCTACCAGAGGCAAGATCCAAGAAGGGGTGGTTGTTCTTATCAATGGCTATGACGTTGGCATGACTATAATGGCTATGGCCGCTGGGTTGACCAACGCCATAACCTATCCCACTCTCAATCCTCTATCTGCCGACTTCCACACGAACGCTTACAGATGGGCTTTGAGACATTTTAGCATGTAAGACTGATTTGATTGAACTTTATTAACAAAGACAAGATAAAAATTAAAACCTTTCCGACAGATTTTCATGAAACATGGCTAAGAACACTCGTGATAAAATTATCTACGACACGAAAAAAACTAAACGAAAATCGGTTCATCCGTTTGGGAGCCACGATACCACAGGCAGATACACAGATACACAGACAGACACGTTAAACTTATAACACCCTCTCTTTTTGCGTCGGAGGTAAAAAATTACAATCAAAATTTAGAAACAAATTGGAACTAGTATTTACCATTCCCAATCCTAGATAGTTTATGTAAATAAAGGCATTGCAAAATCATAGAAATATTGGTGGAAAATATGGTTTAGTAAACTAGTGATACTAAAGTATATCTATTATTTTTAAGAATAAATGATTACGATAATAATAAGAATATGAGATTACTTTTGTAATCGTAAATTAATTTAGTCTACAAACAACATTCGTAAAGAGTTGCCAGTTTACATTACATTACGTTTATTGATAATTAATTTCTACTATTTTTGGTCGAATTGCTACGTATTAACATCCACGTTTTCAACAAAATTTTATTGCTAAACGCAAGGAAGACCGTTTGCGTCGTAGTTTTCGTGTTGCCATCTAAACGACCGCAGCGCCCTCATTTATTTTCTAATCTTTTCGGTCGCACTGTATTTATGAGTGACTAGCTGTATTCTTACTACCCGTTTTCCCGTAGGAACGAAGCATTTTCCCGCGGTAAAAGTAGCCTATGTTCATCAGGAATAATGTGGGCTTCTAACGGAAAAATAATTTTTCAAATCGTTCCAGTAGTTTCGGAGCCTATTCAATACAAACAAACAAACAATCAAATCTTTCCTCTTAATAATATTAGTATAGATAAACTCAGGAATGCATCTGAATTGACCTGCGGTGCTGGGTCTTAAGACCTCCTTATTTATTCTATTCTATCTCCTTACATAATCTTCTTTTATATTTAATTCCTTTTTTATATCTAACGTAATTCTAATTTTAGGTTGCCAATCTTGCTGGGAGGCGGCAAGACGTATTACCAAACCACAGAAGTCTGGAAAAGAAGGTTCTACTTCTTGGATACTTTCATGCCTAATATAATGAAAAACATATTCCCTTACGTCAGTAAAGAAAGCTGGGCTAAGGAAGAGAGGGATATGAACTATTTCAAGAGATATGCAGAATCTGCGTTCGGAAAGGGTTATAGGTATCCAAACAAGAAATTCAATGACTTTAAATCATGGGAAACTGGGGAATCTTTAGATAATCTTGACTTGTCGTCCACTAGTCTGACATTAGGGGGGTAACAAACAATATATCGAGGAACTTTCAGAATATTCGTATTCTTTTATAAATAAATAATATACTTATTGCTAGACAGTTCACACAGCATCATCTAGTCCCGAGCTAAGCAGAGCTTGTGTTATGGGTATTATCCTACTATAATAATAGTCTTACCCTATCATCCTATCCTTCTAATATAATATTTATATCTACATCATAAAAGAGAAGAGAAAACTGACTCATCAAGAGATATCTGAAACTACAAGAGCTACGATGCTGAAATTTTGCATGGAGGTTAGGTACTTTCAGGACGTAGGCACCCGCTAAGAACGGATTTTTGGATATTCGTATTCTAAGAAGGTCAAAGGTCATTTTTATAATAACTTCAGAACCGTTACTGTTGGCCCTTCAAAATTTGTAGCGTACAAAGATGACTTAAAATAAACAGACACATGTTTCAGGGTTTGTTCAAATTCACACCCTAAAGGTCAATGGTGTGGAGTCAAAGTGAGGCGACTCACTGACATATCACGAAATCTCAGGAACTAGAAGAGCTTCGAAACTGAAATTTTACATAGAGGTTTCTTTAAGATGTAGGCACCCGTTAAAAACGGATTTTTGGAAATTCGTATTTTAAGGGGGGTCAAAGGTCATTTTTATAATAACTTTTAGAAAGTAGGTACTCGCTAAGAACGGATTTTGGAAATTCGTATTCTATGGTAGTTTACATGGGGTCGTAATCGAATAAGTAATATGTTAAACAAGCATTCTTATGGATGAAATGGGATTTATAGGTTTTCTTATACTATCTTTAAAATCGCAAAGAATTGGTTTTAAAACTTTGGCTTTGATATTTTACATGGTAACCAACATTACTTAGAGTACCTATTACTAAAGTCCACGCGAATGAAATCGCGGCGGGTCAGCTAGTAATTTATAAATGCGAAATTTTGTATGAATGTTTGTTACCACCAACTAATATAGTACCTATTATAATATCTGTGCCACCAATAATATACCTACTGTCGCAATGCAAATCGTCCCTTCCCCACCACAGCTTCTAACCGAGGTGTGTGCAGCGTATGATTATTGATTAGACAGAGCACTGAGTTTGTTAGCTCGATAATATCGACTCGTAGTTTAGCCGTTTCATTTTTGTATGATGTGGTACAGACAACACCATAGGCGTGCGGATTTCTCATGCATAGAGGCATACATGGGACCGCGCATGGGACTACGCAAATCCCATACAAAAATGGAACGAATGGTCTCTATAACTTCGAGCTCACTAAGAGCTCCACACAACCAAGTAGATATAGGTACCTGCCCAAATATTTGTCCAAATTGTCTATTTAATAATTATTTCCTTGGTAGGGATCCTTCCCACAGGCTTGCAGTTATCAAACCAGAATTACGAGCTAAATAAGCATTAATTTAAGTTCTATGTCGCAGATCGGCGTTTCTAGATTATCCGAGTTTTGTGCGGACAAAGGAAATCACCCTCCTTAGACGACAACTACCTACCCACTCTTTGATCTGAGGAATAATGGAATGTCAAGGAAGGTAGGTATGCCGTGTTGTCGTATCGTAGACGGAGAATCCAGGCCTACGAGTTTGGTTTGTGATACAATGAGGTACAACGACAAAGACAACTTCCTGTCAAGGGCTCGTGTTCTCTGGTCTTCTAGTTGCTTGGGGAACCCATGGTATAAGGGGGAACCGAAGGGTCTCTATTTTCATAGCTTTGGATTATTCGTTGGGCAGTAGCCTTGAAAGGTACAAAGAGAACACAATAACTACGGAAAGGCAGTCAAGAACGGTTATCAAGGCAACGGGCCTGTTTTTGTAGTCCTAACGGCCAGAATAGGCCTAGTAGGTAGTTATTGTAGTTAACGGTAGTTAATGTAGGTAGTATTCTCTTTGCCGAGGGCATTTCTAAATTACAGTTTTGAGTTTAATCTCATCTTTGCGATCATCAGTTATTTCCCATGGGTACCTACGTTCCGTTTTAAACGTTCCGTTTTAACGTTTCATTTTATGTACCTATTGAATTGAATGAGAAATTAAAGAGCGGTGCGGTTGCAGGTTGGAAAAACACCTGCCTGTGCTGCTCGCAATACCTAGACATTCAAAGACTCGTATAGCATACCTCCTAATATTATATAATTTTAATTGACTTATAAATGGTGTAACTACCTCAACCTCATCTCATCCTATATTGGTCCACTGCTGGACGCAGGCCTCCCACTGATAAACGCCTTATTGGCTTTTATCTCATGGGGGCCCATAATCCCCATGCTGAGCATGCAGGTTGGGGATCGCAGTTCGGTAGTAGAGTGGTTCTGCAGGGCGCGCTCGTGCCCGCCTCCGGTGTCTCCGGTGTCGGTATCCCATAATTGCCTCTTACAACACCCGTGAGAAAAGAGTTGAGGTGGTGCAAATTCTAAACCAGCACCACACAGCACATGCCGTGAGGTGTATTTTTCTGTGTATTTTTAACACCTCTTCTGCGGCAATCGTGGTATCGTGGTATAAATACCACGATTGCCGCAGAAGAGGTGTTAAAAATATAGTAGACGGGTTCGCGGCGATAATGCGCAATAGATCTGCGTCCCTGATGCGCAGGGTGCGTGACAACTCCAACAGCTACCTCATTTCTGAGAGGCTGGACACTGACCGTCTCTTTATGGAACACTGGACGGAGCGTATATTGTGCTCTCTTGACCAGTGTTCCATGGGTACTTTCATTGATTTTAAATTTGATTATGATTTCAGTGATCATTTTAATTGTGATCTTGATTAATAACTTTACTAGGTATGTATTGATTTTTATTTTTAATTTAATTTTTATCATATATGATTCGAATATGGACACTCTAACTTATTTTTGTATTATAATTTATTGTTGTCTGAAATAAACGAATTGAATTGAATTAAGAAAGTCTTCCATGTTTCGGGAAGCATGTACCTACAGTACATCAGTGTACGTACGTATATAGGGCCTCCGACAGCTGTCACATGGAGGGAAACTATCTTAAATATTGGACATAGAAAATTAACTGAAAGAAGACTTCATTTTGATTTTGAAAACAATTTAAGCCGCATTTATTCAAAAATCGATGATCAGACGATTTTCAGAAATCTTTGATTTTTTAATCGCTGAAGGCTGAATCGGGAATCGAACCCGCCAAATTGTAAAATCTGTTTTTAGGAGCACAGCAAAGTAAAAGGAAAGCCTAAGTACTAATTTTCCTGAAATTATAAATGTAAAATTTCATTTTCCTTTTATTTAAGATGCTATGTTATTTGGAAAAAATTATACTTACCTACGATTGAGCCTTTTGATCGGTATCGTAAAACATAATAAATACGGTCAATTTGGCGGATTCGATTCCCGGTTCAGACAGCGATCATTCAAAAATCTTTGAATTCAGTATAGATTTTTTTTTTAAATCAGAATGAAGTCTTCTTTCAGTAAAATTCTCTACAATGTTAAGATACTTTCCCTCCATGTGGCATAGCCGTGGGACGCCCTGTACAAGTGTACATGTGTAATGTGAGGAATTGCAAATTTTGTTTTACAAAATAAATTAAGAGTTTCACGGGCTATTTCGTAAAATTTAGAATTTTTTTTATATTTACATTAGTTGTTAAGTTATTACAGTTTGTCCAAGTGTAGCAAGTTATTTATAGTTAGTTAGAGTTTGGGTCGAAATAGGTACTTATATTCCATCCAAGTTTGTAATTAAACAATTTTAATTGGTTAAATAGTTTTATTATTATAGTATTTTATAATGTAGGTACTTAAATTAACATCGAATTCTAAGTGGAGTTTTATCTCTAAAGTTATATTATAAGTAGAAAAATGTAAAATCTTTGGCTATATGATCAAAAATTATTCCATAAAAGTAGTTTTAGTAGGTATATATGCGTAAACTATTATTAGGAAAGAGTATAAAAAAGAGTATATTATTATTTTAGTCAAATGCCGAATTAAAACTAATAGTAGTTTTAATGATGATATGAAATCTCTAATTTTCTAGTAATCTCTATATTTTTAAATCCACTATGGTAATTAACACGAAAGTCATGCACAGCAGGATATTTACGATTAATACGATATTTATGATTTGAGTTTTGAGCTTTCCAATATTTCGGCACAGTTTCATGCTCACATCATCGTTCACAGAATAACAGTTATTCCGTTATCATGACGCATGAAACTGTGAAAACTTAAATCATAGTAAATATCCCGTTGTGTATGACTTTAGAATCTCTATATTCTCTTAATAACTGATTTAAATGCTTACGTAAACGGAGAAGTATAGAACTTGCATGTCTTTGATTCGCAATGTTACTTAAAATTAGGTAAAGTCAGCGGCGAAAATATGTAAGTATACACGCCCAAGTTTTGAATTTGACGAATGAACAAGAGTACTTAATTGTGACAACTTATATACCAAATTCTGACAGGTACCTTGACTATTTTGTACGAAAAATTATTGTATGAACTTTTATTTAGTAGTGTATTACATATCTGAGTTGCTGACTGTACGCGTTTCATTTTTGTGTTAATCTTAGGTCTATTATAACTCGATTTAGTGCACTATAAAGTCCGGCAAGTCTATTACCTACGTTTATTTCGTCTTGAGTAGATGATATAAGTACGACGATTATACACTTACTACTTACTATATTAAGGATTTAAAACGTTGACAATTTGACAGGAAAGATATGTAACAGTTTTAAGATTGATGGTAAACACTATGGATATGGTCTATCACCTAAGTTTGCGAGTATACTTGTCTATGTATTTTGTGGTATAAATTGGCGGCATTTGGAGTGAAAGCGAGCCAAAAGTCATATTATTTCAGAAGTGCTAGTAAAATAAACCATTATTTATTAATTATCATTTTTCGTCTTGGCAACGCCTCTCCCCATCATCTATAGAGTAGAGGTCTTTGTAAAATAGGTACTCGATTAAAGTTATTAAGAACTAATTACTAATTACATAAAGATCTAATTGAGTAATATATTTAGGATTACATAAGAAAACTACGTTGATATCCATGTTTTTTTGGTTGGTATCTACTAAAATCATCAATGATTTATATTTATATCAATGATTTATACATACAATGATTATTTTATGCATATGATTACATTTATGGTGAGTGTTACAACTGTGAAACAAAACAAATTTGACAACACTAAAAAAGTAACACGACAATCCACATTTTTAGTGCTGCAAAATTATTTTAGTTTCGTGCCATCTGATTTGACACCACCTTGTTTAAACTAACTTAGTGTACTTTTAGCTGAGATATAATTGTTTCGTTTTCTATGCATGAAGCAGACAATAAATGCATGTCTTACTCACTACTGAACACGCACTACCAAAACGTTCTAAAATTACGATTTGTTGACGTACAACCTAAAATTATTATTTTCACAAATATTTCAAATGCTCAAATGCAAATCAGATTTTCTTACAGTACTACGTCTAAAATAACAGGGCTATAATAAAGCAGCAGGGCTATTCTAAAATCAGGTTTCGGATCGAAGACTTGGGATTCGAAGTTTCGTTTTCGCTGTCGTGCAAAACCAGCTCTTATGTTGCTTGCATTAGATTAGCGTGCACAACGAAAACTAATCAGAAACATCGATTTAGTTTTTAAGAGTACTGGCCCTGGCACGAATTCGCGGGATTTATTTTATGTTGTTTTATTGTGTTTTTGAAGCATAGGTAAATTTGAGATTTATTACAAAGAATCTAGAAATCAACATACTAAAGGTACGAAATGCTCTATTATATTGTAGTTCCATGGAAAACGGTCTACGGTTTATGTCGAAAACTACTTTGCTGCTAGTTTTATTTCTTGTAGAACACAGAAAATATAAAAAATCGCAAATTTTTTTTAATCTCGCGCGTATCCGTGCCAAATTCCGAGTTAGTGATGTTTCCTTTTTTGAATGGGATTTGCAAAGTTCCCTGTCTGTAACAAATTGTATAGAAAAAGGCGACGTCACGTAAGTTACACATAAGTTCTCGTTACTAACGTCAAATAGACTCTCGCCCCTCTGATTTCTGAATATCATGTCAAATTTTGAACAGCAGGAGTTGAAAAACCAAAAGTTGATTAAAAACTTACAGTGTATTTTTATTTTTAGGATTTTTACACGGCACAAATCCGATTTGCCTTTGAGTATTCGAGAGTATGACTATAATCTAAATCTAAGGGTCTACGAAAGAGATCATGATGTAGCGAGTGCCTTTTGTGACCTTCAGTCCCTCGTGGAAATGAGTCAGGCGGCCTGGATGCATGAGGAGCCAACCTTGCTTGGTGTCGCGGACTGAGCAGTTGTATCGGAGGAAGTGACAACCGCCACCTTCGTAATCCACCACTGAAATAAAACATCACAATAAATAATAAATTCAGGCGTTACTTTGAGGAAATTCGTTGTTTATTATTAGGATAAAACAATGTTTAGTAACAGACACACACGCACATATCTTGGAAGCTCCTTTTGCCCGGACTCTTAAGGCTGAACGAGTCGCTCATCTTTCCATACAAACGTGGAAGGGTAACTACAACGCTGTTTGATGTTGACCATCTAAAACTAAGGATAATATCAATTTGTCTCGTTATTATCTATGTCTGCATGGATCCGAAACCGTAAAAACGTATTAATTAAAAAAATACAAGCTTCTAAACTTTCGTATTTCAACACCGATTTTAGCCCAACTTTGGGCGAAGATAGTCTTCGAATTTTTTTACGCGGCTGTTTTACGATTAAATTGATTTGCCTTTCATCAAGCGCGCGAAAATGTCTATTATGTCAGATGAGATGGCATACATTTAGGCCGCGCCCACTGATGAGTTGGACCGACGACTCGTGCAGCCTTAAGAGACCGGTGTCCTCGTGCTCAGACACCACACACACACACACACGCACTCTGTGCTAACAGTCTTAGGTAGTTGTTACAGTTCTATGAAACTATTCCTCACTTTCTTTTATAGATTTTATTTTTTTGAATCTTTTTAATATATAACTTTGTTAGATTAGATAATATGTATTTTTAGTTCGTGGAACTTATCTTATACCCTAATCCCAAAGGTGGTTATTACGTTCTGCGACAGAGTATTTTACTTCTGCAGGTCGCATCGCTGCCTATTTGTTGTAATTTGCCTCAATATGTTCCAAAATAAAGACTTTTACACCGGTACTACAAAAAAATTCTGGAGCCATAAGGAAATACTTAAATCTAAGCTACCTGTAAAACTGAAAAAAATTATAATGGATTCTAGCTTGCTACCATGCTTATCTTACGGATCCCAAACATGGATTTTTAATGATAACATAAAACAAAAAATCCAGACAACACAAAGATCAATGGAAAGAAGTATACTAAACATAAAATTAAAGGAAAAGCAAAGAAGCGAGACCATACGCAAGAAAACTAAACTAATAGACGCACTAAAATTCACAAGAAGTCTTAAGTGGAAATGGGCAGGCCACGTAGCTCGCCTAGAGGACACAAGATGGGCACTGAGGGCCACCAAATGGTGCGGCCCGGTCGGAAAGAGATCCAGAGGACGCCCACAGGAACGCTGGGCAGATGAAATTAGGAAAACCGCCGGGAAAACATGGATAGAGAAAGCCCAGAATAGACAAGGCTGGAAAAACTTAGAGGAGGCCTATACCCGAAAGGGACCTAACTAATTAGTGGTTAAGTTATAAGTTAAATTAAGTAATTTTTGTAAATTAGTTCTGGAAATAAAAGGCTTTATTATTATTATTATTACTACAAAAACAAACGTAAACACTGGTCTATCAAGCGTTTAGCTAAACAGTGCAGTTAGACATGGGTTTAACAAGAGTTTAACTCTCGTTTAAACTATGTCTAAGCCGTGTCTAACTGTAAACCGTCGTAAAACGCAGTTTTGTAACGTTTAAGTAAAACACGCGCTCAACCAGATGTCTAACTTTTTTTTAGTATTGCTGTTTATGTTTTAATTCCGCGCAAAACATTCTTTGATAAGATCTAACAAAATGATCCAACAATTTAAGGCGGGCGGTGCACGCGAATTGCATTTTGTTGAATCTTATCAGAGAAGGTTTTGCGCGGAATTGCTACTAAATATTGTTTTATCCCAATAAAAAATCACAATTTTATTGTAACAAGTGACACTAGTCACAACATCTTGACAGAAGTTTTGTGTGCAATCATTTTGGATTCAAGATAAGAGTGGACTACGGGCTTGAAGTGCAAAGTAAAGCAACAAAGGTATGTAATTAATAACCCGGGCCCTAATTCTTCTTAATTAATCGCTTCAATGGTATCGTCTCAGAATGACACATTTGGCATATTATTTTACCTTTGATAAAAGAAACTACAGATGTAGGGACGCATGTCAAAACTGTCAAGGTTCAAAGCATTCTATCAATCTCTCGACTTAAGGTTGAACCGCACTTGAGCGGCGTGACCTTTCCCAACCGCACTGCAGATGCGCGGCGCGGCGCGTCGCGGCGCGGTGCGGCACAAAATGTCAGACGTGTCAAGATTTCATGAATGATGACCGTCATTAAAGATGAAGAGAAATAATATTTGTTTGGAAATAAGTACAATATTGTGTTGGATTGGTTCATTTTCTAAATCATATAGCTCGGTATAACTGATTAGAATATTCGGCCGTGCCGCGCCGCTGGCTATAACCGCACGAGCGGCGTGGCGCGGCAAAATATTCTCTCGGACCCAAATCTGGGCGCGCCGCTCAAGTGCGTTGGCATCATTGAAATTAATAGAAAGAATATTTGGCCGCGTGGTGCCGCGCCGCGCCGCTCCGTTCAAGAGCGGTTTGACCTTTAGAGTGATAATTATTTACCTGGAGTGTTGAGGGCTAGATTGATGGTGTAGGTGGACGAGTCATGGTGGGGCCGCAGAGACGGCTGCTCGTCTGGCCGGTAGCGAACCACGAAATTCATGACTGACTTCGGAGGCTGGAATGTTGACAGAATATTTATTATGATTTATCTTACGAGTGGTATACAGTAGATAAGAAATGAGAATGGCTTATGCGTCAATCCCTACCAGGATCGCTTGATGGTCATATAAAAATAAATATAATAAATAATGCTGGACAATTCACACAGCATTATCTAGCCCCAAGCTAAGCTATAGCTAAGCGACTGTATTCTGCGTTAAAAATAAGAAAGACGGAACTACGACAAGGACATAACTAAAAACGGAATTAGTTTTCACAATACAATACAATACATTACACTTTATTGCACACCAAAAAAAATACAAAATAAAAATACAGGAAAAGAGAGATACAGAGTTGCACAATGGGCTATGAGTGAT
The DNA here is from genome assembly GCA_949316285.1 of Eupithecia subumbrata. Lineage (NCBI taxonomy): Eukaryota > Metazoa > Arthropoda > Insecta > Lepidoptera > Geometridae > Eupithecia > Eupithecia subumbrata. The sequence goes on from OX438642.1 coordinate 15,926,442, forward strand.
CTGTTCCAGACAAACCTTGGGATGGACACGAAGCATGTAAAGACGGTGGCGTATTACTTAAATATACAATACATACATATAGTACATAATAAATATAATATATATAATAATAATAATATACTATAGTAATACATACCAATTTTTATTAAAAAACTATCAAAAATAAAAAACTATCAATTTGTTTATAGACCATATTCCTGAACACAGGGAGAGACTTTGCGTATCTTATACCTAGTAGTAGGTACAGCATTCCACAGCTTAATGGCACGCACGGAGAAGGAAGAGCTGTGGACGTGGCAGGAGCGGGTTTTCAGTAAGAGGGTTTCGGTGGAACGAAGTGAACGAGAATGGGTTTGGTGACGTACTCAAATCGTTCCTTAAGGTAACGTGGAGTATTAGAGATGAAATGGATGGAGTATAAGAGCGAGAGAAAGTATGCGTCCCGGCGAAGGCGAATTGGCACCCATTTAAGCTTATTAACCATTTAAGTTTAAAATAAAATGATACCTATTAGAGCTAGCATTCCTTTTCCAGATGATCTCTCCCAGCCCCGTGTAGCGGGGGCGTGCCCCTGCGGGTCGCAACGCCAGGCTGGGCAGTGAATGCGATATACTAAACTAATACTTTCATGGCCCAAGACGCAGATGATCTCTCCCAGCCCCGTGTAGCGGCGGCGTGCCCCTGCGGGTCGCACCGCTAGGCTGGGCAGTGAATGCGATATACTAAACTAATACTTTCATGGCCCAAGACGCAGATGATCTCTCCCAGCCCCGTGTAGCGGCGGCGTGCCCCTGCGGGTCGCACCGCTAGGCTGGGTAGTGAATGCGATATACTAAACTAATACTTTCATGGCCCAAGACGCAGATGATCTCTCCCAGCCCCGTGTAGCGGCGGCGTGCCCCTGCGGGTCGCACCGCTAGGCTGGGCAGTGAATGCGATATACTAAACTAAACTAAACTATACTAAATTAAAGAGATCAATTATTACACTTTGTACTATGAATGGCAGATTTTTAACTGATTATGAATTTAAAAAGAAGTAATCAACGTTGGTTTAGAATGCCTCTCTATTTTGTTGCAACAAATCTGTTAATCTTAAGTTTAAGTGAGGTCAGTCGTTGTAAAGCTCTTGTAAAGTGAAGTTGTGTTAAAGTGATAATAAACTGTGTTCCAAGAACGTGTCTTTTCAATGCTGGTCCTACAGATCACTTTACTTCTATCTTTTTGAGTGAGACTACCAGATGCGCAGGACACAAGTATAGTGCACAAGTGTAAGCGCAAACACAGGTGCACTCTCTATACCCTCACTTTCATAATCCGATGGGACAGCAGACCGAAACGAGCGGGGAGAGGTCAAGCGCAGGACCAACGGCTTAACGTGCTTTCCGAGCACGGACTCATTTACGACTCTACTAGTTACTCACGTTATGATAATATCCGGTAAAGACCATCTCCTGCAGCGGCCGTACATATTCCTTGAGGATATGCAGCCAATGGCGGTCCAGACCGACTTGCGTCATGTGGATGTCCCGGGTAGGCACCGCTTCGTAGCCGCTTTCTAGTCTCTTATCCTGGAAACATAAAGTTTATAATAACTATTTTGTAAGAATACAGTGTTATGTGAAAACCAAAGATCTATTTAATGTAAATTCGTTAGCAAACAAAGAATTTTATTAAACATAGACATCGCGGTCCTTAGGATATAAAAACGAACTTATAGGACCAGACTCCAAGCTTAAACTTCACTCATCGAGCCCATATGTAATGAATGACTATTAAATTATACATAAAATGAACTACATGTCGCATTGAAAAATAAGAAAAACGAATTTTTTTTTATCAATAATAATATTTCTTTATTCAGTCAACCTTTATTCTATTTTGTTAGTACACTTAGGGTTAGAGGTTTAAGGTACAAAAATCAGCCTTTCGTTGCCCGCACTGAAGACCGTGAATTCTGACTTCCTGGTATTGTACTGGAGTCCATAATGTCATAGCATACGACTCACATACACCTAGCAGCTTTCGGAGAGCGCTGATCGAGGGAGCCAGCTTCACCATGCCATCGGCGCGGCGTAGCCGAGGTTATTCACGCAGACCCCGCTAACAGGGCCCCCGACAGGCATGCTGTTAAGTCCCTCGATCATGGCGTTCACATACAGGCAGAAAAGCGAGGGCGAGCTGAGCCCTCCCTGCTGCACCCCGCACTCCTGCCTGTATGAGTCCGAAAGCTAACCCAACCACTTGACCTGATTTTCCTGGTTGTGGCACCAGTACCTAAAAAGTGAAAACAACTGCAGTGGCAGCCCTGTGTCTTCCAGTTTTCGCCAGCGGACATCGTATGATACCAGGTTTAAGGCTTTCGAAAGGTTCAAGAAACAGGCATACACAGGTGTCTGCTTGTCCGTATAACACTTGGCAGTCTGCTTAAGACTAAGAATGGCTGTTTCTGTTGACAACCCGGGTCGAAACCCCAAATGAGCATCATGCAGTTGTAAATGTCTGTTCAGGTGAGAGTTATGCACACTGGCAAGTACCTTGGACACAATCGAGGCCAACGAGATCGGTCTATAATTATGTTTTTCGGACATAATCCCCGATTTTATTCTTTAGAGCTCGCATTATGTCAGAAGCTAGGTACGAGTGACTGATACCCCGACGTCCCAGTGCTCCCAAAGTTCCGTTGATAGATGATAGAAGCGGCAGATCGTAAGGCGGCATCATGGTAGGCACCACGTCTCTGGATTCTGGTTCACATTCACGTCAATGTTTACTAAAGAGGCATATGTCATGTTGTCAAGTTCGGATCTTGGAACGCTTAACTGCTCATTCAACCTATACGAATCCTTGATGTTTTTTATTTCGGAGTGGAGCCAAACAACATCCTTCAATATTTTCGTCGAATCCAGGCTATTGAAGGTGACAGGGTGGTAAATTGTGTATTTATCAGGCTACGAATATCAGCGTTTTATCCGGCTTCGTGTTTTAAACGCACAAATGATATCTTCCACGTCTTCTTGTTCTTGTTTTTTTCGGCACGAAACATTTTTGAAAGTTGTGGCTAGAATAGTATTATAACATCTGTGGTTGTGGTAAGTATTGGACGCGAACAGCAACACTTTTGCGGTGCTGATTTCCAACGTCGAAAAAGCGGAGACGCAAATTCCAACGTCACTTTCTTCATACAAAACGTCAATTTTGTTTTGTACAGAACAAAGCAATTCATTGATAACAACATTGTACTGCGCATACTTCTATGTTCCAGTTGGAACCGGCATCTTGTTTTTATGTGACCTATTTAAGGGCGGCCGGATGGAAACTGATAAAACAACTTAAAGCTTTTGATAATCACAAAAGCACATGAAACGATTGACGAATATTTAAATGAAAAATAAGAAATATGCGAATGAGTAAAATAGTCCTAATCAAGAAATCAAATAAAATAGCAAAAAATTTCGACTTTGACTTGAACCTTCCCTCAGTACGGGAATGTGCTAACCAACTACACCACGAGGTCAAGTGACGTGACGATATTATTTGATTTCTTATAAAATTTTATTTTTTTATTTTTATTTAATTAATTAATCTATGGCTGAAATATGTATATGTGTCTAAGCTGAAATAAACGTATTGAATTGAAATAAACGTATTGAATTGAAAATTACCATGAGTGTGTTACGCACTATAATAACAAAAACCTTAGTCCTAACCAGTTAACAATGACGTCCTCCTTTCTCTCCATACATATTGTGTGCCCAGCCGGGTTCGATAGTGATACATATTTATGTAGATTAAAGGACCTCAGTTTACCTATAGAATACAATAAGTGATTGAGTATTGAGAATTTGGGTCCCTGAGCCACAGAGTAGTCATAAAAAAAACAAATTCAAGTCACAAGAAATTCAAATAGTACAGGTAGAGCAAGAATTGTGTGATACCGTCAATTCTAATCTTATTAAACTTACGTTGTTAGATCCATCACTCCATTGTCCGAAAGCCTCCATAATAGCGATCCATTCCACACAGAAGCGGGGCGTCATCACGGGGAACCAATACACGTCGGGGCATGGCTGCAACGTAGGTAAACAACTGTCAAAAGCAAGTTCGGCCAGGTAAAATCTTTTAAATATTTGAGCGTCTGGTGGAAGCGACGCATGACCCGAGAGTTTCCGGCGCAGCGAATCAGCATTGCCATACAGTGGGGCATTGCAGCCAGCCAGCGTCTTGGGGACGCTTCCGACTGGTATTAATATGGATCAGTTGAGCTACCTGTAGATTGTTTGCAACAGTCCGCAGTTAGCCCAATTTTTCAGTTGTAAATACTATATAGCTCTTATTCGTTTCTATTATTTGATTATTATTGTCATTGTTAATGAAGATTTATTACTAAAAAAACTGTTTATATCAACTAAGGTTGACGAAAGGGCAATGCATCGTAAGGCCCTTTTCACATGTAAATGGTCGCCGTGCCGTGTAAAGTACAAATGTATCGGACGGGTGACACGGTCACGGCTCCGTCGCCATGCCGTCTATTTATCTCATACATTTCTACTTAACACGGCACGGCGACTGTGCCGTGGCCGTTTGCATGTGAAAAGGCACTATAGGACGCTTCAAACAAGTGACACACGAATCTGTGTTAAAAAATTATAGGCAATTAACTAAAAACGAACAAGATTGTAAAAAGAGAAAAATTACTAACGATTACTGAAGTTGAAGGTATACCACAGACACGGAGCGGAATCTACCCATAACATTGGCGGAAATAATCATCACGTCATCATGCTGGTATCTAATTGGTCCAATAAACATCACGTAATGCAGCTGATTCCTCATTGGTCTACTATACTGCAGTAGTAACGTACAGTGGTAAGGATACTGACCTGAGCAGGTTTGCGATCTTCTTCAAAGTTCTCGAAGTAATCGGGATGAATATACCTCCCTTCCCACTCTAGCTTGTTTTCAAACAGCTGGTAGATGTCAGGGTTGGTGCGGCTGATGTCAAACGACTCTGGGTTTATCAGGTGGCCGTAGCTTTGGTCGTTCGCCACGTGCATGAAGATGCCCTGAAAATAAAGAAGTAAAAAATAATAAATAAATGATTCTCACACAACCATAAGATAATAAATAATAATAAATAATGCTGGACAATTCACACTGTATTATCTAGCCCCAAGCTAAGCAGAGCTTCTGGTATGGGCACTAGATAACTGATATACTTAATTCAATACACTACATTTATTTATTTATTTATTATTAATTAGAACGGCGGAAACACCAATTACACTAATTATTATAATTACATGCCAACAATGAAACATATAAAACAAACACAAAATTGATATAAAATTAATAAAAATGTCAGACTAAAATTATACATGATTAAATTGTTAAATTATAATATAAACAAGAAATAAAAAAATAATAACAGTCGATCATCCATCCCTCTCACAATAGAGGAGACAGACTGCCATAAGTTCCTTCCATGCGTCCGCAAATATGTCACAGTCTGGGAAAGCCTTAAGTAACCCATTGAGGGCGTCGAGAGCGTGAGGCAGCGGCGACCGATGGTGCCCTACAGTGCGGAAAGGTGGTAGAGCGAAGAGCCTGTGACTTCTACCGCGAATGTATTTGTCCGGTACATATAGGCGAAGCAACTCATTGTGTAGATCGGGATCGTCGATAATATTCCTAAAGATTTTAATAGTATTTGATAACTGATCAAACGCGCGTCGTGTTTTTAGCGAGTTATAACCCAGGGAACCTTGTAAATATTTAGTGGGATACAAAAATGGGTAATATCCTGCCACGCGCTTGTATAGGTATCTTAGAAATGCCTTTTGTACTTTTTCCAGGAGAAGATCATATTTCTTTTCATGCGGACTCCATATACAGGAACTGGCCTCTAGCTTGCTACGGACCAAAGTACTGAAAAGGAGCTTTATGACGTAATCGTTTTGAAAGTCTCGTGCATTCTTAAGTACGAATCCCAGTCTCCTGTACGACTCCTTAGCGACGATAGAGATGTGGTCGTTAAACGTAAGCTTCCGGTCGAATGTGACTCCCAAATCCTTGACTATCGTTGTTCTAGTTATCGAAATGCCATTGATTTTATAGTCAAAGACAAACGGGTGCCACATGCGACCGAAAGTCATGACAGAGCATTTCAATGGATTAAACTCCATTTTGTTTTTGGCGCTCCATTGATAGACCGCATCAATATCGTGTTGTAGAGCTAAGCAGTCGGAAAGGGTATTGATGGTCGCGTAGAGCTTTAGGTCGTCCGCATATAAAAGACATTTGGAGTGCCGCAGGACATTTGGTAAGTCATTTATCATTATCAAAAACAACAGTGGCCCTAAGACCGATCCCTGATTTACACCGGATCGCGTTTGATAGGGCAGGGATTCATACATGCCGAGCTTGACATACTGGTGCCGATTTCGTAGGTAGTCAGCAATTAGCTGTAAAAGGTTGGGGGCAAATCCTATGAAACTAAGCTTCGCCAGCAGTATGTCATTGTTAACCCTATCAAACGCTTTTCGGAAGTCAAAATATAGTACATCCACTTGACGCGCTCTGTCTAGTTGAGTAGAGATGTAGTCTACTATACATAGCAAGTTAGTATTAACCGACCTCTTTGCCCTGAAGCCATGCTGTGCGTTACATAAGTATTTTTCAACTTGTACGTATATTAGCTTATACAGTACGTTTTCAAATATTTTAGCTGGCGACGATAGGATGGCAATAGGTCGGTATTCTTCGACTGAGAGCTTGTTCGAAGTCTTTGGTATTGGGCTTACTCTAGATACTTTCCATTGCGTAGGATAGACGCCAGTACATAGATAGATATTTTTATTATACATAGAAAAACTCCAGAACACCCTGAACAAAGGGTAATTCTCACAAGGCTCAAAAATACGTGTCCGGCTCGAAAAAAAATACAAATATTATCCCTAGCCCTTTGATGTTTTTTTAGATGTTAGGTTAGACAAAAGTAATGGGGGAGGCCTTTTTTAGTTTTTTAATTTTCTTATTCTAAATAAGAATAAATAAATAAAAACCTTGGAAATATTGACTTTCGTGGTGCGTCCGGACCTCATGTTCGAGTATTAATAAATTTTTATATTATCTCCTATTAATAATAGCACTATTTCACACAGGTTCACAAATAAACAGATAGTTACTAGCTTAACTGACACTATTACTTTGCAAAAATAAGTTTTAGTTGATAAGTTACAACTAGATAACTTTGCGTCCGACGTTTGGCGTTGATACCCCTGGCGCGCACTAATTTGTTCATATAAACTGTACTTTAGTAATTGCGTGAATAGTTGTTAGACCGAGACAAACTATCAGTGGCGCTCCATCAGTGGCGAGGACAACACATCTCTATGTCTCCGCGTCCATCTGTTATTAAGATAAGTAATCACTTTCCGTGGCTTGGTATACCGCAAGTGTTGATTACCATGTAGAATTTAAATTCGTTCATACTAATCCTATTGTTTTAATGATTGTAATAACAGATGCCTTTTGGGTTCCTAATTTCGACTGCAGATACCAAAGTAATATATACCAGCAATTTAGGAAATAATGTACAATTTTGTACATATTTTTGATTTTCGTGGTATTGATTTTCGTGTTTTCCGTGGACAAAAAGTACACGAAATGTCATTTAAAACAACGAAAACCTAATCTGCAGGTCGATTAACATTTTTATATTGTTAATTTTAATAATGTTTTTTCAGTGAGTACGTTGGGAATATGGTCTACTCACGAGAAGTTCGCTTAGTTGCAAAAATATTGGCTGAAAGACGGAAGAGAGCCCGAATCAAGCTTAATCTAGAGAAATATAGTATGAAATTGCTGATTTGTATTGAAAAATTGTAATTAGTTTCTTTTAATATAATATTTTTATTTAATCAAAACAATTACCTTTATTATCTATACATTGCTGCCATCTAATAGAAAGGTCATTTATGCCTTTGCGATAGAACTCTAGTGATCTAGATTCGACAAACTGTGTGAAAGCATTTTGTACTGCCTCCTGAGAAGATTTTTTTTATCACGTATAAAATTGTCCAAATCAGGAAAAAGTCCGTTGGAGCGAGGTCTGGCGAATACGGAGGGTGACGAATGGTTTCTAATTGCAGTTATTGTAGAGTTAAAGCCGTTTCACGTGCTGTATGAGGTCTCGCGCTATCATGGAGCCATAATGATGAAGATCGATTCATGAGTCGGGGCTGTTTCACTGCTAGTTTTGCTATCATTGTTCGGAGTTCGGCACATTAGACATCTGCCGTTATTGCTTGACCAGATCGGAGAAAGCTATAGTGAATAACACCATGCTGAGACCACCAAATAGTTACCCATTACCTTTTTATTGGTAAGCTTTGCTTTAGAACACTATTGCGGCGTTTGACCCGGGGGTCCCATTGCATTTTTCGCGAACGGTTATCGTAAAGAATCCACTTTTCATCACATGTCACAATTCGATCCAATATTTCTTCATTTCTGTATCGATTCAACAAGGCAAAACAAGTTTCAACACGCGTTTCTTTCTGCAAATCAGTCAAATCATGAGGCACCCGTTTTTAATTTTTTATTTTATTGATTTGACGCAAATGAGTCAATATTGTTGGTAAGTTAACGTTAAACCATGCCGCTAATCCCTGGGTAGTTTGGCTCGGATTAGCTCAACCATTTCTTTCAATTCATTTTTATTCACCTGTGTGGGCGGTCTTTCACGTGGTTCGTTCTTCAAATCAAACGTTCCATCACGAATGCGCTTAAACCAAAATCGCAGGATGCGTTCATTAGCAGTAACCTCTCCAAACGCAACATTGTTATTGCGAGCTGTTTCTGCCGCGTTAGTTCCGCGTCGGAACTCGTATTCAAAAATCACTCGAATTTTCGAAGTATTCATTTTTCATGTTAGACAAGAAAAATGAATACTTCGAAAATTTGAGTGATTTGTAAGCGAAAATTTGAGTGATTGCTAAAAAAATACAACTGGAAGTCGATAATCGAATGTTGCACATTTTTTAAAAGAAGAACCATGTAAAAAGAGTTTCGCTCAAAAATCTCAAACCATGAAGGTTCTATGTCAATTCGAAGTACCTATTACAATAAAAAGGCAATTTTATACTTTAAACCCTATTATTCCGTGCAGAAAGAAAAAGATAGACAGCGGTATTATCGAAAGAAGAAAGAAGGGAAGATACAATCAGTTAGTGAATTAGATCTTCGTCAACAACGAACTGCTAGAGAGAAGCAGATTTTCCACTAATAATAAAAAAAATTCTAAATCTCTAAACTCTTCTAAACCTCTAAAATATTTTTTAATATTTTTTTGTGTTTAATTTTATAAACACAAAAAAATATAAAAAAATAATGTTTACTGTATTGACTTAAGAGTGTGTAAATGTTTGTTATACTTTCTTAGAAAAAAACTGCAAGCATAAAATAATTACTCCTTAATTAAAAAAAAAATCCATCTACTTCCTACTGAAAAAACATTATTTTATTAATAAACCAACCCGAATATCCTTCTTACATTGATTTTAATATGCTAATTCACACAAAATGTATGTGTCAACGTATAAATGTTCAATATTTTTATATATTTGATTTCGGTGATATGAATACTGATTTCCGTGGATACCATATTTTTAAAATTGAATTACTTCGTAACCATTAAGTCAATTAAGTTCCCTCCACTACCGATAATTTTTAAATTAAATCTTTATTCAGAATATTTCATCATTATGTGCTATTTCAACAAAAAAAAATGTGCCACGAAAGTCAACCAAAAAATGTCTTTCCGAAGAATGACCCCAAATATCTGCAGCTCGTACAAGCATTTGTTCAGGGTGTTCTAGATATTTTCTATGTCCAATAAAAATATATGTTGTGCATTGTATTTAGTATATCAGTTACACCCCGTGGTAAAAATCTCGTATTACAAAAAATTCGAAACTTTTACTTTGATTCCACACAAAAAAAAAATACTAGAGCAATAGGTATTTTCATCTGTGAACATGACAGAAGCCCGAAGCTTTAGGACATAATTTATCTTTATAAGTGTCCTCTATCCAAATATATAAATTTCAAAGTGCGCTGCGATTTTGAAAAAAATATATTGTGGTAGTGTATTTTAAGGCCACCCTCGATACTAAACTTTCACATTTATAATATGATGTGATAGGGTGTGTGGAATGTAATGTGGAAGTCTGATGCGATTCAATCACACTAATATTATAAATGCGATACTTTTTATCCCATAATCAGTGAGCCCATGGGATATAAAAACGCTTAAAACGCGCTAGAAATAGTAATATAATAAAGAAACTAGCTGCGCCCCGCGCGGCTTCACCGGCGTGGAAATCGTACAAATTTCAGGAATATATTGCACTTGGGGTAGTTTTGTATACCTAAAAAATATGTGATTCATTATTTACCTACTACATAGTTTACTAGCTGCATTCTTACTACCCGTTGTCCTATTACCCATTTTCCCGTAGGAATGAAGCATTTTCCCGCGGTAAAAAGTCATCAGGAATAATGTGGGCTTCTTATGGTAAAATAATTTTATACTACACCTGCTCGGAAAGTTGCCTATTCCTTTTCCATTTATAGAATAGAAAGTATGTCTTTGCAGGCCTATAGGAAACCGGGAGGAAAAACTCTATGGAATTTCATTTCTCACGTGTTTTAGCGGGAGGAAAAAGTGTATGGAAATCCATTTCTAACGTGTTATTTTTTTTTTAATTTCCTAAAAGATCGGCCGGTAGCTATGGTTATTTTCGTTCGGTCAAACGACAAAAAGTTTTTACTCCAAGTCCATTAGGCCTCCTCCGATTTCCGAACAATATTTTGAAAAAAGAACCCAAAGGCTGGCGCGGTCAATGAGGTTTAACAACATCATTGGGCGCGGTAAGTTCTTCTAAATTTCAATTAATAATTAATTCTGCTTTTTATTTTCCTCGAAGGTGTAGTATAAAGCACTATTTATCACTCGGCAGAAAGTGCGATTCCTACCTCGTGTGTTTAAAGGCCCTCGGCTGCGCCTCGGGCCCAAAACGACACACTCGGTAGGAATGGATCACTTTCTCGCCTTGGTGTAAAATGTACTATTTCAAATTAGTCCAGTAGTTTCGTAGCCTATTCAATACAAGCAAACAAACAATCAAATCTTTCCTCTTTATATTATTAGTATAGATTATACCGAGTTTTGAGTGAATCGTACCAAGGAATAATAGTTTTCTATAGAAAATTTACCACTCTTTTTAACTCTCTCAGACGTTAATTAATGAAAATTAGATTGGCCTATGTGTTATTCTAGAACCTAAACTACATACATACAAAATTTCATCAAAATCTGACCTATTTAGATGACGCATCTATACTTATAATAACACTATAACAGGTCCAATTCTGTACATTTAAGATATTTTGAATTTTTTTTTTTGGTGGGCACTCTACTATCGATACTAAAACCAAAACTGTATTTTTTTTCATTCATTTCTGTCTGTTTCTTAAACGCGTATCACGCCGAAATTACTGAATGTATTGAAATGAAACTCAGTATGATTTTAGGTCATACTACGGGAAGGACATATGATATTTTATATCCCGGATTCAGTAAGGCTCTCCTGGAAGAAGGGATGAAAGTAAAATTCCTTCACCGCACATCACGCAGAAACTGCTGAATGAGTCGAAATGAAACTTGGCACCATTTGAGTTCATACTACACGGAAGGACATGGGATATATTTCACCCGGAATTCAGTAAGGTTCCCCTGGGAGAGAGGATGAAAGTAAAATTATTTAACCGCGCATCACGACGGAACTACTGAATCAATTCGAATGGAACTCTTCATAATTTGAGTTCATACTACGAGGAAGAACATAGGATACATTTTATCTGGGATTTCAGTAGGCACGGTTCCCTTGGGAAAGGGGATAAAAGTCAAAATGTGTACTTAGTTGTAATTCATAACGCGTCGTCCAATTTCATGCATTCTTTTTTGTTAGAAACAGTTTTGCAAGATCGAATTTGACTACATCAATAGAAATTCGAGTAGAAAATCATTAGATTGATGAAATAATTCGTAGATTGAAGAAAAATCAGTAGATAAAGGTAAGGAAGGTAAGTTCCTATCTAATTTTTTTTCCAAGACGCACCCATTAGTTAGGTTTCTTCCTACAAATGTTCCTACCTGTACAAATGGTCCGAGCGATATTCATGAACATATCATTTTCATGTTGGTGGTTTAGCTGGTCCAGTTAACTTGACGATACCACTGTCATCGTGAAGCGATTAGTTTAGCAGAATAGGGCCCCAGCTGAACGGAACTATGTGTAAGAAGTGAAACGAGTATGACACTTCCTAACACTGACGCTGGCCGAGTCGTAGCTAAAAGTCGTGTAGATGAAGCCATTCTTTATCTACACGAATTTTAGCTACGATTGAAGATGATATGTTATCCCCCGTAGACCCTACACGATTTATACCTACACAATTTAACGGTACCTAAATATAGATACTTATATTAAAAGCGTAACAGGTAAAATTCAGCGCATCGAAATTTTTTTGCACGACTTTTCATAATATGAGATAACCTCTGGTTAAAATGTGAACTTAATTAGTCGGCAGGTATGGCAATCGCGAACGAAGTCGCGGTTACAGCTAGTTTGTAATATTAGTAGAATATCATACCGCTTCTCTGAGGCTGGCACAGAAAGCCATATCAGCATCGAGATCCTTCTTCGAGAAGGTGACATCTTGAGCAGCCGGCGTCTTGAACACCGACATCTTCAGAAGATAGCAGTTTGTGATGAATGGGACGTTCCATATACCCCTGAAAAGAAGTGAGTACTACTGTAAGTTCAAATTATTAAATGAAACAATAAATAAATAATGCTGGACAATCCACACAGCAGCATATAGCCCCAAGCTAATTAGAGAGGAAAGATTAGGGTGACATGGCATATTGCCGTGAGATTAAGTGTTGCTAGGCGGCCAATAAAGGCCTGTTCGAGATATTCGCTACCCAGAGCGGTAGCGAAAGGTATTGCGAAATTTACCGCTTCAGCTCTGGGTAGCGAAGACTGCGTAGGTTTGAATAGGCGTTTTGATAGTATTCAGGTATCATAACTTGTTCTTGGTACTTTTAGTTGCTCTTAGTGGCCACCAAACTCTGATTACGCATACCTAATGGATTTTTAAAAATACCTTTGTTTAACGCAATAATAAGATAAAATAGGTGGCGGCGCTGTTGTGTTGACATTTCATTCAAAAGTCATTCGATTAACTAATGAATCTTTAAACAGAAAACAAATGCGAGAGTCACAAAACAGTCTTATGTTTTATGACTGGCATTTGTTTTCTGTTATTTCTTTTTCTATTAACTTTTCTACCTATTACATTCTATTCTGTAAAGCAATTTGTAAACTTTCCGTTCCAGAAGCATCACAAGCATTGACCCTCACGTGGAGTATATATTCAATTGGAATATCGTGATACGAATGCAAGAGGAAGTAGCGGCTGATACATTAGGTATATGGGGGAGACAGGGCCCTGTCAGCCAGTCCAGTCAGTCATTAGCCAATTGAGAGATTGGCGCGGCAGGATCGCGACACCACCAGTTGCATAGGGACCTCAAGCAAACCAGCACACCTTTACCTTACTTGCAACTGATAAATAGCATCATGCTTTTACTTAAATTCAGGGTGCTTTTGGGCTTTCTGATTCTCTATTCGTTTATTTTTGAATGTGATGCTCGTCGAGGGCGTACTAGGAGCAGGACCAAGTCTAAAGTAAGTTCAATAATTTTACTTTTTATTTTAGTACTTATTTTAAGGGTACGTCGTCGAAGGTTAAGCGGTATGTGTAAGTAGTATGAACACACAAGCATTTTTCATTGAATATTTATTTTAGGGGATTCTTCAGCACAAAATTGCATATTATGAACATTTAGTTCGCCTTTTGTATTTTTTAGGATCACATTGACTAAAAATGAATGCTTTGCTAGTAGAAAAAGTTCATGTTCAACCTTAATAAATTAAAATTAAGGTGGATCGATTTTTAGACATCTATACAATGCAATTATAAGAACAGTCGATGATCTTAAAATATGCCTGGCGAACTTTTTGCGGATAGTTATATTCGCGAAATTCACAAAATTACACATTTTGCAATTAAGAAATATCTATATTTTGTTTCTTATTTATTCTCCAGTTGCTAACATTCATAAAATTGGACGCTAGTATTGCGTGTGTATATTTTTACCATGTTTCAATCTTTTTCTTTTAATTTTCACCTGATTTTGCGTTCCGTACCTCAACAGAAAAAAAGGAACCCTTATAGGGTCACTTTGTTGTCCGTCTGTCTGTCTGTCCGTCTGTCAACCCCATTTTCTGAGGAATGCGTTAAGGTATCGAGTTGAAATTCACATCCTCAAGTCCGTAACCTCTTCAAGCCTCAATATAATTAAAACTTCTAAATCAACGCAATCAAAAGACACAGCCGAATATTTAGAAGTTTCCAAAGGAATTACATGCACACAAAGCCTATAAGGTACTTCTCGTTGACCAAGAATCATAAAATTTGGGAAGAAGCCAGGTCTTATAGCACAAATAAAGGTAAAAATTCAAAAACTGTAAATTTGTAGTTTATTCACAGGTTTTCGACGTGATGAGTAGAATAGCTCATCAAAATGTAGTAATTTGCTCACTTTTACAGCTATAGATAGAACAGAATGACTACCTACCTATGTATTTACAATAAAGTTAGTCCCAGTGGCAGCTTAATCAAGTGTGCTGGGTGTTCGGAGCCCATGGGCGCGGTGTTAGACTACTTTGTTGTAGATCAAGATATCGACGGTTTATTCATAAACTTAGAGTAACCCTACGTACCTGCAGATAGGAATTTTAACTGACTCATTCAAAACGGGATGTTTATAATGTTTTAAAAAACAATAAAACATGGTAGATAGTTACCTATCCCTTATTTAACTTAAGTAAGGGAAAGGTAACTATTTTAACATTCTTTAACTATCATACTCATACCGTAGGAGCACAAGGCACACTTGGTTAAGTCAACTTTCACATTAGAAAAAACTAATAAGATAAAATAAATAAATTAAGTAACGCAAAACAAAAATAAAAATAATATTCATAGGTATCTGCTGTAAATGGGCATTGTCAATAATCAAATTAAACAGAATTATAAGCGGTAAACTAATTGTTGCAAAAAAGTTTGTCGTCGCGAGGTTTACTATTCGAAGAACTGTTAGTTTATGTATGTTTTTATAAAGGATAGAATAGAAAATATTATCCAGGGTGATTTTCGAAATGGGAGTGGATGGCAATATACGAAACCATGAGAGTTAGAGAAAAGTGGTGAAAGGATGTCTGACATGAAAACAGTGTTGGAACTTTCGCATTTCTAATCATTATTAGTGTTGATTTCGTAGTATTTCTTAAGATTAAAAAAGTCGTGTACGCCGTAATATTAGGTCCTTACATATGAAATTGGCGTTTTTCGTACTGGCCACTTTAATCACAAATTTCTCCTCTTTGGTAAGGAATTCCAAATTCAAATTTGTACAGCTATAGACTCGTGTATTTGTGCTTCGATGATCGTCATTCATTTGTTTTTTTTCTTCTGTTTTTTTTCTGTTTGCGTCACTCATTTTACAAAATGGAAAACTTAAAATATCGCATTATTTACGAGTACGAGTTCCGCCGTGGCACTAGTGCTGCGGAAACAACTCGAAGGGTGAATGATGTGTATGGCGGTCGTGTTGCAAAAGAAAACACAGTTCGTTTTTGGTTCCAACGTTTTCGCTCTGGAAATTTCGACTTGCAGAACAAGCCCCGTGGACGGCCTGAGACTCAAGTTGATAATGAAGAGTTGAAGGGTATTGTGGAAGCGGATCCATCGCAAACCACGTCCGAGTTAGCTGCAGGCTGCGGTGTTAGTGATAAAACTGTTTTAATTCACTTGAAGCAAATTGGGAAGATTAAAAAGCTTGAAAGGTGGGTACCTCACGAATTGACTGAAGCAAACCGGCAAACGCGCGTCGACTGCTGCGTTATATTCTCAGTCTAAGACATCCTCCGTACTCCCCGGACCTTGCTCCAACAGATTACCATTTTTTTCGAAATTTGGATAACTTCTTGCAAGGGAAAAAATTCAACTCCGATGGGGCAGTCCAAATCGCCTTCAAAGATTTTATTGATTCCCGTCCGACTGGTTTTTTTAGTAAAGGGATCAATGAACTACCTATAAGATGGCAAAAGTGCATAGAAAATAATGGTTCATACTTTGATTAATTAAATATATTATATTAAAAAATATTCGACTTTTTGTTCCTCTCATACAAAACGCCAATTTCATATGTAAGGACCTAATATCATGAAGTGGACCAGGGGGCAAAACACGGACACATGGAGTCACCCTAAATAAAATCAAAAGCCTCCACTAATTTTACTTGGAAACTCAGGGTGCCTTGTCTCGGATGAACATTTTATGGCTGACGAACGACATACCGAGTTTCATTCAAAGAGGTCTAAACGGATCAGCTCAAGTTCTACCACATTAATAGTAGATCGTGGACCGATTCGAAACTCCAGCTCGAAAACTAACACCCTAACAAGGTAAAGGTTTCTTGAAAGATTGATGTGAACAAAAAATCAAAGTGATCACCTTATTTCCTAGTATTACTTAAGTAATTAGAATTTTTGTTACGTGTCCAAGAGTCCTCCTGTAAGGTCTAAAGGAAATAAAGCACTTTAATAATTGATTTTGTGTAAAGCAGTGTTTGATTGTTTGTTTCTTTGTATTGAATAGGCTCCGAAACTACTGGACCGATTTGAAAAAATCTTTTACCATTAGAAGCCCACATTATTCCTGATGAACATAGGCTACTTTTTACCGCGGGAAAATGCTTCATTCCTACAGGAAAACGGGTAATAGGACAACGGGTAGTAAGAATGCAGCTAGTGTCGTATAAAGTGCGTTTAACGAGCATAGAGAGTGAAAAATTGATTATGCTTAACTGTATGAGTACAAGTATGCTTAACTGTTTCAGGTACAAATTGGACTTCCCATAACTGGAAAATACAGAGACCCGGAATCTGACCAATACTACAACAATAATGATGTAAGTCAAAGACTTGATTATTCAGAAAAATCAAAAACTACACTTCAAATTGCTTATTTTTGACACGGATTTCGGAAGAAATTATTTATGGTACGACTTCGGGACTATTCTCTAGAGGTATACAATAATGAATGGATTTTCAAAATCGGTCCATATTTGACAAAGTAATACATTTTCCTCGATTTTTGAAGCCAAGTTTAAAATATTCCATAAAGGGATAATTATCACCATGATTTATTTTGATTTTTCCAACTATTCGGAAAAGATGCGCCATGATCATTGAAAAAATATATCGGAATCTTGATAAAACTTATAACACACGATATATATCCTATTTTTAAGTGTCATCATACTCATCACACATCCCGCTGTGAATTGAGTTAAGGGGTTCATTCGAAAAAACATTTTCATATTAATCCCTTCTATTCTACATACATTCCCAACAGAAACAAATATTAGATAAAAGATGTCACAAGTTTATTTATGCTACCAATAAAAGTAATAGAGACCCGCATTATCACGACGGCAATCAATTGTCGGGAAGAAAAACGTGATAGTAACCCTTACGAGGATGTTTACTAACTAAATAATCTCTACCAAACTTTTTAAAGCATTACATATTGTTCCGTGTCCACACTGCACAGCTATTACACGTGCTAGGAGGTACTTACATATGTCAATTTTCCAATAGTTGCAAATGTTGCAAATTTATTTATGTCACCAATAAAAGTACCTAACAGAGTTCCGCATTATCACGCAATCATTCGTCGGGAATAAAAACTTGATCGAGACCCCAACAAGGATGTTAACTATAGTTAGTTATAATAATAACTCTATCACACGTATAAGTAGGTACATACGTAAATTTTCCAATAGTTGCAAATTTTGTAAGTTTATTTTTATCACTAATAAAAGTAACAGAGACCCGCATTATCACGCAATCAGTTGTCGGGAACAAAAACGTGATCGAGACCCCAATAAGGATGTTAACTAACTAAATAATAACTATCACACTTGTCTGTGTCTACAATACTCCGCTATCACACGTTTAAGTAGGTACATACGTCAATTTCCCAATAGTTACAAATGTTACAAGTTTATTTATATTACCAATAAAAGTAACAGCGAAACGCATTATCACGCAATCAGTTGTCGGGAACAAAAACGTGCTTGAGACCCCAACAAGGATGTTAACTAACTAAATAATAACTATCCACTTGTATAGGCACTGCATAGTGTCCGTGTCTACACTACACCGCTATCACACGTGTAAGTAGGTAGTGCGCGTCAGAATTAAGTATCCCCCTTGTCTCCAAAATATTTTCTAACTAATATTCGCTTGTAACCAATTTTCACATGCAAAAACTAATCACGCCGCTCAGGATCGAACCTCCCACCCTTATCTAGAGACTTGAATTCTCGACAATAAACCAACTGAGCTAATTAGCTGTTAAGCACTTTGTCGAATTTTGTCAATGGGCCTAATTAGCCCCTTGTTTTTATTCAAAGTCTTACCATTATTTTATTTATTTTATGGATGCGGGTAGAGTTTGATTTCACATCGTTTGTAGCGAACAAAGTAATTGTAAATCGTCTTATTTCGTGTGGTTTGTTTCTATTTAAGAATGTTAGTTTACTAACGAGAGATCGAAATTGTTACTAGTTAACATGTCTTTTTTACGATGTATGCAAATTATTTCTGAATAAGTTATCACTATCTATAATAGAAAGCCTTTCACTGTTTACAAATATTATTTGTTATTAAAATTAAAACTATTAATTCGTTACTTAATCTCCATATACTAGTATTTATTGTAAAATGTTGTAGGCAATTAAAAATAAAATTATTTTATTAAGTTCTGTTTTTTCATTAAATTGTCATAAGGAGTAATATTAATTAAAAATCTTTCACAATGCAACGAAAATATTTGATAAAAAAAAAACAAAAAAATAACACCGTTGACGAGAATTGAACCCTGTCACACAATTCGTGTAATAATTTGCCTGTTACTGCCGTTGAGCCAAGATGTTACCTATGGATCTTCTCGAAATTATGAGTGCAGTTACCAATACAAAAATGAAATAAACTTAGCAATTATTAAAACTTTGCATTTTAGAGATACAAAACACACAATTTTGTTGGAATTGTCAAAAAATATCAAAAGAAAATGGAAAATAATTAGTAACATGTAGTTTTAATCTCCCAATCTCCAACGTTCGGCGGCAGGTTTCGAACCCACATACATAGAGAGAGGGGGGTACTTAACTGTGAAGCCGTCTGTACATACGTCAATTTTCCAGTACTTGCGAATTTATATAAGTCACCAATAAAAGTAACATGACCCGCATTATCACGCAATCAGTTGTCGGGAAAAAAACGTGATCGAGACCCCAACAAGGATGTTTACTACTATCACACTTGTATAGGCACTACATAGTGTTTCCTTATCACACTTCACCGCTATCACGCGTGACAGTAGGTACATACGTCAATTTTCCAATAATTTATGGTCTAGGACAAGGGGAGCGCACGTTGCGAGAACGTTTTACCAATTTAGAGATAAAATGAATAAAACATAAGTAACTCGATACTTGTAAAGGTCAGTTCCTTGTTAGCTTGGGTAGTGGCGATAGTTTTCAATAAATAATAGCATAGATAGGACTGGGATAGGCCGATGTCCAGCAGTGAACTCCTCACCTCACCTCAAAAGCTTATATTGGTCCACAGCCGGACGCAGGCCTTCCCTAAAGCATCTTATTGGCTTTTATCGCACGGGGGTAGTGCCCATAATCCCCAAGCTGGGCATGCGAGTTGAGGACCGCAGTTCGATGGTAGAATTGTTCTGGAGGGGGCGCTGCTGCCCGCCCCGGCAGATGTCCCTTAGTCGCCTCTTACCGACACCCGCGGGAGAGTTGGGGTAGTGCAAATTCTAAGCCAGCACCACACAGCTGTAGAGTCCAAATCTACATAAAAATTTGTAAGGAACCGTTAGTGCATGGTCTAAAAGGGCTTTTACCCCTTTTAGATCATGACATGCCAGCAGGCCACCGACGCAGTCACCATTTACCGGCGGCTGCGTGAATCTCAGTGACGCGACGACGCGCTTCTCTCGGTCCAGCAAGGCTATTCAGACTCTTCGTTACCAAATTCTAAGCTGTGGTGCAAATTCTAAGCTGGCACCACACAGCCAGTGGACTACCATAGATTTATATGATGATGATGATAGATGGATAGGACTTGCAATTACTATTATTAATGTACCACCGCTGTACCGATGCTACCACTACAGGTTTTTGTATATTATCTTTGTTAATTGTATGTGTGTCTGTAGTGCCAAATAATTTTTTTATCTATCTACAGGACATTGGCCTGAGTTCTCTTCTCTTTTCGTTTGTTATCTCTAATAATTATTGACATAATGAGACAAAAACTTAACTTACTAATGGCATAAACTTGAGAAAGTTATCATCAGAAAGAGGGATCAGCAATTATTTTATAATAGTATAGCAATGGTTCTCGAAGGGCAGCTTTGTGCGAAGAAAAAGCTGTGCCCTTAAATCCCCAACCCGCATGCCCAGCGAGAGAATTATGGATCCCCCTTATAAGAAGACGCAAAACCCTCCATGGGTTAAGGCCGTACATTACGTTTACTGGACTATCTATATGGCCCTGAAAAAAAAATTTTGATACTAAATACAACGCCATAAAATTTATTTCAGCTTGTACTTCTCCGACCGAGGGCTATTTGTCTAACGGGGGTCTTTCGTTTTCGGTTTGCATTGAAATAGAAGGCATCTTTTTCTACACTATGCAAACTGAACGAGACTTAAGACCCAGATAGATAGATAACGTCACAGCCTACCTATATGCATACAGTCGTTCGACATAGGCATGTTGACGTGCTTTTGACAGAGTATCCTGCGAGGGGCAAGGCACGGGACGGGGGAGGGACGCTCCAGAGTTGCATACATCACCGCCTTAGTAACTCGGGAGCGACCTCCCCCCGACCCGTCCCTTGGCCCCCGCACGATTGCCCGGTCAAAACGCCTTCGTCGAACGACTGTATTCATAGGTATAGGTAGGCTGTGGATAACTCACTGCAAGTGTAAAACCACTATTAGGCCTATATTCAGCCGTGGACTAGTTAAGGCCGATGATGTAACGAATAATACGGTTATTTCAGGGTGCTAAGATCCTACTGGCTTCGCACTTCGATCTTGAGTACGTGTTGGGTCACAAGATCGCATTTCTCTGCATAGCTAAAGGATCGCCGAGACCACACATCACCTGGTTCAAAGACGGCACTGAGATATTTGCTCATCACTACTTGCACGTAAGTACTTTTATTTATTGAAACGGTTTTCAACCGTAAACCGGGATATTTACCATGATTTGAGTTTTGAGCTTTCCGATATTTCGGCACAGTTTCATGCGCCATGATCACGGAATCACCGAATTCACTGCGAGTTAGTTTTTATTGGCAGACATACTGATCTAGAGGTTTTGAACCAACTTCAAAAAGAGGAGAAGGTTCTATGTTCGTGTGTATGTAGGAATGTATTTTGCGCCGATTTCTTCACGATTGTCGGCCGATTTATATCACTATTTCGATTTTGTATACAAAATGATTCCGAGTAGGCCCATTGAATTTTTGTTCCGGATGAATTACTATTTGTCACGCGAAACTTAGAAAAACATTTAAAACATAAAGGAATTCGATATCGGTTTTTCTTTTTTGTCAAAACATCAAATTATTGATATTAGGTACATACATAACATAATGTTTAACAATGTCCAAATGAAAGGGACTCAACGCAGTTTACGTTGGAACAGAATATTTGTAAGAACTTATGTAACAGATAATTATAAAACAACAAAATAAATAAGGTAAATCTATACTAATATTATAGAGCGGAAAGATTTGATTGTTTGTTTGTTTTTATTGAAAAGGCTCAGAAACTACTGGACCGATTTGAAAAATTATTTTACCATTATAAGCCCACATTATCCCTGATGAACATAGGCTATTTTTTACCGCGGGAAATGCTACATTCCAACGGGAAAACGGGTAATAGGACAACGGGTAGTAAGAATGCAGCTAGTAAATAAATAAACACATTTTCTTAGAACCAGATACGCAGGGCTGGATTCAGCGCCTGTTGAAGGATCATGTCATTGTCGTGTGACATTACAGCAATCCAGCACATTTTTGGGTCATTTTTTTGATCCCTACGTACCTAGTTCTAAGAAAATGTGGCTCATGTCTGGAAAGGTAAATACGAAGTGTTAACGTCCAACTTCGTCTCAGAATTCAAATATGAAGATCACTTAGAACCATTGGAATTATTTATTTTGCTGTTTGTAACCAGCATTGCGATCCGTACTGCCTAACAACGACGGGTCTAGTTTAAAGTGTGTTATGGTTTCACCCGCCCATAGGCAATCAATTTTGATTTGGGTCAATACAATCATGGGCAGCTGAACGCTTTCACTAAGTGATACAATTGAACAGTAATATAAATGGTTTTTGTTTGCGTTTTCGGACCCTGGCAACGAATAGGTTATTATAAAAAGATAACGACAAATTTGTAGAAGGTGTAGCGATTCCCTTGTTTTATTATTTATTTTTATAAGATTAAAAGTGTATACGAGATTTGGTTCTTTTGGTCTAGATAAAAGTAGTCTAGGTACAGAAGAGGTTAACATACCTTTAGCATGAGTAAATATCGCCCTTTTGCAAAATCATTACAATGACTTCGAGAGAACAAACTAAATGATGAACTTGTAAACCTTTTCACAGATCCACGAGTGGCCAATAGGAGAAGATCGCGTCAAGTCAAAGATCGAGATCGACCCGGCCACGCAGATGGACGCAGGCGTCTACGAATGCACAGCTGATAACATGTACTCTATCGACCGTCGTTCATTCAAGACGGATTTCTCGATCGCTTTCGATTAATTTACTTTAACTTTTAAGTCAAAGTAAGGTTAAGTTACTTTTAAGTTCAACGAATACACAAACGCAACTCAGATGTAAGTACGTGAAACTTACCTCCGAATACTCAAACGCAACTCAGATTTAAGCACGTCTCTCACGTCACAAGACGAATTTTTGAAAGATTTTCATAGAAAACTGTCAAAAAGTCGCGACTTGAGACGTGCTCAAATGTAAGTTACATTTCAGTATTCGGGCGTTACCTCCGAATACTCAAACGCAACTCTGAGTTAAGCAAGTCTCAAATGACGAATGTTTGTCAGATTTTCATTGAAAACAGTCAAAAAATCACGATTTTTGATACGTTTCAATGAAAAAATTTCAAAAAGTCGTCATTGAGACGTTTTTAAATCTGAGTTGCGTTTGAGTATTCGCGGGTTAGAGTTAAATGGCACACAACATCATATTCAAACGAGAACAGTCGCCGACAGTGATCAATGCGATGTGACGATCTTCCTCGCATTTGGAATTCCAATTTAGTCCATTCTGCGAGAATAAGAAATACGCGCATATCTTCGTGATCTCTCGGAAGTATCAGATCACAGTCACTAGCTTATTATCAATATAACTTCAAAATGGTCTATCTTTACGCGAACTGCGGCAGCTACTGGGGTCTCAATAAGTACAGTAAAGAGAATATTAGCAGCTACAAAAGAACCAAACATAGGTTCTAGACTAGGCAAACATAGTATAGCGCATGTTTTACCTATAATTCGGATTGTTCTGGGTATTTTCTATTAACAATGAAAAATATTTATCTACGTAATGTATAATGTATTAAGTATAACAGTCATCTAGTACCCATAACACAAGCTCTGGCTCTCTTAGCTTGGGACAAGATGATGCTGTGTGGGTTGTCCAGCATTATTTATTTATTATTATTATAGGTGTCATTTAAATCACTACCTACATACCTACCCACTACCTAAGTAGGTACGTATCTAGGTCCTTTACCAAATTTAATCTCTTAGGAGGTTATGATTATTCTCTCAACTGTACCACGCGCAGTTTCGCATTAGAGGCTATGTTCACATAGTTCATAAAGATTTGCGCGACCTATACAGGGTTACCGGTAATTCAATGACGACACGTGAACATCAAGTTCTATCCACCATCACAAACACGTAAGACGCCAGGTCTTTATTCCTAATTTTTAAATCACCTCCCAACAATATGTAAAACACTTTTATCCAAAACCCAATTAATGCATTACAGAAGACCAAATACCCACACCCACTGTTAATATAGGTGTTTTATAACAGGGTAGAACCGTTTTAAGGTTTAGTTTAAAATAAATCCCCTCTACTGATTATTGAATGGAGGGAGGGTAGAGTCTTCAAGAACACCTTCGTGATGATGATGTGCAGAATCTGCAATGCATGCAGTGTCAGTGGATTACCAATGACCCTGTTGAGTGATATTGGTGTAATTTTGTGTACTTTTATATTCTATAAGGTACATAGAGCACGGAATTCCTTGTAAGTATCTGTCTAGTAGAGCATAATCTCAATCTTAAGCAGATATTATATAGATAGACACATTATAGGTTAAGTATATATATAAGAAAATCTGCTTTGTTTAAAAAAAAACTGAATTCCTTGTTTTTTCCAGAACATGCGGGAGTTATGATGTATTCTATGCCGTGCTCTCATTCATTAAACAAATAATAATATTGAATCCCTTATCGAATGGATGCTGATATGAAACAGAAGTACCTAAGCATAAGCATCAAAGGTTCGCTTACAAATATTTTTTTAATGAATAAATCAATTATTCGCTTAAGAAGCGCCCACGTCTTCCGGAAAGCGTCCAATTGAGGAGTGGAGGGAGGGGAGGGAGGCCTTTACCCTGCGTGGACACATCAGGTTAATGAATAATAATAATAAAACAATTATTGGTAGAATATGTACAAGATGACATCATTTTATTTAAACTTATCTACACGCGAGCATTATAATATCGGCAATAGTTTTAGATAATTTCTATTTTTAATTAAATGTTAATCTCATGCTAGGATTTATTATTAAATATGGGGGATATTTATGGTGCGTGTTTTATTTAATAGTATCTAAATATTTTCAAACTTATTACGCTATCTGAACATATTATTATTAGTATTATTTAATAAGTATTTATCTCGTTTATTGACCCTATTTCTCCCGAGGTTTCAAAAGGATCATGATTTATAGGATGGATGATCAGATTGATCAGTCATCCCGTGATGACGTGATGAACACGGCAGTGTGTAATATTTTTATTAGTATTTAAAATATAGATATCTGTATCTATTGTTAATGTTATATCCATGAGCCGGAGCAGACTTAATGATTAGTTCTTCAACGATTATCCTCATCTCATCCATTTAAGGATAATTAAACTCTTGTTACTCGTCGCACCGCCGAGGCTGGGCAGTGAATGTGTTATGTCTCTAGCTAGGCTATATCAAGTTGATACATATCACTACATATGTACATTGAATATATTATAGAAACAATCAACAAAAACACTTACTTGTAAGTCTCGTACACAATATCCATATAATCCGATGATCTAGCGTAGAAGCCGGCGGCGTTGATAGCGCCCCAGAAGTTCGACCAAGCCTGTTCGTATCTGACCAGCAATGGTGCTACCACGTCGTAGCCAGAAGACAAAAGCTCTTTCAAAGTACTGGGTCCCAGGCGAGATAGACTGTCTACAGAGAAGAGGTAGTCGCAGTCGCTGCTTATACAGCGGTCCCTGGAAGATATAAACAAATGTAAGAAACTATAGGTAGACCACATAACTGGCGGATCGCTTTAGAACCATGACACAGTAACAAACGCCAAAAATGGCGTTTGTTACTGTGTTTGGCGTTTATTTTCTTATTGGGACAAGGTTCTACAGAGATCCACCAGTTGTGTGGTCTACCACGCGGCTTCGAACGCGTTTAAAGTAGCCTATGTTCGTCCCCGGGATATTGTTTACCTCCCTGCTAAATTTCATAGAGATCTGTTCAGCCGTGATAAGATAACAGACAGACAGATAGACAAACAGAGTTACTTTCGAATTTATTATATTAGTATGGATACATAAATAATGACAAGACATGGGCCCTTCTTGCTGGTAATCGAGAGGCCTTCCACTGCAGGGCAAATGCCTCTCACCTCTAAGGAGAGGTGGGAGGCATTTGCCCTGCAGTGGGTCTTAATAATCCGAAAAGATCAGGCCAATATATGGCCCGAGCTCATGGAAATGAGAAACACAAAATAATAACAAATAAATAATGCTGGACAATCCACACAGCATCAGTAGTCCCAAGCAAGAGCTAAGTACTAGATAACTGATATACTTACTTAAATTATGTATGTGTGATTATGATTATACTTAAAAGATGTAATGTATTCTAAATTACATAGATAGATTTTTTTATCACACATAGAAAACACCCAGAACTCCCAAAACAAATATCGGCAGATCATACAAACAAACATTTTTCCTGACCCGGAAACGAAAAGGCATTCTCCTGCGCGGCGTGGGCGGACATTCGCCCGCTGCGCCACAGAGGTCGTCAGATACCAATGTGTTATGAATGTTATTTGGATGACTGGTGTCTAAAAATAATGTGTATCTAATGCAAAAGCAAGGGCATTGGTGTCAAATAAAAAATTCAGATAAAAAAATCTGTCTGTGAAGTTCGACTTTTTTCGAAATCTGATACCTTTGTTCACATTACTGGGCACTACGCCTACAAATTCAATTATAACGAAGAAACATTTTGTAATGCGCGATAGCAAGGCCTATTATTCACGGTTATTAACAGAGAGAATCAATTCGTTATTATTGACTTTGTAGCTGTAGTGCCCAATAATGTGCAAAAAATTACCAAATTTTGTTCTATAAAAAAATGTAGTTGATAGATTTTTTTATATTTTTCCTGAGTCGCCACGGTGGCCCCACAAGTAACTGCGGGGTTATTCATTAATTACAGGACACCCTGTACCTAACACAATAGCATAGCTCTCATCTGCATAGCTTGGGGCTAGATGATGTTGTGTGGATTGTCCAGCATTATTTCTTTATTTACTTATCTCAGCATAAGTTGGTAATTAAATAAAATTACACTTTAGATGAATTTAATATTTCAATATCAGAAAGTATCAGAAAGTATTCCTTTTGTAGGCCTAACTCAAATAACTGATATAAATAGGAAAGTGTGACGTATGTTATCATTTAAATCTTACATTGCAATCTTCCTGGCTTCCGGTTCTGTTATAAAATCACTGGGTTTTATCCGTTTTACAGATGCGAATTCCTTCGAGTTCGTTTGGAAGAACGCGTCAATCTGTTTCTCGTGGAAATCAACATTGTTTCGCAGCAGAAGATGTATTTTTGATTTGGGGTAGTCTGTCTCCATGATTTGGTCCAGGAATTCCTCCATGAAGGGGGTTGATTGTTCTATGAATACCGCCATCATTACATTGGGTAGTTCATCCTCCTGTAATATGGACATTGATTACACCCTAGGACGATTTAACCACGTGGTTAAAATGTCTTTGTTATAACCTCATTCATACGGACATGCCTTCGTCCACACACAGGATGGATAATATAAGGAACGAGTACATCAAGGATGATGGTGGCGCCAGTGACGGAAAAGATGAGGAGTAACAGGCTTGGTAGGGGCATGCGGAGGGAGAATGTCATGTGACGACTTGACGAGTGTTAGGTTTTCGAATATAAGGGGAGAGGAAGACCGAAGAAAAATATTGATTACATCTAAACTACCTTTACAAACTTAACTCATAATTATATTATTAGTATAGATGAGTAAGATAAACAGCGTCATGGATATGTAGTTAACAGATGTTCAATCGTAACGCTTTAGAAGATATTGCTAAGCTCTGGCTCAACACGAACGATTATTTCGATTTTAATCACAGTAAGGGACCTATCAGACAGAGAGCGGTCACACGGTCAAGCGTTCAAGCGGTCAGTTTTGCGTTCTTTGAATTCTATTACGTAACATAGATATACTCACACAGGAGGCATTCTGACCGCAGTGGTCAAGTAGAACAAACGCACACATGCTCGAACGCAGAACGCTTGACCGCGTGACCGCTCTCTGTCTGATAGATCCATAAACCACTCATTCTCCTCTTTGGCCGTTCTTATTATGAAAGTAAAGCAGGTTTTTTTGGTTCGACACTGTAGTATGTAGACCAGGTACGGGTGGTATTTTTCTGTAAATCTGCTGGTCCTATGGTGGAAGGGAGAATATGGAATAAGGTCGTGCAATGCCTGCACACAAAAACCAAGTGGTACTTGTAAAACAGTGACAGTCTGGTAACACGCCGATGATAGTTAGAAACTTATAACTTACATTCAGTTCAATCTTCTTTTCCGCACACATAGCACATCCTTCATGTAGGGACCAGGCCTTAGCCAGGTAGTTTCCTAAGTGGTTGAGAGTCAGCTTCGACAGTCCATTCCCATGAATAACGAGGGGTCTCTGCCCTGTTATCACATTCTCTAAGTAAGGCCAATCTTCAGTCGTGTTGGCTTTAAGTTCTATGTCAGCTGAAATAATAAATATCTTTAAAATAACTAAGTCAGTAGGACAAAACGCAAATCAAACAAAAATACCTACAAAAATGAACTTAAATTTATATTATTATACCCCAACGAAAATATAACAAAAGACAAAAGTACAATGGGGGAGCTCATTGAAGAACACAAGAAACAATTTCTTTCTAAAACTAAACAAAGAAGGGGTAATGATTTATTTGTTTTTATTTGTTAGTTATGAGCACTAGACGGATTGGATGGGTGTGGTTGTAAACAAACACCGTGTTATGTGATGCAAACATGTAGTAGTAGTTATAGTCAGTAGTTTATAAGGCCTCCTTGCGCCAGGCTAGGTTGACACGGTTAACTCAGATTTAAATGCTTCTTTGGAGTTAAATTCGAATTATTTCTTGTACCACCAAGAGTTAGGAGTTAACCTTGTGTTAAATATTGAAATTTTTAACCCACTGATGTGGGAGGGTTAGGTCAACTAACTCTGGGCTAGTAATGTCAAAAATATGAAAGCTGCGATGTTAAAAAGGTTAGGTAATGTTGGTAGAGTTTGTGGTATCGGTTTTTTTGTCCTGAACAATAAATGACTGGTTGATTGTCTGATGATAATGAAGAGATCATTGAATACATTAGTTTGGACTTTAATCATAGAAGAATTGAACGGAAAAACTGAAACGTAGCTGTCAGTCACCAAAAGTCCTGCTCCGGTACTTCAAGGAGCTGGGCTGGTTAGGGCCTGTTTAAGCAGGGGGATAATGCACAATACACTCCCATGCGAGATGTCCGTGCAGATCTCAGTTCCCCCAATCAGAATTAGAATTAGAATAGAAGAATTTCAGAATGGTCCATTCATATCATGTAAGTATCTACATACGTTTTAATCACACTAATATTATAAATGCAAAGTTTGGATAGATGTTTAGATGTTTGTTCCCTCTTCACTCCATGATTTCTGAACGGATCGGTCAGGCTGAAATTTTGCATTGATGTAGCTCTAAGTAGTAGAGTTAGGAAGCCTCGAGTTATTTATATAACTCCAAATTTTGGCACAAGTAGGCCTTAGGCCTAATACTACTATTACTAATATTATAAATGCGAACGTAATTCTGTCTCTCCGTCTGTCTAAGATTAGGTACCTATTATGGGGAAGAAGTTAAAGCTACATTCATCTCGAAAAAATGCTTGACTAGCAAACAGGCGGAAGTCTGTAGCTGATACTTACACAAAGCCCCGTGTAGATTCTGGAATATCACAGAATTGTGGTCCAATGCCAGTTTCAGGGTCTCCCTGATCTCTGGATCAAGATAGGCATTTGTGTAGAAGAGCTGGTCATCATCCTTGTCTTCTATCGGTTTGTAAGATACCAACTCAGTTAGCTCTGGTAGATACCCTGTAACAGGAAGACTGTCATATATGGATATCCATGGAGCTTGTACCAGAAATATTACTTACTTTAATATACCCTATGCTATACTACATTTGCAGTCGTTTATCTTTACTCTTAATTACACTAAAAAGTTATTATTCTTTCCATGATCTCGGGCCATATAGTGACTCGGACTTCAAGAAGGGCAAAATTAGGAAACTTAAACAAAATTTTAACCTATAACTGTGAGCAAAACCACTGGTGATGATGATGATGATGATAATTATGTGAAAGCATTTTGCTCATTAAACTTACCAATGAAAGCCCCAGAATTGAGGTAAGGATTAGAACCATCAGTTTTAGGATATTTACTAACAAGTTTTGCATCGGGCCAACAGAATTGCTCAGCAGAAAGCAGAACTCTTACATCAGAGAATGATTTAAACTTTTTGATAATCTCATCTATGCCTCCAGTGAAAATGACATCATAGCTGAAAATTAAATCATCATTATACAAATAATTGTCTAAGCCTGTACATATGATTGCAGTCTTCAAATACCAAATATTATTTAGTAGTATTAAGTAATCCTAAAGGAAAACTAAACAAACCTATCTGTAAAAAGAACAATTTTGTCCTTATTCTCAGGATTCTGCATTAACAATTCTAGTTGGTTTTTCAGTAGATTAACTTTTTGCCCGCCACCAGCATGTTGCATGTCGCCACCCGTCCATTCTAGACCCATGCCGAGTACTTCCACATCAATGTCGTACACTTTAGCTGATCTAAGGAATCTCTGGAGACCATGATTGTCATCTGTAGCCACAGTCAGGACTATGGCATCGTCTGAAATATTAAAATTATGGTATTTTGGATATTTGTTTATTTATATTCATATACTAGTTAATTGTCAACAACAAGTCCATCATTAAAAAATGAACACATCAATAAACACTATTTTATCTCGTTTCATTTTTAAGTGACTTAGGAACAAGGAGGATGTTCTATGTTTGGCTTTATGTATGTTTTTTTATGTATGTTCATAGATTACTCCATGATTACCGGACCAATTTTTCAAAATTCTTTTGCTATTTGATAGTGAATGATCCCAGGGTGGTCCTATAAAACATATTCCTGTGGGATTATGTAATTTATATAGTACATATTATGTATAGTATTTATCTCACAAAACATAAATACAGTGTAAAATAATGGGATGTGAAATCAGTTTTTAGTTTTTTCAAAACACCTAATATTATTAATAGTGGATAAGTGCCACAAATTCATGGAATCTTTGAAAAAAATACTTTTTAAAACAAAATAATAAAGGATACTATCCTTTTATATTTTGTTTAAAATTCTGATATTATCAGGAATACATATGATACAGTGATGTTTTACTGTGAATTCTGAGGCCATGACAGTCCATGTAACGAGATACCATGAAGTCATAATATTAAAATAGTAGGTAGGTAACATCAATTAAGTTTGGTACATAAGTAAAAAATATGCTGTTACAATTTTATAGTGACAACAATACCATACAATAATATCAGATAACACTAGGTATATTCATATTACATCACATAGAAACATTAAAAGTTCAAAAGGTCACCTTATGGACCCGTTAAAAGTTAGTCTGATAAGTAGGGCTAAAAACATTTTTTTAAACTTATTAATGTTTTCAATTCTAGCAATATTTAGGAAATACCAAGTAGGTATACCTTGAATAATATCTTACCAGCACTTTCAACCCTGAATATATTTTCCAGGAAAAATATGAATAACAGTTTGAGAAACAACATCTTTCTGGAACATTCCATGTTCATCAGGTTCAATGGACTACAACAAGCACTTTTAATTTATCGGTTGCCGGTCGTAAACTAGGCGGGCGTCACGTCTAAAGCTGCCTGGACTGGCTGAAGTAATAAATGAATCGGCGGGAGTTGCGTAGCGGGGGCGGGGAGGAGGCGGACGGTTACTCCAAATATTATCGGGGCCGACGCGATAATAACTTTCAGCGGAGAATGTTGACTGTGGAGTAGCTAGTTACGTGTCGTCTACGATAAATTATTATCCTCCATTTCTTTGAACCAACCCTGATTGTGAGTATAATGAGGCCACTCACTCTAGATCTATCTGATCGGATATTTGTGTGATGTGAACTGCTCA
The DNA here is from genome assembly GCA_949316285.1 of Eupithecia subumbrata. NCBI lineage: Eukaryota > Metazoa > Arthropoda > Insecta > Lepidoptera > Geometridae > Eupithecia > Eupithecia subumbrata. The sequence continues at coordinate 15,958,700 of OX438642.1, forward strand.
TAGCTACCTATTTATTATTACTGTGTCATAATTAACATAGCACACACTAGCAGACGCTCATCTCATCACACGGTAGGTAGGTTAGGTTTATTGCTACCAACCTACCACGCTAGGTTATTTTTCGGAAATTTAGTATTTTATTCTAAGGCTACGAATTATTAGATTATAAACTGGAGGTTAGCGCTATGTGCTCTCTTCAGTCGTAGTATTTAGTCAGAAAACATAAAAATTTATCTCTTTGTTCGTTTGTATAATTTTTGGTTTTACTTTTTTTCATACTTTATTCCATTGCCTCGCCAGTGTTGCCAGTAGTGATGTGAACCGGTTTCATAAAAACCTTTAATAAACCGGTTTTTGTTAAAACCGATAATCACCGATTCTGATTCAAAAACCGATAACAATCACAATGTATGTATCCGAGTCTTCGATTGACTTCGATATGTATCCGAACATGAGTCTGTTCTGTTTAAATGTTGTATATGGTAGGGGAATCACCCGACATCCTGTTTTAATATGCGACTTACTTCATTACACTAAAATATTTCAGTTTTGCCTACGAATTCTTAGGAATTGACAGATTAGTTTGCGAAAAAATGCCTAAAGTAAAAGGAAAATCAATTACAAGAAATTATTTTGAGAAAATAGACAATTTAAGTTCAAAGTGTACATGTGAACATTCTATGCGCTCAATTGATAAAAGTTGGAGAAGGAACCTCGAATATGTTGGCACATATCAAGAGAAATCATCCTCAGGCTACAGTGGAGGTGGATCGACGTGAAGTAGGATAGAATTAGGCTTGCCAACTTTTTTTACTAGAAATAAAGTATATTGAGGTCTGGGAAGGAAAATAAACAGTATTTTAGAAAAATTAAGAGTATTTTATTTTTTTAACGTTTGAACACATATTTTCGTGTACTTCTTGCACAGCTTATCAAGTTGACATCATTTTTAAAAGATTCATAAGGCTCTCCACAGTTAAAATTAAAATTAAAATAAATGAGAAGCTCATTTTTTATAAAATTTTAAGAAGCTTTATTTCTGTCATCCCGCCACTTTGCGTTCATCACAGAAAACACCCTTTCTGTATACGCCGAGGTGGCAGGAACAGAAAGTAGATAAGAAACGATTTTAGTAATGTTTTTAAATTCATCTGAAGTGTTTACTAATAGATGTCTCCACTTTTGACCAGTACTCATTCCAGAAAAATCTTTGTCTTCCAATAGTTTTTCATAAATTACTTTGAATTTTATTAATTCTGAATATAAATCATCCATATCAATACTGAGCCTATGCAAATTAAGATTATCTATAATTTTTTCAAAATGATCAAATGTGACCAAAGACTCTAAGGACAAACAGCTGATCAAAGAAAGCCAATTAGATTGATTGAAATCGAACCATTTTTCTAGATATAAATTAGCCTTATCAATGAAAAGTATGAAGTTTTTAACAGTTCTATTAAAAACTTCCTGGGAGGACTCTGCAATAATTTTCAAGACTTTTTTTGTTTCATGGCCAAAATATTGATCAGTTTTTCTTTGGATTAGATCAGTTTTTAAAGTGTTCATAACATTATAAACATCCAAAATAGTTACATTATTTCCTTCTAATATTTTGATTGTTTTGTTAAAAACATTTAATATGTGACTAGCATAAAGAAGATAACAGTAAACTCTATTATTTTCCAGTTCGCTATCCAACACTAATAAATTTTGTATAACCATTGGACAGTCGACATTCAAACTAATAAAGTAATTACAAATCGGTCTCCAGTTAAGTAAAATGGTATCTATTGCTGGAAGAAGAGATAGCCAACGCGTTCCTGTATGTCGCTGTTCTTTCTGCGCACGAATTCGCATGTGTGTGTCATTCTTGACAATTTGACATTGGCAGCTTCGTAAAGTTTCGTTCAAAAACGAGGGCTGTGAGCTGAACGTCACCATAGAGTGGACATTCTACCGCCAATGACTGCACGCACACTATTTACGTTTACTTACGAACAGGTGTATGTGGATGTGGGTGATGCGTTGAAAACAGTATTCTGTATACTTTATTTTCGTTCAACAGTAAAAAGTATAACGTAGTGAAAAACAGTATAATACTGTTTTTAACAGTATGGTTGGCAACCCTAGATAGAATGTTCTCTAAATCAGGATATATATTATCCTCTAGAAGGAGCAGGCTACAAGCAGGTGCTGTGGATCAAATTTGTTTCATAAATCAGAACTACGATTTGTTAGAAACAGGCAAAATATAAATTTCCTGGTAATTTCTTGCGTGTTTACTTTATTTTTTGAGATTGTAATTGTACCTAAATATTTTAAGAAAAATTAATAATTAGCCTAATTAATAATAAAAAACTATAAACAATTAAAAACTAGTATTTTTTAGAAAAAACCTAGGAAAAACCTTAAAAACCGGTTTTTTAATATAACTAATCGGTATAGACCGGTGTTAAAAATAGTAATCGGTTCACATCACTAGTTGCCAGATCGAATTTGAAAAAACCAGTAGAAAGTCAAGTAAAAAATCAGTAGCTTGAAAAAAAAATCAGTAGATTTAAAAAAATATACAAAATTCTAGCTTCAAACACGAAAAACGCATGGTAAGTGTCAATCCGTACATTTTTTGTACCTACCCATGAACCGTTTATGATTCAGTTATTTTTTGTTTATACAGCGTGTGTGTTTCACTTTTCAATGATGACATCATCAAAGTACCCAAGTTTCAAAGTAAAATATTCATGGCTATCGAATTTTGCAAAATTAGGTGGATTATGTAGATTTGTAAGAAACTTCTTGCATTGATATGAAAACATTGATCAAAGCAACTAATCAGCTTGGACTTCGCCGAGATTCGTTCATTTTCAAGGGCAACGATCAGGTTTATTGAGGTACCTAGGTAGTGTACCTACAATAGTGTTCCGTTGTTTCTATTTACAATAAAAACTATGTTCATCTGAGAAAGAGGGGTTGACATTTAGGAAAAATAGACACGAAGTTGACTCGAGAATTGAATGAACACCAAGCGAAATTAATTTTTTTATTAGGTTTATCGTTACAAGGCCTTATTGTTCATTCCAAGGGAGGGTTAGATATAGGTTCATGGTGTCGAATCGTTGGTGATCATGATCATTAGCTTGTGAAGTGTCGAAGTAACACTGACAAGTGACGGCTTACCTAATAGACACGGAGCCATTGGCCAGTCTTCTGAAACTCCATACAAAAAAAAATATGTATGGAAATTGCGCTAAATTGAATGGCGGGCGGCATTCATTCATTCAGCTTCTCTCTGCCATGTCATACTCTGTGTCAAGTCATGTCAAGTCATTATGGCGGTGATTTGTTTATTTGCACGGCAAAACCTTTTGTTTTAGCTTAATTTCACTGAGTTACAGTAATCTAAGTGCTTTTATGTGTCGTACGAGTAATTTGTTACTTGAAAAGTAACTAGAATGGATATATGCATCACGCAATGCACTACAAAAAGTGTGAGATTTGTGGGATGCGAAGCGGTCGAAATGATGATGGTGAAAAACGTATATTCATGGCCAAATTTCCATTAGATGAGACTCGGTAAGTACCTCTGATCTGTTCTTGTGACTTGTTTTGTAATATATGAAGAAATTCTAGTAAAAACATAATCATTTAAACCTTTATTGCACTGATGTACAAAGGGTGGGCTTAATGCCGAGGCATTTTCTACCTGCCGACCAAAAACATATGTTTTTACAGGGGGTTGGCGTGCTAATTAAGTTTTACATGTAGCTTAAATAACTCTAATTATCAGTGTGACCAGATTTGAATTGACAAATCTACTGTAACATAGGGTGAAAAATTACCGAAATCTACTTATAATAAGCTGGAGTCTACTAAAAATCTACTATAAAATTAACTGGGTTATCAATCAATTTAACATCAGGAATTCAGTCACAATAGGTAGGTTTTATTCTCAATGAAGGTTCATTTATCACAATTACACAAATCAAACAAAAAAATCAAATAAATTAAACATCAGAGTTTCATCATAATCACACAAATCAAATAAATTTATCTTCAGGAATTCGTCAGTCACTATCACTTAGGAATCTTCATTTATATTATCATACAGTCTTTCGCAAGTCGTCATCCCACCTGGCCGGAGGCCGTCCTACACTACGTTTACCGAGTCGCGGTCTCCACTCAAGAACACACACTTCCTATTTGGTAGCATTTATTACGAGACGAATGAATAAAATATCTGATACATAGTAATCTATTTTATAAACAAATCTAAATGCGCTGTAAGACAGTATTCAGATGCTGCTTACCTGTGAGGTTCCAGAAAATCCTTTCATATTTTTTAGATGCTTAGATGTAGCCATGTGTTCCTTCAGAGAAGCCACTCTACTGAGCATGTCGCAATTACAGACTTTACAGTGTGCATTCGCTTCATTAGTTTTTGATTTATTCAACCATTGCTTGAATAAGGGATCTTGCTCCCACTCCGCGCGATACCCTTGAATATATCTACGTTTCATCACGAAGTCAAACAACACCAGAAACAGATGATGCTATGATAGCGAATGAACAACAGAAATAAATTTATAATGAATGAAAATAGATTGAACAATTATTTACCTTCGGGGGAAGCCCCGGCTAGGCTTTGAGTGTTTGTTCTTTGAGTACGTGTGTTTAGAAAGAGATAGACTGATTCCGATTCACATAATGGGGGAATTCCCATAAAAGAATAGATTATAGAAGAGAGTTGCCATCTTCTTTCGAAAAAATACTACCAATATACAAAAAAATTGCAAATTCTACCAAAATATACTGATATTTTTTTTCCTACTAGCAGCTGTTGCAAGTTCCTCAAAATCTACCGAAAAAGTAGAAATCTACTAACTTTGGTCACACTGCTAATTATATATACCTATTATATATTTAAATACATACCTAAAAAAAAAAAACCATAACCTTTACTTGCAAGTTTAATAGTGATGGGATTGTGTCGATTCTCTTTGGTGTCGATGTTCAAAGCAATCCCACACAGAAAATTTATGTCCGCTCTTTTTTTCTCATAATCGTTGTTTTTTTTAATGTCGTGTTTAGAGTGCATAAATTAAAGCGTCTTGGTATCCATAAGTTTTTCTCTACGATTTATAATTCTTGAGTTATATATATGTAGGTATATAACCACAAACGCCGCGTTTGGTTGGGTTGTTGAGAGTGCATAAAAATAGAGCCTAAACATGCACTATTTAAAAAAAATTATGGCTATAAAAAGACCCATGATTTTTTATCTAAAATATGTCTCGAGTTACAACCACAAACGCCGCGTTGAGTGACCAAACTCTTTATTTTTCACAATCGTTTTTTTTACACATTGTGGCTGCTGGCATTTTTGAAATCTGACAGCTGTCAAAGTTTGACATTTACAAAAAGCATTCTCATGAAACTCTGTGTTGGGAGTTTTTCAGGTTGCTGATCGCAATAAAATAATAAAGATAACCATTCAAACTCAAGTAAAATTTTTACAGATGCAAGCAGTGGGTGAAAGCTACAGGCAATGAAGACCTCATTTATGTGCCAATAGAAAAGTTGCATTCATTAAAGTATGTCTGTGGAAAGCATTTTGATAAAAAACACTTCAATAAGAAGAAAACTCGATTGAAGAAGACTGCTATACCTTCAAAACAACTCAAAGCAGCACCACTGCCTGATGCAATTATGTATGAGTTTCCTTGCCATGTGTTTGTAGGTTTGTATGTTATTTTGTTTTAAACTAGTTTCTGCCCATGGCTTCCCACGCATTGTTTCTATGGAAACGTTTGAAGGTCATTTCTATCCCATGGGAACTGATTTATGGCATAAAAAGTACCAATAGGCAATATGCGACGGCGGCCAGATTAACGTTGCTTATAATCTCTTTCGAATAAAAAAACATTTTTTTTTTATTGTCATTTGAATAATTGTACATTCATTTTAATTTCGGTGTTTTTTTTTCTTTTGCAGAGCCACCTACGTCAGAACACACTCTTACGCCATCTACTTCAGAACACACTCTTAGGCCATCTACTTCAGGGCAGAGTTCTACTATGTCATGGATAAGAGAAAAGCCACTGGACTTAGGTAATTATTACGTTTATTTTTTGCTTACAATAAAGAGGGAGTCATCTTAAATGATGATTTTAATAAAATAAATAAATAAATAATAATAAACAATGCTGGACAATCCACACAGCCTAATCTAGCTAGCCCAAAGCTAAGTACAAGCTGATATGGGAACTAGATGGCAGATATACATAATACAATATACTACATTACATAGGTAGATATTTTTTTCATATTCATAGAAAATACACTAAACACCCAGAAAAATATTTGTACAAACATTTGTCCTAAAGCGGGAATAAAACCCTGCGTTGCAGGCGGACCTTCGCCCGCCGCGCCACAGTAATTCAGTAATATTTATTCACACAAGGCATGGTACTAAAAGCATTGGTGGTACAGTAGAGCTGCTTATCTCGCCCGAGTACATACACACATAGGCACGTGAATATTTTATGAGTAGATAGTACTTAACTAGTCATAGAAACATCAGTCATCATTTAAACATAAAAACAAATATTTTGTTTTTCTTACAGAACCATCTTCTTCGGAACAGAGTCCCACATCACAGAATACAAAAATGCCACCGGGCTCAGGTGATCATTACATTTAGTTTTTGCTTACAATGAGAGTGAGAGTTCTGAAAAAGTGTATGAAAACGACAAAGATGCCACATGTAAAAAATATGGCTTATATATACGTCTTAAATGATGATTTAAACTACATTAAAGCAATATTTTTTTTTATACAGAGCCATCTACTTCGGGGCAAAGTCCTACGACACGGAAAAGAAAAAAGCCAGTGGATTTAGGTAATATTCACATTAATTTTTAACATACAATGTCAACTGATGAAGAAGCAAGATATTATAATATGAAACTTTTAAATCCATCATGGTTATTAACACTAAAGTCATGTTTAAGGGGATATTTACCATGATTTGAGTTTTGAGCTTTCCAATATTTCGGCACAGTTTCATGCGCCATGATCAAGGAATAACTGTATTACCTAATATATTTTAGTTTGCATCATGATGAGGGTTTTAGAGAAATTGTCTAGCACCTTGATTATGAAAATGATTATTTGAACTACATTATAGCAAAATTGTTTGTCTTACAGAGCCCTCTACTCCGGCACAAGGTTCTATCTCACAGAAAAGAAAAATCCCGCTGGACTTAGGTAATCATTAGTACACATACGTTTTAAATAGATACTTCTTTGTTCGCATTTCGTATAGAGCATGTTCAGAACTTGTATGTCACTTCAGGAAAGACCTTTTTTAATGAAGGATATTTTGATTTCTGATTATACATTATTTTATTATTTGTTATTATACCACGTGTAATAAGTATTACTTATTACATGTGGAGTATGAAGTTCTATAAAACTTTGCATGTCCATTATAATTAATACTGTTCAATGTGGTAATAGACGTACTAAAAAATGAATTCCTTGTTACAGACCCAGAAATAACACCACGTAAAAAGAAATTAATTAAACAACTGGAGCAGAGCAAACAAAAAATTCGATCGCTACAGAAGGAAAACATTTTGAAAAAGATTAAGTCGGTAGCCTTAAAAACTTTGATAAAGTCATACATCCGGAACAAAGGGAGAAAACCACAGGGACATCGTTGGACTTCTACTGAGAAAAGCATGGCTTTGGCAATTTATAAAAAATCTCCAAAAACCTACAGACTTCTAAAACATTTGAAAATAGCCCTTCCCAGCATCAGAACATTACAGACACTTCTCCAAAGCATGAATTTGGAACCAGGAATAAGTAAAACCATTCTTGAACATTTAAAAAGAAAGGCAATAAAATCAAATGATAAGGATAAACTATGTGCTCTACTCTTTGATGAGATTGCTTTGAAAAAGCGCCTAATTTATAATTCGCGGACAGATAAAGTGGAAGGTTTTGTGGATTTAGGAGGCGAAGACTTAAGACAAGATAAAGATGCTGATCATGCGTTAGTGTTTATGTTGCAAGGGTTACATAAAAAAATCAAACAACCCGTAGCATATTACTTTGTAAAGGGAACTGTTTCATCGGAAAACCTGTCTGTCATAATTAAAAATGTCATAGAAGCTATTACAAGTATTGGCTTTAAAATAGTTACAACGGTATGTGACCAAGGACCGACTAATGTAGGAAGTCTGAATCTTCTGAAGAAATTCAATAACGTCCCGACAACTGCCAATTACTTTGTGGTAAATGACACCAAAATTTTTATCATGTTTGATATTCCACACCTTTTCAAATCCATACGAAATAACTTCCTACAAGGTGGAGAAATAGTTATTGATGGAAAGAAGGGTAAATGGTCTCACATAATTGAACTAGAGAAAAAAAATAAGGAGACTTTACATTTTAAAAAGATTACTCCTATACATGTCAACCCAAGATACAGATCCAAAATGAAGGTAAAGTATGCGGCGCAATTTTTAAGTAATACCGTGGCTGCTATTTTGAAACTCTTAGCAGAAAAATATGAAGATACAGAGAGGGGCCGAGAAATCTCCTCAACTGCAGAAATAGTTGAACTTCTTGACAAGCTGTTTGATTGTACTAATGGTCCAGCATCTGAAAAGGACATTAAAAGGGGCACCAGGCAGAATGTCTCGAGAAAAAGCAATCACCTTCAACTTTGGAGAAAATATAAACATTTGATATCAACTATGTATTTTCTCAAATCTGACAGCTTTTTGAGATTGAAAAATGTGCGATGCGTGTTTGGTTATCAAACCTCATTATCTTCGCTTGAAGATATATGGAAGTTAGTAGAATCTGAGGGTTACAAGTATTTAAACTTACGGCAATTAAACCAGGATGCCTTAGAATTTTTTTTCGGAATGATCAGGCAACATTGTCCAACTAACAGAAATCCAACCTGTCACCACTTTACAGCAGCTTTTAAGTCTAATATTCTAACAAACCTAACTGCGCCTCATAGTAGAGGTTCCAATTGTGAGGATGACAGCAGTGAAGCCATGATTGACTTTGAAGACTTCTTTAATATGCCCCAACACCATCAGGACACTAATTCGACTGTAAACGCAGCTCCGGTTGTAAATTTATTTCCTTTACAAACCTTACCAACAGAAGACATCGACTTACTTGTTCTCCAAATTCCAGATGAAATCGATAAAGTAGACTTGGAAATTGAAACACAAATATTTGAAAAATTTGAAAAACAGCCTACGGTATACGTCGCTGGATATTTAGCCTCAAGGGTTTTAAGAAACGTAGAATGCAGAAACTGTAACCAAAGCCTGAAGATAGAAAACCCTCACATGTGTACAAGTTCAGTTTACAGTTACATAAGACTCCGTGAGTGGTGGCAAGACAAAAAGTCTCTCACTTATCCAACTATACATTTATGTAATTTAGTTAACATGTGTACGAAAATTTTTGATGACCACGTAAAGAGCGTACTACATAAGTACTACATTTCAAAATATGCAATGACAATAATGCTTACACATTGCGAAAACGTCGCATGGATTTGTGATCAACATAAAGATATGCTGCTGAGTAATTTGCTGGTTCGTCTAAGCCAATTATTAATAAGGAACGAGTGTTATCGCAGAAATCAAATATTTGCTGGCGCCGAAGAAATAATTGCGGACACAATTAAAATAGCGCAACAAAAAGGGACCGCCAAATAAAATTAGGAAACAGCTAAAATAGAAGAAATATTTTTAGTAATACGATTTGAAAAGGTGTGGAATATCAAACATGATTTTATAAATATTTTTGATACACAATTATCTAAAATGGATTGATTCGCTAAATTGTTTATAAAATTATAAAATTATAAACAATTACCTTATAATAATAATTTTTAAGAATTTGACAAAAATCTAATATCTGTAGTTTTGTTTTGAATATTTTGTTTGTTTTGATACTAATTTTTCTTTAATCCAGTTGTTGAATGGTTTTTGTTGATTTCTGGTGCAAGCATTTTAAATATAACAAACGCCTTTATGGTGCCTTTATGGTTATTGAAACGAAATTCCTCTATTTTGATGCTAAGATTTCTGGTCACATGTTTAATGCTAATGTTGTTGTTTAAATATGTTTGAAATCATAGTGTATATTTATTTTATGTAAAAATGATGGAACCAAGTAAACAAAATGCTTTTTATTTTTATCTTAGAAAAATATTCCGAGGGCTTCAGTTTTGTCTTAAGAGCTGTTAAAACTCGAAATGTATAATTGCGAAACTGTTTTGACAGCCCTTAAAATAAAATTGTAGCCTTCGGAATAAGCCTTAATACGTAAAAAATCCTATGGTAAAAAATATCCTACTATCGATATCGATAAAGTGTAGGTACTACATATTTATAGCACGTCCCTAGACACGTTCTTAAGTTGGCAGCATTCTAACTTCCGGTACTTTCTGTCGTTCTGAATGAATGAATGTGAATATTTTATTTGTTGGTACTACTTTGTAGCGCAAATGCGCTTAAATCCTAACTACGGAAGTCCCGGCTCTTCTCGTAGTATTATATTCTCTTTGCCATTGGCGCTCGGGAAAATCAGGTAGATTTCACGAAATTTTAGAAATAAATCAGTAGATCAGTAGACGGTTCAAAAAGCAGGTAGATCTACTGCTAAATCAGTAGATCTGGCATCGTTGTCCATTGCCCTTTTTTATTCTAGATTTGTCAAGTGCAGTGTGACCAGATTAAATTTTACGAAAATACCGAGGCACCTTAAAAAAATACTGAAATATACCGACTTACATAGGACAGAAATACCAATAAAAATACTGATTTTCTTAACACGTTTTTTTTATTCATACTCACAATAAATGTTAGAGTTATATTTTAACATCCTTTTCGAAGGATTATAATTTACACAACCTCCTTCATCCTTAACACCTTGCTTTGTTCTTAAAATAGCTGACACATTTTTGTTTATAAATCTGTTTCTTTGGTCCGTTTTTATTAAATTTATTTTATTTATTTATTTATTTATTTATAAACGTACATCTATCCTAACAGGCACACCCAATGCGATAGAGTACCTTATATTCTAGTCTTATAATAAAAAATGGAAATCATCAACATTTACACAATACAATAACATTCAAACAAAGATCATTCATTATTAACAATATCAATAATTCATAAATAAAATAAAAAGAAATAAAAATAAAATTACATTTAATACGAACTGTGATAACATAAAATAAAAAACAAAGCCTTTTGGAATTCGCTCCGGGAACAGTAAAAAAGATCGATTTTCTCGGCAATCAAATTAAGCGTGCGGATGCTTCGCGTCAGAGGTGCTTTATGTAGCAGGTTGGTTCGCCCTTTTGGTACTGCCAATAGGGCGGGGCGCCTTCGTCTGTGCACAAAGTCCGAGGGCACATTCAGCCGCATTTCCTCCAAAATACCTGGATGGGCGATCATCCCTCTCAACACTTTTAGCAAATGTAGAGCGAGCGCTGCATCCCTCCTTACTTCTAGCTTGTTGTATCCAACCATGCCTATAACAAACAAGGTTGTATACATCAAAGGGTAGAAGGGGTATATACCGTACACCTTGAAGTATAAATATCTTGTGAACTTATTTTGTACGCGCTCTATCATTTGCTTGTACTTGGCCTCATGCGGAGCCCATATCGCTGAATTAAATTCCAAATGGCTTCTTACTAGAGCATTATAGAGCGACTTTACTGCTTTTAGGTTTTTGAAGCTGTTTGTCTGACGGAGTACAAATCCTAAAGTTTTAAAGGCCTTTTTGCAAATGTTGACCACCTGCCCCCGGAAATGTAGCTTGTCGTCCAGACGAACGCCTAAGTCCCTTATCGAGTCGACTCTCTTCAGCTGAGTACCCCTCAACTGGTAGTTGTGGTAGAGCGGTGTCTTAGCTCGACTAAAAGTTATTATAGAGCATTTGCTGGTATTAAACTGGAGTTCATTTACCCTACTCCACTCTACCACTCTATCCACGTCTCGTTGTAGGCGTACACAGTCTTCTTCGTCCTTGATAGGCAAAAGTAACTTCAGGTCGTCTGCAAACAACAAGCATTTGGCGTCCTTGACGACGGTCGGCAGGTCGTTTATCATTATGATAAACTCTAGCGGCCCCAGATTACTTCCCTGACTCACGCCTGTCAATGTAGAGTAAGCCCGTGATCTGCCGTTATCTGTGAAAATATGCGCTCGCATCATTGAATTACTATTACTAGCGTACTACTTACAACTCACTGGCTCGCATGCAGCATTCGACACCGGTATACATAGAAGAGATTTACTAAAACTAGTTATATTTTTGTATATTAACATGCCATCACTGTTAGAAATTTTCCCAACTTCCACCCAAAATTGTTCACACGAGATGGTTGAGCCAGTGCTGGAAGATTGTAACAAATCACTTACTACGCGATCAAACTTTAGGGTTCTATATTCTTCGTCAATTAACTGCATTTGTTCTGGCTGTACTTCGCATGGGAAAGTTTCTCTCACATTTCGTAAACTGCGAAATTCTTTATGCACGGCAGTGTGTGGGTCAAGAAATTTCAGTTCGCGAAAAACTGGATTTTCAAAAGGCAAATGTGATTTCAATTGCTCAATTAAAAATGCTTGGCACCTTCTGAAAAACTCAGCAATCTGTTATTTCATGTTTACATTTTCCTCGTGTTTGATTAATTCTTGGCCTACTTGAATACCTAAGTTACATATTGTTTCAATGGCAAATAATTTACATTAGACTTTGGGTCTCACGTAAATACATTGTCCGTACGTTTGATGTAATTAGCTTTCATGAAGCAACCCAAAATCGACAAGTACATACTAGATGCATCATCATACAGTCTATCAATGCACGGATAGTCGCCTTGAAAAATGATGTTAAATTTGTTTACAATCGGCGAAATGTAGTCCAAAAAGTAAAAGTACAATTTGTTTATATCAGTGGTAAAAGAATTGAAAATAAAAATTCTGATGACATATTGCGATCACTCAAGAATTGGTCTTGAAAGAGCAATTGCAATGCGGAGGGCATTGCAATTGTTCTTTCAATACCAATTCTCTGCTTACTGCACAATTATTTTACTAATAGGTACAGGCATGAAGTGAAAGTCACCTTATGTCGTAATGACGCAAAATTCTGTGATTTTCAGTGTCTGTAAAATTTTGGAACACAGCTAATTCTCTTTGACGCTTGCTGCTTTGAGAAAAATATCCTTATTCTTCTTTTACTATTTTTTCTAGATTTCTAGGCAGTATTTTACAGGCGTGGCTTACACTTAATGCTACAGAGTGACAAACACATTTTATGAAAAAGCACTTTGGGTTTACTTCTTTAATTGTTGCAACAATGCCAGAATGTTGACCAACATCACATTCGTAGTATCTGCAGCGAATCCTATTACGTCTTTTATTTCTAAACCTAATTCGGATAATTTTGATGACAACGAATTAAATAAATGACCTGCGGTCTCACCACTTAAATCAAATAAATCAAGGAATTTGGTTTGTACAGTACATTTAGTTTCAGAGAAGTATTTAATTACTATTGCCAATACTTTGACTGTTGCAACATCTGAACTCTCATCGATTATAATTGAATATACTGGTTTACCTGAAGGAGATGCAGTACCAAGTATGTCTTCAATCATATCTTTTTCGAAATTGGGTCCTAAAACACGTGAAAATTGGAAACCGTGTATTCCTAGTGTGCAGTGTCTATGCCAACAAACGAAATAAAGTATTGCCCAAATTTACGAACTGTCCTGGTAACATACGAGCTGTTACAGAAAATAGTGACAAAAAAGCTTCTTAGAAATTAGCCATGAAGTTACGCACTATAAAAAAACAAAAACTTTAGACTTGGAAGCTGTTTATGTCTTAGGTGATTTCAATGTGCATCCTGGTACTCAGTTTGAAAAAGAACTCAGTAGTTCTTGTAATGAAGAGCAATGGTATTGTGCTGATTTACAGGTGCTCCCCTCTGACACATTTACTTTCATCTGTGGTGCTAGTGGTTCCAGAAGATGGCTGGATCACCTAGTTGTTACAGGGGCAGCTTGTGAGTCAGTTATAGGTATATAGGTCCTATATACTATTTGGGGCTTATAGTTACATGAGATTTAAAGGTGATGCTAATATTGAGCAGGAATGTAGAGCACTGGCGGTCAGGGGGAATATGATTACTCGAAGGTTTGCCAATTGCTCAGCTGAGGCAAAACTGACACTGTTCGGAGCATTGTCAGTGCTTTTACACCAGCAGTCTTTGGGTTAATTTCACCCAGGCCTCTCTCAGTGCTCTACTCGTCCAATACAATAATAAATTCAGAATGCTAATGGGACTACCTCGATATTGAAATGCATCAGGAATGTTTGCGGATGTTAGAGCTGATGGGTTACCCGCGTACCCACGAAAATGCATTGTCTCTTTATTGCACCGTTTGAGAGATAGTCAAAATAGCATTCTGAACTTGATAAATTCGATTCCACTATTATACATTTTTGGACTAAAACTATTATCTAGAATTTAAGCAATAGATATAAAGTCATTGTATTTTTGGCACAAAAGTTCCTTTAAGTTAATGTTGTTTAGATTTTTATTACAATTTATAAGCACCTGCAATGTAATGTTAAAGTTTAAAGTTTGTTACTATTTAATGTTCTAAATTTTGTTTGTGTTCCTATTTTTATATGTAAAATGTTTGTAATATGGACTCTGTTGTCTGAAAAAAATATACTTATTCATATTCTTAAAACCAGTGTTTTCATGTTTAGCCCCAAATATAATGATTGTAATCCCCTACCCTGAAACTGGCCCTTAGTTAGTGTCTGTCTGTCATAAAATCTGAGAACCATCTTTGTTTTTGCTCTGAGCTGAAAACGAAACAATGTTATTACGTGCTTAGCAAAAACTGAATGCTCGCTACTACATTACGATCGTCGGACAAAACTGACAAAAAAAAATTATTTTCTTTGCAATCTTTTTAGTAGCTCATTCAGTAAGTAATTGTATTCTAGACTTTCATGATACACCTTCGGCCACATCTTTACTTCACTTTACCCCACCACTGTGGGTGAAATTATGGTTAAACGAAGGTCTATCGACTATACAAAATAAAGGGAGGTAATTAAGCATCAAACAAAATGAGACCATAAAGCCGGCTTTTCACTATGGGATATAATATAAATTACATCTTGAGCTGTATATTACATCCCGCGATTGCTATTCACACTGTAAGATTTATATTTTGGAACACACATGATCAGTTTACATACACGTCTGCACACGAACGCCAACATTCAAACGGAGGGCGAAGCGGGGGAGGCGCGGTGTCCGGGGACGTGAGGTAAAATATACACCTTCAAATGCCCTTCAAATATCGCTCACTCGGTCGAAAAAATATTTATAGTTTGGGATGTAATATATATTATAGCACAGTGTAAACGGTGCCATACAAAATGTATGGTGAGCGATAAAATATTATATCTCAGTATGTAATATATATTATATTATATCCCATAGTGAAAAGCCGGCTTAAGGGTTTCGAAACCGATCGCGAAACCCTAAAAATAGATATCCACTAGTCTTAAATTAAATGATTGCTTTGAAAAACTAAAAACCGACTTCGAATTACTAAGTTTTTAATTGTTTTTTAAGTTTAGCGGGATTTTTACTAATCCTTCTGAAATTAATTTTTATGAGACCATCTCGGGATCATTCTCTATTCAACTATAAAAAGATCATCCAAATCACTCACTTAAATGACGGAGAAATGACGAACATGCTTAAAAAAACTTACAAACAGCCGAACATAGAACCTCCTCTATATTTCAAAGTCGGTAAAAGAAGTCATACCTGCAACCAACAATGAGAGTTGAAATATAACACCAATATGGCCAGTTACGGATAGGGTATGTGAGAAAATAGAATCAAATAAAGTACATTTTCGTTTATTGTTTTTAATAAATAACTAGATAAATAATTCCTAGTTTTAATAGTAGGTTTATTTGAGGAACCCTACAAGTCGATTGCAATTTTGGATTTTGTATCCTTGTAACATGTCAGGAATAATCCTTATAACATTATTACGTAAAATATTACAGTAGGTAGCTATAATATTATATTATTACTTCTGTTCAATTAAATTCGTTTATTAAAACCAGACCTAACATTAGGTACAGAGTTCTCCAATGCGTTACCTACGTCTAGGATTTCATATCAGTACCTACCTACATTATATGGGGTCTCAATGTGGAGTTTCTCTAATAATCGATTATTTTATTTCAATTCATGTTCAATTAGGCCAAAGAACACACAAACCGTACTTAATTATTGTCTACGCTTAGGAAAAGTTTTAAATCTAATGAAATGATAGCTAGCATAAGCATACCTACGCTGGAGGCGTAGGTAGGTAGGTACCTATGCTAGCTATTTTCATTCATATTATGTGCGCAGCGTACCTATGAATGACAAATGTAAGAAAGTTTATTGTTTTCCTGGTAGGTAGTTGGTGGGTATCTTTTGAGAACCTTTCGGATCAAATAGTAGATGTGCTAATCAATGAAAAAATTATTTAAGTAAGTATTTATTTATTTATTCTCTTTCTACGGAATTTGCAATGAGTTTTACTGATTTTACTGTGAATGAAACAGTTTTATGACCTATGGTTTTTGCCCGCGGCTTCGCACGGTTGTTTCTATGGAACGGTTAAAATTATTTCTACCCCATGGGAATTGATTTATGGGATGAAAAGTATTTTATTTCAGACCTAAAACTACTTGTAAGTAGTTCAAACCTATCCCTTCTGTAGTTTTAGCCCTACTGAAAAGGTAACAACCTGACAATATAAGTAGGTACCTACCTAAGTACATCTTAACATCCAAACTTTCACAATTTATAATATTTTATAGGTACCTAGATAGTGTGATAGCTTTTGGGGATACAAAATAAAACTTCACCCATAACCAGGGAAGGTACAGCTTGGCAAAAATGTTTAGAATCAGAACTAAAATTACATGATATTTACTGGCAACCCCGTTCAGTGTCAAGGTTAGGATATATTTGTTCTGTGGTGTCAAGCAGAGGTACAAGTAACGTCAGATAGTCGTAAATATTTTGCATTTATTGAATCTATAAATTTCGCGAGTTTATTGTGACTAGGAGTGTTTCAAAATGAATAAAACTCTCCGGAGCAGTGCCAGAGAAGTAATTTATAAAGTTTACAAGCGGTGTTTGTTGGAAAAAGAAGCAGGAACAAGTTATCTGATCTCGATAAAGTTTTTCAGAGAACCGCAGAAATGACAGGTATTCAATTATGTTAAAATAATTTTTCTAATCAGATACGGTTCTTTTAGTATATTTTACTGGTCAAAAACCGTCTCGTATATTAAAATTGATAAATAATTAAACTATCATTTGAAGGTTATGTTTACAAAACAAATTAGTGTAACACGGAAATCTTGATACTTTTAACCAACTTCAAGAAAAGGTACCAAATAAATTGTTTTTTCTTTCAGGTAAATCTGTCAGTACAGTGAGAAGAATTGTAAATGAAGGTGCAAATAACAATGGCAAGTTTTCCACACCAGGAAAACACAAAACAGGATGTCCCAGGAAGGATTTGGATAACTTTGATTTGTGTGCTATAAGGCAGAAAATTCAACATTTGTATACTGTTAGAAAGCAGGTAGGTAACCATATCAATTATATTGTTTTTATAAAATGAATTAATTAATTTCTACTATTTTTATTTTGACACATATTATGTAGTACACCTTGTTTACTTATAATGTTGTTTTTTTAGGTACCAACTCTGCGTAACCTACTTCCAGTAGTCAGAGAAGATTTGAATTTTAATGGAAGATGACAGCAGCAGCGATGACACCTCAGAATCCGACTCGGAAAATGACATGCCCAATGTTGCTCATAGCTCAAGCTGTGATATGGAATTCTGACAATTCTCAGGCGTTGAATATTTGGAGGATGACCTACCTAGATTAAAAAGTATAAAATATGTTCATTAAAATAAAAGTATGTATTTAAAAAAATTACATTTTTTCATTATACACACAAACAAATAAAAAGGCATGCCTTTGAAAAACACACATGTTAGACAGGATGCCATTTCAAACTTGAGTAGATTCTAGCAACGTTATCAAGTATCAAAACCATTTATCATAATATTTTCGGATTGCCATATACCCTGCACAGTGGCTCCTCCATTATCTTCTATATATATAAAAGAAAGTCGTGTTAGTTACACTATTTATAACTCAAGAACGGCTGAACCGATTTGGCTGAAAATTGGTGGGGAGGCAGCTTAGAACCAGGAGACGGACATAGGCTATGTTTTATCCCGGAATTACCACGGGAACGGGAACTACGCAAGCGAAGCCGCGGGCAGCAGCTAGTTTTCTATATTTTTTTGCCAAGCTTGTACAGGAGGTACCTATCTATCTATTGAAATATAAGCTCTTTTTGGAGAAAACCATTTTAACGTACAAAAAATAATGGTCAAGCGTGAGTACCTGAAACTGAAACTGTTGTAAGTCGTTTCCTATGAAGATTATTGGCAAAAAATGTTTGGTCAAGCATGAGTAGAGCCTATGAGTCTAATTAATTAGTAAACATTTTATTGATGCTGATCAACTCAGTTGTCATGTAACTATCATTAAATTGTTTGGAAGAAAAAAATCTGAGCAGCGGAAGAAGTCTTTGATAAACTTTCTCATAATTGTTTTTAATAATCTGGTACTACCAATGTTACTAAAACCAAATCCACAATGTTCATTATGGTACAGGCACGTTTTAAAACACCATTGTATTTAGGACCATTGTTCATAGATACACGTTTTCTTAGTAGTACGGCGTTCTAACCGTTGTGTCTATCAAGGTAGCGTACACATAATCGAATTCACGTTTGTTGTTATGCCAATAAATAGAGTAGGTATAATCTTAAGAGAAGAGAAAACTTGACTCATCAAGAGATTTCTGAAACTACAAGAGCTATGAAGCTGAAATTTTGCATGGAGGTTCCTTTCAGGACCCGCTAAGAACGGATTTTTGGAAATTCGTATTCTAAAGGGGTCAAATCATTTTTATAATAACTTCAGAACGGTAACTACATATTGGGCCTTCAAAATTTGAAGCGTAGAAAGAAAGATGACTTAAAATAAACAGACACGTGTTTCGGGGTTTTTTTTTATTCACACCCTAAAGGTTGGAAATACGTATTTTAAGGCGGTCAAAAGTCATTTTTATAATAAGAAAGTAGGCACTCGCTAAGAACGGATTTTGGAATCTACAAAAACTACAGCTTATTGGAATAAGAGGCAACCTTTAACGCTGGTTCACCTCTTATGTTCATAATAGATGCCAAACGGTAGTGCTCAGTGGTTACTCTTCTTCTCCTATGAGTATTCCTTCTGGACTACCCCAGGGTTCCCTGCTAGGTCCACTCCTATTCCTCATAATGGTCAATGATATACACACATGCTTTAATCATTCCAAAGTACTCCTCTACGCAGATGATATGAAGATCCTTACTGTCATTTGTAGCACTGAAGATTCACTGCGCCTACAAAATGAACTGGATCGCTTTCAACTCTACTGCACCACTAATAACCTCCATCTGAATGTATCCAAGTGCTATGTATGTATCATCGTACACACGTAAAAAACAGGTATTGAACTGTGAGTAGGTACACATTGAACCATACTACCTTATCCAGAGTGGAAACAACAATCCACGATTTAGGAGTTAACTTCGTTAACCAGCTCCTTTTTGACCATCACATTGACCACATTGTCCAGAAAGCATCTAAATCGTTAGGTTTTGTCTTTAGGATGTCATTAGAGTTACCTACCAGTATCAAGACCTTTATGATTCTGTACTGTGCTTCCGTTCGCAGTCATTTAGAGTATGCCTCGCAGGTTTGGAACCCGCGCTATGACATCTATGTATAATTAATATTCAAAAACGTATTTTACGCTAGGTACTTGCAGTTTAGAGCAAAAATTTATCTGTCAGATTATACTGAACGCTGTCGTAAATTCCACTTCCTACCCCTTATCTATTGAACGAAGGAACATTGCAGACTTATGCTATCTCATGAACATAGCGAACAGAACGGTGGACTGTCCGTCCAGAGCTGTTAGAGCTGATAGGTTTGCGCACGAACATAGGCTCACTTCGCAAGCCTAATCTCTTGTACGAGCCAATGGTGAGGACGAACTATAGGCAGAACTCGTTCATCTTACGGGCATGCAAATCCTTTAATAATCACATGGCAATCACTTTGTATAACAATAGGAACAATGAAGTAGATATATGTAGATTTATTTAATACCTCAACCAAGCGTCTTAAACGCTTGTTGAGTAGGTAATTAATTTTTTGAGTAGATATAAAATAATTATTTAGTTTTTTTTTATTAGGTAGGTATTAATAAACGCGCCGTCTATTTACTAACATTTCTTCGACTGACACTAACATTTTACTTAGTAATTTTTTGTGGAAACTTCTAACTAGCCGTAAGTTACCCACCATCTCTGTAATAATAGTTACCTAGCTGTTAGTTTCCCTAAAATTGTAAAATAAAATAAAATAAAGTTCTGAATTGAGACCGATTTAGGTGAGTTGATGTCTCTTTATCCAATGAAATTCTTAGAAAATTTATAAATTGCTCATCAAATCACTGAATACATGAATCATTTTGGATAACTACCTCATATCTACCTATATCTTTGGACTGTACCTATCGTTTTATATGGTTTTATACGAAATTTGTTTATAGTTTAAAAACGTTAACTCAAAACATATAAAGAATTAAAAATGTTACTGAACACAAATACGTAAATATTAGGTACCTAGTAGTAGGTCATAAATAGGTACTCGGGTTTTACATGCATACGAATGTAAAACCCGAGTTTCCTAATTCTTTCGAGTGATGCCCTAAGTACCTACATACCTACACTCGATAAGCTTTGAACTATTATTTACCCCTGTTTAAACCCGTGGTGGCCCCATCTCGAATACCTAATTAAAAAAATAATAATTTTAAAAGAAATTTATTTACGAGTAAACAAAGTAAAAAAGGAAGGATGTGCGCTAAGAATCGAACGCGGGAACTTCTAAATTTTACGTGCTTACATTTTACAGAAAATAATTTACAAAAGGGATTTACAAAAGTGAGGCTTGCGTCCAGCCGTGGACCAATATAGGCTGGTGAGGATGAGGAGGAATGTGCAAAAAGAAGGGTGGGGGTACCGGCGGCATAAGGTTTCGAACCCGATCCTGAAACTTCGTTCAGATGGCCTACCTCAGTAAACAACTGAGCTAGGCCGCCTGTATGTGAATTGTTGAATTTAACCATCGGTTCCATGAAAATGAAAGTTATATACGTTCAGTTTTACGATAATTTGGCGTGTTTTAAGTAACGATGAATGAAACTCCTACTTTTCAACACGAAATACGAAGTTTCAGTTGACGGATCGCATGAAACGAAAAACTTTACCTTACTGTTGACCGTGCAAACTTGCGTTGCTTTGTACGCGTCACCAAATGACTCCTTTGGTATCCTTTGGGATCGGAAATATTTATGTCATAATAATTTTCACATTTGTTTACGCCCGTTGCCAGGGAAACTATTAGTTACCAGCAAAGATATTGTTAGTCACTCATAGGATCTTTGGTTACCAGTTATAGTGGGAATAATTACCTATCATGACAGTGACGATGTTTTATACAGTTACGTTTTACGGCGCCATCATTTTCACCTATGATTCACCCTACTATCCCCTCAGGAATAACATTTAGGGGGACCACGTCGAAATCAATCTTTATAAAATAGAATATAAATCAGCATAATCGGTTAAATAATAGTGGAGATATCAAGCAACATAGGTACACTACACTTAGAAAAAAACAGACGAATTGATAATCTCCTCCTTTTTTAAGTCGGTTAAAAAGGAAGCAATTTCATTGCTAATTGAAATAAAACGTCGGGGATAACGATAAGGTGGTTTATGGAAACAAAATAATTTAAGTACGTAAAATAATTGTTGAAGAAAACGTATTATATCGATGAACTGTGTACTATGCAATACTTTATGACCACAATAAAGTACGCCAAAATACTTTGATTGGCTTTTCAAGTTTTAATTTTATTGTTCACTGTACTAAACGTTAAAGTTGAAGTTTTTGAGTGTAACAGATTTTAACGTATACAACAATACACATTGCGTTTGAGCGCAGGATAAAACATCAAATGGCACTTATCAACTTAATTTTTTTCGGTGCAACCAGTGTTGCTTAGGTATGTCTTAATAGTTTGTTCTTGAAAGAAAGAGACATTGAAAAATTCTATAGTATGTAAACGAAATTTACTATTGTAAATGAAATTTTCGCGGGTTGTTTTCGCTCGCCTTTATATCTTTTAGGTCTATTTATGCGCCGTTTTAGTAAACGACTCTTTATTCTAAAATACATGAAAATAAATTAGAACGTACTCTATTTTTACATGACGTACTTTTTAACCCCCGTACCAGGTAAATATTCACTATTTGTTCGAAAAAAAGGTGGCAACCCTAGTCTAGACACCCCACCCATCCCACCCCACCAACCCTGTGTATACGTCTGCCCCTTCTCTATTTTTGGACGTTTTGAAAACTATTAATTATTTATTTCTGTTTCTTTGGAGACAGGAACACCATCCTATCTCCAAAGAAACAGATTTATTTGCTGCGGCTTACCCGACATCCTTTTTATTTCGTTAATTGGAATCTTTTGATATCAATAAATGCTAAAAGATAAATAATTTTTGTTATGGTTTCAAATAAATAATAATTCTGGAATAGTCACACAGCTCATCTAGCCCCAAGCAAAGCAAAGCTTGTATTATGGTTACCTACTTATCTTATAAATCTTATTATTTAAGTAGGTAAGGTACCTGATAGAATACCTACATTATACAGGGTGCCAATAAAAGGGCGTAACTAAGCCGAAAGGGGGTGATTCTGTACACCGAGGGGGTCAATAACTTGTGAATAACGATTTTGAGAATTTCAATTTTTATTTGCAAAAAACTAGGTTTTATTTTCTTCCTATTCGTGTTTTTGACACGCACTCTTGCACCAATAAAAATTCCAAAATATTGCTTTAAGCTTAGTACATCCTTTCCGTGGCACCCTGTATAGGTAGGTACTTGATACAATAAATTTATATAGGTAGGTACCTATATATTTTTGACATAGAAAACACCCAGACCAACAAATATCTGCAGTTCTTACAAACATTATTTTTGTGAGACGGGAATCGAACCTCCTGTGTCGCAGGCGGACCTTCGCCCGCTGCACCACAGAGGCACAGAAGATAAATATATATCTACTGTGACAGAGGTCCTCGTTATCGATCTATCTTCAATAGATACATAGAATTTAACAAAGCCGCCCGCGTGTCTGTCTGTCTGTTCATCCGCTATAACTTAAGTACCTATGCTACTTCCTACTTCCTACTAATATTATAAAGCCGAAAGTTTGTGAAATCTGAATTTTTGTTACCTAGGATCTCCAAAACTGCTGAACAGATCAAGGTGAAATGTAGAGTTTAGAGCAAAGTTTAACTTAGATAATAGGCTACACATAATATACCGAAAATATGCATGCGAAGCCGCGGGCAGAAGCTAGTAGTGCATATTATGTAGGTTGTTATAAAGGGAGGCAAGAAATATATATCGGGTACGGCCGTTAAAAAAAAGTGTCCCGTACAAGAGCTCTTAGAGGCCAGAACAAAATTGTTTAAATGAGAATTAATAACATCTTCTATTAAAGACTCATCATCAGCCTATAATAGTCCACTGCTGAACATAGGCCTCCCCTAATGAGCGCCATAGCGCCCTGTCTTCAGCTTGCCGCATCCCGCATCTGCCTGCAGTCTTTCGCAGATCGTCATCCCACCTGGCCGGAGGGCGTCCTACACGTTTGCCGAGTCGCGGTCTCCACTCAACACTCACCCCAGCGGTTGTCGATTCCTCGCGAGATAATGCCGGCCCACTGACACTTCAGCTTGCTAATTCGTTGAGCTATGTCGATAACTTTGATTGAATGTATAAAGACTAACTTCCGTTAAACAGATTTTTCAACCATTTCAAAAAATATAGGTAAGTATCCTTTCTTGTAACTGACTACAACAGAAATATAAAAAGACTATTTAGACCCAATTTTAGACGCTCACGCCAAACATCTTCGCAAAATTTCAGCTTAGTTCTAGCTCAGTTAGCAGGAAGAAGATGCGTGCTCTTCGGCCGGCCTAGGCGTTGGAACGGCTAAACCAATCACAATAAAATTTGGCAAGGATATAGATGGTCTCCGGGGGAAGAACATACTTATGCTACTTTCGGAAATAGCATTTGAATCCGAGGACGGAGGCTTGTATTTGTATGAAAGAAAATATATACAAAAACGCCTTTAAAATATGCTTAGCATAACAATGAAACAACTAGAGGTTTGTGTAAAAGATTACCGAAATAGCGAGTGCAAAGCCGGGGTCATAAGGTCATATTTTCGCAAGCCAAATTTAAACACTATCCCGAAATTCAGCAGGCGCTCATGTTTTTTTAATCATTTAATTGTATGGATTTTTACTTTGCAAAGAATGTCATATTAAGCGTAACAGTAAAGTAGTAGGTTAGTATATTCAAAGGGAGTCACTGGTGCATATAAAATTTAACGAATGAAATGGCCGCTTATGAATAAGGTTCCGCTAAAACGAGTATGTCAATAAATATTCCTAAATTTAATCTATTTAAATTAAATTAAGTTCAGTCAACAGTGTCTTCCTTCGATCTTTTGACTAAGCCTTGCTTATTTAGATCAAGATAGGAACGTAACTAATTGAGAACTGGAAGAAGAGATTGATAGAAAATTCTTTTTGCACACTTAAAGATACATAGAAACAATACAGCAAAACAGCTTTAAATCCAAGTGACAAGTGGCGGTCTTATCGCTCTCTACCAGACAACCGTGGATGGTTAGGATCATTGGATAGTACTAAGGGATCTGTGTGCTCATGAAGGTTACTTAAATAAATAAAATACTTTTGATATTTATTACGCTTAAAATAAACTACTTACATACAATATTATATAGGTATATACCTAATATATATTTTTACATAAACTACTTACATATATACGTAGGGACTCAGGTATACGTTCAGTGACAACAGAACAAATACCTAGTGCTCTTTTACCATGGTATTGAAGATTGTGCAAGATAAATTTTAGTGGCAATAGGTAGAAAGTTGCACAACTTTCGAAGGGAACCAGCTGAAGCAAACATCCTACGGCTGATTTCATCATGCATGTCATCTGCGGTTTTCACGACAGATTTCTATTTATGAGGACACCTACATTTTTCACCGTTTCGCTTTGCCCAACAGGAGTACCATCATAGACTACGCCTGGAAGACCAAGTAGTAACCTACTTAGTCCCCCAGTTTATCCGCGAGCTTAGTTAGGTAAGGTACCTTACCTACTACTGTGATCACCTAGGTTTTGCTGGGTTAGCCAAAGATTTAAATCCTTTGGGGTTAACAGACCAAACCTGTTGCTCCAGTCCAGGATATGACCTGGGGCTTCATTTATAGGTTAGAGAAACATCGCTTATAAGAATAGGTAGGTTATCTAAGTTCACAGGTAGTTTACCTATTACGTTTGATGTTCGCATTTTTTGAAGGTAGGTAGTACCTATCACAATTCGCAGTTTTTGGTAAATGCTGTATTGAGCTGTACTGTACTGTAATACGTAGGTAGGTACCTAGTACACATCACAGTGTAAGCTCAGTACATAAATATGTACTATGGTGTAAGGCAGTAGGTCTCTACGCTACCACCTAGGGAAGTACTTACCTATGTAGGTAACTAGGACCTACAGATAAGGTAGTCGTACCACTAACCCACATTTTTATCCTCATCAATTGACGCTCATTAATTTGTTCATGAATAAAATACAATATTAGGTAAGTAGGTACACGGAATAGTTACCTTTACTGCACTACAGAATAACCACCCATACATAATACTCTTCACATCACACTACTAATAAATTATAAATGCGTATTTTTGGATGGATGGATGGCTAAATATTTGTTACTTCTCCACGCTAAAACTACTGACCTATCGAGCTGAATATTGCAAAGATGTAGATCTTGACCTAGAATCGCTGTGAGAGCGGTTCCAGGCGGTTATTTAAATTGTCCCATAATACAAACCTCATGTAGACGGTGTTAACAAAAAAAACTACAAACAAACAAAGTTGACCTACTGTAGAGTGTTTGTAACAGTCTGCAGTTAGCACAATAGTTGCAATTGTGAATACTAGTTCTAATTTTTTTTCATTATTTGATTGTAATTTTCTTTGTCAATAATGAAAGGTAACAAAGCATTTATAGGTATTTTGTTTTACCGCTGGTGCTTTATGTACGATCATTATATTATTTATAGGGTAAAATGTTAACTAACCTATCAATGTCGATTAATAACTACCGCTTACAAAAATCATAAAATAGTTTAGAAAGAATAAGGGTAATAAAATCGAATACCTTTTGCGTATAAATACTGCCGTTGACAGCCTGTATCTTCAGGTTCTTTGCTGCAGAACTCCTGCGTCGAACTAACTGCTTCCAGGATCACGAATAGCAATACCCAAACGCAACAATTTAGGAGGAAAAACCAGGGTTTAGAAGCCATGTTTCCTCGAAAAGCTCGAGCTGTTGACTGCGGTCGTGGTCACCGCTGAATCTATAAAATTGATAAAGCGGAAAAGGTGAGAGCGGTACATCTAGAGTAGTTTGATTTTATTCCATTGAAATTGCGTCCAAAAAAAGTTAATAAGCGTGAAATGAAAGTGTCGTTCTCAGGTACAGTCACTTCCCTTCCTCGGACTTTGGCACTAAAACTACAGAAGTGATGCCTTTATGCAGTGGCATTAAAAGAAAATCAGTTAATACCGTTACTATATCGTAAATAATATTCTTAAAAATGGCTAATAGCTGTAGGTATTAAAGGATTTTAAAATGCTTTCTAAAAGCAAACACCGTTATAAATTCGTTTATATATTATATCGTTTATTATATTATAGACCATGGCTCTTGTAGAATGCTTTAAGCTGTATTTTAAGCTATATAAGGACATAAAATAAATTATATTATAAATGCGAAAGTTTGGATGGATGGATGGATGTTTGTTACCTCTTCACGCCAAAACTTCTGGACTGACTGGCTGAAATTTTGCATACAAGTAATTCCAAGCCAGGAATCAAACATAGGCTGCTTTTTATTCCTTAAATCAGTTCCCATGGGATAGAAATCACCTTTAAACGTTTCTTTCAACGCGTGCAAAGCCGCGGGCAGAAATTAGTCTATAATAAAGCTCATAGCATGCACAAGAGATTAGCAGCGAGGATTTTACAGCTTTATGAACTACTAAGAGAATCAAATTCTGTTGTACGGAAACTAGACTCAGCAATAGCCTATAAGATTTGTTAATAAACTTTCAGGATGTATACTGGTTTCCACTTTCTCATTTAAACAGCCTATGTGTTACTTGGGTTAACTTCAACTGTACCATTAGTGATTATATTTTGCCTATACAAAACAACTTGGCCCGAATGTGGAGCTGAAAAGTAGGACGAAATAAGATTTTTTTAAATAAAATAGATTATGGGCCGAGTACGGCATACAATGTGGGAAGAAAGCAGATTTTTTGATTTGGGCCGAACTTGCCCGATAAGAATATGGCATAAATCCACTTTGCAGAAGGTTGGAAGAAAAGTGTACTTAAATAGCAGCAATAGCTAATTGCGATCACGTCATAAAGATGGAAAATATTGGATGTTCGGGAACAAAGAAAAGATCAGATTATCTACAGATCCAGAGCCATCAATCCTACTAATATTATAAAACCGAAAGATTGTGAACTGCGAATTTTGTTACCTAAGATCTCCAAAACTACTGAATAGATCGAGATGAAATTTGGAATAAAAGCCTAACTGAAACTAAAAACGGCGTGCGAAGCCGCGGGCAGAAGCTTGTCAATAATATACCTAACCCCGATTCAACCTCTAAGCGAACTCGTTGAAATAAATTAAGATAATAAAGATGACTGATGGGCCAAAGTAAGCTCTACCTTAGTTGGGGCTAGTTTAAGATGATGAGTTTAATACATTATAAGAGTTTTAATGGGATGGTTTCATAACCAAATTAATGATAGAAAACGTTGCTTACTTTACCTACTAGACAAGAAGTCAGAGAACACGAACACCGTTATCAAAAAGTGCAACAAAGAAATCGAACATCCAAAAAGAATCACAAATTGTGAAAGCAACCGCGTTTTAAGTAGAGCGCCGCTGCTGGTCACGGTTCAATGAGCAGGTAAATGTGGTACTTAGATTATTGCCGTAATACCAAATCTCACAAACAAGAGATCATATTTTCGTGCAGCTAATCATTCTGACGCCCTGTTATTTCTAGGCAAGATGCATAGGAACTTCTTCCGAGGACATCCGTGAGGGCGGGTGCGGCGGCAGATTTGGCCGAAGATCTCAAGAGGCGGAAATATGCAGGTCTCGACAGAGCCTACACATTTGCTCCCCTTGGAGTCGAGTACTCTAGGTCCGTGGGGTACGGAGGCTTTTCGGGTTTTTAAAAAAATATCTGACCGTCTGGTCGAAGCGACGCGTGACCCGAAAGCTGGTCAGTATCTGGCACAGCGCATCAGCATACAGTGGGGCAACGCAGCCAGCGTCTTGCGGACGCTTCCTACTGGTATTGTTATGGATCAGTTGAGCTACCTGTAAATTGTTTGCAGTTAGCTCAATTGTTTCAATTGTATATACTAGTTCTAAATTGTTTCTATTATTTGATTGTAATTTTCTTTGGAACCTATAACTTAGTTCCTTGAGGTATCTTGCTCTCTATGATCAGTGCTGGATTAAGACTACTTGATGCCCTAAGCAATCCACACCTGTGGGCCCCCCTATCCATAATTTAACTAGTATCGGTCTTTCAGAAAACACGTATTTCATACAACGAAATAGATCATTCATTACGTACTTAGAATATGTATGAATACATTTGTGGAGAAAATCACAGCGCATCAGCATTGCCATACAGCGGGGCAATGCAGCCAGCGTCTTGGGGACGCTTCCGACTGGTATTGATATGGATCAGTTGAGTTACCTGTAGATTGTTTGCAACAGTCTGCAGTTAGCTCAATTGTTTTAATTGTAAATACTAATTATATTATAATTTTCTTTGTGAATAAAGGCTTCTGCCTTTGTGGAGTAGGTATTATAATACAATGAGAACCAAAGAATTTTTATTCATCCATTGAAATACGACTTGTGACTTTTTTGGACAATCAATTTGCGAAAACTAAATAAAAACTTTACATCCAACGTTTTTAGCAAATCTTCTTCTTAACACGTGATGCCCTAAGCAATTTCTTAGTTTGCTTGGAGGCTAATCAGGCACTGACTATGATGTGGAGGTAACTCAGCCCGTGATGGCCGGGGTACTCTATTGCATAGAGACTTCCCGTACTTATGTCGAGTCTAACTATACATACACATTTTTACGAAACCCTCGCACCTCGGTCATTCATTTATTACGTAAGACGATTTTCGCTAGTTTTTGACCCCCACTTTTATAAGAAAAAATAAGAATAGGCCGACCGAAGGCTGTTTAATTTAATATATTACGTAAGAATCTAAAGGAAAAAATGAACCATAACTTAATTGGATTAACCATAACTTAATTGGATTAACCATAACTTTATTGTTCATAGGAAATGGTCTACGATTTGCGTTTAATTTTTTGCAGAACGCAGAAAACATTAAAAACCGCTAAAATATTTGAATATTCCGTACCATAGGTACTCCATTGGTAACAAAGAGTCTGAATAGCTTTGCTGGACTCGTCGTCGTCGCGTCACTGAGATTCACGCAGCCGCTGGTAAAGGGTGACTGCGTCGGTGGCATGCTGGCATGTCATGGTCTAAAAGGGGTAAAAGCCCTTTTAGACCTTGCACTAACGGTTCCGTACAAATTTGTATGTAGATTTAGACTCTACTACAGCTGCGTGGTGCCGGCTTAGAATTTGCACCACCCTAACTCTTCCCGCGGGTGTCGTAAGAGGCGACTTAGGGATATCCACCGGGGGCGGGCAGCAGCGCGCCCTACAAAACAATTCTACCACCGAACTGCGATCCCCAACCCGCATGCCCAGCGTGGGGATTATGAGCATTACCCCAATAAAGCCACTAAGGTGCTTATCAGGGGGAGGACTGCGACCAGTAGTGGACCAATACAGGCTGTTGAGGTTGAGGTTTAGACTCTACATAAGTACAGGAATTGTCTAATAACACTTTCATGGCCCAAAACGCAAATGATCTCTCCCAGCCCCGTGAAGCGGCGGCGCGCCTCTGCGGCTCGCACAACGAGGCTGGACAGTTGCACTAACTAGATTCCTATCAGAACGCTAAACGAAGCCGCTAGTGGTAGGCATGTAGATATATACCCCAATAATGGATCGCTGCACGCTGGTTAGCACTTGTACATCTTCTGCTGGGAACTTCAATCCAATTACGGTAATCAGATTACAGCAACAACTGAGGTAGGTAACTGGGCCTTTGTGAACAGTGTGTCGAGTGCCAGTGACTGTTAACCAACGGAAAAAACAATGCCGAAAGAGGACCCTGAAACTACAGCCCTCAAAAAGGAGTTGACGGATCTTATTGCGCAAGTAAAGGTACCTATCACATCACATACCATCGATGCGCAAGATTGGATATTAAGATGATTGGTTGGGCGTTTGTTAGGCTTCACGCCAGAACTATTGAACAGATTGTGTTAAAACTTTGCAGAAGTATAAATATTAAGCTATATTTTCTCCCGGATTAACACGCGTGAAGCGGCTTCGCACGTTGTGTAGTTAATTATTAATGCGATAGTTTGGCTGTATGTTACCTTTTTCTCCAATGTAAGGTTATCTACTTAATTGTAGTAAAATTGAAAAACGTTATGGTTATACAATTTTTGCCGCGGGCTAAAAACCAAAAATATACATAGGAATCCGTCCCTACCGTTCTTGGTAATAACGTAGATAGGTAGGGTAGATAGGTTATAGGTACCTACGATCTTATGGAATGCGAATTATTATCTATAGGTACCTACTTAAAATCACCAGCGACTGCATGATCAGTGCAGGAACGCGATTTTTGAAAATCACCTGTGAACCTCCAGGACATCCCAGATGAATGCCAGGAACATAATTTGCAATGAACAATGAAGTCTGCCAAAATTATAACGAAGAAAACGTTTTTTTTTTGTAATAATATACCTACCTCGGACCTATATACTTATTATGAATTTGATTAAAAACTAGCTGACCTGCACACGATTTAATCCGCGTGGAATTTGGAAATACCCCAATAATCTTCGTTTCCATCATCGCCAAAGTTTTTCAAACATAACGTTGTCGGTTTTAAAGTATAATGCGAAAACCAATAAATCCCATTCTCGCCCTCTTAGAATACTTATTTCCATTCCAAAAGCAACTCGAAAGGGTGCCTATATTATAAAAATAAACCCCAATGCAAAATTACAGGCATGTAACTTTTGAACCCAGAGTTTTCCGAGTTTTCAAAAAAACTTCGATCCTCATTTAGGGCACCTTATTCGCATTTGTAGGTGTTAACGTCCTGAAAGCAGCTTCGTAGGTCTTGTAGTTTCAGAGATTTCGCGATGAGTCAGTGAGTGACCTTACTTTGACTCCGCACCATTGACCTTTACTGGTGCGTTTCCACATACGCCGGACCTGGGCGGAGTGAAGAGGAGCGAACCGTGAATTGACCAAACACAGTGCTCGAAATCTATGCACTCACTTCACCTCAACAGCCTATTTTGGTCCACTGCTGGACGCAGGCATGCCCCTGATAAGCGTCTTATTGAATTTATCTCATGGGGGTAATGCCCATAGTAACCTCTTTGATGGGCATGCGGGTTGGGGATCGCAGTTCGGTGGTAGAATGGTTCTGCAAGGGGCGCTTCTGCCCGCTCCCGGTTGTTATCCCTTAGTCGCCTCTTACAACACCCGCGGGAAGAATTGGGGTGGTGTAAATTCTAAGCCGGTATCACACAGCTGGTAATAGGACTGTGATTGTCCAATTCACGTTCCGCTCCTCTCCACTCCGCCCAGCTCTGCGTCAGTAACACACACAATTTCAGAAAACCGTAAAAGACTTGTATTTTAATTTTACTCAAGAATCTACGTTTAAAATTTTGTCGGACCAATTAATAAGATTTTGAAGTTATTATGAAAATGACCTTTGACCCCATTTAACTAGGTACCATAGAATACTAATTTCCAAAAATCCGTTCTTAGTTAGTGGGTGCCTAGGCCTATGTCCTAAGAGGAACCTCCGAGCAAAATTTCAGCCTCGTAGCTCGTAGCCTTGTAGTTTCAGAGATTTTAGATGAGTCAGAGTTTTTTCTCTTTTAAAAATATAGGTAAGTATTTTTAAAAGTTGTTTCAAAAGTACCTACGTCCAAATGCTCTCATATATAAAATTCTGATTTTGCATGTATTTCGTAACGTTCCCGAGATAAAGTCAAAGAGAGAGCTTACTAATAGTATATACTGAGAATAGAAAATTTATTTATTTATTTATTTAAAGACTAAAAGTTAGAATATTGTATGTTTACAAATAGTCTCTTACGTTTAAATAGCCCTTACAGGTCTTTCAAAATATGGTGATGACTTAATTATGCTCCTACCAAAATACATTACTCAAAGAAATAGAAATATAAAAGCATAATGCAACAAAAATCCTTTACATAATATATTTGACTATAGGAAAGGTACATGTTACAGAAGTGAGAAAACTGCTTAGTAATTAATACAATGTTCTTTGTTTTTTTTTTCCTTAATTATTTAGTTTGTAACTTATTAATTGTCAAGAGTGGCGAAATAAAGAGATTAAGTTATACGTTAATATTCGTGTTGTAAATTTTTAGCAAATGATTGCCCTACTGGTTGTTCAATGCTTTTACAAAATTTCAGCCAGTTCAGTTTTCAGGTTGTTTCATCAAAAACAGACATCCTTACAAACTTTCTTTAAAATATTAGTAGGATGCGTATTTATTAGGGTTTCGAAGATCAAAGATCGGTTTCGAAACCCTTATGGTCTCGCTTTGTCTGTCCTTTTTTCCCTTCTTAATGACTCAAAAACTACTGCAGCTATCAACTTGAAATTTGAAATAATAATACATTTCGTGCGCCTGTACAGATTTTAAGAAAATTAAATGAAAATAAATGAATGAAAAATGAAAAATGAAATATTTTCCATACAAATTGTGATGCCGAAATTTTAAAAGATACCTACAGAGTCATGTGAGGTATCAAATGAAAGGTATCATTTTGTACATTTCAAACTAGTTTTTGGAATTTTTGTAGGTTTCATACTTTTTGAAATATTTTGAAAAAAGTCGAAAAAATACCCATTCCCCCCCACTATCTCCGAAGTTTGCAGAGCGATCCGTTTAAAATGTACCGAGCGTTTGTAGATATATATCTATATTTTACAGGAAAAATATAGAGAAGTCAGTAAAAAGAACACTTGAAAAATGGTCAAAAAGGAATAATTTTCAAAAGGGAGTACTACCGAGTGGGGTATCAAATGAAAGGTATCGGTTTGGACATTACAAAACAGTTTTTCAAATTTCTGTAGCTTTCATAATTTTTGAAATATTTCGAAAAAAGTCGAAAAATTTACCATTACCCACCTTAACCGAACCACCCATTTAACCGAAGCATGCAGAGAGATCCATGTGAAATGTAGGTTGGTACCTACTATTCTCAGGTATTCGTTAAATTTCAAAGTCTCTAACTGGTACTTTTGGTACATATTTGTTGAAAAACGTTCGAAAGCCTCGGCGCGCGAGTTACACTCGCACTTGACGGATCTTGTTTTTCTTTTGTTGTAGGCTGATCAAGAGAAGCTCGCGGATTGCAAACTCGTTGACAAATGCGGCGATCTAGGAGACCTTACGAAAATAAGGTTGCAGGTGAAGAAGGTCTTGAAAGGACACATCAATAAAGTGAACTCCGTTCATTACAGCGGCGACAACAGGTAATCAAACTCCAAGTTAGTAAAATATTCAGGGTGGATTTTAGGGACGGAGCAGTAAGGGAAAAAAAAAATGGTCTTAGACTATCTATCAAGTTTTTGATTAGTAATGTAATGTCAGATTTCGGATTTCAGATTTATTTATTGCATACATACCTATACGTTATTACAGAGTTTTAGCTTAGATGGTAATTAGCTTAAAGGTAAGTACATGTACCCTGTAAGGGCGCAGCAATTTGTCTAAATATTGTTATAATATAGGTAGTTACACAATCTATTTCTTGCTGGGAACATAGAAGTTAAAAAATATGGACATTGTCAGCTACAAGAATTAAAACAATTGTACATAGTAATAACTGGATAGGTAGGTATGTAAATTGTTTACGCAGGCAGTCAAATAATTATAGTTTAGATTTATCATTTAAAAACTCGTCAACGGAGTAGTAACATTTAAAAGTAAGGTATTCTTTGAGATTGTTACGAAAAGCCGAGTCTTTTTTAAGATCTTTGATGGAGCTAGGTATTTTATTATAGATATTTACTAGTCGTGAGTAAGGACCTTTGTTAAATTGTGTAAGGGTAGTCGAAGGTAGAATAAGTTTGTCTTCATTTCGTCTGTTGTAGTTAGTAAAATGCTCAGATTTAGATTTAAAGAAATGTCGATATTTTATAACGAATAAGGTCATTTGCATTATTGTATATTATATACAGGGCAAGGTTAATATTTTTAAAGTTTTAAAGTGCTGCCTACAGCTTTGTCTTTGTTTTATATTAGCTAATATTCTAATCAGTTTTTTTTGTTTGATAAAGATATCGTTTAAGTCAACACTGTTTCCCCACAGAACAATTGAGTAATTAGACCAAGAATAGGCATTTGCGTAATATGCTGACAGGGCGGTTTGATAATCAGTAGGTATTATGTTTTAAAATACTAAGGGCGTAGGTAAAACTTGAAAGTTTATTCTTTAGCGTGTCAATATAACTCTTCCAGTTTAGGTGAGTATCTAATGTAACGCCTAATAATTTAAATTCATTGCATTGTTCTATGTGCAAAATTAGTCCTCCTAGCCGAATTTCGTCCACGGCGGCCAGTCTCATCGGAGACTAGCCAGATGCGCAGGACATATTAAAGTGCACAAGTGTGTGCGCAAACACAGGTGCACTCACTTTTCCCTCACTATCGTAATCTGACGGCAGACCGACACGACCGGGGAGAGGTCAAGTGCAAGACCAACGGTTTAACGTGCTTTCTGAGCCACGGAGGTGTAAGTATCACCGCCAACTTACTGAAAAACCCCAATAACAACTATTGGCCTGACCCGGGATTTGAACCCAGGACCTCATACATAATCAGCGGTTGAACAAACAGACCGCTAGACCAACGAGGCAGACAGACATTTTGATCACCGAATCAGTGATCAATATGCACCAAAAATGTTTTAGTTTAAAATAGGTACATAGGTAGATAAGGTACCCCTTTTCTTGGTAAGTACCTACCTAATTATTAATGTTTTTGAAATCAGTT
Source organism: Eupithecia subumbrata (assembly GCA_949316285.1). Lineage (NCBI taxonomy): Eukaryota > Metazoa > Arthropoda > Insecta > Lepidoptera > Geometridae > Eupithecia > Eupithecia subumbrata. Next base: position 15,994,482 of record OX438642.1, read on the forward strand.
CCAAGTTTTATTTGAATATGATTTGATTGAAATCTCTTGAAATTTGAACACCTCCTTACTTAGGTACCTACTTAGATTCTTTTGATTTTTTATTTACATCCGCTTTCAAAAACTATATCTACGCAATGAATGCTCCTTAAACAAACTGTAAGCATTAAAACTGTCTAGATATAAGTATACTCGTACTACTACATAAGATCACGCTGGACGCAGTTTCATCGAATCTATCTCGTCGCATAACCCAGGGCCAAAATTATTTATAAAACCTTCAACAATAATAATAGGCATAATAATAGGAATACTTTTTAAAACAATAATAATAGGAATAATCGTTAAAACATTCATCGAACATTTTTGATCTAGTTTCACCTGTTTTGGGGACTGCAGCAGTTATTCGGGTGACTTCCTGTCTATATTTTACTATACATATAAAACACCCAAAACAGCCGGAACACCCGGCCGGAACCCGAATCTGCAGATCGTACATCGAACCCGCAAGCGCCTGCGAAGGACCCGCTGCACCACTGAGGTCGTGATATCACCAAACCTTTTAGGTACCTTCTATACTTGTTACCTACAGTAGAATTCATCTGTTCTTATGTAAACAGACATTGTGTGACGGGTTCTCTCGACGGGAAGCTGATTATCTGGGACACATACAGTGGCAACAAAGTTCAGGTGATTCCACTTCGATCGGCATGGGTAATGAGCGTTGCCTTCGCCCCTTCGGGAAACTTTGTTGGTGAGTCAATTGAAAATACCTATAGCTAAGGGGTCATTGTGACGGGTGGGACATTCTAACTCCTTTTAGCTCAAAATTCAAATTACCAATGGTATCAGTTTCAAAATTTATTACATTATAATATTAAATAATTATGAAACCAGATAATAGTATAGTATGGAACAATAATTTTATTGTTTTGAAAACTAAAAATTTACTTCAAATTCCTTAGTATTTACTATAACGTATCCCTAAGCCCGTTGCCATGGAAACCTTTAGTTATCAGTAATTGTGAAAATTATTATTTGGTGATGTTTTAGATACGTTTAACGGCGCACATACAAATTTCTTGAGAGTCAAACTTTAGACAACAACGAAAGTATCATCAAAATCTATAAGAATTGGCGAAGATAACGCCAAAACTGTTATAGCTAGTCGAAATTGTTCAATAGGATTATGTTGCTTTTTAAGCTTGATAGGATAAATACTAATCTCTTGGGAACAACATTTTTATGGAATAAATTCGGAGTCATTCTCTAAACAACAGCGAAATAATTTTCAGGATCGATCGATAACTGACAGAGAAATCGACGAACTAAATAAAATACATACAACCGAATCTATATCTCCTCCTTTTGTGAATTTTTGAAGTCGGTTAAAAACATAAAATGCCGTCCTAAATAAGACACCTGGTCCAGCAATTTGGTATTTTGTTGCGGGTTGAACGCCCATGACACTTACCTGAGTGGATGGCTTTGCTTCCCATATCAAGACAAACCATGAACATTTTGTAAAGCAGCTTTCTCATGTTGTAACTAGAATGATATGGTCCCATTTTACATTAAAGTAAAATTATTTTGTTTGCAAATTATCAAAATAATGACGTCAGTTTGTGATGGGTGGGACAACGTTTTGTGTCGGGACTCGGGTGGGACCAGTAACATTCTGTGCAATTTTAACAAGTGTACGACATAAATTTTACTGTGATTTGGTTAGGGCTTCGCTCGTGTTACCATTCCGTATTATTTTTTGAGACAGTCTACTTCCTTCCTCAGAAAATAATCTTCCTAGCTCTTTTCTTGCCTTTCTTTTAGTGTTCAAAAGGTTAAAGACAGATATTATCGCTTTTCCAAGCGTAAATAGTGGCATCGTAGGAAAATTAGGAAACCCTTGTAGTTATGGAAGTACAGATTTCCTTCTGGTTGACTTAATATATTCCACCGTAGACTCTCAGCGAGCCTATTTAAATTCTTTAACACGAAATTGTGTGTTCGTTCGTACGTGTATTTCAAACGTACATTATGTGTAACAATGGAGTTGGAACACTGTAGTGAGAATGATCCCGAATTGATCCCATAAAAATTTATTTTCCGAGGGATGAGTATTTATCCCGCAAAACTTAAAAACAGTACCTATAAAAATAAGGGAATGTAAGTTGGTTTTTTAGTTTTTCAAAACAATCAAATTAATTACTATATCCAAAGAACGTTACGTTGCTTGATAATATACCTAGCAAAATGACCTCCAGCATGTGGCGGTATGGACAACATGTGCACCATCTACGACGTCAATAACCGCGATTCGACGGGCGCCGCGAAGATGGTGCGAGAACTGGCTGGCTACGAGGGGTTCCTCAGCAGCTGCCGGTTCCTAGACGACACCCACATCCTCACTGGATCGGGGGACATGAAGATGTAAGACCATCTATGTAAAATCTGTTGATATGACGTTCTCAGTGGCGGAGCGGGCGAAGGTCCGCCTGTGACGCAGGAGGTTGCGGGTTCGATTCCCGCCTCGGCACAAATGTTTGTACAATCTGCAGATATTTGTTCAGGGTGTTCTGGATGTTTTTGTATATATATAAAAAAATATCTATCTATGTAATTTATTGGATTATGTATATCAGTTATCTTATCTAGTACCCATAACACAAGCTCTGCTTAGCTTGGGGCTAGATAATGCTGTTTGAATTGTCCAGCATTATTTATTATTTTATTTATCATGGTAAGTTCTCCCAGGCGCTTACTCAACAACTGCCCTGTGTTACAACTAGACGCAAACACTCGCTCACAGTAACATTTCCAACTTGTGCAATAATTATAATGAACAAACACGAGTGCATTGCTGTAGTCGTTCAGTCAATGAATCACACTAACTTACGTCGTAGCAAGCAAGCGTAATACGAACGCGCCGCCGCCGCCGGTCCGACTATGACTGAGGTGGGTGGACCTAATTGCACCTTATTAGGGCCTTCCCCTTTCGAGAAGTCGCGGCAACTGCTACGGGACCTGACGCGAATGTAGTTAGAGACTTCTTCCAGGTTTGTTATTTATCAAGTTGTATAGTTTACCACTTTAGTTGTATTCGTACAACTTGTTTGTGAGAATGTGTCTTGAATTTTGGATAAACCCGCTGTGTCGTGTGAGGTATCGTATCGACCTGTCAGTAGAATCGCAATTACCACCTCTGATAATCATTGTTTGGCAAGTCTTCGATTGGAACCTCATCTCCCCTGTTTTACTTAGATCGATGTGTAAGAATGATACCTTAATTTTTACGATACCTTGCAAACATACGTGTGCTGCAGAATGCGCCTGACACAAGGAGTGTTTTGCCTTAACACTTTCAGTGTCCATAACGCATATGCCCATTTTCTGGGGGCCTACTCGGAAAAGGAAAATCGAAATTTCGTTTTCGTGCAAAACCGACTCTTATGTCGCTTGCATTAGATATTAGCGTTTGCACGAAAACGAATCAGAAACTTAGGTTACTTAACGTTTCGTTTTTAAGAGTTGGTACGGGCCCTGTTTCGCATCGCACCACCGAGGCAGGGCATTGAATGCGTTAATGCCGACACTTGGCGGGTTGATGATCGCAGTGAAGGTGCTGAATAAATACACGGTGGAAGCTGCCCTAAGGCTAAGAACGCTTGGGATAAAATTATGTATGATACACAAACAAAAAAAACTAAACGAAAATCGGTTCATCCATTTGGAGCTACGATACCACAGACAGATACACAGACAGACACGTTAAACTTATAACACCCCTCTCTTTTTGTGTCGGGGGTTAAAAATACCAACGTGTAAGAAAAAGTAGAGTTACAGAATAAAGTTTTCTTACTAAATTATTAAGCCGAAAGTTTGAGAAATCTGAATTTTTGCTACCGAGGATCTCCAAAACTACTGAACAGATCAAGGTAAGATTTGGCGTACTTTTAGAGCAAAGCCTAACTTAGATAATAGGCTACTTATTATACCGAAAACATGCGTGCGAAGCCGCGGGAAGAAGCTAGTATTATTATATGTAACTATGAATTATGTTATGCACAAACCGCTTACAGGTAAACACCACGTATTGCAAAATAATTATTAAATATATATATATCAGGTAGGTAGTCAATTTAAATAATTCTAACGATTGAGCAATGTACTATTATGTATTTATGTTTGGCAATTTGGTACCTAACGCATTGGAATATACTCTGTAATGTTATATCTGGTTTTCCTATATTAAGAGTTAAAGGATAGAATCAGAAATAGGATAAGATGATCGTTACTTTGTCAATTTTCTTAAAATAAACTAAATTTTAATTAAATTTTAACTTTTCCAACGTTGACTCGTGACAGCAAAAAAAAATATATATATTCTGCTCGTCAAGTCGGTAACTATATTTTAACTTGCGACTTACCACTAAATTGACTGTTTACAAACTATAAGTCGCAAAGTTAAATATAAATTTAGTTACCTTCTTACTTGACAACTAATACGTGTAAATCAGCCATTAGTCGAGTCTTACCACACCACGGGCTGAATTGGAAGGGTTGATACCGCCTCTATTTTTACCGAGAGTTAGGTATCCTAAAGACTGACTTAAATTTGGTTGACTCTACATTTTGCGAAAGAGGTTCGCGAATTATGCTCTTAGATAGAACAATTGGATTTGAGTTATTTGTGTTGTGGTCCAAATATGTTTCTTATTTAGCCTATATCCCACTGCTTTCCAAGGCCTCCTATTGACTTCCAACCTTGCGATATATTGCGGCATCTCGCCAGCGGGTTAAAAGTTAGGAGCTTCCAAATTCCGCGGCCTGCGGCCGCCGAAAACCTTGATGGATGATGTCAACATAAAAATAAATAGAAAAGGTCAAGACTTATACTTGGAGTTCAGTAAATAATTTATAAACACTGCATGATTTTGAGCCAGAGATTGTTATAGCCAACCGACGACGATCCGTATTTGAGAAAATAAATAATAATAAATAAATAAATAATGCAGGACAATTCACACAGCGTTATCTAGCCCCAAGCTAAGCAGAGCTTGTGCTATGGGTACTAGTTAACTGATATACATAATACAATACACTACATAGATCGATATTTTTTTTATTATACATAGAAAACATCCAGAGCACACTGAACAAATATTTACAGATCGTACAAACATTTGTCCCGAGGCGGGAATCGAACCCGCAACCTCCTGCGTCGCAGGCGGACCTTCGCCCGCTGCGCCACAGAGGTTGTATGTTATGTCACTAATTATAATCATGTACCTATGTTCCGATAGATGCGTGTGGGACCTGGAAGCTGGCAAGAGAGAGATGGAGTTCGACGCACATGCAGGCGATGTCGTCACCATTTCACTATCACCAGGTGCGTACGAATAAAAGAAATAAAGAACGAAAATCAATGGTGATTCACTATGTTAACTGCAGGTTCTGCCCAGCATCATGAACACGTCCGTAAAGAGACCAGGTCTCAATTCTTAAAATTGGTGGAAAGGGAATGATATTAGTTAGTATGTATCCCCTCCATTCAAAAATCGTTCGTTATAGGGGTTTTCTTTGAAACTAAACCTAAAAACGGCTCTGCCCTGAATTAAGAGTGTGTGTGTGTGTGTGCGGCTGTCTCCCAGCCAGGCTAATGCCACTTAAATCATCTTGCGTAGATGTAAAATATGGCATTGATGATGATGTGGATTTAAATAGGAGTGGAAGATCGGTATTTAGTAATTAATTAGGTTGCGTACATTATTTTGTATGAGGCGATTTACAAATAAAACGATAAGTGCGAGTTGGACTCGCGTACTAAGTGTTCCGTTTAATTGTAAGACCTTGTTTCTTGCCAAATTTTATGATTCCAGGTAAACGGGAAGTACCCTGTAGGTTTTGGTCTGTAGCAAGAATTTAAAGTTTTTTTTTGTGAATAATTTACAAATTTACGGTTTTAGGATTTTTTCCTTTACTTGTGCTATATGACCTTGCTTCTTGCCAAATTTTATGATCCTACGTCAATGGGAAGTACCCTATAGGTTTTGGTCCATGGCGAGAATCGAAAAGTATTTTGTTGTAATTTGATTAATTGTAATTTGTTTTTTGGAGTGTCCATAAGCTCATTAAAAAAATAAGTAATTATAATAATTAAACACGTATGAAAAGTTGGAATATAACAAAGTTTACCCAATTCTATCTGAGTCTGTTCTACTATTTAACAATGCTAATGATTCAACAATGTATTCCTACATGCCAAGTATTTAAATTCATATTGATTTAATGTAATTATTTGTTCATATTACTGCCCCTGAACGAATTTTCAAAGCCATTTTTTATTATGTTGGAGTGTAAGGATGGAGTTTGGACGTATGTCATCTTTTTATACTCATTTTAATAATTTTTTTGAGATACTTTTCGTTGTTGTAGGACGTGGGTGAATTTTGATCCTTCTTCTTTACTGTTTTCGGATTTTTTCCTTTATTTGTGCTATAAGGCCTTGCTTCTTGCCAAATTTCATAATTCTAAGTCTACGTGAAGTACCCTATAGGTTTTTTTCCATGGTGAACATAAAAGTAATGATTTTTTTGGTGAATAAATTAAAAATATTTGGGTTTCGTCTATCTCTTAGGGATAAGTGGGATAACCCACAATAACCATTTGTTATCCTTTACTTGTAACGAGAAATAATGGTTTATTTACGAAGCGATTTAAAGCAATACAGCATTTAATCCTTATCCAATTAAATACCTTAAATACATTGTGCATTGAATATAAATCAATATGGCACTTTACAGCATGTTATTTAAATGAATATTTTCGAAGATAATACACATTTAAAATGCAGGGACATAGCGCTTGCGGCGGCGGCGGCGCGCTGCGGTACCGGCCAGGGGGCTAATTCTGTAGAATAATTAGTATCCGCATTGCACCCGTGCGAAGCCGGGGCAGGTCGCTAGTTATGTATAACTCGTGGAAGAAAATTTAATTAATTTTTCTCACTTTTCTATGTAAAACCATTTCGTAAACTTTTGTGCGCGATGGTATTTTGACAAGAAAAGTGACGTGGACACAAGGCGGAACGCAAATTTCAACCGACGAGCCAATAACGCACCAGCAAGCATGCGGATTGCGGCGCGTAACCTCCCTCCCCGCGCCCCACTGCATACCACCAAATACGCCTATAAATCGCCTACTGCGCAGCTTGACCGCCAGCGTTCTTTTTACATGACGCGAACTCTACCTACCTCTTAGACATAGGTACTCGTAATAGAGAGAATGTTCACAGTTTAAATGTAATTTGCTTTCTATATAGGTTTAATAAGTTAGGCAAAAATATTTTTAAATATAGACCTTTGGCATTTAAGGCATCACACATTTTAGACCTTTTATATTTTAGGCACGGTGGAACTTTAGTCATTTTTCTGTTTAGGTTTTCTGCAAAATAATCATTTTACATTTTACCTAGGTAGGTAGTACGTACCTATACAATACCGACCGACTGACCCGGCTTTGAAGATTACATCAAGCTCATTCATTATTATGATAACTAAGATATGTAATGTACTGTACATAATAAATTGGTAGCCAAATGTAAAACGAGCCAAAAGCTTTTCATAAATTTATTAAGTAAGCTGCTACTTGCGTAGCGTCCTTACTATCCAAAAACCATAAGAGAATAATTTTACCCCTCAGGTGGCAGACCCCGAGTTGATTACATATTAAAGCTTGATTATGGTTCTCGGACCACTCATTTTGTGAAACGCTTCGTAAGCGCGATCTAGCGCTCACTTTTAGTAGCGACATCTAGTTATAATATTAATGCCTAGCCAAGTGGCAGTTTAGCAAGCGATTTCGCTTAGTTTTCGATTCTCTTGATGGAAACACTATCGAACGCTAAAACCCTGTAGGTAGATATCGAAACAAAATGGCGATTTCATAAACAACAGCTGTAGGAAGGAAGAAATCATTGAAGTGTTTGTTGCGTTGTTTGTTTTGTGATTTTAAAATAATTTTAGTGCTAGTGTTACGTAATTAGTGATACCTAGTTCAAGATGCATACGCTGCGTATACTGTGGTCAGCTCAAAATGAAAATGTTTGGCTTAGACGCCACACAAGATACCTTTCTCGGCAGCAATTGGAAAGTGCTGATGAAATGCCCGAATTATTACCTATTTAGAGAGCACTTTAGGCTCAGCAAAGTCTTATTTAAAAAGCTTTGCCGTGAGTTACGTTCTTCGACCTCATTAAAAGGATCTTTAGAGATATCTCTGGAAATAAAGGTAGGTGATTATGAAATATTTTTTGTTTTGTATTGGCAGATAAAACTAATGTAGGTAGGTACCTAACTAAATCAAATTAACAACACAGTAACATTGTTAAATTTATTTCAGGTGCTTTGCTCCCTAAGCTTTATAGCGACGGGACGGGGATCATATCAAAGGGTTGTGGGTGTTACCCAACATTTGACGCAGCAAACAACAAGTCGTTGCATCAGAGATGTTGTTGATGCTCTCAACCATTACAACATTATCAAAAAATGGATTGTTTTTCCTCAAAGATCACAAAAACGTTCTCATATCAAAGAAGTGTAAGTGGTTGTTTGTATGGTAGTATAAATTATACCTTTATTACCCATTCTTAAAGTTAGATAAGAAACGTAAACAAACGTAGATAACAAAAAGATTAAGCGATCTGCAGAAATTTGTTCCGTTGGTCTGGGTGTTTTCTATGTATAATAAAAAATATCTATCTTTGTAGTGTATTGTATTAAGTAGGTATGTCAGTTATCTTGTACCCATAACACAAGCTCTGCTTAGCTTGGGGCTAGATAATGCTGTGTGAATTGTCCAGCATTATTTTAATTTTTTAAGCAGACCAATGTGCACCTACTGTGAACTTACCAAGATACCTACTTACCAACAATTTTTTTAACAGGTTTCAAAGGAAACAGTTTCTCAGGCGTGATAGGGTGCATTGATTGCACTCATATTGCAATTGTAAAGCCTGTGGAGGATTTTTTATTATAACAGGAAAGGATATCACTCTTTAAATGTTCAGATGGTAATTATTATCTATACTAACACATGTGATAAAAGCTAGACATCATCTGCACACTTCTTTTACTGATATTCTCTAATAGCATTCCTATCATTTATGTGGATATGTGACCACAACTTAGAAATAATTAATGTCAATTCTAAGTTTGGTGGTGCCACACATGACTCTCACATATGGTCTGGCAAGTGTAGTGGAGCCATACATGCGTGGGCTTCATGAAAGCGGGGAACATGTTTGGTTGCTGGGTAAGACAAAAAACATTTGATTAACAGTAAGGCAACCTGCCAAGGCCATTGTACATGCAAAATTATTGTAAAAATAATTATGGTAGATACTGAATAAGTTGCTTTTTTAATTAGAAATTAATATTAAATTTAGTTAGAGCAGGTACTCATAAACAACCGACGTAAATAATTAAGGCATATTTGTTTTCTTGCAGGGGATTCTGGTTATCCACAGCGACCCTGGCTGATGAGTTGATGACACCTGTTTTAAATGCTGCATCTGGGTCTAGAGAAGAGATATACACATCTCGCCATGTGCAAGCCAGAAACTGCATTGAGCGTTGCTTTGTTAAAGATGCTGGACTATGACCAAGTAGAAAAACTTATATTTGCTTAGTTAGCTTAACCTATCCTTAGTTGACCTTAGTTACCTTAATTATCTATACTAATACTAATAATAATATTATAAAGAGGAAAGATTTGATTGTTTGTTGGTTTGTATTGAATAGGCTCCGAAACTACTGGGCCGATTTATATATTCTTTTACCATTAGAAGCCCACATTATTCCTGATGAATATAGGCTACTTTTCACCGCGGGAAAATGCTTCATTCATACGGGGAAACGGGTAATAGGACAATGGTAGTAAGAATGCAGCTAGTTAATTATATATACCTATAGTATACATACGTAAGCGGAACATTATAACTAATATATTGTTCAGCACACATTTTTTGTATACCTATTGTTATAGTCTAAATATTAGAAAAATATTAGATTATTGAATCGTAGTTTAAAATATTATTTTAGACTAGTGTATGCCCGCGGCTTCGCACGCGTTGTTTCTATAAACGTTTACAAAACAACTGAATGGATCGGGCTGAAAATTTGCAGATGTAAGATCTGGACCTGGAATATCATAAAATAGGCTTTTTATTCCAAAGCGTGCGAAGCCGCGGACAGAAGCTAGTAGACAATAAAGTTGAAGGTATAGGTAAGAATGTAGGAACCAATAAAATTAATCAAATATTATGAAAGGACACTTATGAGTTATGAGTAGGTAAACAAGATCCGTCAAGTGCGAGTATAAATCGCGTGCCGAAGGTTTCGTACATACTTTTGTCAATTACGTACCTATGTACAGCATAAGAGAAATAAAGTTATTCAATTCTAAGTTCTGTACAATGTCTCCAGACACACCTGTCTAATCCTACTTTTCCATTTTGTATTCTGCTATTGGGCGATCATAATCTATAATCCCGTCAGCTGTCTGATTCTATCTGTACTGTATCGTTTCTGCTCTTCCTAATATGTAGGTACTTAGCATCGGTCAAGGTTTCCGCCGGCGGCCCCCCAGAGGAGGCTGGAGAATACCTGATCGTAGGTACTCAGTAATAAATCCGAAAGCAAGTGCGTTCGTTGCCGATCTATTCAGTTGGTTTCTACTCAATAAACCCAATGATTGTATAATTGAATATACCTATTTATTGCTGTGCTGTATAACTATCGCTCAGTTTTCAGAGAGTTCTAAAAAATGGTTTAAAATAGTAACAACATGGCAATCCGGTAAAAAAAGAGGACGACCACTCGAAAGGAGGGTGGACGAAATTTTAGAAACAGCTGGAAAAGAGCGGCAAACTTTAGCGACGGACAGAAAAAAATGGCACAGTCTGGAGGAGGCCTTTACTCAGACATAGATCATGGAATAATGAAAATATCTACTTCTAATATTGCTCAATATATCATTCTATAATAATCTCTACATAATATAAAACAAAGTCGCTTCCCGCTGTCTGTCTGTCCCTATGTATATCTTTTAAACTACGCAATGGATTTTGATGCGGTTTTTTAATAGATAGAATGATTCAAGAGAAAGGTTTATACGTATAATACATGCATAATATACCTAGTAGAGAAACACTGATAATTTTAGAGGTTTCTAAAGTGAAGTCGTAAACAAAAATTTTTTTTGCGCTTACATTGCAAACTCTGGCTGAACCCTACGAGATAGATCAAAATAATGTACCTACTCCAGTATTATACACCTTAAAAAGGTCTGCAAAAAGTCCATATAAGCATTGCACCCGTGCGAAGCCGGGGCGGGTCGCTAGTGTTTAATAATTTAGGTATATTTAATTTAGTGATGTATGTAGGGATAAACCATTCTAAAAATGCACGCCGAGTGTAGGTACCTATGACGTTTTGTGGAGGGGGCATGCATTCATTACGGATGTAAGCGGGTTATCTACGAATCTTATTTGTGTTGGAAGAACACCAACGTTTCACCCCTTACATTCGTAATGAATTCGTCAGTTTTTATAGTAAAAGGGGCGTGCATTTTTAGAATACTTTATCTACCTAGCTATAATTTATTCTATGATAATAAATGGCTTAGTTATTAATTATTAAATCTATCGCTATAGACATGAAGCAGTACGTGACCGGCTCAGTAGACAAAACCTGCAAGCTCTGGGACGTGAGGGATGAGAAGGCGAAGCAAACTTTCTTCGGTCATGACGCCGATGTCAACAGCGTCTGTGTAAGTAAGGCTCCATTCACCGCACCTCAACAGCCTATATCGGTCCACAGCTGGACGCCCTTATTGGCTTTTATCTCATGGGGGGTAATGACCATAATCACCACGCTGGGCATACGGATTGAGGATCGCAGTTTGGTGGTATAATTGTTCTGCAGGAGTCACTGCTGCCCGCCACCGGTGGATATCCCTTAGCCACCTCTTACGACACCCGCGAGAAGAGTTAGGGTGGTGCAAATTCTAAGCCGGCACCACACAGGCTACAGTCGATTGTTATCAAAGAACTAAACATGGACTTCAAATTCCTGATTTAAACTTTTTTCTAAGTTTCTCGGGACAAATCCCGTCCCTCGGGAATACAATTTTCATGGGACCATCTTGGAATCATTTTCTATTCTGAACAATAGCAAAAGCGTCATCAAAATCGGCTTACAATTTAAAGGAGTAATCGACGATCACTCATTTAAAAACAAGATACGTCAAGTGCGAGTGTAACTCGCGCGCCGAGGGTTTCGAACGTTTGTCAACAAATATGTACCAAAAGTACCGGTTATAGACTTCGCAATTTAATGAATACCTAAAAATAGTAGGTACCAACCTATATTTCAGATGGATCTCTCAGCATGCTTCGGTTAAAGTGGGTAATGGTTAATTTTTCAACTTTTTTCAAAATATTTCAAAAAGTATGAAACCTACAGAAATTTAAAAAACTGTTTTGAAATGTCCAAACCGATAACTTTCATTTGATACCGCACTCGGTGGGGTAGCCCCCTTTTGAAAATTATTCCCCCCTTTTTGACCATTTTTCAAAATGTATTTTTTTTACAGACTTCTCTATATTTTTCCTGTAAAATATAGATCCATATCTACAAACGCTTCATACAAAAACATAAGTTTATACCTATCCTACAGCCGAACATATAACCTCGACCTTTTTTTTTTAATTCGGTTGTAAGGTTTGTCTACCGTTCAAAAAGCGCGAGCAACAACACCAGAGCCAGCCCACGCGCGGCTGCGTCTATTGCTGCTGCTGGCTGCGCATAATAATAGTAAGTAGGTATGTAAAATTACCTCATCAGTAAATTGAAATATAAAGAAACTAGTTTCTAACCACGGCTTCGCACGCCTTATTTCGGTATAATAAGTAGCCAATTATCTAAGTTATCGTAGGTTTATTATAAAAATAACCATAACTACCGGCCGATATTTCAGAAAATTAAAAAAAATAATACCTACATTAGAAATGGATTTCCATACACTTTTCTCTCCCACTAAATGCGTGAGAAATGAAATTCCAAAGAGTTTTCCGTCCCGCATTTTAGTTCGCCTGCAACGTGCTTTCTACCTTATGTTTGGAAAATGAATAAGCAACTTCCTGTTCCTCAGGTGTAGATAAAGTAATTTTGATCTATGCTATCTTCGTTCCAGTTCCATGCCAGCGGAAACGCCTTCGCAACGGCCTCTGAAGACAAGACAGCACGCATGTTCGATATCCGCAGCGATCAGCAACTCGGCCATTACACCCCGCCCGGGGCTAGCGGCTTTACCAGCTGCGGTTAGTATCAAATCTTACATTTAGGGAACCTACCTTTCTGCCGCTATTTTACCTATGTTTTGTTACTAGTTACGAAGACACCACGACAGTGTGTACCTAAACCTTTTGAAACGTCGGAAAAGTTGGTAAATAAACGTGAGTTAAACCTGTTAAATGATGATAATAATAAAATTACGAAGAATATTTGTCCTTCTCATCAATTTTACATGTACGCTGTATAATATGAGGTCGTCAAACTGAGGTCGTCGCATAGTTCTAATGGTAAAAATTTGGGCACCGCTATCGGTTAAATTATGAATTAGGGGGCCCACAGGCGTGAATTGCTTAGGGCGTCAAGAAGTCTTAATCTGGCACTGGGCACAACACACAACACTATGACGTGTGGTGTGGCGAGTCTGAAGCTTGTCGGTTTTATACATTTAGCGTGGCAAAGGACTCTGTAACTGAAAGGTTGTGTATGTTTAAAACGAGTTGTTTTGATTTAGTACAATTGTTACTAGTCGAAATGTTTTTAGTCGGATTGTTTAACACGAATCGTTTTAGTCGAATTTTCCGCAAATCGTAGTTCTAGCTTCAGACATATACTTTGTCAGCCTGTTTCCGTAACTATGCTTCGTAACCTTCAACTGCCTAACGCCTTAATATTTTTATCTGACTCAAGCCAAAACGTGTTGCTTTTTTCTACTTTTAAATATTGTTGCTCGCGACAAATACAGTCATTGAGGTAGAGTCGGCGTTACTTGTTTCGTTATAATTATTGTTTATATATAGTTCATTCCATATAAAATAAATACCAAAAGTTAATTTCAAAAATATATGTGTAATAATGAAGTTGGAACACTGTCTCCTGTGGTAGCTTCAATGAAGCTGTGTTACAGGCGAACAGCTTCTTCCAATAAGTAATTGACTATTTATCTCATAAAATAACTTCATCGTACCACCTCTATGCAGATGATCTCCAAATTTACACGCAAGCCTCGGTAGACCAACTATCGTATGCTATCTCCGCAATAAATGAAGACCTTGACCGTATCCTTGACTGGAGCAAAAGCTTTGGTCTCAAAGTCAATCCGGCAAAAACGCAGGTTATCACAGTAGGAAGCTCGCGGATGATAGCTCGGGTAACCTGGAGTAGTCTTCCGTCCGTGGTCTTTGATGGGACTCCTGTGGGGCAAAGTGAAACGGTGAAAAATTTAGGTGTCCTCATTGACAGGAATCTGTCGTGGGGACCTCAGCTCTCTGAAATCAGCCGTAGGATGTTTGCTTCAGCTGGTTCCCTTCGAAGACTACGGAATTTTCTACCTATCGCCACTAAAATTTCTCTTGCACAATCTCTTCTCCTTCCAGTTCTTGATTATGCTGATTCTTCCTTTCTTGACCTAACTGAGCAACAACTTGATAAACTTGAGCGCCTGCAGAATGTCGGGATAAGGTTTATATTTGGCTTGCGCAAGTATGACCACGTCTCGGAATTTCGCAGGAAGCTCAAGTGGTTACCTATACGGCTTCGCCGTAATAGTCACATCCTTTCTCTTCTCTATAATATCTTATTTCTCGCTTCTGCACCCCCTTATCTCAAGGAACGTTTCACTTTTCTTCATCATTCTCACGCTCTTTCTCTGCGCTCCACTGAAACTCTTATGCTTCAAGTCCCTGTCCACTCTACTTCTTTTTACGAGAACTCATTTACTGCCCGTGCTGTACAGCTGTGGAACACACTGCCAGTTTCAGTAAGGCGTGCAAAGTCACTAACAATATTCAAGAGTATGTTAAAGGAACACTATTTGTCCTGCTGTCACTGACCACATCCTTGTTTTCCTTTATAAAATATAGATATATTTGTTTATAAATATATAAGTATGTATATGTAGGTATATAGGTACTATATTAAGGTATATTTGTAATTTTTGTCGATATTTTTTTTATTTGTAAAATTTGTAGTAATAATGCACACAGATCCCCATCTTTTATCCAACGCTCCTATCCATCCACGGTTGTCTGGTAAAGATCGCTCTTGAGCGATAAGACCGCCAATTGTCACATTTTTTGTAAATTTTTGTTGTTTTTGTAAATTATCTTGATAAGTGTGCAATAAAGAATTTTCTATCTATCTATCTATCTATGTTAATATTACTTATCTATTATAATAATAAGTAAGTTGATGCACTGTACTTAAATATACTTAGTTGGTAATATCTTGTGAATAAGTCTATAAGTCCTAATCATTTATCTTTATACTAGGTTTTTAATTATGATTAGTAAACAATTCGTTCATTATCTATCTTATTTGTAGTATGATACTAGGGTGTGTAAAGGAAAATAAATGAGAAAAAAATTAACAATCTAATTTAGTAATACTTACAGATACTTAGTTGTAAGTATTAATAAAAAAAAAACTTATTTTTTTTTTTAAATAATTACCTACTAGCTTACAAGAGCTCCCATTTGGTAGAGATTCTCTGAATTCGTAGGTGATGCTCAATGAATGCACCGAAGTGCATTGCATTTGTTTTGTTTTAAAATACTAATTGTTATAAGTACCGCATTCTATAACAAAATTACTTACCTTTGACCGTTCCAGAAATTCAATTTGACTAGTGGTCTAATGAAATAAAGTTTTTGACTTCTGATTTCTACGGAAAGATTCTAGTTTTAAAATAGTTCTATATTTATAAAATTGACGTTAAACGTAACAGGTCGTCAACAAGGAAAGCGACTGTATGTACATTTCTACATTGCAGGTCTGTCCCTCAGCGGAAGGTACCTTCTCGCCGGCTCTGATGACAACGCGGTCCATTCCTGGGATACCCTCAAAGTCAAACATACAGGTAAATACAGTTTGTGTTGCATTTCAGTAATAGTAAGCGCCCACGGTGGTCGAAATCGTTGAACAAATTTTATAAGTATATGTCTATAGGCAAAGTTTTCCGTTCGTAGGTACAGCGTAGGTTGCTTTTACAACATGAAATCAGTAGCGTAGCTGACCTGTGAATATCTGAATACGCAAAAGCTAATCAAAATTAGGGGCGTTTAATTTACATTGCGCGCAAGATCCTAAATTGTTTCAGCGGTTTTAAATTTTGTTGTCGTTTACAAGACACGTTTCAAATCGCGAAGTATTGAGTTTCCTTTGAATATCTGTAAAAAAATCGCGCCTTGAGACGTGCTCTAGACTGATGTGATGCATTTGAGTTTGCTGGGGTAAGTGGAAGAGTTAGTCAAACCCAAACCATAGGCTCATGCTAATTTTGTAGCAAAGCTATCCTATTGGTTTGCGACACGTAAAAAACATGGTACTGAAGTTAAACATTTATCGTTCAACAGGTACCTTGAACGGACACGAGAACCGAGTCACCTCCATCGCAGTGTCTCCAAACGGCGTCGCCATGACCAGCTGCTCGTGGGACCAACAAGTCAAAGTTTGGGGCTAACACAACTTTGATTTTACAAGAGGCAAGCAGTACCACTTACAAACCCAACACTATCCTTCTTAGCTTGGGGCTAGATGATGCTGTGTGGATTGTCCAGCATTATTTATTATTTATTTATTTATCCTTCTACGGAGTGGACCAAACCCAAGCCAGCCAGGGGTTTGGTATTATCCAAATAGAGTCAACGAAACTCTCTGAAATTGAATTGAATTGTTACTGTAGAAAGGTAATATGTTTTCGAAGCCTCTCTTTATTATCATTTAAAGGGCAGCTCGAAGCACTTAGGTTCGACTGCTTCAAGCTGGCGACTGCATAGTGAACTACAGTATTCTATTATCAGACATACATGGAACCGCTCGAGCAGTTATTTCTATCCTAACTGCTGCAAGCTGCTTGTTTATAAGACCTAAGCGTGTTAAGTACACACATATTCGCTATCACTGCAATCTGTATCGGTAGGTATTCAGGTTTTCAAAGATGTTTGTTACAGCTGCTTTACTACAATTGCTTTATGTCAACAACATCTTGCATAACAAAGACCATCTACTAATATGCAGACAAAATTATGTAAGCTTTACGTATGTTTTCAATAAAATGTTTACAAACTTACTGGCATTTTCAATTGTGAGACACGCATTTTAGTATTGTTCAGATCTTGTTCAGATAGTGCAGTTTTACGATAAAAAAAAAGGAAGTGAAATGAACAATGATTGTAAAGATTACTAAAATATGTTGTTCCATAAGAATTTTATATTTATTTCTAACGATATCTCTATGTATATTTTTTAATACAAAGTTATACAGCCTCCTTTACCGAATGGTGAAAAAAGAGAAAACTTTTTCTAAAAATATTTACTCTGTTCAAGCGCAACCTATGAACATCTTCCACAACTCAATCAAGTATATTCTACTCTGGACAAACCCTAAAGATACACCATTTTCTTATTTCGAAGATGGGAATAAGATATTCATCAAAAAAAAGTGCAAATGGACAAATTGTTTCGTCACAGGAAACAAGGATTATCTAGATAGCTATACGGAGTTCGATGTCATAGCGTTTAACGGGCCTCAAATACCGTTTACTCACAAATGGCCAACTAAAAGGAGCATCGGCCAAAAGTATGTGTACGCTAACATTGAGTCTGCTTCCAACTACCCCATCCTCAATGACATGTTCAATGGAGTATTCAATTGGACGTGGACATACAAACTGAACTCTGATGCGGTTTGGGGATATTTTGTCGTTAGAGATGCTAAAAAAAGAGTAATAGGACCTGGTCCTCATGTTCCCTGGATTCATCCAGACTTAATGGATCCCATCAATATTAAATTGAAAAAAATGCTTCAGATCAAAAAGAGGACTGCGGTGTGGTTCGCCTCTAACTGCCAAACGATAGGCGGCAGGGAAGACTTTGTTCGCTCCTTACAAAATCACCTTAAGAGTTACAACATGGATGTTGACATATACGGTGCCTGTGGCCCCCGCCACTGCCCTCCGTCTATCAACTCACATTGCCTTCAAATGGTTCGTAGTCATTACCACTTCTACTTAGCATTTGAGAACGCCATTAGCGAAGACTACGTTACAGAGAAGGTGGTTTATGCTCTCAAGTATGACGCAGTGCCAGTCGTCTATGGTGGTGCTAATTATTCTAGGTGAGTTTTATTTCTTCAGTGTGGGCAAGGTTAAATTACTGAATTCTGCCCACGGCCAAAATGTAGCCTACAATACCATTCAAGTAGGTTTGCGTATAGTCTAAATCCTGTATACATGATACCTGAATGACATTATGTCAGCAAATATCAGCTCAATCCGTTCAGAATTTTTGGCATGAAGAGGAAAAACATTGGCATGTTTCCCTCTACAGTATATGTGTAAGGTTATGTATAATCTAACTTAACTCATACGGGTTCTTATCAACCAAATTATGTTGCCTAATGAACAGAGATAATTAGGAAAAAATGATTATTTTACACGCCGTATTCTTACAGATTCCTGCCTGATGGGTCTTACTTAGATGCTCGTAAACTAGGACCCATTTTACTGGCCAAGACAATGTACGATATAATCTCAAGTCCTGAGGAGTACTACAAGTTTTTTCGTTGGCAGAAATACTATTCGTTCCACTTCAAAAATGAAAGCCCTGAAACTGACGATTATTGCAAATTCTGTGAGCACTTAAATGATCGTAGACTCTTGGATAAATACAGCTCTTATGATGACATTCGATCCTGGTGGATGCAAGGCGTTTCTATAGACCAGCAATCCCAGCAGTAAAAACTAAATTCAAGGTTACTGAATTGCCTTGTTTTTTGGTTTATATTGTTGGTTCTTAGCTTAAGTTACCTGATTGTTACTTAAGAATTATTAAGAAGTTAAATAAACGCAAAAAATCAGTAAACATGCTTGATATCCATAACAATAAGTTAGGTTTGGCAACGTTCCGCATTGATGTGAGTTTTTCCATTAAGCGATAAAGCACTATAAAGTTCTATCAATGAACGTAAACCTCCATTTATCTGATACGTTACAAGCTACCTAATTTCAAGAAACGTCGTATGCTGCCAACAACCGTAAAACCTCAAAATTTTCTGATCTCACATTTTTAGCTCCTAGTACATACCATACTTACCTATATTAGTAAATTTAGTTGATTTTATCTAGTTTATAGGTTTTCCTAAGCTTTTACCGTGTAATTATTTTATCGTGTAACATTAATATTTTTTACCATTGTAGGAATACTCCTACTATTTTCATCTTTGTCTTTGTATTGTAATTTTTGTGGACCCATAATTTGCTCACACTGTGGCACCCATTATTTAGAAATACACTAGACTTAAGACCACTTTATTTAGTTATTCTGTTCGTGATGTGATTTTTCTGTTAGGAGTCCATAAATAAATAAACGTAAAAAATAATTAAATGTTGAATTTCATGTTTGCATGGAAAATTATAAAAGAGCTATAACAGTATAGATAAAATTTATTAAATTTTTATCTAAAAATGTATGCGCATTTCTTGATAAGTTGTAACACATTCATTTCTGTCCGCTATTAAATTAAGTAATGAAACCCTAGGGCCGCATTTAATTAAGTATTTATAAAGAAGTAGAGATAAACCATTCTAAAAATGTCATACAATCGGAGGCCATTTTTAGAATGGTTTATCTCTACCACGTTAAGTGGGCTGTCTAACCATATTATACGTCAAATACTCAAAAAATTATTAGCGACAACCTTTATAAATCTTTCTGGCAGTAGATGTCGATTTATTGACTACTTTTACAGTTCATCTGTTATTCTTTGCTTTGGTACATTATGCCACAATGGCACGGAATTCCAGACCCGTGAAGAAGCAGCTAGATCCATCCGCATCTCTGACTCTACGTCTATCCGGAGGTACTCCATCTTGCTGCCACTGGTGGCTGCATTCCACTTCAAGGGGACTTTTATAGGTTTGTTTGGATCTCTGAAAACCATGAAGTTGATATTACCGTTGGTTGATATTACGGAGATCATCGTTGGTAGTGGAGATTGGCAGAAAAATACATGATCCCACCTACACTGGGATAAGGACGAGCTCCATGATGCAGTGGGCGACCATCGGCCTGAGACGCAAAAGGTTGCGGGTTTGATTTTCATCGCGAGACAAATGGCTGTATATAAATATGAACGGCAAATATTTTTTCCCAGGCCTGTTTAATTTATACATATATGTACCTAGGTACTTTATCAAAAAGATACAAGGGCAGAAGCCTTTATACACAAAGAAAATTACAATAAAAGAAATAAATTAGAACTAGTATTTACAATTGAAACAATTGAGCTAACTGCAGACTGTTGGAAACAATCCACAGGTAGCTCAACTGATCCATATCAATACCAGTCGGAAGCGTTCCCAAGACGCTGGCTGCATTGCCCCGCTGTATGGCAATGCTGATGCGCTGTGCCAGATACTGACCAGCTCTCGGGTCACGCGACCAGACGCTTAGATATTTTTTAAAAAACCCGAAGAGCCTCGGTACCCCACGGACCTAGGGTCTCGACTCCAAGAGGAGCAAATGTATTAATTTATCAATCTATTAATATTAATCATTTTGATCTCATTGTTGGATTATCCTATAAATATATCAATATGTAATCAATAAGTAGCTAGATTACCCGCTGGTAGCAAAGTTGGTCCACAAACTAAGAATAGTATCGCTGATGAATATGTCCTGCGCGGTGAAAGGCTTCGACAGGAAATGTATGGGGAAGAGATGCATCAGCTCGTCTGCGTGGCAAACACCTGTTAGATATGAATAAATCTTTAAATATGTATTTTTTCTAGCCTGCTACGTCGCAGATATTCCCGTCGTGGCTATAGGATTACGTAGACATACCATTCTATAATTTACGCAAACATAACATTAAGTAATTCATATTCGAAACAGGCGCCTGGCTTATCCACGCGTATCTAACATTAGGCAGGTAGGTACTTTGTTTTTGTGCGTTTCAAGGTTATTATACCGATTTGTTTGAGGAAGGCTACGAATACCATTACCTAAGTTTTGATTGCGACACAATAAGCAATCGTTTATTTTAATACGAGACGACATTTATAATACGAGAGTAAGGTACTTAGATATAATCCTATTTAGCAGTAAGACCTGTTGATAAGGTACCAAACAACCTTACCCAACTTAAAAAGGTGTCGAAACCTTAGTTATGCTAAGTTGGTAATTGATATGTGTATTTGGTAGGTACCTAGTTGAATGTTTAAATGTTAATTTATTTAGAATGAACAAATACATAATGTAGCTAAAATGGAAACACTGGAAAGCGCATAAGTTTAAAACTGTGTCGCACCTCCCAGCCCCCAAATTCAAGATATGGTTAAAGCCCTATTCACCAAATGTAAAAAAAAAACCTGTTTGTACCTACCCCTGTGCCCCACTATAATAGTTACATGTTACATTAACATTGTACACCTTGAGGGGCTTGAGTGTGTACAATGGATGTACGTCTACGAATAATAGCAATACTTAATAACGTTCTTACTTCTGTAACTGTGTATATTACACATACAAATACACTGTGTGTATTATGTATTTTATCTATAGTAAAAAGTATCTATCTATGTAATGTATAAAGTCTAATGTTCTCCTACCCGAATTTCGACCACGGCGGCGGCCAGTCTCATCGAAGACTAGCCAGATGCGCGGGGCATATTATAGTGCACAAGTGGTTGTGCAAACCTGTGTTTGCTATTAACCCTCACTCTCACAATCCGATGGGACATCAGATCGACACGACCGGGAAGACGTCAGGCGCAGGAACAACGGCTTAACGTGTGATCCGAGGCACGGGGTGTAGGAATGACCGCCAACTTCCTGACTCCGGGCTGCTACTGTGAATTTTCCGTGCTAAAAAAACCCCAATGACAAACCATTGGGCCAACCTGGGATTCGAACCCAGGACCTCATAATCAGCGGTTGAACAAGCTGACCGCTAGACCAACGAATATCAGTCATCTTAGTACCCTTCATAACACATAGCTCTACTTAGCTTGGGGAAAGATGATGCTGTGTGGATTGTCCAGCATTATTTATTATTTTATTAAAGCTACGATAAAACAAAGAAGCTATGACAAATATGTGAGTAGCTACTAATTTTGAATCAGAAAGTTAAAAAATACAAGTAAGTGTGTAACCAGTAATACTTCGTACATGAATAAAGCTCACCATAATCTCCTTCAGGATCGCCGAATATTTGAGAAAAGCTGTTGGTAGCTCTATATGCCAGCTCGTAGAGGAAAACCGGTTGTTTAGTATATTTGAATATGTGTTCCGTCGCCTCAACAGCTGGGTAATTGAAGTAGTTGTCCGAGTATACCTGGATTTATAGATTTCAAAACATTCTCTCAACTTCTCACATCAAAACATGATCAGCCTATAAATTAAATAAAATTAATTTTCATTTATTGATATGACAATAATATTAAGATACAACAATATTTAGTAACAATTCCGCGCAAAACCTCCTCCTACAAGATCCAACACAGAGACAGTAAATGTCACACAGTTTCATAAAATAATAGTTAAAAAAACAATCAGGATACAAGTTCATTGCTGGACATAGGCCTCCCATATTAAGCATTTTACTGCAGGCTCGTATGATAAGGAGAACGCAGTGGAGGTGTTATGAATACACCGGATATAAAAGAAAATGTAGGTATGGAAATGTTTGCAAACTCGTCTATCTACCGTCTCTAATTATCGCCACAAATCTATACTAATATTATAAAGAGGAAAGATTTGATTGTTTGTTTGTTTGTATTGAATAGGCTTCGAAAGTACTGCACCGATTTGTAAAATTATTTCACCATTAGAAGCCCACATTATTCCTGATGAACATAGGCTACTTTTTACCGCAGGAAAATGCTTCATTTCTACGGGAAAACGGGTAATAGGACAACGGGTAGTAAGACTAGTAAGAATGCAGCTAGTATATTAATAAAGTAATAGATCAGTTTATTAAAACAATTAAATAAAGTAAATCATGAACCTACCTATCTTCGTTAGCACGTGTTCGATAATTTCTATTTAATTGACGACCTCTGTGGCGCGGCGGGCGAAGGTCCGCCTGCGACGCAGGAGGTTGCGGGTTCGATTCCCACCTCGGCACATATGTTTGTACGATTTGCAGATATTTATTCCAGGTGTTTTCTATGTACCTAAAACAAAAATATCTATGTAGTGTATTGTATTAAGTATATCAGTTATCTAGTACCCATAATACAAGCTATGTTTAGCTTGGGGCTAGATAATGCTGTGTGAATTGTCCAGCATATAATAAATAATTAATTTATATATTAAAATCAAAAGTAGAACTCACCTGCAAAATGTTCCTCTTGATAGCTTCCTCACTTGTATCTCTGAAATAGGCTTCTTGTATCTTTTTCGTGATAATTTCCTTGTATGGTGAGTTTTCGTAGTAAAACGTCACCGGGGCTATGGTTTCGAATCCTGTTAGGTATTCCTGGTATCTTGTCTCATTTGTTGTTATCCCTGGCGGAGTTAAATTAGTTTAAGAACCTACTCGTGCATATTATAGATTCGTCAGAACAGTCAGGGAAAGTCCCTGGTTATAAGCTGTTTAGTTCTTTATCATAAAATATCCTACCCACAACATTAATATAGGTACATTGAGAAAAAACTGCACGTGTAAGAATCATCATTTTCAATTATTCATCTAAGGCCGTTTTCTGATTAGTCGGTAAAATTTCGGTACTACATCAGCACGCTCGGATGTCGAAAGCTTACCGCACCGTATGCTGTACTTTCACACTTTTCAGCAAAAATTATGTAGGTTCAGCGTCTGTCTTTGCCGGTTACTCAGGGCACCCCAGGGTCGTTCGAATGGCTTCAACACATCGCGGAGGGGGACGTCAATAAATAGTAAGAATTAAAGGTGTCACTCACAAGCAAACATTGTCACTTGAGATAACCCTCATGCTTATTGAGGCAAGCCATCCACAGTATAACCTGCGTAATTAAGGAATGAGATTGAGGATGAGTGTAAATAAAACTCACAGACAGATTTGAGACACCCCTCGTCCTTATTGAGGCCGTTAATCCAGGGCACGGCTGGTACGTCCGGCAGCGCCCGAGCACTCTTCGAGAGGAAGGCGCCGGGGAGGTCGGGCTCCACCACCGCTTTGAATGGAGTCATCGGCTCGTAGTCCCATGCCTGAGGAAGAGAATGGGTTATTCCTACTAATAATAAACTCGGAAAGCTTTCGGTACCGCGTATACCGAGCGTGCTCATGTCGTACCGCTGCTGCTGCACCAACTATGTATAATAAAAATAAATTATCTATCTATGTATATAATGTATTAAATATATCAGTTGCCTAGTACCCATAACACAAGCTTTGAGTAGCTTACTTTGGGGATAGATGGTGCTTTGTGGATTGTCCAGCATTATTTATTATATTTATTATTATTTATTTAATGTTATCACATCATTCAATTAATATATTTGACTAATTTAAAGGTGTAATAGTAATTTAATTAAAAAAAATGTAGAATGTATGTCAGAAAACGGCCTTAGTCGGTTTGACAGTTCAAGGCTAAGGTTTCTCTTGTGCAGGCCGACCTATCCATAAAGCCGGTTTCTCGTAATATTTTTGTTGTTGTTTTGCTTCAAGTTTGTTCACACCTGAGAACGCTATCAGGTATTTCCTCCCGGTAAAAGCACTTAAATAATGTAGGACGAAATCAAGATTATTGAATAGTATTTAATATTTTTTTATTTCTATACTAAAATATTACATAGAGTAAGTATTAATGTAAGTACCCTGTAGGATAGGGTATGGCAACATAACTTATGATAAGTACTACACTAAGTGATTTGTCTTTACTAATGTAATAAAGAGGAAAGATTTGATTGTTTGTTTGTATTGAATAGGCTCCGAAACTAATGGACCGATTAAAAAAATATTTTACCATTAGAAGCCCACATTATTCCTGATGAACATAGGCTACATTTTTCCTCGGGAAAATGCTTCATTCACGGGAAAACGGGTAGTGAGAATGCAGCTAGTATAGATACAAAAACAGAGATCCTTTGAAATATGATATACCTACCTACCTAATATAATATATATACGGCTTTACCTCTCTTTACATAAAAAATAAACATATGAATCAGTAACATATATATAGGTACTTGGTTCCTTAACACATATTATAACAAGTTTATCAATCAATTCTACAATGGTAAGTATCTTTTAAGAGGTTTTTTGACTAGGTTTAAGAAGTTTAATAAGCTCATGTCTTTACATAAGTACGCAAGGTTTAGTAAATATGCAATTTTTAGTTGTTGTTTTAGTACTAAAATAACAAAACATCTTCACTTGTTTCGGATCTCTGATATAGTAGGGTTACAACCCGAAAGCTATAATAGCTACTAATGTAATATGAGATACTTTGTTTGTTTTTACAAGTTTTTATATAACTTGCCTCGTGAGTATGTTTGGGATAAATCTTACAACTGAATTTAAATCCAGCTATCCTCAACAGATTGAGCTGAAATCTGACATAGTTACATTGTCATGTTCGATGACAAAGCAATAGGTATCATCGAAATAGTCTGATGATGTAGACAGTAGAAGATGGTCATAATAGGAACTCAAACGAAACGTCGTAACCCCGTCCATTTTGGGTCCATTGGATTCTTCGATTCTAGATGATGACCAGGGTCCAGATGATGGAGCCTGAGGGAACTACTAAAAGAAACGACGGAACCTTATCGAGATTGGACTGATTTTTTGAATAAAAACTTGTTTATAAAAAGTTTATTTTTAATATTACTATTTATTATTATGTTGTTTGCCTATCTATGCAGGTTTATTAAGTGACTCAAGTTGTTAAATTATTTGGGCAAATTATATTTATGTTTTCTATATTTATATGTAGGTACTCTACTTTTTCAGGAAAATAAACACTAAGACACCGATTCGTTGTAATAATATTTAAATTATGATTCGTTAATAATATATTATGTTTTTGCGCGTTTTTATGTGGTTTTATGGGACTTTCTATTACGTCGAAGCATTAAAATTTGATAAATTAGGTACACAAATACTAGTCTGAGTGCGTATAAATAAAATAACTCTTTTTAAATTTTGTAAAGATGTGGACTAAGACGACACTTTCTCAGAAGGAATATTCAATCTGGTTATGAAAATTCCGAGATAGTATAAACTCTATCGGGAAAACAAACGCAGGAAGGTCATACCACTCTCTGCCGGTGCTTATAATAAAAGTAGAGCTGATTTCTTTATATTTTTCTGCAGTGCATCTGCTGGTCCGATGGTAGAAGGGAGAAGATGAGATAAAGGTCGGTATTACCTGCGCGCAATCACCAAAGTAAATAAATAAATAATGCCGGACAATTCACACAACGTTATCTAACCCCAAGCTTTTCAGGTTATTCCAGTTTTCCCCTTGAAATCAAGGAATAAACTCGACTTCAAAAAATGAATTATAGTTTTCCCTCTTGAAAATTAGCCTAGAGGGAAGTGGTAGGTACTTGTTATGTAGAACACTAACTGTCTGGCAAAACGCCGTCTGTTTTGTGTCGTGCCATGATTTATGTTATGAATGAGAATATTTTATTGTAAAAATTGTGTACATCATACATAAGTAAGGTTCATAAATTCAATTAAAGTCGGTATCAACAATCTTATCCATTTCGGACATACAATAATATTTTAACAATTCAATTGTATGAAATTGTTCGGGTACACAGCAAATACCTAATTTTTATTTTCTAAATTCCTAGTTTAGAATAGATTTATAAGTAAGATCGATAGTTAATAAATAAATAAAACACACATGAATGCTTAGAAACTAACTTAATAATAGCAAATATTGTATGTACATAGGTAAAGCTTATAATTATTAATAATATAGATAGTTAAGATAAAGTTTTTTCGTTTATTTATGTTCTTTTACGAGAACCCTTTGCCGGTGAAGGCCTCCTCCAAAGCCTATTTTTCGACGACCTCCGTGGCGTAGCGACAACAGACGACAGACAAATGTTTGTACGATCTGCAGATATTTGTTCAGGGTGTTCTGGATGTTTTTCTATGTATAATAAAAAATATCTATCTATGTAGTGTATTATATTTTGTATATCAGTTATCTAGTACTCATAACACAAGCTCTGATTAGCTTGGGGCTAGAAAATGCTGTGTGAATTGTCCAGTATTATTTATTTATTATTATTTATTTTCCCTATATAAATGGGCTGCTTGAAGCTAGTGCGGCCCAGCCTTCTTAATATTGTCTTCCCAGAGTGTGTATGGTATTCCAGTGCAGTACCAAGCTCTTGGATCTTCCTGTTATGTCACTGCCCTTGTTAAGTCTAGTCTAGGATACCTCAACCTCAACAGCCTGTATTGGTCCACTACTAAGCGCAGGCCTCCCCCTGATAAGCGCCTTATTGGCTTTTATCATTTTGGTAATGCCCATGATCCCCACGCTGGGCATGCGGGTTGGGTATCGCAGTTCTGTGGTAGAATAGTTCTGCAGGGGGCGCTGCTGCCCGCCCCCGGTGGATATCCCTTAGTCGCCTCTTACGACACCCGCGCGAAGAATTGGGGTGGTGCAAATTCTAAGCCGGCACCACACAGTCTAGGATAGTTAGTTCGAAAAACTCCTGTACACTATTTACAAGCCATTTCCTTGATTTAGTTTTGAACAGATTTCCACTAAGCTGCTTTAATTCTATTGGCAAATTGTTAAATACTTTAATAGCCGTTATATATTTTATGGAACATTGTTTTATTTATTTGGGTATGCATAAGTTAAATTTCTACTTATTTCTCAAGCTTTCTGATCGATTTGATTTATTAAATACTGGTTTAGGCCCGCGGCTTCGCACGCGTTGTTTCTATAAACGTTTAAAGGTGATTTCTATCCCATGGGAACTGATTTATGGGATAAAAAGTATGTTTTATTCCCGGATAAGAACTACCTGTATGGAAAATTTCAGCCCGATCCGTTTAGTAGTTTTGGCGTGAAGAGGTTACAATCATCCATCCATACATCCATCCAAATCGACGAGATCAATATAAAGTCTGCATGCCAAACTCAAAAACTGCTTTGATGCGCAAGGGTATCTTCTGCATGGCTCCTTCTATTTACAATAAACTGCCAAAATCACTTCGAGAACTGCCAGTCACACTGTTTCGGAAATAGTTAAAAACCACTCTGGAAGGTAAATGCATTATATAACAATTTAACATTAAATGATTTCATGACGGACAAACATTTTTTAGATACTAATGATAAATAATGTAAATGACAAATGTCTAGTTTTTCTATTCTAATTTTTTATTCAAATTTTCAATTAATATAATATTCAATTAATATAATGATTCTATAATAATGAAATAGGTATAATAATTGTATCCAGACTTTGCACGCCGCAACAGTAGAAATACATTGTGTCATATTAAAACATATATCACCTATGTACCTTATTAACATGTATTTGATGTAATAAATTTTACTTTACTTTACTTTACTTTACAAACTTTCGAATTTATAGTATTAGAGTGACTAATGCTAAATGTTTTAAGATTATGCCGCTAATTTTTTGGCATACATAACAAAAACTAAAGCACACAAAATAGAAAAATCGGGCGCCCACCGAGGCTTTCTATATTTATCTACACTACAAGCCAAACCAAACGCTTTTCATAAATTTATTAAGTAAGCTGCTACTTGCGTAGTATCCTTACTATCCAAAAACATTAACATATGACTGATATGAGAATACTGAAGCTTGATTATGGTTCTCGGACCACTCATTTTGTGAAACGCTTCGTAAGCGCGATCTAGCGCTCGTTCACTTTTAGTGGCGACATCTAGTTATAATTTTACGAACTAATTTTAAAAGCTCAAAAACCAATATAAATAGGATATTTGTTTTAAATAGCGAGCAATATTGTGTAAGCATATAGAATAAATAAAAAATTAAATGAAAAACGTTTATCTAAATGTATAAAATAATAAATAATAAATAAATAGTGCTGGACAATTCACACAGCATTATCTAGCCATAAGCTAAGCAGAGCTTGTGTTATGGATACTACACTTGCGAGCTATACTGGAATCACTTCATCGCTGGTTTCTGCAGACCATATTTTAGTTTCCATGGAATAAACTACAGATTGGTGTATACCATTTGAAAAGAAATTTTGTTAGCTTTCGAAAGGTATAAAAATTATTAAATTTAATTAAGTTTTCTACCTTCATTTAGTGAATTATTACAATAGGTTGAAGTTGTGGATGTTTAAATTAATAAGAAGTAATATGAAAACATCAATTTTTTTTTTAAATCTTTGTTATTTCCCGCTTAATATTTTGTATTGCCCCCCCTAGCCCTAATAACTGCTTGAAAACGGTTTTTCATTGACCTAATGAGTTTCCTGATGGAATCCTGTGGAATTTCCTGCCAGTCTTCGATAAGAGCAGTTTATAGGTCTTCTATTGACGCCGGAGCTGGAGATCTTCCTCGTACCCGCCTTTTCAGCTCGTCCCACAGGTGTTCGATAGGGTTCATGTCAGGGCTGACGGTTGGCCAGTCTATTGTGGGAATCCCGACTTGTTCCAGGTACTGTCTAGTCGCACGAGCGGTGTGGCGGCGGGCATTGTCGTGCATTAGCAGGAAATTTTCGCCAATAAACCCGGTGTAAGGGAGTACATAGCCCAGCAGAATGTCGTTGATATACCTTTCTGCGGTTAGTCCTCCTCCCCGACCTCCACCGGGTACGAATACCAGCTCCGTTTTAGCTTCAATTGAAATCCCCGCCCACATCATACAAGACCCACCCCCATATGCCACTGTTTCCGCTATACAGCATTGTGCGTATCGCTCTCCCGGTCTCCTGTAGACTCTCCGTCGACGGTCGCTGCCATGCAGGCACATCCTAGTCTCGTCCGCGAACAAAACTCGGCTCCATTGCTGTATATCCCAATCTAAGTGATCACGAGCAATCTGAAGTCGGGCTAGTCGGTGGGCTGTAGACAATTTGGGTCCCGTTGCTGGCCTTTTTGGGGTCAAGTTAGCTTCTTTGAGTCTTCGCCTCACTGTCCACTCGCTGACAGTTCTCCCTCGAACTTCTCCCGCTGGACGTCAACGCCGGTTAGATGTCGATTTCGGAGAGAGTGCTGACAATAAATCGGTCATCTCTCGCCGAAGTGCATCGCTGTCGTCCAGATCCTGGTCTTCGGACTAAGTTTCCAGTCTCTCTAAACCTCTTGTATACTTTGGAGACACAGGACTGGCTCAGATGAACCTGTCGAGCGATAGTACGCTGAGAGAACCCATGCTGGATTAGGGTGACGATTTGAGCGGCTTCTATTGGTGTGGTTTCCATTTTCTTGTAATTCCAGTATTTTGAGTGACGTGACTAATTGGACTGATGACAAAATTGCATAAATTCCCAGTTTTTATAGGAATTCAGGAGTTTGAAAAAATTTATGTTTCGTTCCAAAAATTTATGTCTTTTGTTTTCACGTTCCATGACATATGATGAACATTTTTTCCGCTATGATATCGAAAGAGTTTGAAAGCTAATAAAATTATCTTTAAAATAATATACCACAACCTACAGTTTATTGCATGGAAACTGTAAAATATGGTCTGCAAAAACCAGCGATGAAGTGATTCCAGTTTATAGCTCGCAAGTGTAGATAACTGATAAACTTAATACACTACATAGATAGATTTTTTTTATTATACATAGAAAACACCCAGACCACGGAACAAATTTCTGCAGATCGTACACAAATTTGTTCCAAGGCGGGAATCGAACCCGCAACCTCCTGCGTCGCAGGCGGACCTTCGCCCGCTGCGCCACGGAGGTCGTCAAATATGATAAAAGAGGAGAGAAAACTTGACTCATCAAGAGATCTCTGAAACTACAAGAGCTATAAAGCTGAAATTTTGTAGCGTAGAAAGATGACTTAAAATAAACAGACACGGTTTTCAGGGTTTTTTGAAATTCACACCCTAAAGGTGTGGAGTCAAAGTTAGGCGACTCACTGACTTATCACGAAATCTCAGGAACTAGAAGAGCTACGAGGCTGAAATTTTGCATGCAGGTTTCTTTCAAGACGTAGGCAACCGCTTAGAACGGATTTTTGAAAATTCGTTTTCTAATGGGGTCAAAAGACATTTTTATAATAACTTTTAGAAAGTAGGCACTCGCTAAGAACGGGTTTTGGAAATTCGTATTCAAAGGTAGTCAAAATGGGTTTGTAATCGAATAAGATTTTTTTTAAAAAAGCATTCTTAGAAGGATGAAATGGGATTTACATAATAACTTTAAAATTGTAAAGGATTGGTTGTAAAACTTTGACGTTGATAGTTTACATGGAAATGTGTTGGGATGGAATTCATTGTGATCATAACAAGAAGAGGAAAACAACATAGTTATTTTAGAGGTACTTGTAAATCTCGTCTACGGCTGCAGTCAGTGATCAGAACCCGAAAACAGCTCATCATGGCATTAAAAAAATCAGTACATCTACCTAAGTTTTCTAGTGATAATATTATCATTCAAAAATGTACCTACACAGTTCAAGTGTGATATTAAGGGAGTTGTCATTATATAAAGTACTAGCGTCCCGTTTCTGCTTCGCACGGGTGGACATTTATTTTTAAACATTTTGGGATAAACATAGAGTAAATGTAACCTATCTATTTCTGTGGCAGGACATTATTACTTTTATCCGACTGCCTTGTTATTCAAGCGGTCGAGTGTTCAACCGCTGATAATGAGGTCCCGGGTTCAAATCCCGGGTCGGGCCAAGATTTGTGTTATTGGGTTTTTTCTAGCAAAAATTATTCACAGTAGCAGCCCGGAGTCAGGAAGTTGGCGGTGTTGGCGGTGTTGGTCGGCTTAAGCCGTTGGTCCTGCGCTTGACCTCTCCCCGGTCGTGTCGTCGGTCTGCCGTCCTATCGGATTATGAATGAGGGAATAGAAAGTGCACCTTTGTTTGCGCACACACTTGTGCACTATAATATGTCCTGCGCATCGGGCTAGTCACCGATGAGACTGGCCGCCCCGTGGTCGAAATTCGGCTAAGAAGACATATACATATTATTATTTTTATCCACCTCCCTCACTGCGTTGCCTGCTGCGCTGCACGGGGCCATACCGCGCATCGACCACGGCGGCGCGGCGGCCTTTCTATTAATTAGTATTTTGTTTAGATTGACTTTTATTTTAAAAATCGTAATATCTTTTGAATGGAATGTCCGATTTCAATAATTTAAAGTAATCTACAGGTCTACATACGAAATGATTTATTTTACAAAGGTATGGATGACATGGTTAGATCTTGGTCGGCAATTCTATCAACTTTTAAAATGTAAAAAAGTAGTAATAGTTCCATTACAACAATAGTTGGACATATGGTATCGAGAAGTTTTTTTGTAGATATTGATATGTTCTTTAATATTGTAGAACATTTTTTTGTTCTATCATCAATAGTTTCCGCAGCGCGTGCGATTATAGACAATTTATAGCATTTTTTTTTACTAAATATTTTAATTTTTTTATGGGGATACATTATTGAAGTTTCAGTAGGGATACCAAATTTTCCAAGTAATAAATATAGCCTATGTTACTCAGGGATAATGTAGAATTCTAATGGTAAAAGAAGTTTTGAAATCGCTCCAGTACTTTTTGAGTTTATTCGTTACAAACAATTTATTCGTTAAAAACCTTAAATAAAAATCTTTATACTACATCTGCTCGGAAAGTTGCCTATTCCTTTTCCATTTATAGAATAGAAAGTATGTCTTTGCAGGCCTATAGGAAACCGGGAGGAAAAACTCTATGGAATTTCATTTCTCACGTGTTTTAGCGGGAGGAAAAAGTGTATGGAAATCCATTTCTAACGTGTTATTTTTTTTTATTTCCTAAAAGATCGGCCGGTAGCTATGGTTATTTTCGTTCGGTCAAACGACAAAAAGTTTTTACTCCAAGTCCATTAGGCCTCCTCCGATTTCCGAACAATATTTTAAAAAAGAACCCATAGGCTGGCGCATCATCGGGTGGGCTCCGAGCCTTTCTGCGGCATACCGAAAAGCCTGGCTCGCAGAACCCTCTTGGATTCCTACTACGAGGAATCGTCCAAACTCTGGAAGAATTCCTCGGGCATGAGCCACTCAAAATCTTTAATAAAAGCCTTCGATAAACAGTTCACTAACCGAATCCTAGCGCTAAGCAGAAGCAACCTTCGCATCATGACAAGAGCCCTAACTGGACACTGTCGCCTCAACAAGCACATGTTCAAACTAGGGCTAAGCGACACTCAATCCTGCAGGTTTTGTGAGGAGGCAGAGGAAACACCTCTCCATATCCTGGGAGAGTGCGGAGCACTGATGCAAAAACGTAGTATCCATCTCGGCAAGCACCTGCTTAGCCCAGACGAGCTAAGAGACTCCACCCCTAAGAAAATCCTACAGTTCCTAGCAGCTGCAAGGGTTAGTGGCGAATTATGAACGCCGCTGCTTAGAGGCGGAACACAAAAAGTGGCGATCACAATAGGCCTATCATGGCCGCAGTGACACGAAAGCCACAAAAAGCTAATAAAAAAAAAAAAAATAGGCTGGCGCGGTCAATGAGGTTTTACCAACATCATTGGCGCGGTAAGTTATTCTAAATTTCAATTAATAATTAATTCTGCTTTATATTTTTCTCGAAGGTGTAGTATAAAGCACTATTTATCACGACACACTCGGTAGGAATTAAACACTTTCTCGCCCTGGTGTAAAATGCACTATTCCTCTATAAAATATTATATTATAGTATACTATAATATATAATATTATTATAGTATACTAGTTTATGCCCGCGGCTTCGCACGCGTTGTTTCTATGGAAACGTTTAAAGGTGATTTCTATCCCATGAGAACTGATTTATGGGACAAAAAGTATGTTTGATTCCAGGATTAGAATTACATGTGTGCAAAATTTCAGCCCGATCCATTCAGTAGTTTTGGCGTGAAGAGGTAACAAACATCCATCCATCCATCCATCCATCCATGCATGCATCCAAACTTTCGCATTTATAATAATTAGTGTGATAGTATAGATAAACTACTTGTTACTTACGTAAAATTGAAACTCCGTGTCAATAATGTCATAGCTGTCCTTGCTGCGAAGACAGTCAATCATTCTCTTGGAGCTTTCCTTGGGGCAACCCATGAAGTCTGCCAAACGGGCTGCGTTCTTTGTAGCCTCGCCTGGGGACGCCTCAGCCCATGGCACCAGGGCTGTTCCTGACTCTGAGATGCCTTTGTGGAATAAACCTGTAATACACACAGCAGATTGTTTTTATCAACATCCTAGGAGCAGAGGCTACAATCGGGACCAGAAATCTAGCCTGTGAAAAAATAAAATGTTATTAAATGCCGTGCAACGTTTTTAGGGTTTTGATGATCGAAGATCGGTTTCAAAACCCTTATGGTCTCGCTTTGTCTGTCCTTTTTTCCCTCCTTAATAACTCAAAAACTACTGCAGCTATCAACTTGAAATTTAAAACAATAATACATTTCGTGCGCCTGTACAGATTTTGAGAAAAATAAATGAAAATAAATGAAAAATGAAAATGAATATTTTCCATACAAATTGTGATGCCGAAATTTTAAAAGATACCTACAGAGTCATATGGGGTATCAAATGAAAGGTATCATTTTGTACATTTCAAAATATATTTTGAAATTTTTGTAGGTTTCATACTTTTTAAAACTTTTTAAAAAATACCCATTCCCCCCCCCCTATCTCCGAAGATTGCAGAGAGATCCATGTAAAATGTATGGAGCGTTTATAGACATGGATCTATATTTTACAGGAAAAATATAGAGAAGTTTGAAAAAAGAACACTTTTTGAAAAATGGTCAAAATGGGGTGGAATAATTTTCAAAAGGGGAGGCTACCTCACCGAATGGGGTATCAAATGAAAGGTATCTGTTTGTACGTTTCAAAACAGTTTTTTAAATTTCTGTAGGTTTCATACTTTTTGAAATATTTTGAAAAAAGTCGAAAAAATACCCATTCCCCCCCCCCTATCTCCGAAGTTTGCCGAGCAAGCCATTTAAAATGTATGAAGCGTTTGTAGATATGGATCTATATTTTACAGGAAAAATATAGAGAAGTCTGTAAAAAGAACACTTTTTGAAAAATGGTCAAAAAGGAATAATTTTCAAAAGGGGGGCTACCCCACCGAGTGGGGTATCAAATGAAAGGTATTGGTTTGGACATTTCAAACCAGTTTTTCAAATTTCTGTAACTTTCATACTTTTTGAAATATTTCGAAAAAAGTCGAAAAATTTACCAATACCCACCTTAACCGAACCACCCATTTAACCGAAGCATGCAGAGAGATCCATCTGAAATGTAACCTACTATTCTTAGGTATTCGTTAAATTGCGAAGTCTCTAACCGGTAATTTTGGTACATATTTGTTGAAAAACGTTCAAAACCCTCGGCGCGCGAGTTACACTCGCACTTGACGGATCTTGTTTTTACTGTTAATAGACATCGTTTGACCAGAATCATAATTATTGATCTCTTTTAGAAATGGGCCCATTTACTAAGTACCAGAAGCCTTTATTCACAAAGAAAATTACAATAAAATTATAGAAATAAATTAGAACTAGTATTTACTATTGTAACAATTGAGCTAGTTGCAGACTGTTGCAAACGTTCTACAGGTAACTCAACTGATCCATATCCATACCAGTCTGAAACGTCCCCAAGACGCTGGCTGCATTGCCTCGCTGTATGGCAATGCTGATGCGCTGTGCCAGATACTGACTAGCTCTCGTGAAAATACCATGTAACATGTAGTACCATGTCTAAGTACCATGATGATTTTTGCTCTATTTATATAAATGTGTTATTTTGTGTTTATTTTTAACTGAAATTTAATTAAAGTTAAGCTATTTCTGCTTCTGTTTAATATTTGTATAAAGCTACCTATGTGATTTGGTGTAGCGAGAAGCGCTGCACTTAACACCCTGACACCGCTGAAAACCAGCGCTCCTATGATCTTTGTGCCATAGCAGCATTAACCCCTCAGATGGCAGACCCTACGCGCTGATACACCCCTTGGAGTGGCAGGGTTTCCGCCAGCATGCTGCCCGCCAGCGCGGAAATGGGATGTGGCGCATTATTTCGCTGATTTCTTGATTATTATCTAGAGGTAACTGGGTACTAATGAAGTTCTATTAGTTTATCGAAGTTCTTGAATTAGAAGACCACAATAAGACCACAGGTACCTAACGGTAAGTTAAGACGCAAGTAGTAGCCTTTTACAGCAAACCTACCAGCACTAGTTTTAGAAATCATGTGATAGTGAACGCTGGCGCCCCCTGCACTCTCTCCAAACAACGTCACTGATTTCTTGTCCCCGCCGAAAGCTCCTATCACGTTTTGTATAAATCGAAGAGCCTCTTGTTGGTCCTTTAGTCCGTTGTTACCGGGACAGTTTGCGTCCTGCGTCGAGAGGAATCCCAGTGGACCTGTTAATCACACACATATAATATTATAACATTTTTAAAAAAGATTCTGGCAGTGGTTTTGTACGTGTTTTTCCGGAATGCCTACTTTATACTATACATATATATCCCGTATATGTATGTATATACCTAACTTATAAGTTAAGCTAAGCCTAGAACTACATCTATGCAAAATTTCAGCCGGAACCGTTTAATAGTTTTGTTGTGACGAGTTAACAAACTTTGGCATCCTACTTTCCTACTAATATTCGTATTTTCCTATTAATATTATAAAGCCGAAATTTTGTGGAATCTGAATTTTTGTTACCTTGGATCCTTAACAGATTTAAGGATCCAAGGTAACAAAAATTGTCTATGAAATTTGAAAGATTGTCTTTGAAAATTCAGACTGACTGAACAGATCAAGATGAAATTTGGCGTACGCTTAGAGCGAAGCAAAACTTAGATATTAGGCTACTTATTAAACCGAAAATACGCAGATTGCGATTATCATCCTGGGTGACCTTAACGCTCTAATAACACGAGATAATGTGGCCTGGCCGGATTGTTTAGGTATCCATGGCCCGAAAAAAGACAACGTCTCCTGGACTTTTGTTCTCAGCACCGGCATTGAGTTAGGTACCTACCAACATACCTATATTTCAGAGGAAAAATGATACGGAAAGTATCCTGTAAGCACCCTCGGTAAGGACACTGGCACCAAATAGATTTTGTCATTACTAAAAAGAAAGACTTGTAGGATATTCATCACACACGCTCATTTCATGGCGCTGACTGTGACACAGATCATTCCCTTATTGTTACTGCTCTAAGTATGTTTAAAACCTAAAAAGATCAACTCATCTCGTCCAATAGGGTCCAATGAAGATTGATCCAAACTCCAAAAGATATCATCATAATACCTGATGATGAACGCCTTTATATATTCATCATAATACCTGATGATGAACGCCTTTAATGGCAAAACATCTAAACCTGGTGGAAAAATGGTGCGAGGAGTGCGTCAAGAATACGTGTTGGTATATTCTTTTTACATATAAACAGTGTACCTACCTTTGGAGGTTGTTAGTAGTTATTGTCACCTGATCTCATCTATGTCGGCAAATCTTTTCTTCGACGGTGAGATTAACACTATACGGGTGAGCCAACGGCAAGGCCTCTACGATGTTCGGTAAGCAACGTACAAGAGCATGGGATACATCTTTCCATTAGAACGAGGATGACTGTTTCACCAGTCAATCTACAGCGTACTTTTTTACGGGGCTGAGACCTGGGCATGACAAGCAGGAACGGAAACTCAACAACTTCCACATGCGCTGCCTCCGCAACATTTTGGGTATTTACTGGAAGGCTTCAACACTCTCTCGCTTTTCGCGGTCGTAACTCGGACAGTGTTACAATAGAAAGAGAGAGAGAGAGATTCTTGGAAACTGCACAGCTGGCTAGCATTATCGCCCTGCTAAAGCAAAGGCGTTAACGTTGGCTGGGGCATGTGCACAGGCACAGGAGGGACCCCTCTGGGTTGCCAAGAAAAAAATTCTCAAGTCTCAAATACTCAATGACCTGTCGGTCGAGGGTCAGTCCCCAGTTTGCGTTGGAAATACAGTGTAAAGCGGAACATGCCAACCTTCCGGATTGATACGGCTAACTGGGAGAGCCAGGTTGAAAACCGCGACTCCTGGATAAAGACCGTATTACGAATGTTAGACCAACAGCGGACACTCAGACACAAACGTGCCCCTAACCCGTTGCCACACACGAAAGTTTGCGGCTGATTCTCAACCAAACTGATGCCACATGCCACCTACATCATCTTTCGTAGATGTTAGGAGGCCGATAGATGGTTGTTTTGGAACATCTCTATTAGTTCCACGGAAACTCACGCCGCTCACGCAAACCAATATGCTCATTTTTATCATCGATAATGTGAATTCCAGAGTACTTGTATAATATTACTAGCGTCTGCCCACGGCTTCCCATGCGTATTTTCGATATAATAAGTAGCCTATTATCTAAGTTAGGCTTTGCTCTAAACGCACGCCAAATTTCATCTTGATTCGTTCATTAGTATAAGAGACCCTAGGTAACAAAAATTAGTTTTCACATACTTTCGGCTTAAAAATATTAGTAGGATAGGATAGGGATGGGATTTGGGATAGGATTTAGTTATGTATAATACGTCAATGCATGAAACTAAATAAGATCCTCGAATTAAAACTAGATATCGGCACTAAACAAAATTGATCACGCTATCTGATCTAAGTATTCTTAAATGAATATTTTTAAACACGCTAATTATTCGAAATTGCCTTTTAAAAACTGAAGGCAACAAACATTATGTTACGTTCAGTTCTGAAAAGTTCCAACATTTAATTAACATAATTACCTATTATAGGTACTTAATTCTGTTAATTAAAATAATGTTGGTGAGAATCACATCATCAGCCTTTACTGCTGGACATAAGCCTGCCCTCATAAAAGCAATGATACTCCGATCCCCAACCCGCATTGTTGGGGACCGCAGTAGATAGAGATTGTAGAAATCTGAGGAAGAGCTTAGTAGATTTAAGTTATTATCTTAAGAAGTACTTAAGTTCTTTGCAGTAGAAAGAAAGCTGCCGGCCTACCCCTGGTAGATTCCCTTATTCATGTTTTATGAAATCCACGGGCCAAGTTGGAGGGGTCGATCCTTACGCCGCCGCTACCGCCACGGCTATGTAAAGTATATAATCTAGCATATTGTTACAGAAGATAGTAAGAACACGCTAGACCCTACGAATTCTGTTCGTAGGGTCAAGGTATCTACCAAATCTCTACGAGTGAAGAAAATTAAGACTAAACTGAAATCAAAACTAACCAAGTCTGTAATTTATAGTAACGAGAATAACATCTCTGTCCAATATAAACTCCGGGCCATACATGTCAGTGGTCGCGCTACCACACATCCATCCGCCTCCGTGTATGAACACCATCACTGGCAACAGTCCACTTTTGCCAACCTCCTGAAAAAGATGGACTTACAAAAATTGACCACAATACAAATTACCCTATTTAGATCTCCGATAGGAGAAAGTTTGTGAGGATGTCTAAGTTCACACGTTCGCATCTTCACAAACTGTTTCTACCAAAGAAGTAAATAATAGTAAAGTACCAAAGTGTTTCTGCTAATTTAATAGAATGTGTGTGTGTGTTAACGTCTTCACAAAATATTTCTGACAATGTGATTAAATTAATTGAATGTGTATGTGTTACTCCTCTGATCCACTTATAAAAGGACTTTTCACGGTTTTGAAAAGGTATGATTTATTCCTGGTCAGTAGATATGTTCAAATACCGTAACACAGGTTTATGAACCTTTTGAGGCTCTTACAAAACAGGTTGACAAAGAGTTAAAATTATGTATTAAGTTGTACCATAATACGGCAGCAAAATTTATAAACACTCGTAGAGTCACGTCATTTACTACGAACGATGTGGCGCGGCGGGCGAAGGTCCGCCTGCGGCGCAGGAGGTTGCGGGTTCGATTCCCGCCTTGGGACAAATGTTTGTAAATCTATAAATATTTTTTCCGGGGACTCTGGTCGTTTCTATGTATAATAAAAAATAGCTAAACATGTAATGTATTATACTATGTATATCAGTCATCTAGTACCCAGAACACAAGCTCTGCTTAGCTTGGGGCTAGATGATGCTGTGTAGATTGTCCAGCATTATTTATTTATTTATTTAAAAATGCCAGAAAATCTTACTTTAGGCACTTGGACAGAGCCTTGAGTACTTTATGTGTATACTTATTTTTACTGATCCTTCTAAAGTCACAAACTGAAGTCCACGCAGGCGAAGCCGCGGACATAGCTAGCCTACATATATAATATAATAAATAATACATATATAATATAATATAATATAATATGCATATTTACCTATACAATTGAAATACCTAGTACAGTGGACCCCCGATAATCCGGCCCCTGTCTAATCCGGCGCCCCCTGTAATCCGACATGACTTAGAATTACATGTATGTTTGACAATCTTTGCTAATACATATAGATCACGCAGGTTTGAACAGGTCACAACTCGTACGCGCCACCGCTATTGTGCTCGACGCGTATACATTGTTTTACTTAGTTTGAATTTGACTACTAGTGATAGCGGTACGGCCTAGCGTGCGTTCATTGTTTTACTATTTATTCATTGTGTATTAGGTATAGTACCTAGTAATGTCGTCACAAACCCAGAAACGAAAGCACAAAACGTTGACAATTAAAGAAAAATGTGATATTTTAGATCGCATAAATCGCAATGAAACTTTCAGTAGTTTAGCAAGAGAATACGGCGTAGGCCTACTGCTCCACAAGTCACAGATCAAGACGCAGTTAACGCTTTTGAGCTAGGTTTACAATGGGCTGAAGAGAATATAGGGGTCTTAGGCAGTGCTCTATAATCCGACAAATTCGATAGTCCGACACTGCCCTGCATAATGTTTGCCGGATTACCGGGGGTCCACTGTACTTAGAATTGATATTTAACTTGTGGAAAGAAACCAATTATGTATTATGTGATCCTTGAAATTGTTAGTAATCCTAAACTGTCACTAGCATAGCAACCTACAGTTTCACTTACATTGAGAGTTGGTGTATAAATGTTGAGGTACAAGCAGTCTTCTTGTCCCACTATTTCCTTTTGTCTTATGTATGGGTTCCTCTGAACACAGACTGGGCTCTGTTGAGTCGCGTTGAAGCTTCTCCATGGTGATACTGGAACTGGTGCCTGTCGAAAATAAACATAAAATAAATTTTATTATTTAAAAAAAAACTTTTCTACAAGATAGACAGAGCCTACACATTTGCTCTACTTGGAGTCGAAACCCTGGGTCCGTGGGGTAGCGAAGGCTTCGGGGTTTTAAAATAATTACGGGAAACTTTGGCAAACGAAACGAAAAAGGTGAACGACTAATAGACTATGCCCTTGAATACAAACTATCAAACATGAATATATACTACAAGAAAAAAACAAACCGGAAATGGATCAGGACATCATCTGACAATAAAACATAAACTAATAAAAATGTAGAAGTTTCAAACAACGTAAAATTCCATCCAATCATAGAATCGTTCAAGCAACACTTGTTATGAAAAATCCAAAGAAAAGCCGAAGAAAATTTAAAAATAAGCCGATAAACCCAAAAACGGAAGAAGAAAACAAAAGATACACCAACCATCTCAAATTTTATATTGATGACATTATAAAAGAACCCAAAGTTAAAAATACAACCATCATCGATCCAATAAGCGAAAACGAAGTATTCTAACACATAAAACAACTAAAAACTTAAAAGAGTCCTGGACCCTTCTTAAACCTCTTACATGGTATTGGACACTGAGACTATACCAAAGCAATGGTGTACCTACTTCCGATCCGACATTGTTCTGCTCTATAATAAAAGGAAACGCAACGGACATTGGAAACTATAGACCAATTAGCCTACTCGCCAGGATATATTTATAAACTCTTTGCATCCATATTATTGAGAAGAATATCACCAAAGATTGATGAATCACAACTAATGAGCAAGCAGGCTTCCGTTCTGGTTTCAGTACTACTGACCACATACGCCCATTAGAACAGGTTATAATAAATACAAGGTGTTCCACAAACCTCTGTATGTAGCGTCTATAGATTACAGAAAGCTTTTCATAGCATCAGCCATAAGTCAATCTGGAATGCACTACGAGTATTAAATATCGACGATAAATACATAAATATGATAAAGCATACATATGCCAAAAGCACTAGCAAGGTAAAGCTGGAAAAGAAACTAAGACTAGCAATGAAGAAGAAATAGAACGAACAACGAACGAAGTTTTGGTCAAAGATAGTTGTCTCTTGTCATGTCTACTGTATGGATGACAAATATGGGTTTTTAAAAATAAAGCTAAACTTAAGGTCAGGTCTTCAACAAGAGCAATGAAACGAAGCATTCTCAAGATTAGAAAAATACATACATAATAAGAAGCAGCTCAATCAGACAAAATACCAAGCTAACAGACGCACTCACACAAGCTTAAAAACCGCCTCACCGATAAAAAGATGGACCATACAGAATACACGATGGAAGGGACCAGATGGCAAAAGAAATGTTGGCAGACCGTATAGACGGTGAGCTGATGACATAATACAAATAGCAGAAAAAGCTGGATGAGCCAGACTCTCGACAGACAGTCGTGGATGAAGATGGAGGAGGCCTTTATTCTAGATACGTAGTGTTTAGTTTTACAATTTGACCTTTTCTAAGTGTACATTTATTGTGTTTATGGAAATAAAGAGTTTTTGATTTTGATTTTGTTTTTGCCTGTACCAAAGAAGGGATCCAACTCTCTCAACAAGTGAAAATACTAATATTTAAGCACCTAACTTAATCATAAGCATAAAAATTAACGCGTAAAATTTTTGACCAGTTTCTCCCATATTATAAAACGCTCTGCAAAAAACTTAAATTCAAATTAAAAAAAAAAAAAGGATTCAAAATCATTAGAATCTACGCGGGATGCATGCATGCCGTCATGCAGTCATCTTCAATCCCATTCCATAACTACACGACGCTTCTACTTGGCCAGCGTCAGTGTCAAGAAGCATCATAATTCATAAACTGCAAAAACAAAATATGATCAGAAGATTCGGCGTGATGCGCGTTTAAGAAACAGACAGACACGAATGAAAAAAGTTTAGTGTCGATATTAGACTGGTCTTAAAAAAATCAAAATATCTTCAAAATTTTTCAGAACTTGACCTGTAACAGTTTTAATTTAGGAATAGATAGATGAGCAGAAGCCTTTATTCACAAAGAAAATTACAATTAAATTATAGAAATACATTAGA
Organism: Eupithecia subumbrata; assembly: GCA_949316285.1. Classification (NCBI taxonomy): domain Eukaryota; kingdom Metazoa; phylum Arthropoda; class Insecta; order Lepidoptera; family Geometridae; genus Eupithecia; species Eupithecia subumbrata. The sequence goes on from OX438642.1 coordinate 16,038,252, forward strand.
ACTACCTAGTATTAACAATCGAAACAATTGAGGTAACTGCAGACTGTTGCAAACAATCTACAGGTAGCTCAACTGACCCATATCAATACCAGTCGGAAGCGTCCCCAAGATTCTGACTGCATAGCCACATAGATTGATTACTATTATTCACTATACTCTGACCAAATCGAAGATTAAATGTTTGTAAACATTGCCCCATACTTATTCCACAATTCCCTCTCTTGGTGTTTATTTTTAGACAAGATTTGCATTACTTGCAATTGATAATTATTTTTCAAAGTCGACGGCAGAGAGCTTTGGATTTTGTTCTATGAGTTGTTTACAAATATTATTTCTTAAGAATGCCCTGAGAAAAAAATAATTTTTGTGAAGCAACGTTTGCTGTCCTTTAAGTAACAAACAATATATATCAAAATGACATCGAAATCTAGAAGAGGCGCAAATTGCTTTACCTACATTATCACTCTACAAAAATCGTGCAAGGTGCTCTAAATATCAAACAAAATGTGCTCTACAAAATGCACAAGAAAAATATGGGTTGAACGACATTGGTCAAGTTGGATATTCATTACTTCTTGTCGAATATGTTGATTTTTCTTATTATTATTAGACAAATTTTGACCGACTATTATCTGGACAAGATTGATTTTATTACTTAACCTAACTAGCTGCATTCTTACTACCCGTTGTCCTATTGCCCGTTTTCCCATAGGAATGAAGCATTTTCCCGCGGTAAAAAGTAGCCTATGTTCATCAGGAATAATGTGGGCTTCTAATGGTAAGAGAATTTCTCATATCGGTCCAGTAGTTTCGGAGCCTATTCAATACAAACAAACAAACAATCAAATCTTTCCTCTTTATAATATTATTAGTACAGATAGAGACGAAAGTTTGTATGAATCGGTTGGATTGTGCGTTTATTAATTCTGTACGTACGCAAAAACTTACTGAACCGGTCAGTCTGAAATTTTGCATGGATGTATAGTTCTTGCTGTCTAAACCATACAAATAATCCTATAATGTAGGCTACTTTACATTCCGCGATAACGCGTGCGAAGAAGCGGGCAGAAGTTAGTCAGAATATAATCTACGAATACCTTCTTCCTGAAATATCAATCATCATTACATGATAATTACCTACGATTATTAAGATTGACACCCACTGCCCAGTATACCATAATTATAAATCAATTTCCCTATGGGATATAATATTTAATTTTTAATGCTGCGGTATAAGCACCACACGAAGCCAAGTACAGTCAAATGGTGGAGCGCATTCAAAATAAATTCACCAGATTTCTGTACTTGAAGATCTACGGCATCTATCCATTCTTCCCACTGATGTATCCAACCTTGTTTGTTATAGGCATGGTTGGTTGGATACAACAAGCTGGAGGTGAGGGGAGATGCAGCACTTGCTCTGTATTTGGTAAGGAAATTTCGTGGGATGATCGCTAACCCAGGCATGCTAGAGGAAAGGCGGCTAAATGTGCCCGATCAGTGATATGATCCGACGGAGGCGACCCGCCCTACTGGCTGTACCAAGAGGAAGGACCAACCTCCTGAATAAGGCACCTCTAACGCGTTGCATCCACACACTGAATCTAGTAGCGGAGAGGGTCGATCTTTTCTACTGCTCCCTGAGCGAATGTCTTAGGACTCTGTTATATTTTATTCTATGCTATTCTAATTAGATTGACATGTTTAATTTATTTGACATTTATGAGTGACGAATTTTTATATTTTTATTAGGTTTGACATTATGTAATTTGAATTTATTAATTGTTTTATGTTATTGTGAAATTATTTGACATTGTAAATTGATTGATTTTTTATTAGGTTTGAAATTATGTAATTTATATTTTTATTGTGTTATTTTAATTTTTAGTTCATGTTTATATTATCTAGGTCTGACAAATGCTATTTAATGCTATGATTGTTTCCATTGATTTTTTTACACTATTGCATTAGGTGCCCCTGTAAAAATAGCAAATAAATAAATAAATATATTACGTGTTAGCTATACTATATTACACCCGCGATTGCTGTTAACACTGTAAGATAAATATTTTGAAACACACTTGATCAGTTGACACGTCTGCGTACAAACGCCAACATTCAAACTGAGGGCGAGGCAGGGGGAGGCGCGGTGTCCGGGGACGTGAGGTAAAATATACACCTTCAAATGATCTCTAATAATAATAATAATCGCTCACTCGGTCGAAAAAATATTTATAGTTTGGGATGTAATATATATTATAGTAGGTACAGTTTGAATGGTCGCATACAAAATGTATGACGAGCGATAAAATATTATATCTCAAGATGTATATAAATTATATTATATCTCATAGTGTAAAGCCGGCTTCAAACAAACTCGTTTAAAACATTTTAGTAGGTAGGTAAGTACTAAAAACAACGATCTCAATAGGTAGGTACTCGTCTCAACAACGCTATCATTAGCCTTGGAAAACTTAATACTAACTGACGATTTGAGGTAGGTAGATATACCTTCTGTGGTTATACACAAAACCGGTACCTTAATCTATTTATACACGTTTGTCAGTTATATAGTTTTATACCTAGTATCAATTCAAAAGCTCTGCTTAGGTCGGGGCTCGATGATGTATGAATTGTCTGGCATTACTTATCTAAAAATAAAACGTCAAGTGCGAGTCGGAATCGCGCACGAAGGGTTCCGTATAATCGTAAGACCTTGTTTCTTGCCAAATTTCATGATTCTAGGTCTACGGGAAGTAAGTACCTACCCTATAGGTAGGTTTTGTGTGTATGTGATTCCCTTGGAAATACCTAACTAAATATTCGGACATAAACGGCTGTAACTTTTGATTGCGTAGACCTAGAAGTTTTATTTAAATCGAGGCTTCAAGAGGTTACGGACTTGATTGTTAGATGTTAATTTTAAGTCGATACCTCCACGAGTTGCTGAAAAAAGAGGGTTGACAGACAGACAGACAGACAGATGGACAACAAAGTGAACCCTAAAAACAACATAATACTAGCTACAACAATTTTGGTGATACCTTCGTCAATTAAACGCAAGCGGTTTAGCATAAAAAGCTAAAAACGCCAAACCGCGAACAAATCCGCGCTGCGGCTGGCGTTTTGCTTAATTTAATGTCAGTAACACCGTGTGTTTTGTGGCTTTGGGTTTAAAATAAAAAAAAACAAATGCGGTGCGTGCGCTGTGCGTGCGCCACCATACTATTGCTATGGGATCCAAAAAAATCGCGCGTTTACAAACCAAAAACGCAAACCAAATGTAGCATGTTACTTTTTTAAAATCATTTACTGAAAAAATTCGATAATGCGTGCGTTTGTAGGTACAGAAAGTTAGGTATGTATTAGGTACATTGTTTTGCGGTTCCACACTTGCTTTCATTCGTCTTTACATCCATGTGTCATCATCAAACTAAATTAGAACTCGAATTTTAACTAGATGTTGGTGACGCGAAAGAAATCAGCGCCTACCTACCTATTTTATCTTTATATTATGTTAAAGGAAGGAATAAAAAAAAAATCGAATTTGCAATTTGTGATACCTATCATAAGCTTAATAAATTACCATAAAACCTCTGTAAAAGTTTTATTTAGTACTAGCTGGTACCCGCGACTTCGTCTGCGCAGGATTAGTATTTCGTGTAGCTTATATTATCTACTTTAAATACCAGAAGCGATAAAACTATCTATTTTCATTTAGGAATCAATTTATTACTAACAAATGTGCATTTGAAATAAGTTATCAATTTTTATTGTAGTTATGGTTCACTATTTTAGTTATAATGGCTTACACATAAGATATAGATATATACTGTGGCGGGCTTTTTTGTAGACATTTCCATCATTAACATTACATATGTGTACCTACTCACATACGTAACTCTAGCGGTTTTGTTTGGCAGCGCACGCCAGAATAGCTCGCAGATGGTAGATGTTTTCCTACTTACTTGACACATATCGTCATATTTTGGACAATTCACACAATAGGTATCTTTTGTAGCCTATTCTGATGTATAAGATATATTATTGTAAAGTTTCATTAAAATCTATTCAGTAGTATTTACGTGAAAGAGTAACAAACATCCATCCATACTTACAAACTTTCGCGTTTATAATATTATTTTGCCCACCATCGCATCGTGGCCAAAAAGAGCAATTTCGCATGTCTGCCTGAAGAATTGGTAAAATCGGTAAAATTCGTGTTTAATTTAGTTGCTTAATTCCAAGTCGGTTTATAGTGTTTAAAACACGCCAAATTATGTATTGTACGTATTGTATAAAGACTCTATGACATCTATACTATCTATACTAATATTATAAAGAGGAAAGATTTGATTGTTAGTTTGTTTGTTTGTATTGAATAGGCTCCGAAACTAATGGACCGATTTGAAAAATTCTTATACCATTAGAAGCCCATATTATTCCTGATGAACGTACTTTACCGCGGGAAAATGCTTCATTCCTACAGGAAAACGGGTACTTAATAGGACAACGGGTAGTAAGAATGCAGCTAGTATCCCATAAATCAGTTCCCATGGGATAGAAATAGCTTTTCAACGTTTCCGTAGAAACAACGCGTGCGAGCGAAGCCGCGGGCAGAAACTAATAAGTAAGTATTCTATCCTCCTAATCCTACTATCCTACTTTATATCCTAACCTACTAATATTGTAAATGCGAAAGTTTGGAGATGTGAAAATTGTATTACCTAGTAGGATCTCCAAAACTACTGAACAGATCAAGAGGCATACACATAGAACTTAGCCTTATTTATACGAAAGGCTACTTAGGCGAAGGCTTGGCACGCGTATTTTCGGTATTTATTATACCGAAAATACGCGTGCCAAGCCGCGGGCAGAAGCTGGTAAGTAATACTTACACTTACTTACTTACACATTGCTTCTACCTTCTACAGTCGGTATCATAACTTGATTGTTTGAAAAACTAAAACTCGACGTCGATTTTTAAGTTTTGCGGTTTAAATACTAAAACCTCAAAAATAATGGTTGTTTCTCTATAGGTACAATAGCGAAATAATTTTCTAAATCGGTCGATAATTGACGGAGAGAAATCGACGAATATAAGTATATTAATTGAAAACACACATACCTACCTACATACATTATACATTATGAATAATGTAACAAAGTCGGTAACATACCTACATTCGCTATAGGTAATAATAGAGCAATATCGCTTTTCCATACAGAGTAATTTACCTATAAGTACCTAACCTTACCTCAAATCTCAGTTCACCCACAGGTGGGACGGCGTAGGGCAGACCAGTGAAGGCTGATATCTGCCTGCCCCCTCGTGACGTCATATAATACCCGGTAACATCTCCAAGGGACGTATGGACCAGAGGGCAGCTTTCGCCATCCACCAAACTCAAACACAAACTCACCACCAACAACAACAACAACACACTATTTCTATTAGTCAATAGATAAAACCCGCTAAGCGTCACGGAGACCATCATCGTGCTTCAACACAACCGAAATGAAAATACTCAGGCAACTCTCGCGTTTTTATTAGCTAGGTAACTATCCGACGGATTATATGCAAATGAACTTTGTGTAGGTACTTTGCCTTAGCGGTGTCGACGTCGACTCGAGCTCTTGTGTGTCTCATTCGAACCGCGCGGTGCGGTTATTGCTATTTGGCTTTTCCATCTCGCTGCAATGAGATATATAATATCATTGTCTCGCTGCGGGAAATTGAACGTTTTCCTGATATTGATAGCAGTTAAATTAATATTATGAAACGATCGGTAAGGTTGATTTAATCAAAACTAGTTTCTACCTGCGGTTTCGCACGCGTTGTTTTATGGAATCGTTTAAAGGTTACTTGTATCCGAAGGGATATACCTATGGGATAAGAAAGCATATAGTAGGCCTAGAACTACCTGTTTGGTAAATTTTAGCCCGATCCGTTCACACAGATGTAGGAAATTTAGGAATGTGTCCGTTCAGTAGTTTACAAACATCTAAACATCTTTCACATGTACCATGTAGTGTGGATTTACAATACTTACCTATACCTACATATATACTTCTATACTAATATTAAAAAGAGGAAAGATTTGATTGTTTGTTTGTATTGCATAGGCTCCGAAACTTCTGGACCGATTTAAAAAATTCTTTTACAATCAGAAGCCCACATTCCTGATGAACATAGGCTACTTTTTACCGCGGGAAAATACTTCATAGGAATGAACGTGAAAACGGGTAGGTAATAGGACAACGGGTACTAAGAATGCAGCTAGTTTCAGAAATAAGAAAATTCGTAAGATCGGTCTGGTGTGCCTTTAAAAATATCGTCGACTCAACACTGCAACACAGCAATATGAGAGAGAGAGAGAGAGAGAGAGAAAGATAATTTATTTTACAAGTTACAAATACCAAATACTTATGTAACTACATAGGTTTTTCAAATTAGGCAGTTAACATAACATTAAAACAATCTTTTTAAAAATAATTTGATTTCAATTGCTAGTTTTAATTTATTTATATTATTTTATTGTAATTTTCTATGTGAATAAAGGTACTTTATATGGTATATCTAATTAACCATGTAGGCACTATAAAGGTAGGTAAGTATATGGTTAGGTAGTTAGGTAGGTAGTAGACATGTGCGCCGATGCTCATTTGACCGGCGGCGGCGTCTGGCGTCCAATTTGTCGGCGGCGGCGGCGTCATCGGCGTAATCGGCGTGGATGTGAAATTAAGTAAAATACGCCTTAATCCTTATTAAACTTTTTATTCATTAATTATATGACAGACTTTTTGCCGTAATGCTTAATGCCGCAACTGAGAAAACTCGCTCGCTTGGCGTGCTCGTTGCGGGAATACTCATGATAGCCCTAACGCAGTTGAACAGCCAAGGATAACTATTCTTCTTTTCCTTCCAATAACGAAGAATGTTTCCGTCAAGCACATCTTTTGGGTTGCATCCACCAAAGTATTTCTAGCATTCGACCACTACAGGATCATCAGCCACGTTACTACCAGGATTTGTATACTTTTGGGACATAGCCAAAAGAAAGTTTGATGAAGATGATGACGGTTGAGCGGTTGGAGCGGAAGAGACTGACTCACTGTGCTCATTCACCGTTTCTTGTAAAATATCAGATTCCCTGACGTGTTCTCTGACAAATGCAGACATAAAAGAGACTCTCGTTTCCCCCCTTTCCTCAAGGTATTTGTCAATAACTGACATTCCTTGGAAACGGCAATCGAGAAGGGCAGCCGCGACAATCAATTCATTAATGGGAAATCAATCGGTGATTCAATTTCGCAAGCATGTTTCTCTTCATGCGGCTCATTATAAGAACTTCGTCGTCCCCAGTTTGTATCAATGCTTGTTCTACTTCACACCTAAAAACAAGTGCAACATTGATTGTGACCGAGTTTGATGCACTCATAATATTTACGGCATCCCAATATAAGAAATTTGTTAAATCAAGTGATTTATTTAATGTAGAATATTGTTTGTTTGTAGACGCCGATGATGCCGATGAAAAATTCGGCGGCGTCGGCGTGGCTAAAATGATCGGCGGCGTGCGCCACGCCGATCGGCGCACACGTCTAGTAGGTAGATAGGTAGATAGATAGATAGATAGAAAATACATATATTGCACACTTAAAACTAAGAAACAATTTATGACTAAATAATTATAATCTAAGTGACAATTGGCGGTCTTATCGCTCAAGAGCAATAAATAAAATGCCTATGATCGTTGATGATCGTTTAGTTCTTCAAATTGATCGTCGATCGTCGCCGCGCACCGTTCAATGTTAGGTACCTATTATATTAGGTATGAGTAGGTACTAGGTAGGTATAATGAGTATATTGCTGGCGATCGACTCGAAAAGCTTTCGCGATCGACCGGTTGATCGCGATCGACCATTTGAGCACCCCGTAGAGTCTGTCTGTGCAAAAGAGAACCGCCGCCGTGGCGTTACGGAGAACGACATTAAGATTTTCTAGTTCTAAGAGTTTTTTTGTTAAATGTAGTTGGTGTCTAACGATCTCTATAAAGTACTATTTGTCTTAATGGCAATGACAGCAGTGTTGTCAACAACGCAATAAAGAAGTAAATTGGTACGTCTCAATCTCAACAGCCTGTAGGTATTGGTCCACTACTGGACGCAGGTCTCCCCTGATACGCTCCTTATTGGCTTTTATCACATGGGGGTAGTGCCCATATTCCCCACGCTGGGCATGCGGGTTGGGGATCGCAGTTCGGTGGTAGAATTTTTCAGCAGGGGCGCTGCTGCTCGCTCCCGGTGGATATCCCTTGGTCGCCTCTTACGACACCCGCCGGAAGAGTTGGGGTGGTGCAAATTCTAATCCGGCAATACACACTTATTAATCGGCACGGCACACGCGCGACCTAAATTCCTTTCCTTTTGCATATAGGTACTACAAGTTTGTTGTAGGGTGGTGCGTGAGCCAAGGGCTTTAACCGCAGATTTAACACATTCACTGTCCAGCCTCGACGGTGCGACCCGCAGGGGCGGCGAGAAGTAACAAAATACGCTTAAAGACCAAAAAAATGTTTGTTCGATTTCGGCGCCATAACTCAGAAAGAGCACAATTGGCACCCATCTGTTTATGACTAGTTGATGCCAAATAACACTACAATCAAACCATAAAAAATCAAGTCGAAACAAAGTGAAACACGGGTACTTATTCAACTTTTAAGGTTCCCTCCCATACAAAAAATAATTTTTTGCATTTAATTCCTGGACTATAAGGCCTAGCCAAAGTTTCTCAGTTTTGATAGGTAGGTAGAGTTATCGAATGGCGAAACCAGAATAACGAAAATCGAAAAAAAAAATCCTATGTCCACTTTTAGCGAATCCGCTCTATCTGGATCAGAGAGATCTGCAACTTGGACCATGAAAGTGTTAAGCATCCTGCAAGCCTAGCTAGCGCGGCGGGCGCGGAGTTTCTTACTAATTATGAAACCGCCGCCGCCGCCGCGCCGCCGCCGCCGCCGTTTGCGTTCATACTAAACTAAAGTGACAGCGAGCACCTAGCGCGACGGGCTTGAACGAGTTGTGAAAGAAAATAGGCCGGCTTATTACTAAATGCATTATGAATTTAGTAATAAGCAGTAATAAGCCGATTTTAAACTTTGATATTTTGTTATAGGTTATACTTATAACAAAATATCAAAGTTTAAAATTTTTGTGTCAGTCTGTTTGTTTGATAAATCTCCGAAAAGATTGGACCGATTGTGACAGGACTTTCACTCGCAGATAGGTACCTGATATTATAGCGGGTAACAGAGGCTGCTTTTTAACCCCCGACGCAAAAAGAGAGGGGTGTTATAACTTTAACGTGTCTGTCTGTGTATCAGTCTGTGGTATTGTAACAGATAAACCGATTTTCGTTTAGTTTTTTTGTGTCATAGATAATTTTATCCCGAGTGTTCTTAGCCATGTTTCATGAAAATCAGTCGAAAGTCTTAATTTTTTTTAATTTTGATCTAATAACTGATCAAAGATTTAATTAGTTATTATTTCAAGAAATGATTAGGGGTTCCGGGCAATAAATTAAACCATATGTAATGGTGAATTCTACGTAGGCGAAGCGAAGCGGCGACCTTAGCTAGTTTACCGTCGAGGTACCAAATATAATATAATGGTAATATAGACAACATAACAGATACACATAGATCTTGTACATATCCGACGATCCTATCCATACTAGGTTGTCTGGCAGAAATCGCTCTTGAGCGATAAGACCGCCAATTGTCACTTAGATTATAATTATTTAGTCATAAATTGTTTCTTAGTTTTAAGTGTGCAATATTATGTACATATGTATTTTCTATCTATCTATTAGGAAAGTTAATTGACTGGGCACATGATTTGAGAAAAACAGAGCTAATGTGATCCGGACCAGCTGATTTAAAAAGATCAAGGCTAGAAATCAATTTAAGCACCTCATCAGGATCTATCTCAATATTAAAAATATCGCACTCGATAGCCTCGGGAGAGACTATTGAGTCGACGTTATATGAAAAAGTGGCTTATTCCAGTTTTCCCCCCTGAAATCCCCCCTAAGGGGGAAAACTGGACTCCAAAAAAATGAATTCCAGTTTTCCCCCTTGAAGATTAGCCATAAGGGGGAAAACTGGACTCCTAAAAAATGAAGTCCAGTTTTCCCCCTTGAAAATCCCCCTTAAGGGGGAAAACTGGACTTCATTTTTTTGGAGTCCAGTTTTCCCCCCTAGACGTAATTTGTATAGTAATCATCCATCGAACCCAATAAGAGGAAACAAATTAGAACTAGTATTTGAGTATATAAATAAGTGTATAAAGAATAGAATACAACACAAATAGGCCACAGGCTCGCCCTGAAAAAAGTGCCAGAGGGAGCAAGCAACGTGGAATAAAAATATTTAGAAAAAGCTTCACAAATTGATTCCCCCGTAGAAACAGAAGTATCCAAGTAATTAAGATGAGTAGGTATACCATTTGATTTTGAACGGGTTTTAATGTAGGACCAAAATAATTTTGGGTTTTGTTCGATACCATTCTCAATGGATGACATGTAATCCGTAAAACATTTATCTTCTAACAGTTGGATACGATTGCGTAAAAGTTTATACGTAGATAAGTCAGACAGTCTGCCATAAGTTTTATATTTTCTATAAAGTCTAATAAAAATTTCTTAGTAGTAACCCTGAGTGTGTGACCTGACCCTGAGTGAAAGATGCGGGTTGATGTAACCTACCGTCGAAGTCGAAACAATTTTGGACCATTATTTGATTTCTTACAAATTACCCTGAGTAATAGCCCTGTGAGGGCTTATGTATTTTAAATAATTGCTGCAATATCAGTTTTAAGGCATGCCAAAATTTCATGAAATCCGAATCACAATTACCTATTTAATTTACTGTGACCCAAATTATTGGGCTGCAAAATTTCACATAACTTCCTGACCAATTAAGTAATTTTTGCCCCTTTACAGGAAAAATATAAAGAAGTCTGTAAAACGAACACTTTTTGAAAAATGGTCAAAAAGGGGGGGAATTATTTTCAAAAGGGGGAGCTACCCTACCGAGTGGGGTATCGAATAAAAGGTATCGGTTTGGACATTTCAAAACAGCTTTTATAGTTTCATACATCTTTGAAATATTTTGAAAAAAGTCGAAAAATTTACCATTACCCACTTTAACCGCATGAAGAGAGATCCATCTGAAATGTAGGTTGGTACCTACTATTCTTAGGTATTCGTTAAATTGCGAAGTCTTTAAATTACTTTTGGTACATATTTGTTACATATTTGTTGACGAACGTTCGAAACCTGCGGCGCGCGAGTTACACTCGCACTTGACGAATCTTGTTTTTTAAACAAAGTCAGTTCTTGTCTACCTATCACTCAAGCGTTTAATTATTTAGAGGTAATGTGCCCAGTTTTTTTTTAGTTTTCTCGCAATTTTCTTGGACATGCCTAGTGGAAATAGACTTTGCAGATTGAGATAAACTGTATTCAACGCTGTGACTGTGAAGATGACGACGAACTACCCTGTCAGTGTGCCTAAATTGAAAGAGCGAGAGAACTACTTACAGTGAGTGGGCTTTCGCGGCTGAGAATTTCTTAGTTCTGGAGGGAATGTCTAATTGCATCAAGTCGGAGACTGTACCAGCAGAAATAGGTGCGAAAAACAGAGCCAAACTGATTCTGACAATAGATTCGTCGCTGTACGTGCACATAAAAAGTGTACGAACGGACCCATGAGTTGTAAAAGAAATTGAAGAACCTATTTGATGACTCAGGCTTTACGAGGAGAATCAGTTTACTGAGGAGTTTAATTTCCATTAAAAATTATTTATTTTCTAAGAAATAGTGAGTACAATTGTTAAGATACATTACTTAAGTTTATAAACGTAGTACAGTCAGATTGCACCGATAGAAAAACCCGTCTGCTTCCCGCACTAGCCTGTGTAGCAGGATAACAGAAAGCCTGTCTAAAGGCACAAGTCATTATTTTAAACAAAAGAGTTCAGATGACAAGCAACGATTACTTAGGTATACTAAAACATAGTTGTATTATACTCAAAAGCTAAACTTAAACTATTCCCTATCTATCTATATGTATCTATCTATCTATCTATACTTATAATAAAACTGTAACAGGTCCAATTCTGTACATTGAAGATATTTTGAAATTTTTTTTGGAGGGCACTCTATTAACTATACTGAAGCCAAAACTGTAATTTCTTTCATTCATGTCTGTCTGTCTGTCTGTCTGTCTTTCTGTTTTTTAAAAGCGCATCACGCCGAAACTACTGAAGGTATTGAAATGAAACTCGGAATGTTTTTTGGTCATACTACGAAGAAGGACATAGGATACTTTTTATTCCGGAATTCAGTCAGGTTCCCCTGGGAGAGGGGATGAAAGTAAAATTTCTTCACCGCGCATGACGCCGAAACTACTGAATGAATTGGAAGGAAACCTAGCATGATTTGATTTCATACTACGAGGAAGGACATGGGATACATTTGATCCCGGAATTCAGTCAGGTTCCCCTGGGAGAGGGGATGAAAGTAAAATTCTTTAACTGCGCATCACGACGGAACTACTGAATGAATTCGAATAGAACTCGGCATAATTTGAGTTCATACTACGAGGAAAGATACATTTTATCCCGAAATTTAGTAAGGTTCCCCTGGGAGAAGGGATGAAAGTAAAATTCTTTCACCGTGCATCACGCCGAAACTGCTGAATGAGTTGGGACTGAATTAGAACGATTTGAGTTCATAATACAAGAAAAGACATGGGATACATTTTATCCTGGATTTCAGTAAGGTTCCCCTGGGAGAGAGGATGAAAGTAAAATTCTTTAACCGCGCATCACGACAGAACTTCTTGATGAATTCGAATGCAAGTTGGCATGATTTTAGTTAATACTATGAGGAAAGATAAATTTTATCCCGGAATTCAGTAAGGTTCCCCTGGAAGAGGTGAAGAAAGTAAGATTTCTTCACCGCGCATCACGACGAAACTGCGGACTGAGTTGGAATGAAACCTGGCACGATTTGAGTTCATACTACAAGGAAGGACATGGAATACATGTTATCTTGGAATTCAGTAAGGTTCCTCTGGGAGAGAGGAAAAAGTAAAATTCTTTAACCGCGCATCACGACGGAACTACTGAATGAATTCGAATGGAAGTCGGCACGATTTGAGTTCATACTACGGGGAAAGATACATTTTATACCGGAATTCAGCAAGGTTCCCCGTGGACCCGGGATAAAAGTTAAATTCCTGGGTCGCGCATCACGCCGAAAGAACAGAATGTATTCAAATGAGCAATACTATTTATCCCGGAATCAGTGCTGTTCCCTTGGGAGGGTGGATGAAAGTAAAAATATGCTACTGAATGAATTCAAATGAAACTTGGCATGATTTGAGCTCATACTACGAGGGAACATAGGATGCATTTTATCTGGGATTTCAGTAGGCACGGTTCTCTTGGGAGAGGGGATAAAAGTCAAAATGTGTTCTTATTTAGAATTCATTAACTGATCGTCCGATTTCATGCATTCTTTTTGTTAGAAACAGTGTTGCAAGATCGAATTTGACTAAATCAGTAGACAGTCAAGTAGAAAATTAATAGATTGAAGAAATAATCTGTAGATTGAAGAAAAATATCGGTAGATAAAGGGTAGGTAAGTTCCTATCTATATATTTTTCCAAGACGCACCCATTACTAAAGTTCCTACCTACTAGGTACCTAAGTAGGTAGGAACCTAACTAATAAGTGCGTCAATGCCTATTTCAGGCAAAGTAGGTAAAATGTGCAAATGGTCCATGCGATATTCATGGACATGATATTTGGTGGTTTAGCTGGTACAGTTAACTGTACCACCAAAGTTTGGTTGGAGTAAGTGATCCAATTAAACTAACTAGACCACAGAAAAATATTTTTTTCTGTGGTAAACCACCAACTGAGCCTACCTAATAACGAAAAAAAAATTACGGTGGTCCAGTCAAATGGATCAGGAGCCCAATTCTGTAATAAAATGGCTTCACTTCATAGTATTCCATCCATTTATTACCGAATTGATGATATATGATATTGATGATATATGACATAGAATCCTTAGATTAATAAAATTCCAGATAGTGCGTGCGAGATAAATTAATAGTTTCAAACTTGACACTTTGACGCGCGTCTCTCCATCTGCATTCATCATAATTTCTTTCATCTAAGGTAGAATACCAAAACGTATCATTCTTTGACGATACCCCTGTCATAGTGTAGCGATTAGTTTAGCAGACTAGGGCCCCAGCTGAACGGAACCATGAGTAAGAAGTGAAACGAGTATGACACTTCTTAACACTGACGCTGGCCGAGTCGTAGCTAAAAGTCGTGTGGATAAAGAATGGGATTGAAGATGACAACATACTATCCCCCGTAGACTCTACACGATTTATACACAATAACTAGGTACCTAAATAAAGATACTTATGTTAGAAGTGTAACAGGTCCAATTCTGGGCATCGAAGTTTTTTTGCACGGCGTTTCATAACATGAGAGAAACTATGGTTAAATGTGAACTTAATTAGTCGGCAGGTATGTCAATCGCGAACGAAGTCGCGGGTACAGCTAGTGGTTTTATCCCATATATCGACGTTTCAATAGAAACAACGCGTGCAAAGCCGCGGGCATAAACTAGTTTATAATAAATTCAGGAAATCTCATCGAATGTCCGGCATTTTCTCCGGATTTTAGATTTTTTGATCTGGGAACCCTATTTCCGTGAGACGACGACGGTTAAGCTCTGACTTTTTCTCACCGTCCGGCGAGGATGATGATGAGGATGACTCAATCTTGACATGCATGTAATAGAATGCGGATTATACTGCGGACAATATTTTTGTAGATAATAAATAAGTAACATCACTGCTAGTCTTTTTATCTGTCATTTAAAATAGTTTTCTGCTATGTAGGTATGTACTAAGTTGATTGTAATCTTGTAGGTTATGTATCTGTTTACTTCGCTTGCTCGCACTTTATATGCGATCGATACCTATTGTGACTCAGTGTTGCCGACTTTGTCGCTGGAACTGCTAGAACAAGGAGATTTTGTGAATGTTTAGCGCAAGAACGAACGAGTGCTGCCAACTACGTTTTTTCGAAACTGGTGCTTTTGAAGGCAGGTCAAAAGGTCAATCAACAATATTCTGTATTGGTGCAAATTAAATCATTTATAATACTGGCCTACTTGTGCCAAAAGTTGGAGTTAAATAAATAACTCGAGGCTTCCTAACTCGGTTTTAATGTTTTGAATTTTCAGCTCACAGTTTATATTGCACCAGTGGAAATTAACCCAGAGTCAACCAACCCGAGGTTACCTAATGCTATGTTCATTCATTCTTTTTCATCGGACCAAATATAGTAGGACGACTGCTGAATGATTTTAGTGTACTGCTCTCTCTCGCTCTACAATAATTTGAATAAGTCTATTCCTTCATGTCAGGTTTGAAATGACATGTGGTTCTTGATCGCATTATATTGACTGTTGTTTATTTTCTAATTAGTTTCTGTCCGCGGCTTCGCACGCTTTGTATAGATGGAAACGTTTATTAAAGGGCATACCTCCTAATTGGATGTTTGTTACCTTCACGCCAATACTATTGAACCGATCGAACTGAAATTTTGCATTGATGTAGGTACCTAGGTAACTGTAAACCTAGAATAAATAATCGGCTTTTTATGCCAGGGAAACGAGGCCGAAACGAAGTGCGAAGCCGGGCCATAAGCTGTATACTAATTTACTTAATTAAATTCGGTACCCAACAAAAGCATGATTAACACTTTCATGGCCCAAGACGCACCTAGTCTATCTGCAGTGCCTCGTGCGGCGTGGCGCGTCTGGGTCGCACCAAGGCTGGGCAGTGAATGCGTTAACGAAGATAACAACAATAAGGAAAACAAGGAACTGAAGTGTGATTCCCCAACCCGCATGCCCAGCGTGGGAATTTAGGGCATTGGCCCATGTTTAAAGCCAAAAGGAAATGTTTTGGCAGTCCCCGGCCACCTGGCTATTCCTGGCCATGGTAATGGCGAGACAGGGGGTGCTAGGAACCTCTGGGCTACCTCATTGCGTCATTAATTATAATTAGGTACCTACCTGTCTACGGCACGGAGCTGAGGACTATCACAATACGGCTGGCTCCACCAGTTCAAAGCTTCAAGCTCATCGAGCTATGAAAGCTATGCGTTTCTCCGAAGGACAGGTCCTTCAGAGAAACGCTAATCATAGCTTCCTCATATGTGTTACGAATCCTGTTTCGTAAGAAATATATATGTAGGTAGGTCCGACCGAGAACCTTATCAACATAGCTCACTCATTCCAGGCCGGCCATATGTCATGAAGAACCGACAACCACTGGGGTAAACGAGTTCTTGAGTGGAGAGGAGACCGCGACTCGGCAAACGTAGGGCAGGCAGGACGCACTCCGGCCAGATGGGATGACGACCTACGAAAGGCTGCAGACAGATGCTGGATGCGGCAACCTGAAGATAGGACGCTATGGCGCTCATTAGGGGAGGCCTACCTATGTCTGATGAATGACTAATAGAGTTTAGTTAGCGTGTTCCGCCAAAGCGGATCACTTAGAATGATAATTAATGAAATGGCGATAGACTATAGAATTTTATTGGCGTTGTAGCTGGATTTTATATTTTCTGTTGATAAGATGTAACATTCTGTTGAGAAGAAAGGATTTCCTCCTTGTGTGGTATCGCATGGTGTGTGGTGCTGGTTTTTCCGCCGCCGACGACAGCGGCATGTATTCCTTTTTCTCCGTGCTCGTCAATGAGGTGAAATTCAAGTTGCGCTTGCGATACGTAGCTTGTCTCTTTTCACTACTTCTTTTGTTACCCAACTCGTTCATCTTCCTTAGTATATCACTATTCTGCTGAAAGATTTTGTTGGTAGCCGTTTTAACGTGAGACAATTCCTGATTTAATTTTGGCAAGTGAACATTGTTTAGGCGTTCAATTTTTTCCGAGAGTAGGCTGATGGCACTCATCAGATTTTCTTTCGAACTAGTACCTTCTGGTGGTTTGATTGAGGGTGCGGTTGAGTGGCACAGTGAACACATCCATTGCAGGTTGCGATCACCGCAATCGCTTATAGTATCTTTGCAAGTTTCTTTACTATCTTCTTCTTTACATTTCAAATGGAACTTGGACTGGCAGATACTACATTTCAATCCATCTTTACTCCGGAGAGACTTTTGACATCTCTGGCAAATCATCCTAGAAAATTAAGAAAACTGGAGGATAAGTTATGTAGGTAATAATTATAATATCATAATCATAAATCATATGTTAGCTGGAATGAAAGACATACATACATAGAACTACCTATTTAGTGCACGTTTTAGGTAGGTAGATAGATGGCCAGGGACTGCATTTTACTTAACCTAAACATATTTTTACCCACGTTACGTATAGGTACCAAACCAGATTCAAATAGGTACCACTCAATAAGCCTCAAGAACGATCATTAATATTTTGTTCTAAATGTCTTTAATTCTTATGAAGTTACTAGCGACAATTTGCTATCCACTATCAGTCAGGCAGTCCACCTGCATTGGACCTAGGTAGGTATTCTAAGTAAGTGCCAGCCTCCTAGTCGAAATACCCACATCATCATCAGCCTATGTTCATCATCACCCTTATTAGCGACTTACTCCTAGCGCACTGTCTTCAGCTTGCCCCATAGGTTTATTAATTTAACTTCAAAATCAGTCAAATATTTTCATTTTGCAAGCCAGCAATGTATTCTGAAATAGTTTCTCAAGGGGCGAAACATCACTAGTAATTTTTCATACCTAGTATCATCGTTCCGGTCCGACCCTTAATGGGCGGAAATAATAGGCAAAACGACACTACACCTTCATCATCATCATCATCAGCCTATATTAGTCCACGGCTGGACATAGACCTCCCCTAATACCTCCACTACACCTTAATATCTACCTAACTACAGGGAATATGTAGGTACCTTGAGGACCGCAGTTGCGTAGCGCGCGAAGGTCCACCTGCGACGCTGCAGGTTGCGGGTTCGATCCCCGCCGTGGGACAAATGATTGTATGATCTGCAGGCATTTGTTCCGGGTCTGGGGGTAAAAGAATTGTATATCAGGTATTTGGTAGCCATAACACAAGTTCCGCGTACTTTGGGGTTGCTGCCGTGTCAAATGTCTTTATACCTGTACCTAATACCTAACGTGACCCACCTGGGTACCTTATACCTTCCTACAGGCCAGACCAGGCCATTAGCTGTAATTTGCAGAACTCCCACTTGCTTCACCAGGGTACTACCTATATACCTAACCACTATTTTATCTTTTCTTTCGATATTCGTAAAGTAGGAAGGTAGGTCGGTAGGTTGAGTTGAGAAGTATCTAGGTACATTATATAAGTAGGTAGTAGGAAGGAACCTCGATCAAAGAGACATTTTATGTGGGTAGGTGGTTTTTATTGTATTCAACAACAAAGACGAGAACTAGGTATCTAGCTATTGCGGACACAACATCTCGATTTAAGTAAATTTATATCGATGGGGTGGAAACAAAAATTACACAAACCACTCACCTGCTACTTGATGGTTGGTTTGGTTGTCCCGCCTTGTAGTTAATAAATTCGTTTTATTGTGTCCATATAATAAAATAAATATGTACAAATTCCTACATAAAAGAAAAATAAAAAAGTCTCAGAAAATTACCAAAACATCTAAGTAAAATCATGACAGACAAATGACAAATACAGAATCATGCCAAAATAAGGACGGAGGAAATCAGTGAGTTGTAATAGTAGTTCAATGGAGGAAATCGCCCTTTTTGTGGTGCCAAAATCACTCAAAATCACGAAAACTAAGTAAAATCACGAAAAAAACTTTTTTTTTCTTCTTTCGAAATGAGACATAGGTACAGAATCATTCCAAAATATGTAAGTACGGAGGCAATCTGGCGTAATAACGTGTCAGTAGGCTTAGCACGCGCAGATCGTTGTCTAGGGTAGATTATAGAAGAATGAGATTGTATTGTCATACATAGGTAGGCCTTGCTTCTTACCGAATTTCATGATTCTAGGTCTACGGGAAGTATAGTGCGACCGAAAAAGTAGAAAATAAATGAGGGCGCTGCTGTCGTTTAGATGGCAACACGAATACTAAGATGCAAACGGTCTTGATCCTTGCGTTTAGAAATAAAATTTTGTTCGATTCGAAACGTGGATGTCAATAGTAGAAATTAATTATCAAGGAACGACAATTTACTGTAAACTGGCAACTCTTTATGAATGTTGTTTGTAGACTAAATTATATTACGATTACAAAAGTAATCTCATATTGTTATTAGTATCGTAATCATTTATTCTTAAAAATAATAAATATACTTTAGCATAACAAGTCTACTAAACCACTTTTTAAAAATAATCATGATCAACAAAGCCAAGTCATCAGGAAAACCAAGTCCTACCTACAGTTGGTGTTAAACTTGTATGGGAAGGTTGAAAAAAAAATACTAGTTAAAATTACCCAGTTATATTCAGCTTATTATCAACCATTTATGGAAGACGATAATATTATGCTTCAGTAACGCTCATTGTACAAAAACTATTATGATCGTCAAATTAAGAAATATAACTATCTATAAGCTTAGATAAACTGTAAAAGCGTTCCAGATTACTACAAAAAAATAAAATAAGTTCCTATAATCCCAATCCCATTAAACCCCTTTTTATAGGTTAATAAGTCTTCCTTCAACATTATATATTATGTATATCATAAGCACCATTTTTAGTGTGTATTTTTCATTTACAAGTTAGAATGGTATTTCTTGTGCGGGGCGAGCCCATCGGCCACCTGGCTACCCAAGTCTGGGTGCACCTGAGTGAACATCTTGATAGCCCTCTCTTGGATGAACCCAGCGGCAGCCTTCAGGTTATCGACAATATTAGCGGCAGTACGTTTCTTTTCCTCCAAGCTGAAGACTTTGGAGTAGAGGTTCGTGGCCTGTTGGAAGTTGTCTTCGGTCTGTCCGCTGTCGTAGCGGTCGACGTCGCCGGTCACGGTGTACCGCGGTTGCAGGCGCTGGGCGCGCGGGCACTCCTGCGGGCCCGAGAACGAGTTGGGGAAGTAATTGGGGCAGTCGTTCTGGTTCTGGAGCACCTGCGGCCCGTCGCGCTGGTAGTTGGACACCGTCACGCGGTACGGACAGTTCACCGGGATCTGCAGATAGTTAGCGCCCAAACGGTGCCTGTGAGTGTCGCTGTACGAGAACAAACGACCCTGCAGCATCTTGTCCGGAGACGGTTCGATACCGGGCACCAGATTCGCCGGACTGAACGCAATCTGCTCCACCTCCGAGAAGTAGTTCTTAGGATTCCTATCCAAGACTAATTTACCGACAGGAATGAGAGGGTATTCTGAATGAGGCCAGACTTTAGTCAAATCGAACGGGTTGAATTTGCAGCTCTCTCCCTGCGCCATGGTCATGACCTGGATGTAGAAAGTCCAGCTCGGGAAGTCGCCTTTTCCGATGGCGTTGTAAAGGTCTCTGATGGAATAGTCGGGGTCCTGGGATGCGAGATCGCCAGCCTTAGCGACGTCTAAGTTCTTGATGCCTTGGTTGGTTTTGTAGTGGAACTTGACCCAGTGCGCGACGCCCTGGGCGTTGATGATCTTGAACGTGTGTGATCCGTAGCCGTTCATGTGCCTGTAGCCGTCCGGAATGCCTCGGTCCCCGAACAAGTACAGAACCTGGTGAGCGGTTTCCTGTCTCAGCGTTATAAAGTCCCAGAACATATCGGCATC
This sequence comes from Eupithecia subumbrata, assembly GCA_949316285.1. Taxonomy (NCBI): domain Eukaryota; kingdom Metazoa; phylum Arthropoda; class Insecta; order Lepidoptera; family Geometridae; genus Eupithecia; species Eupithecia subumbrata. The sequence goes on from OX438642.1 coordinate 16,059,130, forward strand.
CTTGAGATGCGTAGCGGGATTACGTTTTTGCGTGTGAATGAAACTGGGGAAGAGTGTCGGATCCCTGATGAAGAATACAGGGGTGTTGTTGCCGACAAGATCCCAGTTGCCGTCGTCTGTGTAGAATTTGACAGCGAATCCTCTCGGGTCCCGCACAGTGTCGGCTGAGCCGCTCTCTCCGCCGACGGTCGAGAAGCGTACTGCGATGGGTGTCTTCTTCCCGATGGTGTCGAAGACTTTTGCTGCGCAGTACTTGGAGATGTCGTGGGTTACTTCGAAGTAACCGAAGGCTCCAGCCCCCTTGGCGTGGACCACGCGCTCGGGGATTCGCTCGCGGTCAAAGGAAGATATCTCGTCCAAAAAGTTGACATCTTGCAACAGAGCCGGTCCATTCTTGCCGACAGTCTGGATTGCGGTCTTCACGCCCACTGGTGATCCAGATTTGGTGGTGATGTATCCAGGAGAGTCCTGGAAAAGGGAAACCTTTGTTAAAACAAACAGTATAGCTAACGTCGAAATAATGTAATTACACTACTGTACCTACACTATGCATTCTAATTCCAGTGTTTCCTATAGTTGCATAGTAGGTACATTCGATAATAATTATTGATTTAATTGTAGCTTTATTAATTATTAGTCATGAACAGTTGTATAATATGGAATTATACTTCGACAAGAAAATGCAAGTAAAACATTAAATCACCATTACAACACACTAGCTATGTACTTTTTAGCCCCCTTTATAACCAAGCGCGTGGTTACAAAGAGGGATAAAATCGAAGCCACAGGGTGACTAGGGATAAAATAAGAGCTCTATCAATCAGATAATATTTTAGAATTGCCACCATTTGGCACTAACGAAGTGCAATCAGCATTTGTTTTTCTTTTAATACCTGAAAGGTAAAATGTCCTTGGAATAATATTTAAATACTTAAATGAATATAAATTCTGGGGCCAAAGATTAAAATAACAAAGGTGCAATTGAATGTTACACTAGTTTCTGCCCCCGGCTTCGCACAAACGAATGTAGCCTCTGTCTTTCTTCAGTGTACAACCTACCTCCTTATTAGGATCCATTCAGCTGTTTAGCCATGAAAAGGCGACAGATAAGAGTTACTTTTGCTTAGATGTACTTATAAACTTCTGCTCCTGGCCTATTTTTTTAAATAATAATTAGCCTATAATATGTTGTATGCTCCAGATCTACATGCAAAATTTCAGACCGTAGAACCATTCTCAGTAGTGCTAGTAGCATTTGGCGTTGTCTTCGGCCAATCGGCTTCACAACACGTCAATATGTCAATATATCTTCACAACCAACGGCACCCAGGATAAAAAAGTACCTAGGCTAAAGGTACATATTAGGTTAATCCAAGTCCAAAATTACATCTATGCAAAATTTCATCCCGATGAGTTCAGTAGTTTTGGCGTGAAGAGGTAACAAAAAACCATCCAAACTTTCGTATTTCACTAATATTATAAATGCTAAAGTTTGGGTGGATGTTGGTTACCTCTTCACGCCAAAACTACTGAATGGATCGGGCTGAAATTTGGCATAGATGTATTTCAAGACCTGGATGAGTATATAGGCTTCGTTTTGTCCCGGAAAAACGCGTGCGAAGTCGCAGACTAAAGCCAATTAATAATATTACTACATAATATTAACTCATGCTTTTTATTTTACCCCTTCACAATTTATTTGTTGAGGCCATTTGGCCGTTTGTTGATAGCTTTTGCCAACCCGGGGATATGTTCTACCTCCTGACATTACAGATCCGTTCAGCCATTAAGTTTTAATACCTAAGGTAACTAACAGACAGATAGAATAGGTCTATCTGTCTGTTTGTTACCTTATCAAAACTTAATACTTTCGCATTTATATTATGATTCTCTGGTTAAATAGAAGATACCTACAATGTTTGTAAACACTGCCCACTTAACTCGTAAGAATCACTTTTATTTTTTGACAGAATTTGCACTATAGGTATATTTTTAAAAGCTGACGCGATCGCCTCTTGTTTTTCGTATACTGGAGGCCTGTATTTCGGACGTTAATAATTGTATAACAAACGACAAAAAAAAAAGAGAATCACACCAGCTTTTAATAGTGCATTTTACACCAAGGCGATAAAGTGATCAATTCCTACCGAGTGTGTCGCACTTTCTGCCGAGTGATAAATAGTGCTTTATACTACACCTTCGAGGAAAATAAAAAGCAGAATTAATTATTAATTGAAATTTAGAAGAACTTACCGCGCCCAATGATGTTGGTAAAACCTCATTGACCGCGCCAGCGTTTGGGTTCTTTTTTCAAAATATTGTTCGGAAATCGGAGGAGGCATAACGGACTAGGAGTAAAAACTTTTAGTCGTTTGACCGAACGAAATTAACTATAGCTACCGGCCGATCTTTTAGGAAATAAAAAAAAATAACACGTTAGAAATGGATTTCCATACACTTTCCTCCCGCTAAAACACGTGAGAAATTAAATTCCATAGAGTTTTTCCTCCCGGTTTCATAAAGGCCTGCAAAGATATACTTTCTATTCTATAAATGGAAAAGGAATAGGCAACTTTTCGAGCAGGTGTAGTTTAAAAATTTATCTGTCATACTTGTCGATTTGAGCTCTTTCCTGCAATACATACAAATGCATAATGCTAACAACTATTTTTCGAAACCGATGAAAAAAACTGTTTTGGATTCTTGTGTAGCGAGTTGTTTACAAGCATTGGATCTTGAGAATGGCTTTAGTATAGTGTGGATAGATTATATGCACATGCAGGGCACGCAGGATACAAATTAATACAGTGTAAAACATACAGCTTATCAATTCACTGCAACAACATTCTAATATAGTAAGTTAGTAGGTATATGATATTCTCTGTATATCATCAACCAACATAGTACATTCTTGATAACAATACAAAGTTCAATCAGAGTAGGTACACAACACAACACTTCATAGGCTACACACATATATATATATACAGGGTGGCTTTTTGATATGGTAGTGGATGGCAGAATCTGAAATCATGAGAGTTAGAGAGAAGTCGTGAAAGGAGTCATGGACTCAACTAATGAGAAAAGAAAAACTGCATACTACTTGTTCTATTATGAATTTTTCCATTAAAATTTACACTTAAAAATTACTTACACTTTAAAATACAGGATAAGTATCCCGGCTAGAAGCAAGCACACTAGTTGTTCAAAAAGATTATTCAAGATTTTCACATTGATGCTTATAATAGTAGGGGAATTTTTGAACAAAAATTGTACAAAATTGCAATTTCCTTTCATTTTCAATAATGCATTACTTTACAAAGATTGATCCCGATCCTTAACCAAATTCATTAGTGCAAAAGTACAGGGTGTCATATTGTTTTGGAAAATCAATCGGTTTCATTTCCTGCAAAAGTAAGATATTACACAAAATCATTGTTTTTTCATAAATCAAGGCCATGATTTCTACAACAACTTTTCTCTAACTCTCTTGGTTTTGGATTTGGCTATCCACTCCCATCTCAGAAGCCACCCTGTATATTTATCGAACATAGTAACACAGATAAAAGATAACTTTAGGTACTTATTGATCACCAAATAATACCTTTATCAATATCCATGTTTGGTAAAGATAATCAGCTTGGTAGGTATCTTTGTACCTATCTTGGTATTTTGTGTAGTACTTACTAGGTACTTACCAAGGTACCTTGTTTTACATAATATATTTTCATTTATTATTCGCCTGCATTTATTATTCATATATTACGTTATTATATTAGCATTGAATTAAAGCTGCTACTAAGGCCACCAGACCACATTCAAACCTATTAACATTTTTTTTTCCTTATAGAAAGAATGTACTTATACATGAAACAGGATGTTTTTTATTATGGGTAATTGTTACAGAAGATTTTTTAGCATGGGTAGGTACACTATGATTGTGTGTTATTTATTAACTAATAAAGTAATAACCCACTTTGAATATTAGAACTATAAATATATTGCATCGCTATACAAACACAAACACATACCCTTACAATCAGTGTCAAATGGTTGGTATGTGCAATACAATAACCGAAGTGATAAGGGCCTGACATATAACTACCTACTACCTATATTAATGTACCTACCTACTATAATGTGTACCTTTGTGTACTTCAACATCATTTTAAAACCTGCAAGTCACCTTCATCACAACTAAATCTAGATTTCAATGAACACATACACTCAGTAAAACGCGCAAAGCATCTACACAAACAACTATTACCAACCACTTGCCGTGGGAATGTTTATGACCTTAAAAACCTGGTCCTTTTTAGATATTTCTATGTAACTAGGTAACATATCACGTGAACTAACCTTCAATGATTTCTTGTAGCCGACCAGTTGGTCAGAAGCCGGGTCTCTTGAGGCCATTTCGTTGTTACAAGTGCAACAAACACGTCTTTCGAAATAGACGACGGAGCGACACACTGGACGCGTCCGCAAACACAAATACATGCGCAGTCGACTGGAGCCTCCTTTTATAGACTTTCGGGCTTTAGGTGTGTAGGTATGATAAACAAGTTGATCGAGGCGAAAACGAGTGCACACAACACTCACTACATTGAATCCGAACAACAAGGCAAGTTACTTAATGGGTAGTTTTGGTCCTGTTTATCTTCGTATATAAAAGCGAAGTTTCTTGTTGCTTATACAATTGTGATCAGTTGTGATTTCGGCGGAAGTAATCAAAATATTTCTGACTAATAAACTGAGAAGACAGTCAAAACAATAGAATGTAACCATACATCTCAAACAATACAATGATTTGACTTTCCCGTCGTCGTCTGTGTGATACAAACAAAGTCCTTTGTGGATTTGACCCAATGACCAAAGAGAATTTAATTCTGACCGGTAAGGTGTTCTTTCCAAAAATAGCTTTTAACTATCAAGAATCACCCTCAAGGATCACGGGTGGCGCGCGGCGCGCGTTTTTCCCGATTCCCGCACTAAAATGCTTGTATCTCATAAAATACTAAGAATTTATTTATTCTATAAAAAGATATAGAATCTAGACTAAGTATTCTTTCTATTAGTCTATTTATTATTTGTAGGTACATGCTTATTATTTAGAATTTTGTCGATAACTCAGTATACAAAAATCGATAACTCATTATACAAAAATGAACCTTGTTGCTTCCGTAATAAAGTCGAACCGAATGTGTACAAAATGGCGGCTAAATGCGTGATTTTGTTACCTGATTATTTCTCGAACTTCAAACCGTTCGATCACCATAGACAAACTTTTAGTAAAGAGGTTCGTTCATTCCGAATCGAATGAGACATAGATTTCAAGCCATAGTGTTCCTTATATTTTAAAAATAAGGTTTCAATTGGTCTGAGGTGTCGAGCCCGGAGCGGGCATCGTGATACCTGACGGTATGAATTTTTTTCTGGCCCGCTCAGGGCTTCATAAAACTTTAAAGGTTAATGTAATGTGATTTGATAGAAGACTATTCTATGGATCTGTAGGGTACCTCCATAGACTATAGACAGTATACTAGATAGGAACTTCTTTGTAGTATGTCTAGCTCTTCTATGGTTACTCTATGCGTTTTGAATTGAAGATGATAATCTAACTGACATGTAACTGAAACCAAGTTTTTCTATCTAACAAAATAAAATACGTTGTGTTTCCAAGATTCTAGTTTATTTCATCCATCCCAGCCATGCACCTTAGGATCTCAACATGGTAGCAGAGCGTGGTTGCATTGGTTGATCTTAGGATGAAGTGATGAAAATGTAAAAGAAGAAAGTCGTACAAAGAAGAGAAGGTGGTGCAAAACAAGTGAAGTTTTTTTTTTCAGAAAAGAAAATGACTGAAGATAAAAACATCCACGATAAAAAGAAATGCGAAGAAAATTTTCTACAAATATTTGACGGCCTGAACTATGAAAAATGGAAATTTCGGCTAAATTTGTTCTTGGAAATGAAAGGATTAAAGGTAATAGAAGACGAGAAAGATAAGCAAGTAGACATTAGAATCAGAAATATTATAGTAAATAGCGTGAACAATACCCAACTCGACATTATTATGCATCAAACAAGCGCATATCAAATGATTAGGAAATTAGATGAGACCTACATTGCGAAAGGGTGCACCAACAGGCTATTGATAAAAAGACGACTACTGGAACTAAAGTTACATGAAGACGAAGACGTGCAAGAATATCTTCAAAGATTCGAGAGGATCATAAATGAATTAAGGAACACCGGCGACAATATTTCAGAAGAGGAGAGATTAAATTATCTGTTGCTGTCACTCCCAAAGAAATACGAATACGTGGTAAATATTGTAGACGCGATGCCGAAGGAATCTCAAACAGTTGAATATGTCAAATCCAAATTGTTACTGGACGTGAAAAAGGGAGAAAACCAAGAGACAATGGTTTTTACCACAGGAGAGGACAAATGCTATGAATGCAATAGAACTGGGCACTTTAGGCGAGATTGTCCGAATAGAAAGACCAGCTTCATTCCAAGAGGAAGAGGAAGAAGTGGACGCGGTCGTGGCCGCAGAGGCAGGGGCCGCAGCTACAGCGGTGGTAGAGGTGCCAATCAGTCCTTCAATGTAGAAGTTGCTGTAGCTGACTCAAAAAATAATATGAAAGTAAGTTGGCTGCTTGACAGTGGTTGCAGCGACCACATTGTAAACGATGAAAAATACTTTGATAAAATATACGAATTAGATAAAAATATAAATATTAAAGTAGGTGACGGTTTTGGCCTAGAGGCAACTAAAAAAGGTAGTATCGTTATGGTTTGCGGTAAAGAAAAGATTACTGTAAATAATGTTTACTATGTAGCATCGATGAAAAGAAATTTGCTAAGCGTGTCGTCTATCATAAATAATAACAATGGTATAATATTTAAAAGAGACTTGGCAACCATATATGGAAAAACAGGTAAGGTATTAGTTAAAGCCTATAGGAAAAACAAATTGTATGAGTTGAACGCAACAATTATCAAAAATAAGGCATACACAGGTGATAGCTATGTAAATGTGTCTCTAAAAGAAGAATGGCATAAGAAATTAGGTCATCCGAATTTTAGGAAACTTAGGGAGATATGTACATACAAAACCCTCAACGGAATGCCCGAAAAGCTGAATGACGATTTTATAGACTGTGAGATATGCGTAAAAAATAAAATGGCAAACTTACCCTATGCCAACACGAGAAGGAGGGCAAATGATGTGTTAGAAATTGTTCATACTGATGTTATGGGTCCACTACAACCAGCAGGGTACAATGGTCAAAAATATATTGTGACATTCATTGATGATTACAGTAGATTAGCTTTTGTTAGCGCAATAAACAACAAAAGTGACGTTTTCGATCGATTTACTCAATATGTACAATTTACAGAAACTCAGACTGGAAAGAAAATTAAGGAAATAAGGTGCGACAACGGAAAAGAGTACTTGAATAGTAACTTTTTTAACTTTTGTAATAGTAAAGGTATAAATCTGAACCCTGGACCTCCTTACACCCACCAATTAAACGGTGTAGCTGAACGTTATAATAGAACGCTGATGGATAGAGCCAGATGTCTACTAGCAGATGGCAATCTAAGCAAAAAGTATTGGCCAGAATGTTTATTAACAGCTGCATATTTAGGCAACAGATTACTAACGAACACACACGAAAAGAAAAGTCCATACGAAAATTTTCTCGGTAGGAAGCCGAATGTTGAACATTTAAAAATATTCGGATCAGAATGCTTCGTTCGAATCCCTGATGAAAGGCGCTCATCAAAGTTAAATCCTAAAGCAGTAAAAGGGAAATTAGTAGGATATACAGACACAGGATATAGGATACTGGTTGGTGAAAAAGTAGTGATTTCGCGTAATGTTAGGTTTATCAATGTCGAAGAAGTGATCAGACGAAGGCAAGTTGATGATGAAGATAGTGTAGACGTCGAATTGGACAGTGTGAATAGAAGAGCGGACGATGTGACGAGAAGAACTGACGATGTAAATATCAGAACGGACGATGTGACGAGAAGAACTGACGATGTTACTGATGATGATAATACAGGAAATGAAAACCTAAGAAGAGAAGTAATGCATGAAAACGACGAATTTTATGATACTATGGAAGAAGAAACTGATGTCAGACCCGCTATTCCCGAGGAGGTGAACACACAAAGACCAAAAAGAGAGAAAAGATTACCGAGTAAATATAAAGACCATGTAGTATATGTAAATATCAGCGACGCAAATGTACCCGAGACATATGAAGAGGCGATGGAAAGTGAACAAGTAAGTAAATGGAAAGAAGCCGTAAGTGCTGAATTAAACAGCCTTACAATCAATAATACATGGGATATAGTCGATGAACCTGATGACAAGAAAATTATAGATGTGAAATGGATCTTTCGAGTTAAAACGAATGGTAAATTTAAAGCAAGAGTCGTTGCACGTGGATTTCAGCAAATTTACGATGAAAATGAAGAGATTTATTCACCAGTGGCCAGAATGACCACAATGAAGGCATTAATGTCAACGGCATGTGTTAGGAGTTGGTACATAGAGAGCATGGACGTTGAAACGGCTTTTTTAAATGGTGTTATCAAATCTGAAGTTTATATTTATCCCCCAAAGGGATATAAAGTGGAAGACGGCAAGGTCTGCAGGCTTAATAAAGCTTTGTATGGATTAAGAGAAAGTCCAAGAGATTGGTACGAGTGCTACCATTATTTTATGCAGAGCATCAATTTTACAAGATCAGATTATGACTACTGCCTCTACACAGGATGTATTAAAAATACTAAGGTATATTTGTGCTTATATGTTGATGATATTTTGTTATGTGGAAAGAATATAGATGCTATTATGGAAGTCAAACAAATGCTAAGTAAGAGATTTCGAATGAAAGACTTGGGAAAGGTTAAGCATTATTTGGGTATTGATATCGAATACGACCCCACTCAAAAGAAAATGTCACTGAGTCAAGAAACATATATCGGAACTCTGGCTGAAAAATACGTTGTAAAAGAATCTAAAAATTATGAAACACCAATGGAACAGAATTTGTCGCTCGAGTCTGGTGAACCCAATGAAAATACTAGATATAGAAGTTTGATAGGAGCTCTTTTGTACATAGCAAGTGGAACGCGACCAGACGTATCATACAGTGTAAATTTTTTAAGCCGTTTTCAAAATTGTTATTGCGAGACTTATTATAAATATGCGTTACGTATTTTAAAATATTTGTACTGTACACGAAATATAAAACTGAATTACAATGCAGAGTTTGATGAATGTGTAGATGCGTTTGTGGATGCCGACTGGGCAGCCGATAAAAATGATAGGAAATCAACCACAGGTATTGTAATAAGAGTGTATAACAATCCAATAATGTGGAAAACACACAAACAGAAAATTGTATCAAGGGCTTCGACGCACGCAGAATATTATGCGTTAGCAGATTGCGTAGAAGAGGTTTTGCCGGTAATAGGAATATTAGGGGATTTAGATGTGATAGTCCCAAAACCAGTAAAGATATTTGAAGACAACACCGGAGCTATTGCTTTGGCAAAAAATGGAAAATTCTGTAAAAACTCTAAGCATATTGACATCAGCTATCAGTTTGTGTATGACTACGAAAAGCAGGGTATTGTAAATATAGTTAAGGTTCATACTGACGATCAGATAGCTGATATATTGACCAAAGCCTTAGGAAAATTAAGGTTTAAGAAACTTAGGGAACTTGTTAATTTAAGATAGTTTTTTTATGACAGTGTTCATGTAGTTGTTTGTTGTTGTTTTATTGTTTCATGTTTAGCAATGTCATGTTAAAAGATATTTAAGTTTGTGAATCTTTATAACTTATTGATATTATTAGAGATCTTTTAGAGATAGATTTCACAGATTGTCTTGTATAAAATCAAGGAGGTGTGTTAATGTAATGTGATTTGATAGAAGACTATTCTATGGATCTGTAGGGTACCTCCATAGACTATAGACAGTATACTAGATAGGAACTTCTTTGTAGTATGTCTAGCTCTTCTATGGTTACTCTATGCGTTTTGAATTGAAGATGATAATCTAACTGACATGTAACTGAAACCAAGTTTTTCTATATAACAAAATAAAATACGTTGTGTTTCCAAGATTCTAGTTTATTTCATCCATCCCAGCCATGCACCTTAGGATCTCAACAAATTCTTTTTAGCAACTTAATGTATTTGACGTTGACAATTTGACAACGGACGAACGAGAGAATTAAAGTTAGTCGTTGCTCGTTGGTCAACTCACACAGAAAAAGGGGTTTGAATGCAGTGAGTTGTACGCTAGTAATAGTAATTCAATGTTTGAATGTAGGTTTGAAGGTTTTTGTACCTAGGTATTATGGAGGGTGGCCGTAACATCATCGGTCGGTCGCCATTTAGTTTCTTGTCTTATGAAAATCAATCACCACGCCACAGTAGATAGGATAGTGGTATATAACCACGCGCAATAAAGGTTAGGTAACTATATCTTTGGAAAGAGGACACAAACAAATATATCTAACTAGCTGCTGCCCGCGGCTTCGCTTGCGTAGTTCCCGTTCCCGTGGTCATTCCGGGATAAAACATAGCCTATGTCCGTCTCCTGGTTCTAAGCTTCCTCCCCACCAATTTTCAGCCAAATCGGTTCAGCCGTTCTTGAGTTATAAATAGTGTAACTAACACGACTTTCTTTTATATATATACTAGCTGCTGCCCGCGGCTTCGCTTGCGTCGTTCCCGTTCCCGTGGTAATTCCGGGATAAAACATAGCCTATGTCCGTCTCCTGGTTCTAAGCTGCCTCCCCACCAATTTTCAGCCAAATCGGTTCAGCCGTTCTTGAGTTATAAATAGTGTAACTAACACGACTTTCTTTTATATATTTAGATATAGATTACCTAGTCCAAATACTATAAAGGAAACTTTTATTGGGATTGAAAAACAAACGGTGTCCGATGTTAGGGCCTACCTACAGGCTGTGCTACAGGCTCCATGCATACCTATTATTGTATAATTAAAATACCTTTATCACAAAAATAATGGATAAAGGACTGCAGCAAGTTTTTACTCTAGGTATTTATAGGACACTAAAACAAATAAAAAAAATCATTTTCATTTCATAATGTCCAAGCTAAAGCGTCAGATTTCTGAATATAAACGCATGAAGAAAAATATAAGTACCTAAGTAGTTATTTTCATCCGTGAATAGGTACCTACTAGTCTCAGAAACCTGACTTGGCTGTAGGTCGTTAGTTTGTCATTTTTTATTCGTCCAAATGTATAAAATTTATTATGCGCGGTGATTTTGAAAAAAATACAAGACCGATGTTGAGGCCAAACCTTTACTCAAATCCCTTTCGTCCCAACGGGTGCGAGTTGAAGAATCGTTAAATTCCATAATCTTCGTTCTGCAACTCGCGCCATTGTTACTCTGTGTGAATTTTAGTACAGTCCACCAAGAAAATGGTAGGTAATCAAATCCGGGCAGCTTGTAAGGACCTAGGTACCTTGTCATGAAATAATTGGAAAATAACGCTAGGTACAGGTTTTCTTTCTAAGCCCTTACCTACCAAGTTTACTTCAGACCTAGGCACTGAATAACTTTATACCTACCTGGGTAGTAGGTATTAAACCTACACCACCTCTTCATCATTCTGGGTTTAGTAGGTACTTAAAGTTATGAACTCCACCTACCTACGCATACCTACCTAGGTAAAGTACCTAACCTACCTAGGTATGCGTAGGTAGATGGAGTTCAGAATCCTCAAGATATCATCCCGTAACTTAATAAAAGCGGAATAATACCCGTAGGTAGGTACATGACATGACTTTGGAATAGAAGTAGGTACCTACTAGTAGTGATAGGAACGTAATAGGTACCTCAATGAGGTACCTATAACTTGGTTGCCTGGAAGAAATTGCTCTAAGCGATAAGGCGGCCAGTTCCATTGCTGTTCTCTACATGTTTATATGTAAAATTAGTTTACTATGGTGATGATGAATAAAGTATTGTCTATCTATCTATAACTTCGTCCGTACGTTTAAGTACGAGCCTATCCTTCCTTAGTCCATATCGATTTCTAAAAGTCCACTAAATTAAGAATAACAAGATAAGATATGAACTAAGCAAACAACATTTAACACTATTTTAATCTGATAGCAGTGATAAGTCTAGAATGGAATGCTAATTCCGTTTTTAGGGTTCCATATTAAACAAGTAGGTAACCCATAGTTTTGTCATGTCAGTCTGTCCGTCTGAGGCTTAGTTCAGAAACTATTAGTAAGTATCAGAAATAAATAAAATGAACTGAGTGTGTTCACCGACGAAGCAGCCTAATTGTCCGATTATCTATCGGACAATTTGTCTGCTTCGTCGGTTAACATTGACGTTTAATGTATGAAAACTTATGTCGAAAACGTTAAAACGACTGTTTAAAATTTAACCATGGGTTGGTGAACTCGGGTCTAAGTAGATAGTAGAATATAAACCTGTTAAATGGTAAGGTTACCTCTACCTCCTTTATTTTATCCTTTACCCACCTAGGTACCTAAAGTGGCGATAGATAATTTTTTCTTATCTACGCCATGGTGGGGTATGCTTGGATGGTTTGTTCACAACTGTAGGTGAAGGAATTTTTTACATTGTAAATTACCTACATTAGATAAAGTAGTTAGTTCTGTAAAACAAGGTTATGAGATAATGAACCGTGCAACTACGTAACCCTACACTGCACGTGGCTCGACATGCACTTGGCCGGTTTTACTATTATATTGCTTGACGATGGAACTGGCTTAATGTTTAAATTTTGTTAAAGGTTCATTTATTTACAAATTTACAATATTTTAGAAAAACTTACAGCAAGGTAAAAGAACAGAAAAATTAAGAACATGCCTATTTCATCTTCATCATCATATTCAGCCTATATTAGTCCACAGCTGAAATAGGCATCCCCATCGATATGTATATAAATACCTACCTACTTCGCATGTACTACGTACGTACCTACGTAGTACATAGGTATATCTCAGTGCTAGGCCTCCCCTGATGACCACCATAGCCTCCTGTCTTCAGCTTGCCGGCCTTGCCGCATCCAGCATTTAGGTGTATGTTTAAGGTTTTCTCAGGCGTAAACATAGCTGAACAGAGAACCTTTTTTCAAAGAAGAGTTAAAATTAGCATGATACAAACAATGTAAGGTTTTTCCTTTACTGTGCGTGCATAGGTAGGTGCTACCAAGTGTCTGATTAATTCTCATTTATTTAATTTATCGTAGTCTTATTTACGACGAAATTTCCAACTTACTTACCTATAAGAATACCTAAGCATGATAAAGGAAACACATCGGAAAGGCAGGCGGTAGTTACCCAGCACCTATCTGATTCTGCGTACCTATACCTACCTAGCTTCAAATCACACGTGAGTATAAGAATTAGAATGAACGTGCTAAAAAATAAGTTCTGAGTCAAGAGTGTAAATTATACTAAATTTCTGAGCAACATATTTCATAACTACATAAATGTATTACACGCAAGAAACGAATTTTGTATTAGTATAGTAGCCTAATCAAAATAAGTAATGTAGTAGGTAAGTACTTCGCTTATGCGAAGGTCACCTACGTAGGTAAGATCGTAGGAAGGTCAAGTCAAGCCTTGGTTTGCTGGTCACTACGCAGTACGCTGCGGTGCGCTATGCGGTGCCGGACAAAGATTTAAAGCCTCCACACACAGAACCCGTGTGGCCGGGCCGGAGGCGAAGACGTGCGGGATATGCCCTGACCACTGAGTTAAATGTACCTAGAGAAGAAATTTCAAACAAAAAACGTCTCATTCTCATGACAGCGGTGGCCTGGGCGCGGCAAGCGCTGCAGCGCCAAAATATTAACTAAGTCGGCTAACCAAACAATTAAAACATTCAGCGCTAGATCGCTTAAAGAGTATTGTTTTCTCAACGTATTCTGACAACATGTCGTCCCTATAGATTTTACACCGCGCAGAGGTGACACAGATTTTGTACCTACATAACTTAGTAAGAATTTATTCTCTATTTCAAAAATTTTTGTTTGCAAAAATAGTAGAAAATTTAAAAAAAAAAGGATTGTTATGCGTTTATTCAAACATTAATATAAATAGTTAATAGCAATAGTTTAAAATCAACTAAAATAAGCAGACAAATAAATTAGTAGGTACCTTTTGTCCTAAGATATTTTTTAATACACTAATTTAACACTTCCATTGCCTATGACGCGAATCTCCACCGCCATATTCCAAGCTATGGTGGCAGCGACGGCGCACGCGGGGCGCGGGCGCAGTTAATGAGTTAATTATTGTGTTCAAGTACCTACATACTTTTCATTGAATTAAGAGTGCACATTAGCATTTATTACTATTTTTTTTTATTAATTGATGTGTTTTTGCAGTATCGAAATGCGCACGTCGTCATATTTTCTGAACTTTGTTCATAACTTGATATGTTCTGAAAGGAAAAAAATTAATAAAATTTTCTGTAATTTGATTTCTTTGAAAATGTAATAATTAAATAGTTTTGAAAAAACTTAAAACCGACTTCGAATCCCTTAGTTTTAAACTGTTTTTTTAAGTTTTGCTGGATAAATAGAAATCCCTGGGGAATAAAATATTGGGACCACCTTGGGAGCACCTATAAGCAACTGAAAAGATCACCAAATTGGTCCGGAATCAGTCAATCAAATGACGGAGAAATCGACGAACATACTTATAAACATACTACATACAGCCGAACATAGAACCTCCTCCTTGTTTCGAAGTCGGTTAAAAATATGAAACTGGTTAAAAATCAATAATAAAAAATTCAATCATTTAAAAAAAACACCGCGTCAAGTCTGTCACCCTATCTGTCTTCCATCAATCACATTATTTTTACCTACAACCGGTTTTGAAATGGAACATCTGCATGTTTTAGTATATGATTACAATGGCGTGCATATTTATGAAAAATTATTTCTATCTGTTGAGGTATTACGATATTATTACCTATTTATTCACATAATACAACAAATAATTTTACTTACTTGACTACTGGGTTGTTATTTTTCATTATTTACGTCCAGGGTCACACTTAGATTTGTATTTTCGTATTATTAGCGCGGCTCCATATGCGTCCAAGCTGCATGCATGTCGAAGCCACACTAATGTCAGGTGTACGGATTGCAGTACAGTTCAGTCGAACAGAGTGAGTGTTCTGATCGCGAAATCTAGTGCGTAGTACATATATATCGATGGCCCTGACATCAAAAACCGTGGCTTTGTCTTTGAATCAAAATGCCGACGCACGCACACTAATGAGTAGTTAAAAATAGTGTTTTTGCCAGTTTTTGCCAATAAATCTAACTGTTATTATTACCATTTATTATGCAATCATATTGCACGAACTTTAATAAAATAAATGTCCTTTATGCCCTGAAATTAGATGTACCCAGGTACACTGATTCCAAATGAGCAAGCTATCTCATTTATCCGTCTGTCTGTCAACCCTCTTTTCTCAGAAACGCGTGGACGTATCGAGTTGAAATTAACGTCGAATGAGTATTCGACGTTAATTTCAATTCGATACGTCTTTGTCGTACTTGAGTAAGTCCATAACCTCTTGGATCTGCGACATAAATAAAACTTCTAAGTCAACGCACTCAAAAGTTAGAGCCGAATATTCCGAATATTATATATACGTCCGAATATTTCTCGACATCAGAACCATTTGGTCGGATATCCACTTTTTGCAAAATCTACTTTTTAATGGAGTTCTGTACAGTTTTTCTTTCTCTTTCTTTCTGTCTAAACGATGTATCTCTATCTCTCTTACTACAGAATTTCGTTTACGCAAAAATGGTCGCATGTCCATAGTCCTCTAGAACCATAAACTCAGAATTTAATTAAAAGCTTATTGGTCGTAAAATAATGATGTTTTTCTTTATTTTTACGGTCGTATGTAAAAATCTATCCTAAAAGAATACTGATTTTTGAGTCTCATATTAACACCCTACCCTTTGGCATTAAAAATATTGGATTCTGTTAAGTCGTTTTTTAACATCCGGCGTTATGCCGCGGAACATTTGTGACAAGATCCGTCGAGAAAGAGATAGCACTATTTTTGACACTGCATCAGAGCGAGACAAGACATAAACATGCGACCGTCTCGATCGATTTGGTTATTAACGACTTTTGTTTTGTTGAAAATATTTAAAAATATTGCAAGTTGGTGTTTATAATGTGTTTAAAATGAATAACGGCACGAGAAAGATACTAGATAACTTAAAATCAAGAGAAGATTGTGTTGAAGGTAAAAGTATGAGAATTTTGTTTAACTTAACCTAAAAAAAATGTTTTTTGTTTTGTATATCATGATTTTAATTTCTTCAGATGAAAATATATTTGTGCCCAATGAAAGACGATCATCCGTGCCTCACCTGGGAACATTTCATAAAGAAAGAAGTCTATCAGTCGATTATCTTGGAGAAGGTATATATAAATGTACTTATTTTTTGACTAAAATGTTTTGTAGGTATAAACAGATGAGCCGACTTGAATGCTTGTTTTTTATCGTGCGTAGTATTAGCTACGTTTCATGAAATTCGGCTCTACTTTTTAAACGTTGTGATTTTTTACTTTCCTATCAATCCCTTATAGAACACTTAAAGCTTTTCCGTCTGTCCGCCTGTTGTCATAATTTTGTATAACAAATAGCATGTTATTGTTAATTTTAAAGAATTTTTATTTTTTAGGTACATCATCACTGCAAGACATCATTGAAGATAGTGACGATAGTGTGGCTGATAAAGATTACTCTCCTGGTTCATCCTCGTCAAATTCAGAAACCGAATATTTAAGGAGAAGAGATGAAGTATAACGTGTTTTATTCGAAGAAAATAACGATCTTATCACAGTTGAAGATCTTACTGGTGCCCCGCAAGTAGAAGTCAATCGATTTGAATTATTAGAAGAACCAACAATGTGACCCGTTCAATGTGAATGAAATGGATGTCAATTTGTTCAAAGCTTTCACGGACTTTGTATAAAAAAACGGAGCCATTCATTCAACGAAAAAAGAATATTAGAGGAAACGATTTTAAAATATCCGAGAGCGTTTGGTGCCAGTTCCGCAGAGACAAAACAGGATCATTGTTCTATAAAACCGATTTTGACCAAGAAGATTTTAAAGAAGTGGTTATGAAGAGGTATTTTAAAAAACCTAATGCACCGATTCCGAACGAGTTGCCTAACTTGCGTCAAAGTGAAAAACCCATCTCATCCGCAAAATACCGAGATTTACAAACATTAACTACTAAATATTATACTAAATATTACTAAATATTGTTTCATCCTAATATTAAACATTAACTACTTGGATACCAGAGCAGATTCACAGTTATTACAAAAACTTACCACACCAAGAAGGTGTATGCGATGCCCCAGAGCACACTGACGAAGCAAGAGAAATGATTTAATAATGTGTTTAAAAGAATAATTTTATTGAAAGGTTTTTAGATAGATAGATAGAAATTTTTTTATTGCACACTTATCAAAATAATTCACAAACAAAAACAGAAATTTACAAAATATGTGACAATTGGTGGTCTTATCGCTCAAGAGCGATCTCTACCAGACAACCGTGAATGGATAGGATCGCTGGATGAAAGATGGGGATCTGTGTGCATTATTACCTAAAATACAAATTTTACAAAAAAAATATCGACCAAATACTCTTTGCTATATAAACAAATATTCTTTGATATAGTATATACCTACATATACGGTAAGGTAAATGACATGTTGATTTAGAGATTTAAGTTGTAAAAAAATAATATTATGAGATCACTAGTCTATTTATTACTTACATAAAAGGCAATAAGTACCTACCTTTCTATGTTGATCAGTACAAATTTAGAAAAAAAAATACGTAAGAGGACTTATTTAACAATAGACCCTAGTCTAATTAAATATGTTTAGAGCTAGGAAGTCTGATATAAGGCGTTATTTAGGCTTTATGTTCAACGTCACGATTTATTACTTATTTTTTTGCGAGCAAAATAGTAATAAATTGAGGTAAGGCCAATCAATTAAAATTTATTTAGAGGAAATAATGTCAGATATGTACATACTCGTAGGAATTAAGCATACAAAAGAATTATTTCCCGTACCAAAGGATCGTTTAATGATATACGTCGTGTATTTTACTAAGCATCACACATTCATTTAAGAGCTATTTAGTCCGATGTGCACATCAGACCGCTAATATTTTAAGGACAGTTGCAGATGTCCTGAACCAAGCGGTCTGATTACAACATAAGAAATCAATAGTTGTAAGTTTTTTAGAGGCATTATGGTAAGTTGTTAATATGTGATCATTTGATTGCACATGACCGTAAAAATTAGGTCTGATGTGACTACCCTCAGACAGAAAATCTACAATTTCGCTGTGTCTATTAGAGAAATAGGGTTGAACATTTGCAGCATCGAATTCTAAATATATGAGTTTATATAATTGCAGCTTTGTACTCGGAAATCTTAAAAACCATTGAACAAAATATTGTTTTGAAAGTTTAATTTCGTTCTCCTGAAAAGTCTCAAAAATGGATATGAGACCAAATGGTTCTAATGTCGAGATTTTGAAATTTCCAAGGGAATCACGTCATGTACACAAAACCTATAGGGTACTTCCTGTAGACCTAAAATCAGGAAATTTGGTGAGCAGCAAGGTCTTATAGCACAAATAAAGGGAATAATCCGAAAAATATAAATTTGTAATTTATTCACTAAAAAAATTATTTTAATGCTCTCCATGGACCAAAACCTATATGGTACTTCCCGTAGACCTAGAATTATGAAATTTGTCAAGAATTATTCACAAAAAATACTTTTGATTCTCGCCATGGACCCAAACCAAGGTGTAGGTATATGGGTACTTCTAGTGTACCCAGAATCATAAAATTTGGTAAGAAGCAGGGTCATATAGCACAAATAACGAGAAAAATCTCAAAACCATATATGTGAAGTTTATTAAAAAATAAAGTAATAATATTTGATTCTCTCCCTCGACCAAAATATACAGGGTACTACTTCATGTTGACCTAGAAACATGTTATTTGGCGAAAAACTAGGAAATAATAATAATATATTAATAATAATATAAATCTAATTTATTTCTTTTATTTTATTGTAATTTTTTTTAGAAACTAAGTCTTACAATTAAACGAAACCCTTAGTGCGCGAGTCTGACTCGCACTTAACGTTTTATGTGCTTCATTTTCAGTAGATAGGTAAGGTAGATCCATCTGAAATGTATGCGGCGTTTGTAGATATGGATCAATATTTTACACGAAAAATGTAGAGAAGTCATTAGCAGAAAGAACACTTTTTGAAAAATGGTCTAAGAGGGAGGAATATCTTTCAAAAGTTTTTTACTTCACCGAGTGGGGTATAATATGAAAGTTTTCGGTTTGTAGGTACATCTCACTCAATACGGTCTATGAAACTTCTGTAGTCTACCTAGGTATACATTCTTTTTCAAATAGGTATTTTGAAAATTGACGAAAAATTAGAAGAAAAATTAGCAAGCGTAATCTCTGATGTTTAGTTTACAGATCTATCTGAAACGTAGGTACCTAGTATTCTACCAGCTACCTACTATTTTTAGTCTCTAGCTGGTACCTATAGTAGGTAGGTAGGTAGGTACCTACATATTTTTATTATTGACAAACGTTCGAAACTCTCGGCGCGCGAGTTACACTCGCACTTGACCAATTTTATTAACAAGCAACAAAAATATCCCTAATTTGAATTTCGATACGCATTCACTAACTTTTTTAGATTTACTATGACAAAATTTTCTTATGTCATTGATAACAGCAAGACGTCCCGAGAAGGTCCAAAGTTTTTTTATTTTTTTATTTTATGGTAGGTAGATACCCTACCTGCCTAGATGTTCCTATATCATATAAATTTGAATGGAATAGGTAAGTACAACCAATATTAGTATAGGTAGTATAGTGCTGTGTGTTGCCGGCCTAGAATTTGCACCACCCCAACTCTTCCCGCGGGGGTGTCGTAAGAAGCGACTAAAGGATATCTATGTACCTTGGGCGGGCAGCAGCGCCCCCTGCATAACAATTCTACCACCGAACTGCGATCCCCAACCCCCAGCGTGGGGATTAAGGGCAATACCCACCATGTGATAAACTGCAATAAGTAGCTTATAAGGTGGGGAGGCCTGCGTCCAATAGTGGACGAATACAGGCTGTTGAAGTTGAAGGTAAGTAGGTATACCTAGGTAGGTATATAAAAAACAAGATACAATAAAAAGTATGCGCCTAAAACTCCTTTAAAGGTACCTAATTTAATAGGTACACAAAATAAACATACCTATATAGGTACACAAATTATAAAAAAATTATCGGTGCCTAGGTAGGTATACACGATTTTATCCAAGGTAGTTTGACGAATTCATTACGGATGTTAGTGGGACGACGAACTTCGACTACGAACCTTATTTTTGTTGTAAGAACTCCAACGTTTCATCCCTTATCGTTGGTGTTCTTCCAACTTGAATTTATCGAAGGTATTTTAACCGTGGATAACAGTTATCCACGGCTAGTAGTTACTACTACTTAGTCGAAAAACTGTCCTAGATTATTACGGGTGAATCCAAGTCAGGTCAACTCATTTGGTTGGGTTATTATTTTTAATCTAAATAGGTAGATAATTAACTAATTGTTGAATAGATAAGGTTGACCTCATTGACACCGATACAAGCGTTAAAAGGCGAGTTGAAATGTTTAGAGCTAATAACTAAGAGTAGGTAGTTAAATAAACTACTCATGTAGGTATATAGGTAGTACTTATGAACGTAAGTACTAACTACCTAAAATTAAAGCTTATCTACCTACCTACCTTTCAGGCGGTCGTACTTCACTCTAGCTTGTTTAAATTTATTAGTATTTAGTATTTATTTTTTATGTTGTAGTTCTAATTTATTTCTATTAATTGATTGTAATTTTCTTTCTGAATAATGGCTTCTGCCCTACTAAAAAAAACATCTAGTTAAAATCACTACTTTAGTAGTTATGCCCGGACTGGCTCAGTCTAAGAGTTAGGTAGGTATTATGAAAACCACACATAAACACAGTCAGATAGTATTGAGACACACACAAAAGGATGAACAAGACAAGGTACAGACGAGTAGATGGATAAAAACAAGGGTAGAACAGAAAACGAACAAAGTTCTTTATCGCGACTTGTTTCGACGCCGAGCGTGAGCGTGAGCGAACTCCTAGTCTAGGTAACGGCTCGGTCGTCTTAGTTTTCGTCCGCGCGCAGAGATGGCGCTGGCTGTCGGCACGCCAACGCCATGGCATGGCTTGACTGACATGCCCGATCCAATGGGGCTGCCCTGCCAGTGTCATTAATATAAACGTCATTAGGACGTTGTACTACACTACAAGAAATATTACTATCTAATAATTCATGAATGTTATATAAAGGTTAATAAATTTAGGTTTACAGATGTGTTATTCTAGAACCTAAACCATCTAAGTATCAAATCTATACCTACTTATAAAAGGTCAGAAGCCTTTATTCACAAAGAAAATTACAATAGAAATAAATTAGACCTAGTATTACAATTGAAACAATTGAGCTAACTGCAGACTGTTGCAAACAATCTACAGGTAGTTCAACTGATCCATGTCAATACCAGTCGGAAGCGTCCCGAAGACGCTGGCTGCATTGCCCGGTTGTATGGCAGGCAATGCTGATGCGTTGTGCCAGAAACTGACCAGCTCTCGGGTCACGCGTCGCGCGTCTCGCTTCGGCCAACCGCTCAGATATTTTTTTTAAACCCGAAGATCTTCGGTACCTTACGGACCTAGGGTCTCGACTCCAAGAGGAGCAAATGTGTAGGCTCTGTCAAGTCCTGCATATTTGCGCCTCTTGAGATCTTCCAAATCTGCCGCTGCACCACGGATGTCCTCGGAAGATGGGAAGGCGCAAGTGTGTCGTATGTAGCGTCCCACACACACAATATGCCTCCCAAACTGCCATGAGACTAGTGTCATACCGTCGTCGGGCCTTTTACCATCATCGTCACGCAACAGACCATTCGGTTTTAGAATAGCTTTTTTTTCTTTGGTATTTTAGCGGTGACAAAGGCCCGTCGGATGATGTCGCTGGCGTGGTATGATATCCGACTGGCGGCCCTAGTACACGATAATCCGTGATGACCAAGCTGTTCGACAGCAGTAAAATGCCTCATCAATGTCAGTCCGCAGTGCGGATTGACATTGATGATGAGGCATTTTCATTTGTCAGTGCGTATTCCGCACTGACAAGGCGCGCTACACCTACTCCCAACCGAAGACGTGTTGCGATACGGAAAGTTACGGGATCCAATAATACCTATACCAGTATTATATGATGGAAATGCTTACAACCTAACTCCCATTTAGAAACGGCCAGGAGGTAGGCACGATTCGCAGAACTGGAGCACGTTTGTAACAAACAATTCCGTGTCAACTCACACAGAGGCCCGTCCCATTGCCGTTGGGACGAAAATGATTTTGGGGGAGCGGCATCGGGGCAAGCACGCAAGCCGTTCGAGCTTCGTATAAAAATCAAATTTTCAATAAAATGCCAGGTGGGAGGGGACCCATTGAACTACCATTAATAAACAACTCGCTGGTGGGACCAAACAAGATGGCTTTAAAACTTTTGTTTGTACGTTAGTTCGAAAAATGTCTTAATTTAAGTATCTTTCGGACTCGCAATTCATGTCCATCGTTTTCATAGGGATTTTTCAAAAAACTTTTACTCGTAGGTATAGATATGCAGCTGTCCGTAAGTATTTAACATGTCTGTGCTAGGTATTTCTATTTTACATCTCTACGTCACGTTATTAACGTAAAGCAATCGAGAGCGTAGTTCCAGGTCCGCACGAAAGAGGCGCTGTACCAAATCTCATAGAAAAATCAGGTCGTCACGATCACGTTTATTATTACAATCGTCAAAAAAATACCTACTCCCCTCAGTTTTAAAACATAAGAAAAAAGATAGACTTCACTGTGAACCATAAATGGCCGCCAAATCGTTTAAATGTTGGCAGAACTGTTGCTAGTATTGCCACTGAAACCTACTTTTCGAGACGATATAAGTAGCCAGTTTTATGAACAAAACAAGCAAAATGCGTTACAACAGGAAGGTAAATGTTATTTAAGTTGTACTATTAATACTCCAGTAAAATTGTTTGGGGGAGCCACGTTCAGCCATAAACGTATGTGTACTGATGAGGATAGAAAGGAAAGTATTATCATTATAAATTCCTGAAATACCTCGCTACCTATTACTTTTATTCAACTAATTAGCGGGTTAGAAAGTCTTAGGTAAGACAGGATTAAGTTCTCAAAATGATAAATATAAATGTTATGTATTTGTCTTACGATATTGTACAGGCTATTTGTGGCGTTGTCGTATGAGAGCGGTGGGCGTGTGTGAGCTTAAATGATGATGATTACTACACTTAGGTATGTAGGTACCTATGTAATCATCACACTAATACTAGAAATGCGAAAGTTTGGATGGATGTGTACAGCTTGGCAACGATGATATGAATTGGAACTTAAACAAAACAATTGCAACTCCTTTCAAGTAGGTAAGTGTCAATACGAGTCAAATCAAAATCAGGTAAGTACCTGTACTGTAACATCAATCTTTGTTTATTTTTCATTATTCGTTGCAAGTAGGTACCTACTGAATTCGAGAAAACTAGTAATTATTCAGTGACTGAAAATGAATAGAACTACCAGAAGCAGTGCTAGAAAAGAGATTTATAAAGTTTATTGCCCTAAGGCACAGTAGGCCCGGGCCTAGAGATGCCAGATATTGGGGTCGGCCAATCGTGACAAAATATTCACAGACGATACCAAAAAATAAAAATAAAAAGAACACATTTTTATGGCTCGCTCCGCTCGCCAGTAATATCTTCCGTTGCTGTGTAAGGTCCTGTACTCTAGTGGCGGAGTAGGGGAGATCGAAGGGCGGTTCACCCGGGGTACCAAGCACCTTGGTGCTACCGTTGCCCTTGGGCAACGACTACTCAATCACACAGTCAGAGAATACTTACAGAAGAATCACCCCAAAAAACGTGTGTGAAACCCAAGAGTAGAGCGTGTGGAGCGGTCACTTGTGTGTGTGAGTGCCAGGTAGCTAAATAAAGTTGAACGTCCGATTCTTGAGAGACCTTGCCATCCCCACCGCACGAATTTTGAACGCGAAAACCACAGTTCGCTCCGCTTACTGTATATAACAGCTAGCAGAACGAGAGCTTTATTCATACTCTCCTTTTAATTTTTTTACCAGCGATGAAAATGATACAAAAATTGGCGCCCGCTTTGCTCGCCGTTCATCCTATAGAGGTGTGTTGTCTTCCCATTTGCTTTTAATCACCGAAAACAGGTATTCGTGTTTTTCTTGTAGAAAAACACGATTACCTGTTTTTTGGTGGTTGAAGTTAGGAATAGAATTCCGAACTTTTTTCATGCCTCCGTTGTAACTTGTTTTAGACTGTTGATCCGCTCGTCGCTATTTAAAATAAAACACCGTCTTCTTTAAAATTTTCGGGCTCTCTATTTCTTTTATCACACTATACCTTACATATTTTCCATGCCTACATTCGAAAAAGTACTACATTTAAAAACATTCGCGGCTCGTTCAGTAATTTTATTTCGAATATTTTGGGGGGTGCTTGGTAGAAAACCAAACAGTTCACAATATCAACCCACAAGCAGCACAAGGTGAATTTTTTAAAGGTTTTTGTATATTTGTTACTTCAATTCGCCAAAACTACGGAAAGAATCGGGCTGAAATTTTGTACAAAAACTTATAGGTTTAGACTAGACTAGACCTTTAAGTAATATTATGCTTAGTTAGTTATTTCAAAACATTTCGATAGAACGCGTGCAAAGCCGCGGGCAGAGTTTATTCATGTTAATAATGTATCATGAAAGACAATAACACAATAACCTATGAAATAGCTAAATAATAACCCTCCAAAATTCGAATCTGCCCTGGCAGCACTGCAAGGACTGACGTTTGTGACGTCATAATCAGTTGCTGAATTGCTTGATTTGCTTGCACTGACGTGACGGAGAGCAAGCAGTGAACATCAAGGAGAGGTCGTGGAGGATTTTACCATCTAGCCACCATCGCCGTTCGCCAATTACACCATGGCTGATACCGAAAAGGCGCCGCAGCCGCAGCCCCAACAGCAGCCGCAGCAGCAAGATTCACCCCAGCCGCAAGCAACCAAGCCAGCGGCCAAACAAAAGCAGGTCATTGGTAAGCGCCGCTACGCCATTTTATATTTTGAGTGCGCCGGTATTGCTCAGATAAAGCACATGGTCTGTTATTTACGGAATCCTCCTTTTTACATATGAAAACTTGTTCTTATTCGTAAGATAATACATGAAATAGTTAAAATATGGCTGAGATACACACATTGTCATAGTGGTTAGAATATTGATTTGACCCCGTAGCGTTCTGTGTCACGCGGACAAATCAATAGAAACCGCGAGATTACTATACTTACTGTGCACCTGAGGCAATGCAGAAGCATAACTCTATACAGAATAAATAATTGAAATGACATCATCACTGTTAGATTTTGGCGGTCTTTTGGGAGATTGTTTATACGCCTTGATTACTAACTTGGCTGAATAGATGTCCCACATAAAAGTTAGGTTATCCACCTAGCTAACTGCACTGTAAACTAAACCCACAACAATATGCAACTTCATAGATACCTAGGATAACAAATCTAATCCAAGCTTTAGACCAATACCTAAACTCAACACAGTATAATGGGTGAAATATAATGTTTTAATATCATCTTTGTTTTTTTTTTTTTTTTTGCAGCTGAAAAAGTCTCGGGCACTGTCAAATGGTTTAATGTCAAGAGCGGATATGGGTTCATCAACAGGTAATATTAAAATACAATTTTATTAAATTAAGTGATTAAATTCAGAAGTAACACTTTGTAAAAGGTGCTAATCTATAAATATTTTGGGTTGGAGTTTAGTTGACATTGTGTAGTGGACTCAAGGAAAAAAAGTCTTTTTTGATTTTTTTGTGTAATTTTAAGAAGGTGACTAAGGGTCCAACTTTTCTTCAGGACAATGATAAAGTTCAATGGCCTTGGAGCTAGAGGTCAAAATGTGTTGCTCAATTACAAGGCGAAAAAGACTTAAAAACATTTCATGATATTTTTCATTCTAATTAACACCTACTTTTTATAACACCATTAAGGAGGGGTCATAAAGAGTGCAATTTTATTGCAAGACCACATCCTACGCTCTGGCAATTGGGGCGGTGGGGACAGTTGATTGTTTTTATCCCCTTTTTTGATTTCAGTGTCAAACCAGCCCAAAATGTTGATAGGTTTGATTTGAGTGACAGACCCGACATAGAGCACCCAGACTCCACGTGGTCTTGTGCATGATGCCCCTAAAGTGTATTTAATAACCTGGATGTGTAAAGAGAGTGCAGCCTCTGCCAGCCGTAACATGGGCAGGTACCCCACAAGCTGCATGTGACATGTTTAAAGCCGAACCTGCAGAGGCGAGCAGTGGTGTCTGAGTGTCCGTCAAGTTAGTTGCCCGCCACGGAATTTGGTGGTGTAAATTGAAATAAAATTACTCGTACTGTTTCTGCTGCTTATTTAACTTTCTTTTCTTTTGTTTATATGTATGTCCGCCTGGAAATTATAAAATTAAGTATGTGGAAAGTGATGCAACTGACAAGGGCTTGAAAATCAAAATCAAAAGGTACTGATGATGTATGCATCATAGCTTAATAGGGTCACTGTGGAGCTTTTTTTGGGAATACGTTGGTTTTTGCTAGGGTCGATGACCGCAAGTTAAATTCTGCCGTTTTGAGGCCAAGGTCAATGACCTTTGACCTCAAGATCAGTGAACTTCTTCGGGAAAATATTGGTTTTCGCTAGGGTCGGTGACTAGGTGTATGAAGACCAAGGTCAATGACTTTTGACCTCAAGGTCACTGACCTTTTTAGTGTTAACATCCTCCGGGTGCAATTATAGTCTTTCGCTTTGTAATTGAGCAACACATTTTGACCTCTAGCGCCGAGAGCATTGAACTTTGTGGTCAATGTCTATAAGAAAAGTTGTAACCCCAGAGACATCCTTCCCGACAGCATTATAAAAAATAGGTGTTAATTGTGATTTTAAAAATCTTGAAAAAAATTCTGTCTTTCTTGCCTTGTAATTGAGCGACACATTTTGACCTCTAGCGCCAAGGTCATTGAACTTTGAGGTCAAAGTCATGAAGAAAAGTTGCACCCCTAGATTTCACACAAAAATATACATGTTAATTATGCATGAAAATTTTCGTTTGAAAATTTCTAATTCTTTTTGCCTGTGTCCCATAAACGTCACTCCTACCCTTAATGGCCTATAAGTTCCGAAATCTACCAAAAATAATTAACTATCACGATATTTAAATTGTTATCATAGGATGAGATAATAATAATATAATATACTTAACAATTCCCAATAAGAAAAAATAACAAAGACAACAAGATAACAAAAACAAGAAACTAGGTTGGTACAATATTATTATTTGTGGTCAAGGCCTTTAGCTGCAATAAACGCCATCTAGCGACAAGTGGAAATCGTAATGTAAACACTTGTACTCGTCTGTACCTTAAATTGTAGATGTTCAGAGCCAAATATCTCGTAAACCGGAGATCTATTTCGGAGCTTTGCATGAGAAGTATAAACCGTAATGCACAGTTATTTGGCATATTTTATGATTCTTATAGATAGTTTCGCCGAAATCAGCGGGGCTGCCATCTTGACGTCAAGATAGCAGCCACAGTGAAAGACCTAAAGTATTGTGGCACTGTTCATTTTACTTGGTCATCGGGATGGACTATTTCATGTACATTTATTGGCATAGTTGAAACCACCAAATTGCCATGCCACTTGCTAACTTGATGGACACGTGCCTGCCCCATGTTACGCAAAGGCGGAGAGGCTGCACTTCCCGCAAAACCATATGCGATTATTAAAAAACTTAAAAACTACTCCCAACCCAGAGCACCCGATTAGGTTTAAATTTTCTGAACAAAGATCATTGACCTTTTCCCCAAGGTCAGTGACCTTTTGGAAGAAGATATATTTTTTTGGGATGCATGTACCATCGCGATGGCTGCGGGATGTGCAGCCTCTGCCATTGCCTAGCAAAAGAAGAAAAAAGATGAGTGACCTTTTCCCCAAGGTTGCAGACCTTGGCCTCCAAACTTTCTAATTTAGGTTTCGGTCATCAAACTTCTATATCAAAAATCTATATTTTCCGAGAAAAGGTTGGTGAACTTGAGGTCAAGTCATTTCGAAGTTTTTTATTCCTTGCTTTTCCCCGAGCTGTGATCTACATTGTGACCACTGGTCATATTCTGTTCCCTAAACTCAAATCAATACCTACTGGGCAGTAGGTATATTGATTTGAGTTTAAGGTGTGAACCCGACACAAATCAGCGGTACCACCTATTTATCTTATTATTATTAAACAATGGAATTTTCAAAAATTGGTTATATTTGTGATACCTATCATAAGCTTGTTTTTGAGAGATGCAAAGTTTCTTTTTTTGCTTGGCCAAAAGAGCAACTTCGCATCTCTGCCTACACTATACAAAATAAAACTTTACAGAGGCATTAAACTGCAAAAACGATTATTGAAAATTCCTTCGTTTAACATAAGATAAAATAGGTGGTGGCGCTGATTTGGGTCGGGTTAGCGCCCTAAAAGTTTTCTGCATATTGGTAGAATTTATTTGAATTGCGTATTTTTTTGTGGCCAGGAATGACACCAAGGAGGATGTGTTTGTGCACCAGACCGCCATCGCCCGGAACAATCCTCGCAAGGCTGTGCGTTCGGTCGGCGACGGAGAGGCGGTGGAGTTCGCCGTGGTCGCCGGGGAAAAAGGCTTCGAAGCAGCTGGCGTGACAGGTCCCGGCGGCGAGCCGGTAAAGGGCTCGCCATACGCAGCCGACAAACGTCGCGGCTACCACCGCCAGTACTACCCTCGTCAAGGTGGACGAGGCGGTGAAGGCTCTCCACGCAGGGGTGGAATGGGAAGACGTGGCCCCCCGCACAACTCCGGGGGCGCACAGGGTGATGAGGGAGGAGAGGGCGGCGCCGCCCCGCCGCAGCGTAGCTACTTCCGCCGTAATTTCCGCGGAGGTAGAGGCCGCGGCGGTCCGGCTGGAGCCCTAAGCCGCGGCAACTACAGACGCGTGCGCGCGCGCAACCCGCAGGCCGCACTGGGCACGGGCGCCGCGCCGGCCGACGCGCAGCCACTGCGTCAGAACGGCGAGGGCGAACCATCCGCGCCCGCACCCGACATGGACATGAAGACTAAGACTTCACCCAAGCCCACTGGCACCACCATCGAGACCACCACCAATGAGAGTCAGGCCTGATCCTCACTGTTGGCCTGTTTCCACCTGCATGGCACATTCGTATTTAGTGTGAGTTATTTATAGCGTTGCCATTGCTGTGGGACAAGTCTCGTTCATTCATCTGAAGAGCATTTGCCTCACACTAAAGTTGAAGAACTCTAATTGCACCAGTGACGATGATGTGATGAGTGGGCATATAAACATAAATGGAACTGCGTAGTATCATGGATCAAAAATGTGATATTTTTTTTTTCTAGTAAAATATTGTACTGTTTCGTACCTTTTTTGGTTAAATGATATAGAAAAGTATATAGGTAATTTTATTATTTAAAAACAAACGGCATTCATGCAATTTGTGTAAACTAAATATTTAGTATAACATTGTTATGAGAAATGATGGTGCAGGTTCCAGCGCCCCAAGACTTTGTTCAAGTTAACTTTTTTATTTATGAATTTTTAAATTATTCAGTGCTGATAATGATAAATGTAATAGCATGAAGTTATTCTTATTGAAATTGCGTAAATGTTCTACCTGTTTATTGTTATAGTACATACCCTTATGAAATGTACGATAAGTTTTCAGAAAGCAATAGCAAGCAATAAAATTATTTGAATGTGTGAAAATGTCTTTTATATTTTGTGTACTCCTGAAACTAATATACTAAATTACGTGGTAATAACGGGTGTTTCCTCATGGCCAAACTCAATATCCTTTCAGCTGCCAGGCTTTGATTTAGCTATGATGTATACTGCTAAGGCCAAAATGGCCGCCAGACTTTTTTTTTACGCCCTGAAATTGGGGCTTGTTTTTTGTTAAAAATTATACATTAACTTACCATTACCTTATATTTTCGTTATCTTGCCTATGACATTTTAGTTCACATCAAAATTTACTTAATTTGTTTTAATAAATCAGGATTAACTTAGTTAAATGTAATAAAATTAAAAATCAGTGGATGGTAATAAATAAATCTTATACAACATTGTTTCTAATCAAATCAAGCTCCTCACGAACATCAACAAACACCTGATGTTTACGAGGTTTGAATCAATTCAAGGATTGCTTGTCGTCAAATATGAGCACTATCTTATTCTATCCTAAGTCATTGGTACAATGATGAAAAGAGAGCGTAACATCCAGGAATTTATTTATAACGGTAAACACAGCTGCTAAATTTATTTCGGTTCTTACCCACCGTCCACCTCCCTGAGACCACCTGGGTGAACCTCTGCCCGCCACGGGCGCGTGGCAATCATACCCAGTTCAGTTTTTAGACCCGTGGCCGGAAGCCTGGCAGCTGAATGAAAGGATAAACAATGTTTGTCAACATTGGCCTCATATTTGACCTCAAAATCTCTTCCTTGCGACTCTTTCACAGAAGTTTCACTAAAAAGGTAGGAAGGTACCTACTTTTAGATTTCGCTTGAGCTATTTCCTACAATGCTTGTTGGTTATTGCTGACAATTACTTTCGATGCTTGAGAATTTTGGATATTTGTTCAGTAAGGTGTTTACAAATATTGTAAGTACTTTAGAAGCAATCGCCTTGGTCCCTTCAGCCACTTTGGTAACTAACAGATTTGTAACCAGCTACCTACGTAAAAACAATTTTCTTCACTGTTTTGTAATCGGTTAATAATAAACCTTAGGTCCGGCGCCCACTATCGTTGCGGCTCGGTAGAGCTCGAGCGCCTTACGGCGGCGTAGGGCACCTGAGAGCTGCTTCGGGCGGCTTCGTTCGTACGTGCTGCATCAGTTGGCAGTCGTAAGCATAAATATGGACGTCTAGGCTGTCTTCATGTTGCTCGGGTGGCATTTTCGTGACAAACACGTTAGGTTACGAATCAGTTATTTACAATGTGGCTGAAGGGGCCTTGGTGTACGTAGGTAACGTCTACTAGATACGTTACGTACACCAAGGCCCCTTCAGCCTACTTATATAGCCTACTTATACGACGCTTTGTCCAAAGTGCGGACTTCATCACGGGGTGCGCGTGCGCGGCATGCGGTGCGGCGAACGCGCGCGTCCGTTTTGTGAGTAGCCCCACCATGGAGTAGTTTCAACTACACTACTATATTAACTAATTACTTTATAACTATATACTATAGTACTAGTAACTATACTACTAGGTACGTATTATTATATCTGTGACTATACCAATAAATGTGCTATATAAATAGGTAGTGTGCAACCCGGTGCCCTGAGTAGGTCTTTCATTTCACTGTGGCTGCTATCTTGACGTCAAGCTGGCAGCTCCGCTGATTTCGATGAAACGATGCTTGCCTGCAGGGGCAGTCTACAAAAGACGGTAGGCAGGTACCTACTGTAGACTACCGCCTGCAGGCAAAGGCATATGCGTACACCAAGGCGATTGCTGTTTTGTTAAATTGTCAAAATTTAATAACGGACCGGCAAAACCAATGATAAGTTTCATATTGATGGTCTCCACTCCATCAGTCGACTGCAGCAGATTTGAGTACCTACCTTATCGAATAGGTAGATAGCGATTTCAGAAAAACGAAACGCGAAAAATAAATCCTATGCTGCTTGACGATGTATTTTATCATGAATGAGCACGTCCAGCAGTAGGTATACGTCTTTCCACTGAGATGATGATGATAAAATATAAATAGGTATCGAATCAATAAAGAAAAACTACTTTACTAGTCGTAATTGTTATTAATTTCTACACAATTCATTATCACCCGCTCGAACCACCCAGTGGGTGGAATGAATTGGGTGTGATAACAATGTTTGGGTTTTAACCCATCTCTAATCATAAGTACGTACTTAACAAAAAATCAAATTTCACAAATTCTCGGATTTTTAATATTAGTAGGATAAGTATTTAATACAAACATAAATGAAATTATAATTTTTACTGCCTAAACGTGAGATGACCCCACGATTATGACGATTCTGAAGTGACTTCTTATACACCTCACAATGTCGAAATCCATCCACCCGTTAAGGAGGTAGGTAGAACCACTAAAAAGAATAATTTTATTTTATGTTTGAATTATTTATTTATTTATCACTAGCTCCTGCCCGCGGCTTCGCACGCGTCTTTAAAGTATTACGCCCTTCCCGGCTATACCATTTACCTCCCTGCCAAATTTAATTGAGATCCGTTTAGCCGTTTATGCGTGAAAAGAAAACAGAGACAGACAATTTCCCACACTAAAATAACACTAAGGCATTTACTGCCCAGCCTCGGCGCGCGACGCGACACGCGGGTGGCGCCGCCGTCGCCGCCGCGCGCCGCCGGTCAGACTATGACTGAGGTGGGTGGACCTAATTGCACCTAATTTGAGCGTTCCACTTTCGAGGAGCTACTACCTCATCTCCCCTTATTTACTTAGATCGATGGTGGTAGCCGATCATAGGGTCAAACTCTTCAAACCCCTTTGGAATTGTCAATTGTCTTCGGCCAACATCTTCACAGCGGCACTAACTTTTGCCTTTACAGTCAATAAATAAATAAATAAATACTTAATGCTGGACAATTCACACAGCATTATCTAGCCCCAAGCTAAGCAGAGCTTGTGTTATGGGTACCTACTAGATAACTGACATAGGTACATAATATAATATACTAGGTACATAGATAGATTATTTTTTATTATTTATAGAAAAACATCCAGAACACCCTGAACAAATATCTGCAGATCGAAAAAAATTTGTCCCAAGGCGGGAATCGAACCCGCAACCTCCTGCGTCGCAGGCGGACCTTCGCTCGCTGCGCCACAGAGGTCGTCAACTTTAATGCATGACCGTGTCCGGGGGATTCATCGGCGAAGCACAATATATGATGGCAATACCTACATAAGTTATTGACTTAGCTCAAAGAATTAGCAACCTGAAATGGCAGTCGGCCGGCGGCCTTATCTCGCGAGGAACCGACAACCACACTGGGGCAAACGTGTTCTTGAGTGGAGACCGCGACTCGGCGAACGTGGTGTAGGTCGCTCTCCGGCCAGGTGGGCTGACGATCAGCGAAAGACTGCAGGTAGTTGCTGCAGTCTATAAGCAATTTGAAGATAGGGATGGGATCAATGCGCTCATCAGGGTAAGTCTATGTCCAGCGGTGGAATAATTTAGACTGATGATGATGATACTTACTTCCCTAAGTTGTAAATTGGATAAGTAATTATAATAAATGCAAATAGGGCTTCATTCTCATCTTAGGTTTATTATTAGGTGCTTTTTAAACATCATCTTCATCTCAGCCGTCCACTGCTGAACAAACATACCTACCTATACAATAAATAAATCACATCGTTATATTCCATTACGTGAGATTGTGATCAAGCGAAGGTTTATTAACTGTAATGTTTTTTTAGGTTTTCTTTTGCAAAATAGTTTTGTGGCATGGTACGGAACCCTCCGTGTGCAAGTCGACTCTCACTTGGCCTGATTTATTTATATTATTTTCTAATTTATTTCTTTTATTTGATTGTAATTTTTTCTTTGTTAATTAAGATTTTATATTATAAATAAATCAGGCGAAGTGAGAGTCGACGCGCACACGGAGGGTTCCGTACCATCCTACGAAACTATATCACAAAAGAAACCCTAAAAACAGATATTTTTGATCGGTCCAAAAAAAACAAGAAGTCATCAAGACGCGGTCCAGCCCGTAGTATCGGATTGGTACTAAGTACGTGCATGAGATCAGAGAGAGGTGAGTCTTTTTGACGTTAGTAACGAAAACTGATCGCGACGTCTCCTTTTAGTAAGGGATTTGCGTAGTTCCCAGTCTGCACGATAGAGGCGCTGCAGCGCTGTACCAAATTGTATGGAAAAAGAAGACGTCTCGTTACTAAAGTCAAATAGCTTAGTGATTCGAACGGAGTGAACCTAATGGATATTGGTGTTCTCCCAAAGAGATTTGTTGGTAACACAGAAAAAATAGAAAATAACACAGTAAAATAGTACATTTAAAAATACAGTTACAATAAGACAAGCTTAACTATAACTATAAACTACTACTATTATAACAATATCTTGTCCTACTGCTGGTTACATTGATCACCCTCTATGGTAAGTAGGTAACGGTAAAATTTCCCTACTTACCTGTTGAAAAAATATGAACAGTGTGGTTTTTTGAGAAGCCCTTCTCCATAAACGGAAATCGATAAGATAGATAGATAATACTTTATTCATCACCATAGAAAACTAATTTTACATATAAACATGTAGAGAACAGCAATGGAACTGGCGGCCTTATCGCTTAAAGCGATTTCTTCCAGGCAACCAAAACGATGGGAGAAAAATACAGGATGGCGGTGCAACTTAACATAAATCTAAACTATTAATACTAATACACATAATACCTACTAAACTAATACACTACCTACCTAATACCTACAAAATTATTATTATACTTAGTAACTATAGTGAACATGCTAACTAGTGTGACGTTACATTCAAAAAGTAATTAAAAACTTTCCTTTTAAAAGTGTGATGTGATGTGGACTTCATAATATCCAACGGCAAATCGTTCCAAAGTCTGACAGC
The DNA here is from genome assembly GCA_949316285.1 of Eupithecia subumbrata. Taxonomy (NCBI): domain Eukaryota; kingdom Metazoa; phylum Arthropoda; class Insecta; order Lepidoptera; family Geometridae; genus Eupithecia; species Eupithecia subumbrata. The sequence continues at coordinate 16,094,179 of OX438642.1, forward strand.
TTGAGCAGTGAAAAAGTCGCTGTAAAAAGATGTTCTCTGTACTTGAGATGCGAGGAGTACGGTATCCGATGACCTTAGAGAGAGACCGTGAGAAGAATGTAGAAACTGAAATCTCTCTTTAAGATAGGAAAGGGAAAAGGGATTGAAAAGTATAGAGAAAAGCAGAGACAGAATATGCAGGTTACGGCGCTGGCGAATAGGGAGCCATTTGAGATGAGCTCGGTAGGCAAGAATGATTTTTCAATTGAAGGACACCTGTATTATTTTACCAATGCTTTTAGTTGCTGATAAGGATCAATCTTTGCAAAGAAATGTGTTACTATAAATAAAAGGAAAAAGCCATTTTTACAAATTACTTTTAAAACTTATCACGATTTCCTTCAAAAGTAAAAGATTTAAAAATACTAAATATGAAGTTATTGTTTTCTTATAAATCGACGGCATGACTCCTTTCATGAGTTTTTTCTAACTCTCGTGGTACCTATCGGACTTGGCCATCACCGCCCTTCTCAAAAACCATCCTGTTTAACTTATCAGGGGGAGGCCTCCCTCCCCTCCAGCAGTAGACGATTAAAGGCTGTTGGGGTGAGGTGACTGAGGAAGCTAAACTAAACTATGTGCATTATAACTACATTGTACATAAGATACCCCCAATAGACTGAGGGGCTTCGATATTTACGCCTCTTGAGATCCACAGCCAAATCTACCGTCTTGGGACAGTATTAATAGAGATGTACCTACAGATGTATTGCAGATGCAAAACTAAGAATAATAATAGTCAGGGTGTTATAACCACACATAAAATAAGCCCAACGAAATCCTATAGATGAGACATCTCGCCTCAGCTGAATAGCAGAAAAGTAAGTATAGTTTAATCATTCTAGATTTTTTAGCGCAAAATTTATAATTTGTTTAAACAGCTGCTGTGTTATACCTTAAAACGAGTAGGTACCTACATTAAATTACACGACTCTCCCGGCCAGCTTTAGTCTTACTCGATCTTGCGACACTGTTTCTAACAAAAAAGAATACATGAAATGGGACGACGACGACGCGACGCGTTAATGAGTTACAACTAAGGACACGTTTTGACTTTTATCCCCTCTCCCAAGGAAACAGCAGGTACTGATTCTAGGATAAATAGGGTTGTTTATTTGAATTCATTCTGTACTTTCAGCGTTCGTAATGCTGGACAACTCACACAGCATCATATAGCTCCAAGCTAAGCAGAGTTGATTTTGGGTAAGTAGATAGGTACCTACTAGTTAACTGTTACGGTGACGACCTCTGTGGCGCAGCGGGCGAAGGTCCGCCTGCGACGCAGGAGGTTGCGGGTTCAATTTCCGCCTTGGGACAAATGTTTGTACAATCTGCAGGTATTTATTCAGGGTGTTCTAGATGTTTTTCTAGGTGTAATAAAAATATCTATCTATGTAGTGTATGTATTATGTATATCAGTTATCTAGTACTCATAACACAAGCTCTGCTTAGCTTGGGGCTAGATGATACTGTGTGAATTCTCCAGCATTATTTATTTATTTATTTATTCCTCTGGAATACCGTATCCATACCATCGAGAAAGGACTGAATCCTTTTTTATCCCGGATACAACGTGTGCGAAGCCGCGTGCAGAAAACAATGTAGAACTTTTTATTTTGTATTTGTTCTTTTGTTTTAGCTCCGCCATTACCGGTACTCGCCTTGACACACTGGCTCTGCCAGAGCCGGCTGCGATTGGCGGAGAGACGGGGTGCTAGAAGCGAAGCGACTGACAAGTCCACTTCAGTATTAGTTTACCACTTGCTGGTGTCACAACCTTCCACCATTCCGCCATTGCCATTTGCAAGTTACGCGCGGGATCGCTCAGTAGTAAAACCGCGAACGCGACCTCGTTTTAGATTTTTGTTTTGAACTTTGTTTGGGAAGTTATTAATTGCTGCTTGAATTGAAACACATCGCTGCTTACAGGTTTGATAATTTTTATTACCTACGCTTATACCTTATCTAACACTGGCTAGTTAAAACCTAGGTAGGTGTCAAAATTATAAATAGAGCATCGAACGAGAATCGAACGTTAGATTCATTATTTGGAGTGGTTGAATATATCTATATTATTATAGAATAGCTTCTGCCCGCGGCTATGCACGCTTTTTTCTGACATAAAAAGCCTATGTGTTAATCACCAACATAACAAAAGACCGAAGTCAAATGGAAAAAAATTCTAGTCTAGAACTACATCTATAGTCAATTTCATCTTGATCCGTTCAGTAGTTTTGCTAGAAGAGGTAACAAACATCCAAATTTTCGCATTTGTAATATTAGCGTTCAGAGGTACACCTTACATGAAAGACCGTAATTTTTTCAAATATAATTCTTTTGGTAAAACCTTTATTCACAAAGAATATTACAATCAACTAATAGAAAAATTATCTGAGCGTCTGGTCGAAGCGACGCGTGACCCGAGAGCTGGTCAGTATCTGGCACAGCGCATCAGCATTGCCATACAGCGGGGCAATGCAGCCAGCGTCTTGGGGACGCTTCCGACTGGTATTGATATGGATCAGTTGAGCTACCTGTAGATTGTTTACAACAGTCTGCAGTTAGCTCAATTGTTTCAATTGTAAATACTAATTATATTATAATTTTCTTTACTAATAGAAATATATTACAACTAGTATTTACAATTGAAACAATTGAGCTAACTGCAGACTTTTGCAAAGGATCTACAGGTAGCTCAACTGATCCATAACAATACCAGTCAGAAGCTGTCTTTTGGTTGGCACATCTTCGAGTTTCAGAAATTAGTTATTGCTGCTGACCTCTTACTCTTGTAACGAAAAGGCCTTTGAAATTTTTCCGTCATGTATTTTAAAGTGCCGTAAGTAGTCTTTCGTCTAAATCGTCGTGGTTGACTTATTGATACATTACCCTGAAAGAAAGAGAAATTTACTTGAAGAGAAACTTTCATGTTATGTGTTTTTGTCGAGATTCCGTGCGTCGGGATTGCATTCACTTTTTGTTTTTTGTCGGGATAGCGTGCGTCGAGATGCCGTAGTTCACCCACTTCGGCAGACTGAATTTAATATGAAATTATGTTAAGGTAGGTACTTCCTATCTATGCCTACTACTGGTCCCCTGCTGGACGCAGGCCTCCCCCTGATAAGCGATTTATTGACTTTTATCTCATGGGGGGTAATGTCCATAATCCCCACGCTGGGTACGAAGAATTGTTCGTTCTGCAGGGGGCGCTGCTGCCCGCTCCCGGTTGATATCCCTTAGTCGCCTCTTACGACACCCGCGGGAAGAATTGGGGTGGTGTAAATTCTAAGCTGGCACCACACAGCTTACACATACACACACACACAACTTACTTGCAACAGGTAGGTAAGGTATCTAAGTAGGTTCATTCCTTAACTGATTTATTTACGCTAAGTGAAATGAACAAACTTAGGTAGATAGAATAAGGAGTTGGAAATTTTGGAATTTTTGCAAAAGGCCTTGCATTTTTTTGTAAGGAAGTAATATAAAACATAAATATAATGCATAACAGTATTAATAATAATATTAAGCAGAGTTCAGTTTTGCACATGATGTGATGCAGGTATTTTGGAATAAGATTGGTACTTAGGACCTAAGTTAAGTATTTACCACTCTTATTCCAAAAAACAAACACCACATCCTGTCTAAAACTGAACTTAGCTATTTTATCTTAAAAAAAAAAAAATATTTATAAAACCTAGGTACCAGGTGAGTGTTATAATTCCACATTATAATTAGGTACCTACTTATATAGGTAAAATACATATAATTTCGCCATTGTTTTCAAAGAAATGTAAGACTTTTAGACAGTATTCACGAAGTTCGAATTATAACTTCTTAAAAACTGTCAAAAAGAAATTGCTTTTAGCAATAAGGCCGCCTACTGTTCTATCTTTTTATCTTGGAAATAAGATTTCTTTTTATTCTTTTGTCCGTAACTTGATTGAAGAAACGAAACCCATCTACATATGTAATTGCTTGCATACCTCTAAGTTGGGTAAGGAATCATCAGTCCAGATCTGCACAGCCTGGGAGTCAGTAGCCTTCAAATCCTGAAGTTGCATGTTGTCTGAAGAGGAGCTCGAAACCTTTAAAAAATAAACAATCGAAGAATTACATACCTACCTAGGTAGAGCATTATACTCTACCAACTTTAGCTTCGATCGAATGCAAAGTTTTTGTAATAAGACCGGTTTTTGCTAGAGATCTTTTCGCTTAATATTTTTCTAAATGACCGTTCTTAGTGTCCTCTCCGCAAAACAATACCGGATTAGGTAGGTACCTACCTGAATTCCTATTTTAATTCTCCAAACACGCATATTTTTTGCACATTGGTAGGTACTCTAATTTGGTGTATTAGAGTACACCAATTAGCCAAAACGACTACGAAATTTGGTGTTGGGAAATTAAAGTAAGCCCCCTGTCGCTTGACGAATTGATAAAACCACAAAGCCTCGGTCGTGCTGTGGAATGCTCAACGAGCGTTGTCGTTCTAAGATCCTAGCCAACAGCAAGCCAGTAACATAAACAATACCTAAGCATGTCTGGTTTAGAAACAACCATCAAAGCCTGTTAAGGTCCTTGAGAAACTCATACCGCATACCATGACCATTATCGAAGTCTGAGACAACTGGAAAACGAAATAAATTAGAATGTGAATGTTTAAATTAATTAACGGCACAAACCGGTATCAAAGAAATCTTTCGGATTTTATCCATGCTACTAGGTCTCATTCCCGGGGACTCAAACAAGGGGTCGACGCATAGTCTGTTGTCTTCGTTCGCGTTGAATATGAAGAAGGAGTTGGCTAGCGGCGGCAGGAAGCGAATCAGGATATGACCAGCTGCCAGCAGTGCGCACAGTACTGCTGCGCCAACGGCCACCACCGGGGCAAAGCCGAGCTTTTCGATCGGCAGGCTGCATTGCGACTTGCGCTCATCGAACCTGCAATAAGCATTATTACTTATTACATCACCGCCGCTAACCTGGAGGCGACGGCGACTTATGCTATGTGGCGGCTAGTATTATACCTAGTGGTACCCAGTTCCATTTATACATCTATGATTAGTATGATTTGAGACAAAATTCCTACCTCTCATCACGAAACGAGTTTTAGGTAGGTCAGACATTTAATTTTACTCAAATAACTTAACGACATGAAATGGAATATTACCGGAGGTAGATAAACAAAACTGGTTTGACTTTTGCAAGTCGAGGTGTATCGATGTTCTTTTCTTGCTCTACATAATAATATAGAGTACAGTCAGCCAATAAGCTCTCTTGATATTATAAATTTATAATGCGTAGGTAGGTAGGTACCTTTTTCTAAGGCCAACTGTATCTCATAGATTCTTTGAAGAAGCCGCGGAAAGGCGGCAGGACGTGGTGGTTCTCGATGTAAAAGGCATGTAAAGGGGTGTCCAGTATGGCCTTTGCCTTTGCTACGATCATCATCATCATCTCAGCCGTTAAACGAGCACTGCTGCATGTAGGCCTTCCCAAAGATGCATTAGTTATATTAGCTGATGTTGCACGTAAAGCTACCTAAGCTGATACTGCACTCGCATCCAGCGGTTGCGACGCTCAAGGTCGTCGGTCCTCCTCCTAGGGGCCTTCTGGCGAGGAAATTCGTTTACGAATAAACTGGTCTGGGGGGGACCAGAATTATGTGGGACTCGACGCCCTGAGAAGGACGTATGGGACACCAGATTTTCGTGGGTTAATACCCACGAAAATCTCTCTCTCGCTATTTTCGCTGAACCACGGAAGCCTACCTACATTGCGGTCTATAGTCGCCACTAAAGAGCTTTATGGCCCCAACGGCCATCCGTTCTGCGAGTCATGTGCCCACTGGCTACGATACAACCACTAATACCAGTCGGTAACGCCACAGTTGTTAATGCCGTCGCACACGACACCGGTTGTGAAGCAGTAGTCCGTATTCCCGACTCTGCAGGTGGTCTCGTTCCACTGAGCGCACCCTTTCATGGGCTTGTTCCGAGCTGAGGTAACCGTCACTTGGTACAGCCTTGCCTTCGAAATAAAATGATTACTCAGGGATTGTTGTGTTTTTTTTTGCATAGAGTAAACAGTGAAAAAATTCGAGTCTGAGTGACGCAACAAAGATTCAAGTTAAGAGCGCAGTGCGCTGCCTAAACCGCTAGAGTTACACGTAGGTAATGTTTATTGGAAACGTTTATCTTAAATAGTCCTACAAAAAAGCCCGCCACAGTCTATATCTTTAACTTATGTGTAAGCCATTATAGCAAAAATAGTGAACCATAACTACAATAAAAATTTATAATTTATTTCAAATGCACATTTGGTAGTAGTAAATTGATTCCTAAATGAAAATAAAGAACTTATATCGCTTCTGGTATTCAAAGTGGATAATATAAGCTACTCGAAATACTAATCCTGGGCAGACGAAGTCGCGGGCACCAGCTAGTATATTATATTATAGATTGAACTAATAAGTATGTATGTACAGGAATTGAAGTAAGTATTTATAGTATAGTTACTAAATTGGGCACAGGTACTAATTGAATAGTTCGTTTTAAACTTGCTGACAGGCTAAAGTCGGGACTCTAGTCTAGTCCCAACTTTAGCTTGTCAGCAAGTTTAAAAGTTTCTGATAGCTAAAGTATCTAGATATGTACCTGCTAGCGAACTCGAAACTTTTCTGTAGTCTTCTATAATCAATAGCTCTAGCAATAAAGTTAATCCTACCTTGATATCGGCATTGATGCTGCTATTGCTCAAGAAAGTAAACCGCAGTCTCCCTTTGACAGCAGCTACAAAATACGGGGATGACAGATCTCTGTCTCCTAACGAGTCACAGACGCGGATGCACCCTTGTTTTTTCATGACCGTGAACGCATCAGGGTTTGCGTTGCAGTTGATTGAGAGGCTCGTCGGGAACCTGATGACTGCGATGATGGTGGTGTTGGCAGGTGCTGTCACGATGTCCACTGCGCATTGGTAGTCGACTTGTTGCATGGTGCGAAACACCTGGAACAATACTAAACTTTTCACACAGCATCATCTAACTAAAGTCATTTACAACGGGATAGAAAGAAGAAAGAAAGAAAGAAAATTATTTATTAAACACTACACTACTAATAATATAAAATAAAATAAAATTTAATAGAACTAAGACTCGTCAGATCATGTCTAACAGCAGGAGATGTAGAGTCGCCGTAGATGGGCAGGTTATAGAGTACGTCGACGAGTACATTTACTTAGGCCACGTAGCTAGCTTCGAAAACAGGCAGGACAAAGAGATGGTTCGTAGGATCGGCAATTCCTGGAAGAGCTACTGGTCTATGAAAGCGCACATGAAGGGAAACCTTCCTCTGACACTGAAGCGCAAACTCGTCGATATGTGCATCCTGCCCATCTTAACCTACGGTGCTCAGACATGGTCGCTGACGCTATAAAAATCCAGGCTCAAGATATGCCAGAGGGACATGGAGCGTAGCATCCTGGGTTTCCGGCGAATCGATCGCGTTAGGAACAAGACGCTAGGCTCCCTGACTGGTATTGCCGACTGGGGAGTTAAGATCGCCACATTGAAATGGCAATGGGCCAGGCCCCATTGACCGAATGCACTCCGAGAGGTGGGCTCATATAACTACACCCTGGGTCCCGGACGGAAGCCGCGGTCGAAGTCGGCCACGAAAACGTTGGCGGGACGACCTCAACGCCTTCCTAAATGAGTGGTGGGACATCGCGCAAGATCGCACGGAGTGCAAAGATTTGGGGGAGGCCTTTGCCGAGCAATGGGACGGAATAGGCTGAGGAAAAAAAAATAGACTACTTAGTAACACAAACCTACAAAAAACACAAGTGAACTATACTAACACAATACGTAGGTACCTTTATTAACCTATCAACCTAAGCATTGGGTTGGTACTAAGTAGCCCACTCAGCAACCCGACGACGAGCGCGTGTCATCATCATCATCATCATCATCAGCCTATATTAGTCCACTGTTGGACATAGGCCTCCCCTAATGAGCGCCATAGCGCCCTGTCGAGCGCGTGTGTGTAGGTCTAATAGGTCCTGACTCAGCTTGTTGCTCAAACACAAAATCTTAGGGTAGGTATATTTACCATGATATTTACCATAAAAATTATTTACCACGATTTTTTTTAAAGTTTCATCAGCATCAACTAGCCCAAGATTGTGATATGGGTACTAGATGACTAACATACAATAACTTTTTTATATAATAAAGAAACTTTTTTAAGATCAAACTTTTATATCATCTAGGACCGAAGTGCTTTTGAAGAAAAATCCAACGAACCCAAATTCGACGGGGTCGTTTCGTTCGGAGTTCCTATGACCACCTTCTGTCAACATCATTAGACGAGCGCATTTGTACCATGACCTTCCTTTGTCACCGAACTTGCATAAGTTTGCTAAATTTCAGCTCAATCCTCACCTCAACAGCGAATCGGTTCACTTCTGGACGCAGGCCTCCCCATGATACGCGCTTTATTGGCTTTTGTGTCATGGGGGTAATGCCCATAATCCCCACGCTGTGCATGCGGGTTGCTGCCCGCCCCTCGGCAGATTTCCCTTAGTCGCCTCCTACGACACCCGCGGAAAGAGTTGGGGTGGTGCAAATTCTAAGCCGGCAGCACCACACAGCAATCGTTTGAGGATAACTGGTCTAAGATTCAGTTGTAAGATTTGTCCCACGTATACTAACAGGGCAAGTTAAATAAAATCTCAAATGCCTCACAAAAATATTTGCCCCGCAGTCGGAATCGAACTCGCAACCTCTTGCGTCGCAGGCGGACCTTCACCCACTACGTCACTGTAGACGTGAGGCAAGGTCCTTTACTCCGTTATATTTATTTTTGGAAATGCAGTAAAGTTTTTACGCAAAATGGAAAACCAGTCCGGCAGCACAAGCTGTTGCGTTACAAAAGATCGTTATGTAATCACACGGCTAAGGGATTTCAAGTTAGGTACGAGATTATTGTTGTACGTTACGTAGTATGCCTTTAAAGGTATAACAAATATTTATATATCTTTGGGTATAAATGCATTCATTTCTACGGAATGTTTCAAATGATAATAAAATTGAAAGGTACTAACCTACTAGGTACTCACTACTCAATCATGCACAGTCCTGCTCTAACAATAGCTTGGCTTCCACCGAGCCGTAACACCTCAATCGTTTAATAGTTTACTAGCTGCAGCCCGCGGCTTCGCATGCTCTTTTTCGGGATAGAAAGTAGCCTATTATGCGCTCCCGGGATACCATAAATCTCCATGTCAAAGATGTTAGAGACATCAGTTTATTTTTGTGTCCTACCCCCAACTGATCTGTATTATATCTTAATTTAATTTACTTAGAATCATTATTGTATTGTTCTGTAATGTTTAAAAAAAAGTGTAATGCCTTCAAAACGTATACATAATTTAAAACGCGTAAGAGCGAAAGCACCTATCACAGGTACCTATTTCCATATTATACCTACTTATAAGATGTTTTCATCTATTAATAAGACTATGATCTTTTATTAATGAATAAAACATTATTATTCTTATTATTAAGATCCGTACAGCCGTTTAGGCGTGAAAAAGTAATAGACGGACAGAAAAATTATTCGTACGGGTACGTCTCACCCTCGAAAATACTCGCCAGCGAGTTGTTCATTTTTAACCCCCGACGCAAAAAGAGCGGGGTGTTTTAAGTTTAACTTGCCTGTCGTGGATCTGTCTGTGGTATCGTAGGTCCCAAACGAATGAACCGATTGTCGTTTATTTTTTTTGTGTCAGATAAATGTATCCCGAGTGATCTTAGCCATGTCTGATGAATACTGGTCTTTAAATTTTTTAATTTTGTTCATGTTAAAAAGTATAGTGGACTACCCGCGAATGAAAAACCAAGAGCGGGCCAGGAGGCCATGTTGTCTAGGGCGGCGATTGTTATCTAGGGTAAAATAGAGAAAAATTACGTCACATCGTCATCGAATGCGTAAAATACTTGAAACTAGCTTATGCCCGCGGCCCTGCACGCATTTTTTCTATGGAAACGTAACACTTTCACGGCCCTTGTCGCACTAGCTCATCCGGTCGCACCGCCGTCGTGACTGGGCAGTAAAAGCGTTAAATGTGATTTCTATCCCATGGGAACTGATTTGTGAGATAAAAAGTAGCCTATGTTTGAATCCAAGTTTAGAATTATTTGTATGCAAATTTCTGTTCAGTAGTTTTGGCGTGAAGAGGTAACAAACGTCCAAACTTTCGCATGTTTAATAATAGTGTGATTAGTTCCTTCAACTTCAATAATTTACGCAATGTTTGCCGATGATGTCATTTTTGTTTATTCTACCCTAGGCACAATTCTTGTGCCTGGCCTACTGTTGCTCTTCTCCCCAAAGTGAAGTTGACAGCTCGCTCACGAGTAGACCGCGACATTTTTAAAATCATGTACCACGGTAATAAAAAAAATCACCTGGAACATCCACTTATCTTGAGGCGGACCACGGAAAGAAAAAATGCCCTGGTACAGCCAGGTGTACTATGTAGGTGGACCACGGGCAAGGACCGTTACTTTTCAAGGGTTCCATCAGGTCGCTGCACTAATCAATGCTCAAATCTCTTGTCAAACAGTGCTTTCTCTTATCGTAATCTTGGTATGATTATAATGTTCTTTGACCGTGGCCGCAATGACAAGATCACAGAAATATCTCGAAATATATCTGTGCACGAGATGCTCAGCGTTCGAACAACTGGCTATACCTAATTAAATAATGGTAGACAAAACACTCATCTAGCCCCAAGCTAAGCATAGGTTGTGTTATGGTTACTAGATAACTGAAATACATGATAGAATAAACGACATAGATAAATATTTTTATTATATATAAAAACATCCATCCAGAACACCCGGAAAAAATACCCGCAGTTCGTACAAACATTTGTTCTGAGGCGGGAATCGAACCCGCAATCTCCTGCGTCGCAGTCTTGGCTTGATTTGTGTCCATACTTTGTATGTAATAGACAGAGGGTACTTTTTATCCCTGAATCCAGTAAGGTTCTCCTGGGAGAGGGGATGAAAATAAAATTATTTTACCGCGCATCACGCCGAAACACTTAATGTATTGAAATTTAATTGGGCAAAATTAGAGTTCCTACTACGAAGAAGGACAAAGGATACTTTGTATCCCTGAATTCAGTAAGGTTCTCCTCGGAGAGGGGATGAAATGAAATTCCTTCACCACGAATCACGCCGAAACTACTGTATGAATTGGAATGGTAATTTGAGTACCTAATGCGGAGACGGACAAAATATACTTTTTATCCCGGAATTCAGTAACCTCCTGCGTGGCAGGCCGACCTTCGCCCGCCGCGCTACATTTTCGTAAAACCTAAGTCGTCAACCCATCGCATGTTTGGACAATCTTGACTCCTTGTTCCTATCATTAGCCTCCATTCCGTTAAATAGTCTTTACACTTCTACAAGATAAGTTCAAGAAAAATATACAAACCAAAGTCATAGTGTCGGACATACCCATTCCGAAGGATATGTCGTAACGCAGTTGCTGTGATGAGGCACATTCACTGCTGATGTCTCGAGGCCGGTACAGCAACAACAAACCGTGCCCTCTCACTTCCACGGCTTTGAGAAGGCATATTAAATATAAAATAACCGTGAGCACCATCGCTATAGGTCAATATATCACCGCTGGCCTCGTCCATGAGAAATAGCTCTATGAGATTTGTGTGTCTACAATCTATGCAGCTATCATAGCTGCATAGATTGTTGACGTTTTCGTCAATCGTCATACATAGTTACACAACATCATCGGTGGTGTTCTTGACTTCTTGTGTTCCAATCCAACTCAAACAAGATTCGTAGCTAACACGCTTACATTCATAATGAATCGTTGTACACTTTCGATCGGAAAGTAACCGATGTGAATTTTAACAGCGATTTGTGTTATGCTGTTGGTGAAACGGATGTCTCACCGTCGATGTTAAACTTTTGGCACTAAAATAATCTATACTAATATTATAAAGAGGAAAGATTTGATTGTTTGTTTGTTTGTATTGAATAGGCTCCAAAACTACTAGACCGATTTGAAAAATTATTTTACCATTAGAAGCCCACATTATTCCTGATGAACATAGGCTATTTTTTACTGCGGAAAAAAGCTTCATTCCTACGGGAAAACGGGTATTAGGACAACGGGTAGTAAGAATGCAGCTAGTTAATAAAATAAAATAGGTTTATTTCAGGCACAAAATTATGGACCCATATTACAAAACATAAAGTTAACTACAATATACGCAAAAAATGTAAAAGCACGTAAGCCACAAATACCAAAAACCACGTCCATAGCTGCTGCCGGGGCGCCGGGGCGCGGCGGCGACGGTGGCTTCACACGCGCTTTTAAAGTAGCTTTATGTCCAACCAAGTTCAATTTGTGCAAAGTGCGTTAATTTATTTAAATTCTGCGGATATTTTATATAGGCAAATAAAGCACGTAGTACGCCACCAATACCACAAAACGTTTTAGTCCTTCAACGGGTGAAGGGCTTTTAATAATAGGTACTGATAGAGCATTATTGTAAACAAATTTAAAAAATGTATGGCAGACGGGGGCAGTAATTCTTTTTCATCCCATGAATTCGAAAAGGACGACTTGGTTCGCCTTTACGTGGACCCAGGTGAAACTTTTAGCGTGCAGTAGTGAGATTTTAATCTTATTAAATGAATGATTAAAAACTCATTAATTACCTACTGCCCGCAATTATCTTCGCGCTCACTTTTTGAATTTGGAACATCTTGGTGTTCAGCGCCAAAGAAATCGAACGCAAATATTGTTTGCGTAAATACTGGCTGGTACGACGGCCTTTTCTTCAAAATGAGCCAGATTCGGACAATATTTCAAACACTAAAATATACAACAATGAGCGCCATAGCGCCCTGTTTTCAGCTTGCCGCATCCAGCATCTGCTTGCAATCTTTCGCAGGCCGTCATCCCACCTTGCCGGAGGGTGTCCTACACTACGTTTGCCGAGTCGTGGTCTCCACTCAAGAGCACGTTTCCCCCAGCGGTTATCGGTTCTTCGCGAGATATGTCCGGCCCACTACCAATTCAGCTGGCTAATTCTTTGAGCTATGTCGATAAATTTGGTTCTCTGTCGGATGTTTTCGTTGCGAATCCTATCCTGTACAGAAACTCCGAGCATAGCTCTTTCCACAGTCAGGTCGTCGCTGAGTGACTTTGAATTGGTGGACCAGCCCTACCGTGAGTGTCCACGTCTCAGCTCCGTAGGTCATGACAGGACGAACTGATTGAAAACTTTCGTTTTCAAGCATTGCGGTATGGATGACGAGAAGACTCGACGTAGTTTCCTTAACGCTGCCCAGCCTAGCTGGATCTTCCTCTTGGCTCCTTCTCAAAATTGATTTTACCAACGGTTCGGTTGGAAACGATTTCGAGAAGGTGATCATGTACGACCACCGGTCTTCGATCATGATTTTGGTTTTATCCAAATTCATTCCAAGACCGGCGGAGTCGCTAGAGGAGCTGAACCAGATGGTGGACGGCCTAGCTTCATCCTTGCGATGCAAACTTGAGTATTTGATGTTAATTTCAACTTGACACCTCCACGCATTCCTGAGAAAAGGGGGTTGACAGACGGACAACAAAGTGGTCCTATAAGGGTTCCTTTTTTCCTTTTGAGGTACGGAACCCTAAAAGGTCAGGAAGTGCGCGCACAGCTATTGAAACGAACCAAATCTAGTTAGTTTAATTTATTTATTTAGCTAAGTTTACTTTTTTATTTTATCTCATTTTTTTCCCGTACGCCGACTTGTATTCTTGTACCAATTAGTGTCACACAATTATGACGATTCATATGTCGGATTCATCCACTTAGGCTGTAGTAGACAGGGCATGCCGAAGATACCCCGCCGGACCACTATTCCATTCATACTCTCGTAATACACAATCCTTCTTCTTGCGCAGTCGGGTAAAGTCATACATATGGTGTGACTGTGTGACCGATACAAAATTTTACCCGACTACGTTACAAACAAAAACCTACCTAACTAAAGTACCTGTAAAGTACATACCTACCGATACTAAGGTGACACCTGTGGATAACAACTAGGTACCTACAATATTTGCTATACGCTGACATCATTATCATCACGTAGGTAGTTATAGGTACCAAATCTACCTACAAACGGTATTCAGTTTCATTCTACAACAGTACCTACCTAAGTTCATTATCATTTGCAAAAGTGCAGAACAAGTAACTGATGATTTAACACAAAAGTACCTACCTAAAACGCAAGCAAATTACTAAATACGAGTACGTATTCTACAAATTAGGAATCAGAAACTAACATTGCCATACAGCGCGGGGCAATGCAGTCAGCGACTTGGGGACGCTTCCGATTGGTATTGATATGGATCAGTTGAGCTACCTGTAGATTGTTTGCAACAGTATAACTGCAGACTACTCATTTGTTTCAATTGTAAATACTAGTTCTAATTTATTTGTATTATTTGTTTGTAATTGTCTTTGTCAAGAAACTAACGAAATATAATTATTGTATTTTGCTGTTCTAGATGACACAAGCAAAGGATGCTGACAGTGATGGAGACAGCAGCGTGTACAAAAAGGATTTCCGCACGGCACTGCCTCAGGTCTTGGCCGTGAGCGTCAAGAATCTACTACTTCTAGGTATGTTAAAGTCAAGTCTAGACTATCTACTAGGTACCAGCTGCTGTTGCCATCTTACTAAGTTGTTGACCTCAACAATCTTTTTATTTATTTACTAACTAGTGACCCGCCCGGCTTCGCTCGAGTGCAATGCAAATAAAGGGCCTTATTGATCTATATTAAATGCACAATGTATTTATGTTACTAAATTGGATAAGGATTTATGCTGTATTGCTTAAAATCGCTTCGGAAATAAGCCATTATTTTTCGTAAAAAGCAAAGGATCAAAAAAAATATTGTGGGCTATTCCTAAGAGATAGACATATACCATCGTGGACATTCTTGTAGACCTTTTTAAGGTGTACAATACTGTAGTACATTATTTTGATCTATCTCGTAGGGTTCAGCCAGTGTTTGCAATGTAAGCGCAAAAAAATGTATTTATTTAGGACATCACATTAGAAACCTCTAAAATTATCAGTGTTTCTCTACAATATTATGCATATATTATACATATTAACCTTTGTATTAACCTCTTGAAACACTTTATCTATTAAAAAAACTCGTATCAAAATCCGTTGCGTAGTTTTAAAGATCCTAAGCATACATAGGGACAGACAGACAGCTGGAAGCGACTTTGTTTTATACTATGTAGAGATGTCTGCCTGCGGCTTCACACGCGTTTATTTATCCCATGGAGACTGACTTATGGGATAATCCATGGAAATGGAAACCTATAAAAGTTATGTTAATTTTATCCCAGGGAAAAAGTAACTTATGTGGTATTTTTTGATTAAAAGGTATTTGACAAAACGCACCTTTGGCAAAAATTGGGTAATGACGAAAAGCAGTTTTGACGAAACGCATATAACTCTCACGGGTACGTAATTCAATGAAAAATTTCAGGACAATTCATTCAGTAGTGTCACTCGATGTGAAGATAGAGTATTTATTTATTTATTTTATTGGGCTTAAGCTAAGTAAACCAGAAGAGTACGTAGAAATACCAGCTGCTTTAACCGCGTTTTCGAGATATCGCACCTAATTAATGGTAATCATTTTATTGAATGTGTTTCGAAACGGACGGTGTTTGAAGAATTGCAATGGATGTCAATTCAATTCAATTCTTGGTTAATGGCTCTGCGTCTGGTCGACACAATTCTGCCAATGTCCGTAATGCTAAGTGTCATAAACCTTTCCGATTTTATAAAAAAAATCTAAGAAGATACCAAAGTGATCTGAGGGCGTGATTGGGAAACCAAAACCTATAACAGAAAACAACACACATAAAACAGAATAAATACCGAATTTAGAAGTTAGGTTAGGTAAGTAAGTATAGTAAGTATAGTATGATCAACTAAAGTAGTTTTTTGAAATATTGCTGTGGTATTTCCGTCAACGTACAAATGCCCCTTCATTGTGTGACATGCTACACCTACCTACTCTCTGTCAATGTCAACTCATAGCGTTTGAAATTTTCAACGGTGTACGCGGAAATTTTTATGTTTTATGCTTTTTTATTGAGATACAAGCATTTACTTTGTGCAAATTCGTGCTTATCTCTCCGAGTTATACTCACTACCACTGGCTATTAACTAACTACTAGTTAGCCCATAAAAATAACATCGTGAGGGGTTTCGAAAAGGGGGGGGGGAGGAGTTATTAATCCATGTGGTAGAGCTCATTCTCCAGATTTTTTAGAGATCTGATAACGGGGGTCTATTTCGCGGGGTTATGTTATGATTTGAAATTCCCTTGGAGCCAGGTTGTAGAGCTCCTTCTGCTGATCACGTGAATCTCGCACGATGGGTCTTTCTCCCTTGAATACGGAGATATTCCTTGAGGGGTTTATTTTCTGATATGCATCTATGATAAGCATATAATTTTTTCAGTTCCCTTCCCTTGTAACAATCTACTTGCGACAACTATGGTATCCTAAACCCGGAAAAGTATGAAAGGAAGTATTTTCACAATACACAATTAACAATTTTTTTTGGTAGTCAAAATAATGACCGATTCAAAAATTAAATATCCCCGTTGGTGAAGAGAAGACATAATAAAAAAAATTTCTTTCTCAAAAAATCTTCGAAAAGTTAAAAATATCAAAAATTGCATGCAGTTCGTTTTTTTTCTTCTTATTTCTGGAACGCTCAAAGAGGTTAACATAGTTGTAGAATTAACATAGTTGTAGAATTCGTATTTCAAAACAAAACAAAATATGCGTGCTCGCTCACGGATACTTCAGTGCATATTCGGTGCATTAATTTTAGAAGATCTCCTATGTCATGGAGTCTCTACCAAATGAGAGGTTTTTTAAAATGGTCTAAAATTAAAAAAATGCATTAAAAACATTCACGCTAGAAAAAATATAAAAACCATTTTGAAATGTACTCAAGTATACCTTTCATATAAGACCAAACTTGATTTAATTGATTGATTTTACTCCCTTTTGGACCCCCTTGTCGCAAAAAGCCCTTGGCGGATTTAGCCCCACTAAGTTACCAGCATATTTCACATGTCCTTTCGACCTATTACGCAAAGCTGATCAACGGTTGGGAAGTAATGCTAGGAGTGACTATTTTATCACAGTGCAAAATCACCCAAGCTGCCACTGAGAACTTCTTCAATTTATAATTGGTTTTCCTCTCTTAACTATATCTATAACTATACCTGTAGGCCTAGCATGACGATTGTTGTCTAGGGTAGAATAGAGAAAAATTACGTCACCTCGTCATCCAAATCAAAATCAAAAACTCTTTATTTCCATAAATACAATAAATGTACTCTTAGAAAAGGCCAATTTTAGAACTAAAAACTGACACGGAAATAAAGTGATATTTTTGATTTCTGTCGTTTCGGTATGTAGACAAAAGTTTCGGTATGTAAAGAAGCGACGAAGTAACCTTTAGCCTGTTAGTTGTTATTTTTCGAGTTGGCGCAAAACCCGTCCCAAGCTTTTTTAAATTCTAGATAATCGGATATTTTATAGTAAGCCTTTTTGCACAGCAACGTTTTGACAATATGTTTGAATTTATTTACTGATAACTTTAGCAACTCAATTGGTGTTTTGTTGTAGAAGCGTATAAATTGCCCTTTTGTGTAGCCTAGTTGTGGGCACAGCAAGTTTGTGTTTCTTTCTGGCATTAAAATTATGTTTATCACTATTTTTAGGGAACCGATTTATATTTCTATGAGTGTACAACAAGTTTTCATATTTATATTGACATGGTACTGTCATTAGGTTTATTTCTTTGAATTTATCACATAAAGAGTCGAATGCGTAATATGTTTGAAACTCATTCCTTCAATGTCAATAATTTACGCAATGTATGTATGACAATGTAATGTCATTCTTCTTTATTCTACCCTAGACAACTACCCCCTTTACCTACTACCTACTGCAACTATAACTAGCCTCACTCGAAGTTCCGGTTGGAGTGGAGTTGACGGGACGCATGGCAAAAAAGACATAAGACGAAATATTTTAACTAGGGGTGCTACTTTTCTTCAGGACATTGACCTCTAAGTTCAATGTAATTTGCGCTAGAGGTCAAAATGTGTCGCTTAATTACGATACAAAAAGACTTGGGAAATTTTCATTATTTTTTTCTGCAATATTTACATAGTATATATTTTTTTGTGCAATCAAAAAACTTTCAGAATTGTTTAATTCTTTTATAAATAAATAATCTATTGCTGGACAATTACACAACATCATCTAGTCCCGAGCTAAGCAGAGCTAGTGTTACGAATGACTGTTATACATAATATATTGTTACATTGATAGATATTGTGTGTACAGCATGGTCTATAGTGATACTAAATTAGCTAGATTATAAACACTTCTGTAACATTACCAACAGTAGGTATGCAACAAATGTTTGACTATTGATCTTGTGCGAGGCCACTATTCCAAGTTCATTATTATGATATCCATAACAACTTGATATAGTTGCCTCTATAAGATTATGAACATGATATAAGAGTGCACATTCGTGCCACCCTGTAAAAATTTCCGCATGTGTACCACAGTTGCGGAGGATTTTGATTCGCTGTTTGATTCGAAGAGTTGGAAAAACCTTTCGGAGAACCTTACTTTCGTGAAACGCTTCGTAAGCGCGATCTAGAATCCCTGGACGAGACTAGCGACATCTAGTTGTGTACAGGTTCGATAAAGTTTACTAGACAGTATGAGACCTAGATATTTTTTAAAAACCCTATTTGAAATGTAAAAATCGATAGGTACCGTTCATTTGATGTATTCGTATTCATATCATGTATTGTGATGTTATGCATACAGGTATTGTTCTTATGTATAGGTAGTCTTAGTGGGTACAAAATGCATAACAATTAATTTAAAACCTTAGTATCTAACTAGTATAACGTTACCTTAATAAATATAAATAAATAACGTTGCTGCAATCAGGTGCAATGGCCATTCTAACAATAAAATAAAGTAGGCAGTTATAATAATGAATAAAAACCCTGTCATCGCGCTACAATCATTTTGGGTTCGCTCTTGTTAGATTGATAATTTTGATACTTCATATTTATGCAATCAGATAATTTAGGAATGTCATTTTTAAATAAATAATACACTAGCCTCTTTTTGAAAAATATGAATAAACTAGCTGCGCCCCGTTGCTTCGCCCGCGTGAAAGCATACAAACTTCAGAAATTTTTGTGCACTCACCCTAGGGGTAGTTCTGTAAAAATAAAAAATGCGTGATTCATTATTGATTTAGGTATAGTTTATTTTAACCTAGTTTTGAGTAAATCGAACCAAGGAATAATAATTTTCCATAGAAACTTTACCACCAGTTTCAACCCCCTCAGAGGAAATTTTTTAAAAATTAGATTATCCTATTCGTGTTATTCTAGAACCTAATATATCTACATACTAAATTTAATCTAAATCGTTACGGAAATACGTGTTATCAAACATTCACACAAACTTTCGCATTTATATTATTAGTAGGATAAATATAAATTTCAGATTCATTTTTGTTTTTCATCTTCATAACAGAGTGGATGTTTGTGATGGAGTGCACGACCAAATCCGAAACCATGAGTTAGAGAACAGTCGTAAAAGGAGTCATGACCTTGATTGATAAGTAAAGAAAAACTGTATAATAATTAGATTTGTTTTATTTTACTTTTGCCCGAAAATAAGCCGATTGATTTATAAAAAAATATGACACCCTGTATTTTTGCACTAACGGATTCGGTTGCTGATAATGATTCTTTGCGAAAAAATGTATTATTGAAAATGAAAGGTAATGACCATTTTTACAATTTTAGCTTGAACACGCATTTATCATTTTACATGGCAGCCAGGTTGAGTATTCAAACTAAATTGTAAAAACAATTTTAGCTTGAATACCCCTATTCAAACTAAAATTGTAAAACCAAGCTGGCTGCCGTATAACAGTTTTACAAAAGTTTTACAGTTTTACATTCCTTGAACAACTGGTTAATGGACTTTATCAAATAATAGATGAATTACCTACCTTAGAGTAATGCCTGAAGAGTAACTCCGAAGTAATAAATTTCGAAATAATAGGATAAATACCTAATTATTAATATTTTATTTGACTTGGCAAGTTTATATTACGTAAGTCTGTTTTTGACCTTCTCTGATTGCATGGCGTGTCAATTTGTGGGAGGGTGGGCGGTGCACGGAAATTGCATTTTGTTGAATCATATCAAAGACGGTTTTGCGCGGAATTGTTACTAAATATTTTTTCTCCCATTATTTTAATGGGGTAGTATGAGGGTTTCGAGATCGGAGATCGGTTTTGAGACCCTTATGTACTCGCTTTGTCTGTCCTTTTTTCCCTCCTTAATATTTCAGCAACAAACGCAGCCATTAACTTGAAATTTAAAATTATAATACATTTCGTGCGCCTGTAGGTACGGTTCTGAAAAAAATAAAATAAATGAAAAATGAAAATGAAAATTTTCCATACAAATTGTAATGCCGAAATTTTAAAAGAGGTCTACTAAGTCAACTGGGATATTGAATGAAAGGTTTCTACATTTCAAATAGTTTTTGAAATTTCTGTAGGGTTTATTTTATACTTTTTTAAATATTTGTAAAAAAGTCGAAAAAATACCCATTCCCCTTATCTCCGAAGTTTGCAGAGCGATCCATTATATGTATGGAGCGTTTTAGATCTATATTTTACAGAAAAAATATAGAGAAGTCTGTAAAAAGAACACTTTTTGTAAAATGGTCAAAAGGGGTGAACAATTTTCAAAAAGGAGGGGGGGGGGGGCAAATGAAAGGTATTGATTTGTCGAGGCACGTGACCCACTGGTCCTGTATAGGTTGTCCATAGAGTAATCACTTACCATCCCCTTACCGTCAGATATGACGGTAAGGCCATCCCCTTACCGTCATATCTGACGGTTAATAAGTGGTTCTTCGCAAACAAATATCAAATGTCTAGCGGGAGCCATGATAAATATCTAGGTACTAATAACCTTAAAAAATATTGTACAAGTACCTTGAATGTTTCCATAGAAAAAAAGCGTGGAGAACCGCGGGCAGAAACTAGTAATTGATAATTCAATTAGGTTAATAAATTCTGCATTAATCTCGTCGTATAATTGTTTTTTTATTTACAAACACATCGTTCACCTTGTAGTTTCCGTCGATCTCAAGATAAGCAGAAGAGTGTGTAGAAACCTACATTTTACACTATTATAAAGCAATTTAACACACAATTAACAAACCTCCTCTTCCTCTACCTAGGTTTTAATAAAACGTTATTTTTTATTTGCTGCCATGAAGCGGAAGGTATAATAATACTGTATGAATATAATAATAATGCAATGGTTGGTACAATCAACAACATCAGCAATAGTTAACGCGTTCTCTGCCTAGCTACAGCAATCTAACCCAGAGTGCAGAGGGGCTCTTCGTCGCGACTCTACAAGCACCCCTAGAGCGGCTTGTGCGTCGGCGGCATTCAAACTATGAAACAAAATCTATCATAATCATCATCATCAATCAGATCAATCAATCATTTCAAAACGTTAAGCTGTCTGCACACCGGGGCCGTCGCCGCCGCCGGCACGAACCCGGTGAGTTAGTGCAAGTGGGTGAACCCGGCGGCTTTTTTCGTTGCGAGTTGGAAAATTTTGCCAGCTAATGCAGCTTGTGCAGTTATTAAATGTATATCCCTCAACACACGAAGCAAGGCCAAGTTTAAGGAGTCACATTTGTTACAATTCTAATAAAAGAATAAGTGATTTAAAAAAAGACGACATGGTTTTTACAAAAACCTATCTCATTTGAAACATTTAAGTCATCAACCAGTACTGACTTGAATATTTACTGAACAATTCATTAAACAAGACAAAAAAGCAATTCCACCAGTAGATAGATTTTCAATAACGTTAAAAGTCCCATAGTAGTAGTTTTGAACGAAAGAGGTCTATTAGTTCATTACATTTTCATCGTCCCACTCTCTAATGTTTTTTTTGATAACACTGACACGTCACTATGATTTATGCCATATTCGTCCCTAATGTTCGGCCCACGCCTATTCCTTGAAAGCCGGCGCGGCCGGCGGGCAACTGAATGAGCGGAGAGCCGGAGAGGCGTGCCGCCGGCCCAGCGGCGGCCCAACCCGCCGGGCAAGCCGGCGGCAGCCACGTGCAGGTGGGTGCAAGCCGTCACGGAGTAAAAACCTCTCCGGTGTCCCTCTCTCGCCATTTCCGCCGAAAAACGGGAACACTTAAAACTTACCGCAGCCCATCTATACCAATACCTAAAACAAACGTAGTTCTTTATCATTTTTTGTTACCTTTTCACACCTAAACGTTTTAATAAAATTTGGTAGAAAGAAGGTAGACGTTTTCCCGAGGAAGGATATAATTTCGGAAAAGCGCATGGGTAGCCGCGTTCAGGAACTCGTATTATGTGTTAAAATAAATTGAAACTATGTACGTGCATTTTGTGCTCTAAGTATAAAAACTTCGTAGCGTCTGCTACGCTGCGCTGCTACGCGAAACTAGCTTAGGATAGAAAAGATTTTAACGCGCAGGCGCACTTGTCTACCTTTTCTAATTATTTCCTAAAAACTCTGAAACTAAAAGTAGGAGTAAAAAAATGAATGGTTTTTTTTTGCGATTTCTCAAAAAAGAAGGAGGTTCTCAATTCGTCTGTATGTTTTAGTATTCCAACCTAAATTGGTCCGATAGAAGTTTTTTGATCAGTAAAAGAAACAGGATAGAATAACATCAAAAAGTTTTTGTGTAAAATGCCTATTTTCTTGCTAATTGTATTATTTTTAATCATTGAAAGGGGATGAAAATTTCTCTAAGACCTATGGATAGTCTCCGAAAACTATTTTCCCGTAGCTGCACAGGTTAAGGTATCCACCCTGTATTGTTAAACTGTATTGGTAGTACATATTTGGTAAAATATATACAGGGTTATTGGTAATTTACTAACACTGCTTAAACTGCAAATTCTGCCCATCATCACGAACACGTTAGTGAAGACGCCAGGTCTTAATTCTTAATTTTTTTCATATCCCATACAAATTTACGTCCGAAACCCAATTATATACTACATACCGATCTCCCCCTCCTATTTAAGTTCACATCATCATCATTGGCATATTTAACATCCACGAAAGATGATTTAAGTGGCATCAGTCAGTTTGGGAGTCAGCCGAACACACACACACGCTCTGATAATTCAGGTTAGAGCCGTTTTTTGTTTTAGTTTCAAAGAAAACACCTATAATGAACGATTTTAAATGGAGGGGGTACAAACTAATACCATTCCCTTTCCACCAATTTTAAAAATTGAGACCTGGCATCCTCACGGACGTGTTTATGATGGTGAGCAGAACCATCAGTTCACATAGTGTCAGTGAAGTACCAATAACCCTGTATAATAATAATTCTTTATTGCACAAAAAATTATCTAACATTTCCAAACTTATAAGCAGATCATGATAATTATAAGAAAAGAGAACATAAGTGAACTTGAAAATTTGTATATCAATGTGCACTAAAATAATTCTTCTTTAGCCTTTCTACTAAGGATTCAGCTGAATTTCACAACTATAACAGCCATTCAAGTAAACATTTAATCTCGTTTTTACAGGATATGGTATGACCCTGGGGTACCCTACAATACTAATCCCAGCTGTCAGAAATCCCCCTGAAGGAGAAGTCCTTTACCTGGAGAAATCACAAATTTCATGGACCAGTAAGTAATAAGTTAATAAAATAAATAGTGTGATCTTTCTCATTTATCATTTGTATAATAATATTTATTATTATAGATAAATACCTATATCTTTTGAATAGTAGGTAGGTACTCTTTGTCAAAACCGGTTGGCCTTGGTCGGTCATGGTCTACTTTTACCGCATCTTCGCTTTGTTATGGTAGAATATGTATATCATCATCATCATCTACGGCCTATGCTAGTCCACTCCTAGACATCCGCGGCCTCCCCTGCTCTTATGAGAAAGGGTAGTGCCGAATAAATTCCCACTCTGGGCATGCGGGTTTGGAACCGCCGTTCGGTGGTGGGTATTTAAGTGTGTTTTATACTCAGTATGGGCCGCTGCCCTGGGGCTGAGAGGGCTCCCCCTGCTGAACAAATCAACGACCACTTCACATTTTTAAGCTACCCAACCTCCTAACTATTTTTAGTCCTACTAATGTTATAAAGCCGAAAGTTTGTGAAATCTGAATTTTTGTTACCTAGGATCTCCAAAACTACTAAACAGATCAAAATGAAATTTGGTGTACGTTTCGACCAAAGCCTAGCTTGGATAATAGGTTACTTACTATATCGAAAACACGAGTGGGCAGAAACTAGTATTTTTTATTATTTTTACTCATTTTACTCCGATAAAATGTTGAAGCAGTTTGTAATCAAACAAAGTCTTCGATAAGGTTTGATTACCGTATCGAATTGTTTTTAAACTTTATGTTAAGCTGAGTCTGTTCTGACTGAGTTCTACATTTGGGGTCAATGTTCAGTGATGTTAGTTTGAACTGGGCGAAAGATGATGAATGTTGCTCAGAAAGAAATCTTCGCTCGGCAAGATATTTAAGGTAAATTTGACTTTATCAACTTTATTCCAGACAAATTGGAAGTACAATGTATGTAAGCAAAACACCCATACATAGCCTAAAATTCACTCTGTTGGCGCGTTTTTTCATACGCAATTTACATTGTCGATTTGAGATCCTTCTTTGGCTTATCTTTGCGAAAACTCGGAACAACTTTTAACTATCTAGTCGTTTCGCGCTCGGGCGGTGGGTCACCATTAGGAGTATGTCATTATTAGGAGTATGTCGTTAAGATAATTTCCATTCACTTCACGAAACTAATGGGCTACGATAACCGTTATTATAAACTATCGATCGTTAAAAATCGTTAACAACTAGGACATTGAGAATTTCACCACAGAAGTAGCTTAACGCGTGAAGATTGACGTTCAGCTAATGTTAAGAACCGCTAATAAAAGAGCCTATTTCAGGGGATAGAGTGGTGAAAAAACTTTCCTTCATTCATTTTCTGAGTTTCGGACGCCATAGCTTTAAAAGAAAAATAATATGATAAGCCAGAAAATAAACCCCTCACGACATTTGCCCATCGTGTCGCCCAGATTTCTACGTGATCAGCAAAACATCTTGGCTCCAAGGGAATTTCAAACCATCATAAATCCAGAACCACTTGAGACAGACCCACGTCGTCGAAGACATCAGAAATAAGCTCTGCCACATGGAGCAATAAAAGTGCCCCCCCCCCCGCTACCCCACCCCTCTCTCCCCATGTATGGAAAGAACTTATTACGCCCTATCTCTGTATCCAGGGGAGAAATGTACACCATGGTCTACGTGATCATTTCGTTAAATCAAGAATGAACTTTTCACTCAACATTAACTACATAACAGTCTCAATCGGTAAACGAATCAACAACGAATGAAATATGTTATAATGCAACTCTCGTATTCACTATTCACACAAAGCTAAACGAATTTATCGCATTCACGATTCACTCACTGTTGCGATCGTTAAGACTAACAATAGTTACTAACGTCGCGTCGTTGCGATTGTTAAGAAAAATGAATAGCGGTTTCACGTTATTTTAACGGAATTCCATAAAATTTTTTATTTAACTATCTAGTGAAATCACTCCATACCAGTCGCCATGGACGGGGATCCTCCCTATGGTGGAACGAGTTGAAGCATTTTACCAGTAGATGTTTACTTACCAAAAGATGATGAGGAGTTTATTAGTGAGCAACAAGTTAGAAACATGGAAGTGACAAATGAATGTTATTGACCAGTGGTGGGAGAAAAAAGACGAAAAGAGACAGATATACAAAAAAGTACTTGTCGACCTCAGTGGCGCAGCGGGCGAGAGTCCGCCTGCTACGCAAGAGGTTGCGGGTTCGATTCCCGCCTCGGAACAAATTTGTGTACGATCTGCAGAAATTTTTTCCGTTGGTCTGAGTGTTTTCTATATATAATAAAAATAAATATCTATTTATGTATAATGTATTAAATATATCAGTTATCTAGTACCCATAACACAAGCTTTGAGTAGCTTACTTTGGGGCTAGATGGTGCTGATTGTTCAGCATTATTTATTTTATTATTTACTAATGTGGAAATAAAGAAGATGGATTAACTCCAGTCAACCTGGAAAAAAGAGAAGATGCGGAGAGTGAAGAGAACGAAGGCTATTAATTATATTTTTCCATTTGTTTTTGATTGAGTGGGCCCGTGTTGAACGATAGTCGTAGGGAAGTCACTAGACCTAACTTACTTTTAAATAGGTATTTATATTTATACATTGTTTGTTAGAATATTATTTTTTTTGTGTTTGGTCTGTAAGCCGTGTGGACACGCACGCACCAAAGGTCTTGCCAGAAAACCAGCGTTACTCAAAATGTTGAGCAACATGTAGCTGAGACAGGACCTTTTGGTTCACACCGGAATTATACTTTTATAAATATATGATAAGGATTTTTTTTGTTATCATTATTTTTTTAGTGTGAGCCAATAAATGGATTTTCTTTCTTCTTCTTTCTATATTTAATTGATTAGAAGTCGATAAGATCACGGTTCTTTTTTGTTTGACTTTAGAGCGAAAACTCTTAATTATAATTTGGAAGAGATTCAAAACCAAGCTTTGAGGATAGTTGGTGGTTTTATTAGAAGTGGAAGGATATGGAATTGGGCTCTGTGTACATATCAGATGAAAATGCTTAAGTTTTACTGTCTTCAAATTAGAGCAGTTACTAATAACGAAACAATTAACCTACTGACGGAATTAATCATTTTGTGTGCTTCTAACTTTGTTCTAACTTCTAGTTTTAGTTTTCTTAGTATAGCTTCTTAGTATATTCTCTTTGTGTTCTTATTTCTGATTCTATACGCCACCGTCAAGTTCTACACTAACCGATCCTGTCCATCCAAAGGTTGCCTGGAAGAGATCGCTTTTAGCGATAAGGCCGCCGATTGTGCCATACTAGATTTAATTAGTAGTTTGTAAGATATTTCATAAGCATTGATGGTACAATAAAGCTATTATCTATCTATCTATCTAACATTTACCGGTGTAATGTGAAAAAAACATTGTTAGAGTTTTGTTTTAAGTCGGTTCAAAATGATGAGATTTGTTCATCTCTCTTATTGGAATGTTTTAGTTTGAATACATGGGTAACTGTATTTTATAAAAATTTAACACTGATGGCATTGTTACACTAGTTTGGAATTGTATGGATAGGGCTATAAAAGACCATGAAATCAATTTACTTAGAGCTGAAACCATAAAAAAATTGCTTTTAACTCGTATAACTATAAAATAATACTTTGATTGGTATGCATTATATTATACGGACGACTCTAAGAGTGAAGATGGGCTAGGGACGACTTTTTATGAGATTGCGGTCAATCATTGTGCGGTCAATCTGCGGTTAATCATGCTAGGTCCAATCGTTTTAAAGTAGTTAGTAATGTATCCATAATGTTCGTGAAATTCATTGCGATAACTGAGGAACTTAGATACTAGGTACAGACAGCGTCAGAATTAAGTAGCCCCCCCTGCATAATACATGCATGTTTAAATCCAAACCAGTTCATCGTAAGAGTTTCAAAAGTCCAAAATAAATTATATTTTTATTTAGGTAACATAAAAACAGAACGAAAAGATAAAAATAAATAAAACATCGGATTTTAGCCTGCACTGTGTTATGTAGGGGGGGTTACTTAATTCTGACGCTGTCTGTACATCAGTATTCTCAGCCGAAAATAGATTTTTAGTGATGGCAAAAGTGGATAGGTATTCTTCAGGATATTCGTGGGTAGGCCTCTGGCAGGATGTGTCGATAGCATTATTGTGTTATTATCGCAGCTTATTGAGTTGCGCGAGCGCGGGGTTGAAGCCTGGTTGCAATGGGTTCCATCCCACATTAGACTCGGGGGAAACAAGACCAAAATTAAAAATTTTAAAAGTCTCCCGACAGATTTTCATGAAACATGGCTAAGAACACTCGGGATAGAATTATCTGTGACACAAAAAAAAAAACAAACGAAAATCGCTTCAACCGTTTGGGAGCTACGATACCACAGACAGATGCACAGATACACAGACAGACAGTTAAACTTATAACACCCCTCTCTTTTTGCGTCGGGGGTTAAAAAGGCGACACTGGCTCTGAGTACAATATTTTACCCTAATAATTGTGAAATTTTATCTAAATATCGAAAAAGCTGCTCGAACTTTTGGAAAGAACATTTTATTGAAAGGTCTGTTGAAAAAGGTATTTGTTTTTTATTTTTTCAAAACAATCAAATTATGTTTTTATTTCACAGGTTCCATAAACCTAATCGTGGTGCCGATCGGATGCGCTCTCTCAGGTCTGATGACGGTCCCTCTCGGGCGGCGGAGAGCGATGCAGGTGGTGAACCTGCCATTCTTCGTGGCCTGGCTCCTGTTCTACTTCTCCACCTCGACCTACCATCTGTACGTAGCGCTGGCGCTCACAGGACTGGCGGGAGGGCTTTTGGAAGCACCAGTAAGTTCTTATGCTTCATTAATATAAGAAAAAGGTAAAAGTATCTCTGATGGAAAGTTATTGCAGTATTTAGTTGTAGCGATGAAAAGATGTTACTCTTTCTTATAGTGCCTCTTTACTAAAGGTCGGCGGTCATCTTCTTGAATTTTTCCTTATTGAGGATACCTACAAGGTTAAGTGGGGTATCAAATGATAGGTATCGGTTTGTTTGTACAACTGAAAAAGTGCTTAAATTTTTTCTAGTTTTCTTACTTTTAGAAATACCTACTTGCAAAATTTCGAGATATTTACCCGTACCTCATACTTAGTATCTACCTACTGTTGTTAGAGAGCGAAGTCTCTAACTGATACCTATAATACATAATATGAGAATAATCCTACTAATATTATAAACGCGAAAGTTATATATAAGTTATTATATACGTTATATATAAATTTACATATATATAAAGTATATTTTTTCCCGGAATTCCCACGGGAACGGAAACTACGCGGGTGAAACCGTGAGGCGCTGCTACGCAAAAAGTACTGAGCGGATCTGGATGAACTTTGGCACAGAGATAGAGTCTGGAATAGCACATGGGCTATATTTTATCCCGGAATTCCCACGGGAACGGGAATTACGCGGGTGAAACCGCGAGGCGCTGCTAGTTGACAATAGTTCGTAACCCTCGGTTGACGGATCTTGTTTTTACATCTTATTTCTGTCCTTCCAGGTGCTGACCTACGTGGCAGAGATCACGCAGCCCCACCTGCGAGGTCTGCTGTCCGCCTCCAGCTCTTTGAGCATTATCCTCGGAGTGTTCACGCAGTTCCTCTTCGGACTGTTTTTGTACTGGCGGCCCGTGGCCCTCATCAACATCATCTTTACGGTGAGATCATCATCAATAGCCTTTATATTCAAGAAGGATTTTATGTAGTGCTTGCTCCTTTTTCGACAAGGCCCTTTTCTGATGCAAACGGTCACGGCACGGTCGCCGTGCCGTTTGAAGCTGATATTTATCGACCTCTGTGGCGCAGCGGGCGAAGGTCTGCCTGCGACGTAGTATGTTGCGGGTTCGATTCCCGCCTCGGGACAAATTTTTGTAAGATCTGTAGTAGACATTTGTCCAGGCGTTCTGGATGTTTTCTTTGTATAATAGAAATATCTGTCTATGTAGTGTATTGTATTAAGTAGGTACCTATATCAGTTATCTAGCACCCATCCATAGCACAAGCTCTGGTTAGCTTGGGGCTAGATAATGCTGTGTGAATTGTCCAGCAATATTTATTTATTTATGTATGGGACGGGTTACACACGGTCACCGCACGGCCGCTGTGCCATATCGAAGCTGTCTATTTGGCTCATACATTTCTTTACATGGCACGGCGACCGTGCCGTGAGCGTTTGTCCCCGAATGCATGTGAAAAGGCACTTACGGTGAGATACTCCCCCCCTGTTTTCGAAAACCTTAAGGGCACAGCTTTTTTTTGTGCAACTCCATTGCGATGGTCCATCCGCCTAGCCTAGATTATGTCAAAAACCCCCTTGTTTGGGGAAGGTCAATTGTTCAGAAGTGGAAGTATGTAAGTGTGCTGACGAAGACTTCTTTTGTATGAAGCCAACGGCAAACTTTGCTGAGCATTTAATAGTTTCATCAGTACCTACTATTGTTGGAGTGAAGAATATAGGTACCTACTTAAGAAAAAATTACCTCTGCCCAGCGATTATATGGTCGTAATGCAAGTACAGAGAGCGAATCAGTATTTGCTGTTTGATGAAGCCATATAGAATTTTTTCACTTCTCTGGCTTAAAAAGTGTTTCTATATAGCGTAGCTTAGCGGGAGTTAAATTAGAATTTAAGGCTTAGAGCTGAAAAGTATTTTTTCTTTTTAATTTTTTGTTCAATCATCAGCCAGTACAAGACTGTAACTGACTGAAATTGACTTTCATAAAGAAGACTTTTTGGTGTTTATTTATTTATTTATTTATAAGGCAATGCCAACAATACACATAATAAAACGTTCTTTTATAACAATTAGGTATAAAGTTTCTTAGTATAGAATGTGTGCTTCTAACAGGCATGCACAACATTTACTAAAGGTGCACAAACATTTACTAAAGGTGCAAAAATGGTGTTTCAAAGACAAACAACATAGTTCCTACATTTTATTTGAATTTATTTTTGAAAATGGGACTTAAAGCTCTTGGTGGGTTGCTTGGTGTATAGAAGAAGGGCGTATTTTCCTACATATGTAGTAGAATGCGTAGTGCGTACTTTGCGTTGCGAGTAACAAAGACATTAAAAAAGTTGGCATTAGAGCGATCTCTTTTTGCATACTACAAATCGAATTGAAGGTTAAGTGGCTTATACAAATTAATTAAGAATATCATCAAGCGAAAATTAAGATAATAATATAATATTATGCAAATAAAAGTCAAAGAAAAAAATTAATATGAATCTGTTGCGGTCGAAATCACTTGAATTATAATTAACAACTTACGAAAAATAGTGTGGCCTCTAGCTCGACGGGCTTGAGCGAGTAGGTTGCCTGCCCATTGATGCGGAGCGAGGCAACGGAGCGGAGCGAGGGGTTAAAACGGAGCGGAGTTGCGGATTGTGCCTGGGTCCATTGGTGCGGATCTCCCCGCTTTTGTACGATTCCGCTCCGTTTTCTCTCTCCGCTTCCCGGTTTTGTATGAATTTTGAAACTAGTTAGCAAATCCCTGTCCACTGAGGGTGAGCGGAGATTTTATGCAATGCCATGGGTTAATGTTGGTACAACTCCGCTCCTGTCCCCTCCGCTCCAATGGAGGCAGCATAAGGACACGATTATTTACAATTTATAACACGACATCCCCTGTAAAAGTTACTATGTCCCGGTTGAAGAACTTTGTTTTTTACAGGTGCTGGCAGTGATCGCCCTCTGCTTTATTCCTGAGTCCCCGCATTGGCTGGTGTCCAAAAAACGATACGATGACGCTAGAAAAGTGAGCTCATAAAAATAATTACCTAAGCCTACACATTAAGGACGACCTCTGTGGCGCAGCGGGCGAAGGTCCGCCTGCAACGCAGGAGTTTGCGGGTTCGACTCCTGCCTCGGGAAAAATGTTTGTACGATCTGCAGATATTTGTTCAGGATGTTCTGGATGTTTTTCTTTATCTATGTAGTGTATTATATCATGTATCTCAGTTATCTAGTACCAATAAGCTCTGCTTAGCTTAGGGCTAAATTATGCTGTGTGAATTGTCCAGCATTATTTACTTAATTATAAAGATCAAGAGAAAATCAGCGAGTTTCACAATAGTAAAATCTAATACTTTTAAATATTTGACGTTGAAAACCGGAGATTAAAACCACCATAGCATGGATAGCTGCACCAATTTCTATCAAACATAGATAAGACACTTTCTACATTACACTCTCTATCATGCCACCTTCCAAGTGAAAAAAAATATTAAAATCAGTTCATCCGTTGTTGGTCGATAATAAAGGGAATGATTCCCACATATATAAAATTTTGGAGCTTTGAGGATGAAATTTCATAAAATTATATGGATTCCTAAACAACGCGTCCCCATTTTCAATCCATTAATAGTTTTTCATTTTACAATGTTTTGGGCAGGTACCTACTATTAACTCTTTCTTTCTGCAACTAAGTACCTACTAAGTGCAATGTTTTGAGCAGGTACTGACTGTTGGCACTTCTTCTCTCTGCAACTAAGTACGTACTAATAATAATGAATGATTCCCCTCTATTACAGAGTTTGCAATGGTTACGAGGTTGGACTACACCTGAAATTGTTGAAGAAGAACTAAACGAAATAATGGCCATTTTCAAAAATGAA
Source organism: Eupithecia subumbrata (assembly GCA_949316285.1). NCBI lineage: Eukaryota > Metazoa > Arthropoda > Insecta > Lepidoptera > Geometridae > Eupithecia > Eupithecia subumbrata. The sequence goes on from OX438642.1 coordinate 16,126,820, forward strand.
AAAGGTTAGTTTCATGGAATTTTATATTCTACGCAGTATATGCTGAGAGTATTTTATGTTATGTCTATGATTGGTTTTTACATAACAATCAGCATCGCATAACAATAACAGTTATGTTACGTTACGTGTCAGATGGACAACTACAAATGATGTTCGATAGGTACTCAATGTTTATCATAATTATGACCTTAACTATAGTTATTGTGTGACCTAAAATAGAGCTTGCATGCAATTTACTGTCAGTATCCTAATAATATTATAAATGCGAAAGTTTGTGTGTATGTTTGTTACCACGTATCTCCGTAACTACAAAACCGATTTGAATGGAATTTTGTGTATAGATAGTTTAGGTTCTAGAATAACACATAGGGTAATCTAATTTTCAAAAAAGAACCTCTTAGGGGGTTCGTAACGTTTTCTATGAAAAAATATTATTTCTTGCTTCGATTCGCTCAAAACTCGGGATAAATAAACTATAAAGTAGATATGAATAACGTTTTTATTTATTTTTACAAAACGGGTAGGTACCTAGTTTTGTAAAAATAAATAAAAACTAGGGGGTGTGCAATTCCCATAAAACTTTTCCAAAGAAACAACGCGAGCGAAGCTGCAGGGAGAAACTAGTTATTTATAAAAAAAAACAACATGACGCGGTCACCCATCCAAGTACGACGTTGCAGATCACTGCCTGCCTAACCTCTGCAAATAGGAGCTGCAGATAGACTAGATGCCTCATGGGCCATGAAAGTGTTAGTTTAATTTAGCCCGGCGATCGTTATTGTGGCGATAGCTACCTACTCATGTAAAATGTACCAAAAAAATTAACTAGATGTCGCTAGTAAAAGTGGACGGGATCTAGCTCACCCTGACGAGAACGCACGGCTTTTGATAGGGACTGTCGAATTTATTTTGAAGAGATTGAAGAATTTAAACGTTGTTCTTTTAATCTTTTGTAAATTTTTGTGTAGCAGTTTCTTTTAAAACTGTTTAAATATAATAATTATCGTCACGTTCAACAAAGAACCAACTAACTCATCATCGTACAGCATTTTGCATGTGCATTTTAACTTAAGATTTTCTTTATTTATTTGCGTATTTCCATAGAAGTGGTGTTTATTATATTAGTATTACGGTTTTCATTAAAAGCAAAGATAGCCTGTGAAAATATCGTTTTTTGAAGCGAACTTTATACCTATTTAGTTGGTTTTACCAATCATTTACCGAAAATTCAAAACTTGACAACTAGAATAGTGAGGCATTTCTTAACAACCTGTATTTATACGTTACGTTCTAGTTAGAAATAATTTCTAACACTGAAATTTATAATGCTTCTACTTTTTGTGAAAAAAAAAAAGATTAAGTCACAATTGGCAAACTAGTAGTATTTAGTATCTTTTTTGCAACAAAGCAAAAGTTGTCATTTTTAAAGATATCTCAGGTTAATAGCTATTAAAAATTCAACAGAACACATTAAAATTGGTACTAGTTTAACTAATTAGTCCAGTCAACAAATTAAAAAAGGTGTTAAAACACCTTTTTTAACAAATAATCAAGCTCATTAAATATGTGCGATAGCAGGTGATAGCTCATTCGATTCGGAATGACGTATAGAAAATGTGTCTCGAGGATTTATTTTAGTATAAAAAATGGCCTACAACTAGGATTGGCTTTTCTCGCCCAAGGTATCGATCATAATGGTAGAGAAGCTCAAACATCAGCCTTGGATTCTTTCGACTATTGTCGGCCATTGTGACCAGTGTATTCTCAACATCATCCCACCTCCACATCATCGCCTGACACCAGTCTCTTGGCATCTGTCAAGTGTGCAGATAAAGTTCAGCAAATTCTCAAATTTTGATGAAATGTGTCTCTTTTTGGGCCATATTCCTGGCAACACACATGCTTGTTATTCATCTTGCGCAAACGTTGGTATTGAAGAGCTCAATCTCACTTCAAACTTGAATTGAGTTTGCTAGTAGGCTCTCATGTCTAGTCGGAGGCTAAATTTCTGCCATGAAGCTGGGCATCCTAGCTACGGTATTGCAGAAGTTCTTACCGGGATTGCTTCATAAATTATTTGAACCACAGGTCTGACCTAGCATGGAGTACTGTTGTCATCCCTGGGATGGTTGATGCCATCGACTAAATTGAACAACGTGCTGATATAAGACTCATAAATGATGACTAGCTTATGGAGGATAACCTACACAGCCTTGAACACAGACGGTGTGTTGCTAGACTGTCAGTATTCTATAAGTAGGTACTTGTGAAGTTTGGTGACTGTGCGCATGATTTACATGACCTTATCCCTAACTCCCCTTCTCCACTCTATTTTCGTTAAGAATAAAATGAACTTCCTTCAATTTTTTTCCTGAAAAAACATAAACTCTATGTCTACAAACCCAGAGTGAATAAATTCCTTCTGGGAAAGCGTGCTCTCTTTCAAACACCCTACTATTTAAAAAAATTGTAAGTTTTGCGTTGTTAGTTGGTTTATGCTTTATACTAGTCTAGGCTACGTGTTACGTGGAATGAGATGAAATTATGAATTGAATAGCTACTTACATGAGAAATGTTTTTATTTGTATATAAAAGTCAGACGATAGTTATTTGTTCAACAAGTGGGCAAAACTATTTTCTGTTGCACGTGCCGATATTAAATCCCGAGCTAGCGAAACAGTCTGGAATAGATTCACGAGCGTAGCGAGTGGCTGTAAAGTAGACTGCTGAGCTAGTAAGGGATTTAAAAGACACGAAAAGCTCTCGAGTTAAACAACTAATAACCTCGACTGGCGAGAAATTATTTTGTATTTTTAAAAGACGCGTTAGTTGCTTTACGATTTCGACTATGTTGGTTCTTGCTCTCACGTTGCGATACATTATACTATTTTTTTTATTGGAACGTTTTCTATTCCATGTGAACGGTTTTATGGGATGAAAAGTAGCCTATGTTTGATTCCAGGATTAGAATTACCTCTATGCCAAATTTCATTTACTTTCGCCGAAACAATCATTCATCAAAACTAACTAACTAATATTCTGGTAAAAACATGTTATAAATCTTTCAGTGGACACAGAGAAATCATTTACGGATGAAGTCTCACTCTATTTCAAGAGAAGCTTCCTCGTGCCATACTTCCTCATCTGTTTCAGCTTCTTCGTCGGCCACTTCAGTGGAATGACATCGTTACAGGTAGGTCACGTTATTCCTGAAGTGATCCACCAATCACCTCTGATACCAAAGTCAGATATTTTGGTGCACTCTCAGTGCATTCATATTTTTATCGTTTATTTAGATACAAACCGAACAAAACGATTTAATTTTGTAGTATTGAAAATATTTTCCTTCGTACTTTACCGGGGTTAGGACACTATACCCTCCCCTTGCAAAAAATTATATGATAAGCCAGAATATAAACGCAATATCTCCGAATCCAAGGGAGAAAGATCCATCATATGGGGTGTCAAGGACCTCTACAACCTGGCTCCAAGGGAATTTCAAATCGTCATAACTCCGGAACCACGCAAGACAGATCAGACATACCCGTTCTTGGATCTCTAAATAATCAGGAGAATGAGCTCTACACATGGATTAATAACTTCTTCGCCTCCCCCACTTCGAAAAACCCCTCGAGACGATATTATTCGGGGCTAACTACTAGTACCTAGTACAGTTATTAGGTACGTCTTTCCATCTTTGTTGTTCATTAGGTAGATATATTGCAAAAGATTGGAAATAGCGTTTCATTTGTAACACAACACAACACAGGCCATTTGTTGAGTTAGCGCTGGGAGAACGTACCATATCTACAGAATTTTTGCTCGACGGCTCAGCTCTGACTTTTTCACGCCCTCCAGTGAGGACGATGCAATTTTGACATGTCAATAGTGCGCATGATTTTTTTGGTTTTCATTCAATTTTTTTTTTGTTATCTATACTTATACTTATAATAAAACTGTAACAGGTCCAATTCTGTACATTGAAGATATTTTGAAAATTTTTTTTGGAGGGCATTCTATTATCGATACTGAAGCCAAAACTGTAATTTTTTTCATTCATGTCTGTCTGTCTGTCTGTCTGTCTGTCTGTCTGTCTGTCTGTCTGTCTGTCTGTTTCTTAAACGCGCATCACGCCGAAACTACTGAAGGTATTGAAATGAAATTCGGCATGATTTTAGGTCATATTACGAGGAAGGACATAGGATACTTTTTATCCCGGAATTCAGTCAGGTTCCCCTGGGAGAGGGGATGAAAGTAAAATTTCTTCACCGCGCAACACGCCGAAACTACTGAAGGTATTGAAATCAAATTTGGCATGATTTTAGGTCATATTACGAGGAAGAACATGGGATACTTTTTATCCCGGAATTCAGTCAGGTTCCCCTGGGAGAAGGGATGAAAGTAAAATTTCTTCACCGCGCATCACGCCGAAAGTGCTGCATGAGTTGGAATGAAACCTAGCACGATTTGATTTCATACTACAAGGAAGGACATGGAATACATTAGATCCCGCAATTCAGTAAGGTTCCCCTGGGAGAGAGGATGAAAGTAAAATTCTTTAACCGCGCATCACGACGGAACTACTCAATGAATTCGAATGAAACTCGGCATAATTTGAGTTCTACTCTTTGAGTACGAGGAAAGATACATTTATCCTGGAATTAAGTAAGGTTCCCCTGGGAGAAGGGATGAAAGTAAAATTCTTCACCACACATCACGCTGAACTGCTGAATGAGTTGGACTGAATTGGTATGATTTGAGTTCAAACTACAAGGAAGGACATGGGATACATTTTATCCGGTTCCCCTGGGAGAGGGGATGAAAGTAAGATTCCTTCACCGCGCATCACGCCGAAACTGCGGAATGAGTTGGAATGAAACCTGGCACGATTTGAGTTCATACTACAAGGAAGGACATGGGATACATTATATCCTGGAATTCAGTAAGGTTCCCCTGGGAGAGAGGAAAAAGTATAATTATTTAACCCCGCATCACAACGGAACTACTGAATGAATTCGAATGGAAGTCGGCACGATTTGAGTTCATACTACGGGGAAAGATACATTTTATACCGGAATTCAGTAAGGTTCCCGTGGAGGGGGATAATAGTCAAATTCCTGGGTCGCGCATCACGCCAAAAGTACAGAATGAAATCAAATGATGCATTTTATCTGGGATATCAGTAGGCACGGTTCTCTTGGGAGAGGGGATAAAAGTCAAAATGTGTTCTAAGTTGTAATTCATTAACGCGTCGCCGATTTCATGCATTCTTTTTATTAGACACAGTGTTGCAAGATCGAATTTGACTAAATCAGTAGAAAGTCGAGTAGAAAATCAGTTCATTGAAACAAAAAAATCAGTAGATAAAGGGTAGGTAAGTTCCTATCCATTTATTATTCCAAGACGCACCCATTAGTTAGGGTTCTACCTTAGTAGGTAGGAACCTTACTAATGAGTGCGTCAATGCCTATTTCAGGCAAAGTAAAATGTATAAATGGTCCATGCAATATTCATGAACATGATATTTGGTGGTTTAGCTGGTCCAGTTAACTGTACCACCGAAGTTTGGTTGGAGTAAGTGGTCCAATTAAACTAACTGGACCACAGAAAAATATTTTTGACTGTGGTACACAATCAACGAAAAAAAATTACGGTGGTCAAACTACAAGGAAGGACATGGGATACATTTTATCCGGTTCCCCTGGGAGAGAGGATGAAAGTAAAATTCTTTAACCGCGCATCACGACGGAACTTCTTTATAAATTCGAATGCAACTCGGCATGATATTAGTTCATACTACGTGGAAAGATAAATTTTATCCCTTAATTCAGTAAGGTTCCCCTGGTAGAGGGGATGAAAGTAAGATTCCTTCACCGCGCATCACGCCGAAACTGCGGAATGAGTTGGAATGAAACCTTGCACGATTTGAGTTCATACTACAAGGAAGGACATGAGATACATTATATCCTGGAATTCAGTAAGGTTCCCCTAGGAGAGGAAAAAGTATAATTATTTAACCCCGCATCACGACGGAACTACCGAATGAATTCGAATGGAAGTCGGCAGGATTTGAGTTCATACTACGGGGAAAGATACATTTTATACCGGAATTCAGTAAGGTTCCCGTGGAGGGGGATAATAGTCAAATTCCTGGGTCGCGTATCACGCCAAAAGTACAGAATGAAATCAAATGATGCATTTTATCTGGGATATCAGTAGGTACGGTTCTCTTGGGAGAGGGGATAAAAGTCAAAATGTGTTCTTAGTTGTAATTCATTAACGCGTCGCCGATTTCATGCATTCTTTTTATTAGAAACAGTGTTGCAAGATCGAATTTGACTAAATCAGTAGAAAGTCGAGTAGAAAATCAGTTCATTGAAACAAAAAAATCAGTAGATAAAGGGTAGGTAAGTTCCTATCCATTTATTATTCCAAGACGCACCCATTAGTTAGGGTTCTACCTTAGTAGGTAGGAACCTAACTAATGAGTGCGTCAATGCCTATTTCAGGCAAAGTAAAATGTACAAATGGTCCATGCAATATTCATGAACATGATATTTGGTGGTTTAGCTGGTCCAGTTAACTGTACCACCGAAGTTTGGTTGGAGTAAGTGGTCCAATTAAATTAACTGGACCACAGAAAAATATTTTTGACTTTGGTACACAATCAATTGTACCTACCTAATAACGAAAAAAAATTACGGTGGTCCAGTCAAATGGATCAGGAGCCCAATTCTGTAATACAATGGCTTCACTATGACAATGGAATCGTCGCAGAATCATTACGTAGAATCTTTAGATTAATAAAACTCCAGATAGTGCGTGCGAGATAAATTAATAGTTTCAAACTTGACGCGCGTCTCTACATCTGCATTCATCATAATTTCTTTCATCTAAGGTAGAATACCAAAACGTGTCATTCCGTGACGTCTGTGACGTCCCAGTCGTAGTGAAGCGATTAATTTAGCAGAATAGGGCCCCAGCTGAACGGAACCATGAGTAAGAAGTGAAACGAGTATGACACTTCTTAACACTAACGCTGGCCGAGTCGTAGCTGAAAGTATTGTCGATAAAGAATGGGATTGAAGATGACAACATGCTATCCGCCGTAGACCCCACACGATTTATACACTATTTAACTAGGTACCTAAATAAAGATTCTTATATTAAAAGTGTAACAGGTCCAATTCTGCGCATCGAAGTTTTTTTGCACGGCGGCGTATCATAATATGAGAGAAACTGTGGTTAAATGTGAACTTAATTAGTCGGCAGGTATGGCAATCGCGAACGAAGTCGCGGGTACAGCTAGTCTATACTTATAATAAAACTGTAACAGGTCCAATTCTGTACATTGAAGATATTTAGAAATTTTTTTTTGGAGGACACTCTACTATCGATACTGAAGCCAAAACTGTATTTTTTTTCATTCATGTCTGTCTGTCTGTCTGTCTGTCTGTCTGTCTGTCTGTCTGTTTCTTAAACGCGCATCACGTCGAAACTACTGAAGGTATCGAAATGAAACTCGGCACGATTTTAGGTCATACTACGAGGAAGGACATAGGATACTTTTTATCCCGGATTTCAGTCAGGTTCCCCTGGGAGAGGGTATGAAAGTAAAATTTCTTCACCGCGCATGACGCCGAAAGTGCTGAATGAGTGGGAATGAAACCCAGCACGATTTGATTTCATACTACAAGGAAGGACATGGGATACATTTCATCCCGGAATTCAGTAATGTTCCCCTGGGAGAGAGGATGAAAGTAAAATTCTTTAACTGCGCATCACGATCGAACAACTGAATGAATTCGAATGGAACTCGACATAATTTGAGTTCATACTAAGGGGAAAGATACATTTTATCCCAGAATTTAGTAAGGTTCCCCTGGGAGAAGGGATGCAAGTAAAATTCCTTCACCGCGCATCACGCCGATACTACTGAATGAGTTGGACTGAATTGGTACGATTTGAGTTCAAGGAAGGACATGGGATACATTTTATCCTGGAATTCAGTAAGGTTCCCCTGGGAAAGAGGATGAAAGTAAAATTCTTTAACCACGCATCACGACGGAACTACTTAATGAATTCGAATGCAACTCGGCATGATTTTAGTTCGTACTATGAGGAAAGATACATTTTATCCCGGAATTCAGTAAGGTTCCTCTGGCAGAGGGGATGATAGTAAAATTCCTTCACCGCGCATCACGCCGAAACTACATAGGTAATGAGTTGGTATGAAACTTGGCATGTTTTGAGTTCATACTACAAGGAAGGATATGGAAATACATTTTATCCTGGAATTCAGTAAGGTTCCCCTGGGAGAGAGGAAAAAGTAGAATTCTTAAACCGCGCAACCCGACGGGTCTACGCGTCGTCCGATATCATGCATTCTTTTTGTTAGAAACAGTGTTTCAAAATCGAATTTGACTAAATCAGTAGAAAGTCGAGTAGAAAATCAGTAGACTGATGAAATAATCTGTAGATGGAAGAAAAAAAATTGTAGATAAAGGGTAGGTAAGTTTCTATCTAATTTTTCCAAGACGCACCCATTAGTTAGGTTCCTACCTACTAAGGTGGTGCGTCTTGGAAAAATAAGTTAGGTTCCTACCTTACATGACATATGGTGGTTTAGCTGGTCCGGTTATCTGTACTACCGATGTTTGGTTGGAGTAAGTGGTCCAATTAAACTAACTGGACCACAGAAAAATATTTTTTACTGTGGTACACAGCCAACTGTACCTACCTACTAACGAAAAAAAAATTACGGTGGTCCAGTCAAATGGATCAGGAGCCCAATTCTGCAATACAATTGCTTCAGTATGACAGTGCAATCGTCGCAGAATCATCACGTAGAATCCTTAGATTAATAAAACTCCAGATAGTGCGTGCGAGATAAATTAATAGTTTCAAACTTGACGCGCGTCTCTCCATCTGCATTCATCATAATTTCTTTCATCTATGGGATTGAAGATGACAACATGCTATCCCCCGTAGAACCTACACGATTTTTTGCACGGCGGCGTTTCATAATATGAGAGACTATGGTTAAATGTGAACTTAATTAGTCGGCCGGTAAGGCAATCGCGAACGAAGTCGCGGGTACAGCTAGTGTTATATATTCATCACCACCAAGGTGATGGTGATGAAGTTTGATTATTATATATTTCATTTAGGTATTCTATTTGTCTGCTTAGTTTAATGTAAACCATTGTTTGTAGTTTTTAGTAGGTTTTCAGTTTACTAAGCTTGTTCACACTTTTTATGTTACTATTGTTATTTTAACCGTGAAAACCTCTTATTAGCCTCCTGCTTCGATTTCTTTTTTATAATTTGTATGTATGTGCTGCTGGTTTTCCTTACAATAAATAAATAAATTAAATGGGACAATGTCAGTGTGTTGATGTCTAAAAATATTTGTTTGCAGACGTACGCAGTATCGATATTCCAAATGCTGGAAGCGCCCATAGACAAGTACTATGCGACTCTGATCCTCGGCGTCCTGCAGATAGTCGGCACAGGCCTGTGTGTGCTGCTGGTGCACTTCACCGGCAAACGACCACTGACGCTGACGTCCACCGCAGGCGCGTCCGTGTGCTGTCTACTAGTCGCCTGCTATGATATTTACATTAAAAACGTATGTACAAGTACTACGCGACGCTGAACCTTGGCGTCCTGCAGATAGTTGGCACAGGCCTGTGTGTGCTGCTGGTGCACTTCACCGGCAAACGACCACTGACGCTGACGTCCACCGCAGGCGCGTCCGTGTGCTGTCTACTAGTCGCCTGCTATGGTATTTACATTAAAAACGTATGTACAAGTACTACGCGACGCTGATCCTCGGCGTCCTGCAGATAGTGGGCACAGGCGTGTGTGGGCTGCTGGTGCACTTCACTGGCAAACGGACCCTGACACTGGCGTCCACCGCGGGCGCGGCCGTGTGCTGTTTACTAGTCACCTGCTATGATATTTACATTATAAACTATATAATGGACCTACTTGCCTTGCATGCAAGGCCTATTCAGATGTATTCGTAGCTTACGCCCGCGCCGCGGCATCGCACCCGTTTTTCTGGAGTTAAAGTAGTCCAAATTGATTTTTCGTCCTACATCATTGTAACTTTCGTATGTAAAATATTAGTGTGATACAGTTTTTTCCGCTCGTTGCTTGCGTTTTTGTAAAGAATAATAAAATAAAATAATGACGGCAAGTATGCACTCACTAATACCTACGTCTGTATTGACTAGCTGGTACCTTTAATTAATGTATCGCAATCAGAATTGCCATTAAGGCGCTTTTGAGGAAAGGCCTATGTAGGTACAGCAGTGCAAAAGTGCAGTGTATAATTTAAATTCTGCATCCATGTGGGGGTAAGAATATTTCGCCTGTGGCATCGCGGGCGCCAATAGTTACTTACATTGGATATGTATGTATAACTTACTTACCTAATTGTCGCCCAGCGATGACTCAGGCGAAATATCCTCTACAATGTTATACGTTTACATATCATTGAATTTACGCCGCGAGAATTCAAATCGTGTAGCGAAATTTCGCAGTGCGGGTCTTTAATTTATTGCTGTGTTTCCGACGACGGTGGGACTATTTCCCCAAAACTGAAGCATATGAAGTGAAATAAATAGTCCTCTTACAAATAATTTTTGTACTTGTGGTTTTCAGTATGGTGTCCCAATGATAAATAGTACGTCGGAAAATAACAACTCAACGCTAGAGATGACAGCAGAGACCATTGCGACTGAAACCTCACAAGGCGTTTTGGTAAGTATAATATCTTGTCATTAATAATAAATTCTGCTGTAATTTTAATAATATCTTCATATCTAAGAAAATCATATCCTCAAGACATTTCAACTAAACAAACGATAAGTTTCATAGTTTCGTCGTCGATTTCAAGTCCCGATGGTGCATCTATAGTTGGTAGCACGTCGGTCGGTTTAAAAGCTCACTGATTTCCAGTCTCCCTCGGGATGCACAAACATTTCGTTGATTCGTAGAGAAAGCATCGGGTACGCAAAAGTTTTATGCTTTCAAGGATTCTGTAATCCACTTTTTTCTTTCAGTTAAATTAGGTTAAAGTTTTTGAAACTTACACGATCAGAACACATTATTATAAATATTCACGGGTATTTTAATTATATATCGCGTTTATTTATCTATTTTTCCCGGCGTTTCAACAGGTTTACACTCTGTCGTGGTTACGGGATGACACGACAGATTATTTTATTAAGACATTTCTCCCAATCTACATACACTTCTACATAAACTTAGCCGCTTTAAAAAAGCTTCCGAAGATTGGCTAAGTAAAGTTGTACAAGCTTTCGCATAATTACATGCAGTAGGTATATGTTAACCAGAAAATTTCATGTATTGACCTCGATTATCAACAAATGAGGAAACAATAAAGCAGTGTTCAATCATCACTCAACGGGTTCGGTTATTTTAATCTCTTCGGAGTTTTTACCACCCTCAGCTAGCTAGCATCCCTTAGCGTTTTACCCCAGTTTAGCTTATTGATAGCAACTCTATCATTTGGTCCTTCGTGCCTAAGTAAAAGCGGAAGCATCAGTTCTAAGCCTGGTTTAACATAGACAAAAAATCAAAAAATCACGAAAGAACGCGTGTGAAGCCGCGCGCCGAAGCTAGGTAGTTGATTTTTTGTGTTCTTTATTGAAATCTCTGTATTTCCTTTGCCTTTCAGAAAAATCCATACGCTTGGATGCCAACTACACTCCTGATGCTGTTGGCTCTAATTACGCACACGGGAATAAGGCTTTTGCCGTGGATCCTTATTGGGGAAGTAAGTAACCTTTGCTTTATGTCTCTGTCTTTCAACGTTTACCATCTTGCAAAACGATCATATTTTTCAATGTTTGCGTGTAGTTGTAGCACTGGGCAGCGGTGCAAATACGCAAAAATTACCCATCCTATTGATTGACCATGAACCTAATTTAATTGTCAATTGAAAGCCTTTTGAATGGCTTCCAAAAGCATTGCAATGGTCATATCCATACAATAGCAAATTAAGAATGCCGTTCAAAGGGATTTCAAATGTCAATATAATTATAGGATGGGTGGTTTTGCGTAATCGCAGAGCAGCTGTCGAGTAAGCGCTGGGAGAACGTAATGTGTCAACAGATTTTACTCAGATCGATGATTTCTAAACACTGTCTAAATAAAGTGTAAACTCTTTCGCGCAAAGTGTAAACAAGTACGAACGAACCATGAAGTGGGCCAATGATCAGTCGCTAATTTTCGTGAGCTAAGTCATAAAATGCAACTGTCTTTCGATACCAATTGTAGACTACTGACTATAGGAATAAACCATTACGAGATGCAGCTCTTTGGAAAATAAAATTAGTATAGTAGTATGATATCTATAAAACTCTTTGGCCCTTAAGATGTGTATTTAAAAAAAGAAGCTTAAAATCTTATGTCTTTGTATTTCACCCATCAAGGCTTGTTCAAGTTTTGAGGCGATAACCCCAGCACGGTTGCTCGGAGTTTCTCTACGCGATAGGATCCGGAATACGGAAATCCGTAGAAGAACCAGAGTAACCGACGTAGCTCTCAGAGTAAGCACGGTGAAGTGGCGATGGGTAGGTCATATAGCTCGCAAAACCGATAACCGTTGGGGAGTAAAAGTTCTCGAGTGGCGACCGCGATGCAATGCAAAACGGAGGGTGGGAAGACCTCCCACTCGATGGACCGACGACATTGTAAAGGTCGCAGGTAGTGGATGTATGGAGGCGGCTCAGGACCGCTATTTGTGGCGTCGTTTGGGGGAGGACTATATTCAGCAGTGGACGTATTCGTGATGATGATGATGATGAGGAACCCCAACTATTTGTACTGAAATTTATATTTTTTCTCCATGCCGATCGTCCTCCATTGTGCACCGCACTGGTTACTTTGTACCTGCAAAAACGACTAAACACTGTGAACTTTGTGAATACCTACACTTATCACTTGACATCAAAAAAACATTCATCAAAAAACCTGTTTACATATCAATAAACCTGTTTACTAATCACTTTCTACCTTTGCTTATTACTCGCAAGAGTCACTGACCAATCTTTGTATATCTGACCCTCTCACTTAACACATACATGGCCCAAGACAGTAAGCATTTTATAATCAAAAACCTAACGCAGGGTTTCTTTATTTGACTTCATATGAATGTTCCGCAAGGTTGTCTAGAAGAGTTCGCTTTTGAGCGATAAGACCGCTAATCGCCACATAAGGAGGTTGGTCACCAATGATATTATATGTAAAATCTCATTGTTGGTCACACATAAAAAAAACATCGAGTTTATACTTCTCTATTTTCTAGGTTCTACAAGTAATTTAGATAGTAAATACCTAAGCAAAAATATGTAACACACATTATAAAAGATTTGCTATGAATCTTTGCTAAAACAAACTTTGAAAAAATTATAGTTTCCTGGCTTCTGCCCGCAGCTTCGCACGCGTTGTTTCTATGGAAACGTTTTCTATCCCATGGTAACTGATTTATGGGATAAAAAGTAGCCTATGTTTGATTCCAGGATTAGAATTTCCCTCGGGACAAATGTTTGTACGATCTGCAGATATTTGGTCAGGGTGTTCTGGATGTTTTTCTATGTATAATAAAAAAATATCTATCTATGTAGTGTATTGTATTAAGTATATCAGTTATCTAGTACCCATAACACAAGCTGCTTAGCTTGGGGCTAGATAATGCTGTGTGAATTGTCCATCATTATTTATTTATTTATTACCTGTATGCAAAATTTCAGCCCGATCCGTTCAGCAGTTTTGGCGTAAACAACATCCATCCATCCAAACATCCAAACTTTCGCATTTATAATATTAGTGTGATGAATACGAGTCTACATATAGACATAATATTGATTTTAGTAATGCTAGACAGGACAATTCACACAGCACTATCTAGCCCCAAGCTAATCAGAGCTTGTGTCATGGATACTAGATAACGATAGACTTAATAAAATACACTGCAAAGATTTTTTATTTTTATAAAAGATAGAAAACATCCAGAACAGCATCATCATCATCAGCCTGTATTAGTCCACTGCTGGACATAGGCTAATGAGCGCCATAGCGCCCTGTCTTCAGCTTGCCGCATCCAGCATCTGCCTGCAGTCTTTCGCAGCTCGTCATCCCACCTGGCCGGAGGGCTTCCTACACTCCGTTTTCAGTCGCACTTGACGGATCTTGTTTTTACATGGATTAATTCTGCTTACTAAGCAGAATTAATTAGAAAGGTTTTTCATTGATATTTATGTAAACGATTTGCGGATCCATAGCCTTGGCATTTTCTTTGGCCAAACATCTTTACAGCGACTCTAACTTCCGCCTTCTAAGATGATTTACTTTGAACGGATCATACAAATAATAATAATAATGGACAATCATCATCATCACATCATCGAGCCCCAGCTAGCCGCTTAGCTTGTTCCGAGGCGGGAATCGAACCCGCAACCTCTTGCGTCGCAGGCGGACCTTCGCCCGCTGCGCCACGGAGGTCGTCCAAGTATAAGAACTTAGGTATAATACAAGCGCCTCGTATGAGTGAAGTCTACCTGTGTCCTAATTATTATACCATCGACTATGACCTGTTTTTTGAGATAACTGGTGCCTGTGATAGGTTTTAGAAAAACCTGTGGTAAATGTCACCAGGCCCTTCACTAAAATCTGTTACTGATCAGATATTTTACAGATATTCAGCGCGAAAACGCGTTCTGGAGGAGCAGGCCTGGCGAGTGCTGTCGGCTACATCTTCGGCTTTCTCACAAACAAGATGTACATCAGTATGGTCGACACCATGTCGATATGGGGCACTTATGGCTTGTACGGTCTGATAAGGTGAGCATTGGAGCAGATTTATTAACACTTTGACTGCCACCGACGCACACCACCTACGATGGTAGTAATATGCTAGTGTCATTAATTAGGGTACTTTTAATCCTTTCCGCTTGAAAACGGTGATCAAACATAAAATCTTTCCTAGATACATTATTACATAAGCCTGCATCATCCCATTGGCTTACATAGGCAGTGGAAAACTTAAGAGCTGAAAATACAGAAATGTTGATGATGATCAACTCAACATAAAAATTACCCAAAAAATTTGAAAATGTTTTCAAACGAGCAACATTACGCGGGTGGGTGCGGGGTGATGCCGTGTTTTCGACACACAACGTTCCGTGCAAATGGCACCACACGCGCCATCTGGTTATTCTGTAATCTGTGCACATACCTAATTAAAGTCCAGTCTATGGGGGCAAATCTGGAATGACCCTAAATGACCTAAACATCTTTATTATTTGCAGTGCTGTTGGCTGTGTGGTATTCTACTTCATTCTTCCTGAAACTGAAGGCAAGAAACTCAACGAGATTGAAAACCACTTTGCGGGCATCCGAAAGCTCACCAATGGGGTTTCCCGTTCTAAGGTATGAAATTTCATATGCCAATTCAATTCAATTCAATTCATTTATTAATACCATGGGTTCACAAGAAACACTTAGGCCAGAGAGAATTAGTAAAGTTTTCCTAGCCGAGGTTCGACCACGGCGGCAAGTCTCTAAGGAAACAAGCCAGCGCGGATCATATTATAGAGCAAAAGTGCACTTTAGCACATAGCTATATGTCCCGCGGAGACTGTGACGCACACATGTGTGTGCAAACACAGGTGCAGGTAGGTACTCTCAACTTCCTCGGTCTCGAAATCCGCCCGTTCCAGAATTACTTTATTATATATAAGTATTGATAAGGCGGTCTAGGTTGACCTTAAAAATCGCATTTATCGTATTTGGGTATTGCATAGCCGGTAGGCATACCTTGAGCCTTACGCCGTTTGTGCACCGCCGCCGTTAACAAATTGTCACCGATAACGATATTATTTCAGGCCGATCGTTTGTCCACCGCCACCGGGACGTCACCGATAGCGAGTTTAAAATGATGTGACGGCGCGGCGATCGAGTGTGTCCACCGTGACGATCTCGGTGGTTCACTTTGTTTCAGCTGTCGTGCTTATAAGTCAACGATACATCACTCACAGGACCGTTTTACTTACATACTTCACGACAAGTTGCGGTAGCATGACGAGAACTATCGATGTTTGCACGATAGTCGCGACGATAACCTAGCCGATGACAGAGAACCATACGAGTAACGATCATCGCCGATAGTTAAGAGGAGCCTTTAAACAAAAAATCGGTCCGTCAATCTCAGACCGAGTTCTACAGTCGCGCCGAACTACTCATATCTTCGGTGGACGGATGACGGCGCTTGGGTGACAGGCGTGCGGTGGACAGGCGGCCATAGTAAAAGCACGTAAATGTATGTATCGCTACTACGTCGCCGTCATCTTAGTATCGGTGACGTTTCGTCGGCGGTGGACAAACTGTGATAACTCAATAGACACGTCACCCAAGTTTCGAAAGAACAGGAATACCTATTTATAGAAAAATGGGGCACTACGGGCCCTGTATAGTGTTAGCGACCTGACCCTGACATCCTTTAGTAACTAATTATAATATTTTATTTCCGGCACCGACTTTTTTCTTCTTCTCTGTCGGTTCTTCGTTGCTGAACGTTGTGCTCGTCCAAAAAGTTTTTACGGAGACGCTGATGAACCGCTTCCTCGCCACTCTGTCTTCGGCATGTCTCAGGGCTGCAGACAAAACAGAGTCCCGTTATTGCCTTAATTAGGTCAGTCCAACGGGTTGCTGAGCTGAGCATCCTCTTGGTCTTTTCCCCTGTACCTGGACTAGTATAACCAGTTTTTCACATTCTCTGGTTGCATTCGGGCGATGTCAATAGTTCTAATTCAGCAATTCCATAGAATTAGGCTCGGGTTGGGGCGGGAAATAAAGAATTGCTCAATAAAGTGCGATAATCCAGCTTGTAATTTTGTTACAGAGACGACCGAAGCACGATGTTTCAAGTATGCAAGACCTGAAAGGAACCAACAACATGTCGTATGAAGACGATGTGAAATAGCACCCTTTCGAGCGGAGACCACCCCATGCAACGCACTAGCGCTACCAAAAGATAAACTCCATACTTATAAATAAATTAACCTTAGAAGTCGATATCAGGATGCCTCATAGTAGAGGCTCCGATTTAGGGACGACATTAACCCATCTGTTTCTTGCATTAAAAGTATTTTATATCAAATTTAGTTTGTACTAGCTGTACCCGCGACTTCGTTCGTGATTGCCATACCTGCCGACTAATAAGTTCACATTTAACCACAGTTTCTCTCATATTATGAAACGCCTTGCAAAAAAAAACTTCGATGCGCAGAATTAGACCTTTTACTTTCTACTGATTTCCTACTTTCGAGTCTATCCCTTTTAAATTTCCAGATTCTAGGTCTAGGGACCCTATAGGTTTTGTGTGCATGCGATTCCCTTGGAAATTTAAAATATTCAGACATAAACGGCGTATCTTTTGATTGCGTTGACTTAGAAGTTTTATTTATATCGAGGCTCCAAGAGGTTACGGGCTTGAGTATTTGATGTTAATTTCAACTCGATACCGAAAAGGGGGTTGACGACAAAGTGATCCTATAAGGGTTCCTTTTTTCCTTTTATGGTACGGAACCCTAAAAGTGACGTGATTTCCTATTTTTAAGTAACGTTTTAATGCATTTTTACCATTGTAATTTGCTTTTAGCCCTATCCTAGAGTAATCAGCGTTAAAAATTTTTTTTTGGTTGGCCTATTCTACGATATTAACTTTGTTTCTAAATTTATGAATGCTATACCTAGTTAAAAGTTTATATTTATTTTTGATGTTGTGACTTCTGATTATTTATTTATTAAAATTACTTACTTTATTATAAATGATTTTATTACATTGATCAACGATTTTTTATTTAATAAACAGTTTTTTACTCCAAAATATTTACTTTTTCTGATATAATCACTAAGGCACAGTTCCTCAGTGCATAGTTTAAGACCATAGTTTACCAAACGGTTATGAGAGTTATTACCAAGTATAGATACAGCCGAACCAGAATCAAGTAAACCGTACAGTGAGAGTTCACCGATACGAACCCTGACGTAAGGACGAAGATCACCACTCGGCTCAGAATTGAGGATTGCGGAAACAGAATAATTAGAAAAGAAACTTCTAAGATACGAGATCCAATCATTCCAATCCGAGTCTTTCAAATGATCAGATTTCTGTTTTTCGCAATCCTTCACTAGTTTTTTGGTGGTGCTTTACAGCCTTTCGGGCAGTCTGGGGTCTTAACGCCTTTTTCACAACAACGGAAGCAGAAGATCGTGCGCTCCGCTGTACAATCTCTCATTGAGTGTTCATAGCTTTTACAACGGTAACAGAAAACCCTAGCAATGCCAGCCGAGTGATTAGTACTATCAGATTCCTGAGGCTGGCGAGGCTTAGAATTACCTGCGCCAGTATTACAAGAATACCGCGGCCTGTAAAAACTACCATATTTTGGCCTATCGTTATTACTGGCAGCCTCCTTTCGTTTGCAGTAGGCAAACTCTGGGGCCAAAGTACCGAAGCTTGCAGCCGGGGGCTCTTTAAAGTTATCAGCACGAGTTTTAATGCGCTCATAATTCCGACATACCACCTTCAGCGCATCGACCGTTGCTATCACACTAGCGGCGATGATAGCAGAAAAACAAGGGCGAATGTTATGCAAAAGAATTTCCAGTTTCTCTTCTTCGCACAAAGGCTGATTCAAACAACTAAACATTCCCTCCATAATAGCGAAATAAACCACAACGCTCTCAGTCTCGCCCTGAGTCCGACTACGGATTTCAGCAGCCATCTTGTAGTCGAAGTCAGGTACGTCAAAGTCCTCCTTCAAGCAAACTAACAGTAAGTAGGATCATGGGTCTCTTCAAGCCGAGAGCGACTAAATGTTAACCTTCGTAATTAATCGGTACATCGGCCCGGTCACTTTTCAACAGGGGAAATTGTGGTCCAACGAAGGTCTATGCGTTTATAAAACGACTCTTATTCAGCCATTCCATTACTTATATGCCATTGCATGTTATGAGAGGTTTAGAATGAAGAGGGATTGTCATCTACTTGCACTCCGTGACACTTTCGCAAAAATTAAGCTGAACCTGATATAGAATCTTTGTATTAAAAAAAATCAACATCTTCAGAAGAATATATTTCATAACGGACAACTGTAACGGGTTCGTCGTAGTAGATTTTTTTTTGTCCTCATGAAAATAGCTATCCAACAACGTATGACTAGTCTTAATTGGATATAGTACCAAAACGGGCCCAAAACGCCCTCACCTATTCAGCTCAACAGCCTGTATTGGTAAACAAAAAAAAATTGTATGTTTTTTTTTTTTCATTTATTATTCCTAAAACGCCCATCCTCCATAAATGTTTAAAAAATAATTGTTAATTTGTGACATGTTTATAAGTAGGTAAGGTTAGGTTAGTTTCGTACTAGGTACCTACTCCTTTTAACCGACTTCAAAAAAAGGAGGCAGTTCCATGTTTACCATGTATGTAAGTTTTCATCTTTGACTTTTTATGTAAAGTTGAAAATTACAATCAGATACTAGAAATAAATTAGGACTAGTATTTACATTTCTGAATTTAATTTCTGAAGATTGACGTCAAAAACGCCATCAATTCTGTAGACAAGGGCGCCTCGCTAAAAAAAATTAAAGACAAAATTCCAGAAATTTAATCTTTTCTTTGGCAATGTTACGATTCACCGTCACAATTAATTTAAAGGAACAAAGTCATTTCGTCCGCTGTTGGCTGTCAGCAGGGTCACCCTCTTGGTTCGGCCATATTTAGCCTTGCCATCCAACCAATCATTCAACGTCTCCAATCCAAGCTCAATGAATTTAGTATACCTAATTGTATTTGAATGATGGAACAAGGGGGTGCATTTCGAAATTTATAAGTTTCGTAAATTCTAACTTCATAGCCCTTTTCTCCATTTTTTCAAGTTCGAACTTGGTGGCCATAAATTCGAATATTTTAGTTTCTATGATTTACCTTTCTGGATTCCGGCATAAAAATATCTTATGTAAGGACAAAATATACTTTTTCTTGCACTTCGTAGCACGTGCTACGATGGACCGCCGCCGTAGCATGTAAAAGATTTCAACGCGCACCCTTCTAGCACTTTTCTACCCCACACTCAACTACTCATAGCTACGAAACTAATACATCTGATGAGTTGGGGTTTTCAGAATGATGATGGAAAGGAAAGGGGAAGATGAGATTTCTCAGAAATAAGATCCGTCAAGTGCGAGTATAACTCGCGCGCCGCGGGTTTTGAACGTTTGTCAACAAATATGTACCAAAAGTACCGGTTAGCGACTTCGTAATTTAACGAATACCTACCTAAAATCGTAGGTACCAACCTACATTTCAAATGGATCTCTTTGCATGGTTCGGTTAAAGTGGGTAATAATAAATTTTTCGACTTTACACCTTTCATTTGATATCCCACTCGGTGGGGTAGCCTCCCTTTTGAAAATTATTCCTTTTAGACCATTTTTCAAAAAGTGTTCTTTTTACAAAGTTCTCTATATTTTTCCTGTAAAATATAGATCCGTATCTATAAACGCTCCATACATTTTATATGGATTGCTCTGCAATCTTCGGAGATAGGAGGGGGGGGGGGGGTATTTTTGGACTTATTTCGAAATATTTTAAAAAGTATGACACCTAAAAAAAATTCAAAAACTATTTTGAAATGTACAAACTGATACCTTTCATTTGATACCCCATATGATCCTGTAGGTATCTTTTAAAATTTCAGCATCACAATTTATATGGAAAATATTCATTTTCATTTTTCATTTATTGTCATTTATTTTTCTTTAAATCTGTACAGGCGCATGAAATGTATTATTATTTTAAATTTCAAGTTAATAGCTGCAGTAATTGCTCAGTTATTAAGTAGTAAGGTTTATTATTTACGAATCTGGTACACATGTACCAGATTCGTAAATAATAAACCTTACTTCAAAGTTGCTATATTTACCGAGATTATTATTTTTAATAGTTAATAATTGAAAAACGCAGATTTTCTGAAGGATAAGATGATTCGTAACGAAACTAATACATCCGACAGTGAATAATAGTTATATCGATATAGCTCAAAGAATTAGCAAGCATAAGGGGCAGTGGGCCGGCCATATCTCGCGAAGAATCGCTAGGGTAAAAGTTCTTGAGTTGAGACCATGACTCGGCAAACGTGTGTAGGACGCCCTCCGGCCTGAGACCAGGTGGGATGACGACCTGCGAAAGATTGCAGGCAGATGCTGCTGGATGCGGCAAGTTGATGACAGGGCGCTATGGCGCTTATTCGAGGAGGCCTATGTCCAGCAGTGGACTAATATTTGCTGACGATGATGATGAATTGTAAAAACAATAATATTATGCTTAAAATGAAAAAATACATATATTTTTAGGCACCTTTTAAGAGACTTTAATAGTATGTGTAACAAAACTCGAATATAAACTCGAATAAAGTTTCAAGGTAGGGTTACTCAAAACGGACAACGGACCAGGACTAGCGCCAAGATTATTCATATTCTACAGAAAAATAGCTTTCCAACGATATATCATTCATTTCGATACGTAAAATTATTTATCTACAGTCCATGGAACAACATACCTTCCTATATCGATTCTAGAATCCAAGATATTTTTTGTCAACAAAGACATTCACAAACAAATAGAACGTCAAGTGCGATTCAGAATCGCGCTCTTAGGGTTTCGTAAGACCTTGTGTTTTGCCAAATTATCATGATTCTAGGTCAACGGTAAGTAGATATAGTTACCCTGTAGGTTTTGGTCCATGGAGAGAATATTTTTTTTGGTTTTTGTAAACATACTACATATTATAGTTTCTGTTTTATATTTCTGTATTATATTCTGTATCTGTATTTTCCCTTTATTTGTCTTACAAGACCTTGCTTATTACTAAGTTTTATGATTATAGTTCAACGGGAAATACCCTATAGGTTTTATTCTATAGCAAGAATCAAAAGTATTTTTTTGTATATAAACTAATCTACTGTTTTCGGATTTTTCCCTTACTTGTGCTATAAGGCCTTGCTTTTTGCCAAATTTCATAATTCTAGGTCTACGGGAAGTACCCTGTAGATTTTGGTCCATGGCGAGTATTAAAAGTATTTTTTTTGTGAATAAATTACAAATTTATGGTTTTGGATTTTCCCTTTACTTGTGCTATAAGACCTTGCTGCTCATCAAATTTCATGATTCTAGGTCTACGGGACCCTATAGGTCTTGTGTGTCTGTGATTCCCTTGGAAATTTCAAAATATTCGGACAAAAACAACTGTAACTTTTGAGTGCGTTGACTTAGAAGTTTTATCTATATCGCAGCTCCAAGAGTTTACGGATTTGAGTATTTGACATTAATTTCAACTCAATACGTCCACGCGTTCCTGAGAAAAGGGGGTTGACAGAAGAACAAACAGACAGACAGACAGACGGACAACAAAGTGATCCTATAAGGTTTTCTATTTTCCTTTTGAGGTACGGAACCCTAAAAACTAACAAAAACTGACTGATAACAATAACTGAAAACATCAAAGTATCAGCAAGATACCTACCTAATTTCTAAAAACAAAAACAAACTAACAACGCACCTAATTGGACAAAAATTTATCCCATTCAAAAACGGGTAAGAGACGAAATAATGGTTTTAGAACCTAAAATAGTTAATAGGTATTATATCGATACTTTTCACTAAAATTTCTTGGGTTTTGTAACTCCTTTGTTTACAAAAAATATCTAGGATTTAAGAACGTTGTATATTGTAGCGTTTTTAATGTTATAATTATTTATAGCTGCGCTAACAAGGAAACTTACACAAAGAATAGAAAAACAAATTAGAACTATACCTATAATATTTACTGTATTTAGAAATGAAACAGTTGAGCTGACTGCAGACTGTTGCAAACAATCTAGAGGTAGCCACCAGGTCCATATAAATCGGAAGTACTTACCTATTATTGGTTTGGTGATATCTTCGTTCAAATGGATGTTTGCCATAGGCTTGCTGACGTTTCGGACACAATATTTTGGGACAATTTGTCCGTTATGCTTAAGACACTTTTAATTTTAATTGATTTATTTACTGAGGCTTTGGACACCGTCAAAATATTGAAGCTGTTTTGTACAGTTAGTTAGAAAGTTTAAAAAAACTGTATATAACGTTTTATTGATAAAAAGAGCGTTACATATCTAAATTGATTATTTTAGGATAGGTCATAGCGGCACTCTTCACAATTACAGTATTTGTTTAACCGCATTTATTTATATAAAAGGAACGCCAACAGCGTATAAAGCATTCATAAACGTACATAATCAATGATGTTAAATATTAAATCTCATGAGTTATACCATATTTATACTTATTTAAGCAGGTTCTTCTAATATATATATATATATGCTAACTAGCGGCCGAAATATATTTTTAAAACATTATGTTATAGATATAGCCTCTGTTACTTTTTATATTATTGGATTAGAATGCTCCATTAGCCCTTAATTTTTGTTACCTAGGGTCTTCAAAACTGAACAGATCTAGATGAAATTGGGCGTAGGTACGTTTAGAGGAAACCCTAACTTACATAATAGGCTACTTGTTATAGGTACCGATACGCGTGCGAAACCGCGGCCAGAAGCCATTACTTAATAAATAACTAATTGACGTTGTAACGATGCACATCCAGGAACCCACGACCTCCGTTTAGAAAGATAGCATAAACCGCGCGGGCAAGACGGCATTGAAAATAAGCGCATTTGTCTGGTCTAGTAGGTACAAAGGAAGGAGGAGATCGGACTGAACTGAATAAGCTCATAGTATAGTGTGAAGTGCGCGCGAGGCGAGGCGCGCGCTTTTTGCTCGCGACGACGATCGGAGAGCCCACAACACAACACAAGTTGTACGTGGACCGCGACCACGCAACGGCACGGCCGGCACTGCTGCTATATCCTTTGTATTTTATTCTCTTCGTAGCCTTTCAACCTCCCGGTCGTCTATCCTTTTGTAACGCTCGACGTTTTTTGGAGCCCGTTCATCTTGGTCGTATTATGCCAATATGATAGTGGAAAGTTATTCACACTTCGACCGGCCGATAGACCTGTTGTTTTGTTTTGTTGAAGTGTCGTAAATAAGGACTTTTTTAATTGTAGAATACGGTTTGTTAAATCAGGCATTATGTTTGTCTATGAGTTGGTGTTCTGTATATTATTTCTCAATAAAATTTGGTATGCAGATGGCAACGCTCCCCATGTTAAGGTAAGTTTTTCTTTTGTATTAAAACGTAAGCATTAATCTAATAAAATCACCTATTTACAGATTATATAATAAGTCGTATTTGTTAAAACAACTGATTATTTTTATTATATATTATTATATTTAAACAGCTACTTATAGGATAGCAAATTTTTATGTGCTTAGTTAGTTTCATAATTTGTCAAAATTATATGTAGTACCTAAGTACTTATATAATTTATTTTAGAGGTAGTTTATTTAGTGCCTGCAAGTTTCACTGCACATCACGGCTATGACACCAGCACATCATGACATCTGATAGAAGTCCGGCAACCTGCATCCTGCAGCTTATGTTAAAATGGGGAGTACGCACATCAAGGATTGTTTTTAGGTTTCCACTTCTTTCTTTATAAAAAAAATTCTATCTATATATGTTTTTCTATCTATGTATGTATTGTATTAAATATATCAGTTATCTAGTACCCATAACACAAGCTTTGAGTAACTTACTTTGGGGCTAGATGGTGCTGTGTGGATTGTCCAGCATTATTTATTTATTATTTATATATTTATAACTAGCTTCTGCCCACGGCTTCGCATGCGTATTTTGGTGTAAAAAGTAGCCTATTGTTTAAGTCAGGCTACGTTCTAAGTTTATGCCAAATTTCATCATTATCTGTTCAGTAGTTTTGGAGATCCTAGGTTACAAAAATGTCACATTTCACTAACATTCGCATTTATTATATTTGTAGGATTATTTTAATAAGCTTACTTGCGCTGTAGATTCAAAAATAATCTTGCTCGTACTGAATCATCACGGCCGAAACTGAATCATCATTTCGTAAGGCCTATATAAATCTACGAATTATGGTTAATGTTATTGCGGTAGAGTAGCCCTGACGGAAACTGAATTCGTTATATATTATTCTTAAGAACTTACTTAACGCCTTCACTGCTAAGCCCCGGCAGTGGGCACCGCAGGGGCGCTCCGTCGTCGCCGCGCCTCCGCCGCGCTGCCAGATGACAACGAGCTATACATGTGCGTCGTTTGCCATGAAAGTGTTAGCAGTCGTTAGTTTTCTCTTGTTGACATTATTCAGACAAAAGACAAAACACTGCTTCTCAACTGCCAAATTTAACGATGTGATTTCCCGAGCCAGCTCAGCACATCGGGGAGTGAGGCATGTGCGGCGCGCGTCGCCACCTGCGAGGCCAACCCCGGCAGCGGCAGACGACCAGTCTGCGGCTCCGACGGACGCACCTACTCGTCTCGCTGCCAGTTGCTGAAGCTGCAGTGCTCTGGGGACCCAGTGGTGGTTGCTAGGAAAGGGGCTTGTGATGGTAAGTGAATCGAACCTTCTTTTAATTCTCTCTCTTAGGTGCACGCCACAGACTCTTGAGGCATCTAAAGCACAAGTCGAAGCCACTGCAGTATCACCATTTATTCGTGATAAAACTAGCATAGAATAATGTTATTCCAAGTCTAAAACTATATCATTCCGAAACAGTCCGACACGATCAGTAGTTTAAGCGTGAAAATGTAACATCCATCCAAGCCTCCACTTTAAGGTTAGTATGATTGAAGCGAAGATTTCAACTGAATTTCCCTTTGCCCACAGAAGACCAGTCATCCTGTCTGACGTCACTGCGGTACGCACTCAATGATCGTAACGGCAAGAGATCCACGTACATCCCTCGATGCCGCAACGACGGGACGTACGCGGCCGTGCAATGTGCCGCCGGGGGCAAAGCCTCGGGCTGCTGGTGTGTTACGCCGGACGGCAAGCCACTGCCGGATACAGCAACTACCAACGGCAGGCCTGACTGCACGAGAACTGGTGAGTTGTCTCATAGCTTGAATCTCCTGCAGTAGGAGCTACTTGTACTCATAAGTGACATGGCTCGGGCTCGGCAGCGTTTTAACCAAAGCTAAAGCAATCAGCAGCCTAGAGACGAATAAACTGGAGAAGATTACTCTTTGTTCTCTTCCATACTCCTGTTTTTAATACTTCGTGAAGGTTTCTCTTTGTCACGGCTTGCGCTGTGCTATAGGATGAGGCAGCTCGTCTTGAAAATATCTAAGCCTGAACTGGCCAACCTCTAGTTCTAAGTCAGCCCTAAAATGAACAGATTTAATGGTCTAGTCAGCAGTTTCCCTGGCAACAGATTTCTTGGGTCATGCACACCATTATACGCGCGGACTATCGTAATAACTACGCCGGCGCCGTCGACACTTGACACCACACCACTGTAACTGCAAGGTTTTACGATTGCCAGTGATTTATGTTACTTCGCGTAAAAGATCAGCTCAAAGTTCAAGAGGTCTCTTCGTGTAGGTTCCTATGCTGTTTTATGTATAAAGATATTGTTGCTCGTAAACCAAGACATTGATTTAGGATGCTATATGCACGAGAACTATAAAAAGTACCTGCAGACTATTCCTATGGGAAGTAGGTAACGGAAACAAATTAATGAGCTTAGCCACAGATAACTTCGGTTTAGCGTCGAATGCTACTGATAAAGATCTATCAATCAAGAGAGTGAATCATCAATTAATACATACTATAGAGATGATTGTAGGTGGATAATCGAAGACGCAAACATCAGGTCGAAAGTTAAACTCGGGACTTAGGAAAGAATGATGCCATTTTATAAATGAACAACATTCATGTGTTAAGGTTGAATGATCGCGTCAAGTCTAATAAGTTGAACGCTTCCAATAATTTACTTATCAATGTTTTGATAATCGATTCAAAACATCTGCTCTCATGAAAGGCGTCTTGTTTAGAAAATTCAAAATACTTCACGCACTTTGTAAACAATGTTTCAGACGAAAGCAGATGTTTACTTGCGTTGAAATAGAACGACTTTCAGAGCTACCTAGTCGTTTTTAATGTGGTTCTGTTAGCAGAGCTTTGGTAGGTTAGATAAGCTTCTAGTAGGTTGGTTCTTAGATCAGGCCACCTGGTTTTATTTTATTTACGTATTACAAATATTACAATTAACATTGGCGTGCACAAGTTTCTCTGTGGCAGCTATAGCTAGGTTATATATAGATTCGGAAATTTCCAGGATTCTGTTTATTTTCGAGACAATTTCCAAGAAGTGTTTTGACGTGCTTTCCACATTTTCCCATGCAAACGGCGCCAATGTTTTGTTTAGTGTCTTTCACTAGAAAATATTTCAACCGGATTGTTTACCCTATCTAAGGATTGATTCCAGAGTAAATTGTTGATAGATTTAGATTTTAGATTAGCCATAGTAGCCATTACAGTGGTATTACTAACCAATGATATCGAAATGCTGTACCTACACCGTCAGTCCTTAGACAGGGAGAGATCTGTTTTTTGGAAAGCTTTAAAATCTCAACTGTGTAGATTTTTTCAAAAGGCAAGGCTTATCGAAACATTCTGCCACATCCATTACTTGCAATGGTTTCTGTTTAAATGAACCCATGTAAGACAATAAGACGAATCTGAGGTGCCTGAGTGAACTCCTCAAACAAACTTCTTTGATTTTAACTAGCGTCTTCCATACAATGTCATGACGTGGATGAGGGCATATAGAAACTTTTTGAAATATGCACATTCCTATTTTTTGCATAGAAGTGAGGTATGATCACTATTTACCTCTATGGTTAGCTAGAACTAACCATGGCCCACCCACGCATAGATGCCTGGGTCCGTGCACCCTCGTATGGCAGGAGTACATTGCAGAGGGTCAGGTCACAGCCCATCTCAGGAAGCAGGCAATCATCGCCCGTTCACTAAGCAGTTGGCTATTATCGAATTGACGACATTGTGGGCTGCCTACTGCGTTACTGATTGATCTAGCTGGGGGATCAGAAAGCCATGATAATAAGCAGCAAAACAACGTGCTAACCTGAGTTTCTGTTTACAGTTGTATGACTTATCTAGTTAGCTTCTGCGAGACGATCTATCAACCCTTTGGTCTTGTTCTTTTCGATATTTAGCTATCACGAAGAAAAGAACGAAATCATGAACAATGCAAGGGAACTAATCGATGGCAGTGAATTTGATCAATTACATGAACGTCTCATTTATATTCAATTAATTTGCTCAGCGAAAGTAATAATGGCGTGCAAAAATGTAAACTCACTTACACGCGATTCTGTATAATCGAGACTCAGGTCTATAGGTCAGTTATAGGCCATACTTACGTAATCTGTATTTCAAACTCTAAGACAGCGTCAATCGGGATCAGACAACGGATCGGACAACGTCTGTTATTCGCCTAATCGTCAACTTCCTCAATGCACCTTGCACCGTCCTCTAAAACAGAATACAATCTGCATCTCATTTAGGGCGATACCTCACTAAGCTGCGTGTGTAGAATATTCGGCAGGTTTCACACCTGGGGCTCTTTTCTGCTTATACTAATGAATGCACTATAATGACAATGGTACCTTATCGTCACAGAATTACACATTTTGGCATTAAACCTTGATTGAAAGAAACTACAGTCATGGAAGAAACCACAACCATTCTATCAATGTCTCTGTGAAAATAGCACCGCACGCACTATTTAGAGTTTCTTTCATCTATGCATTCTACGTGACGGTTCTGCGACGATACCATTGTCATAGTAAAGCGATTGGTTAGTATAATTGGGCCCCTTGTCAATGGAAATCGTTGTCCGATCGCCAGTTCCAATTCGTAAAATTTCGAAATGATTACAACCCCAACGATCAAGACAAACGACTTTATTTATTCACCATGATGAATTTCATGATGTTCTCTATACGCGGTAACTCGAATTTCGTTTTATTAAAGACTTCACGCAGACACTAGGCACTCGATCGGTCTCACTGGCTAGTCTCTAGGCCTGTCATCTTAGTGTGACTAAACGTCGCTTCTACCATGTTGGAGAGCTGTCGCCTTGATTCTTCGATACCATCGAGTCATTCAATAAACGCGCGAGTAAAGAAGCCGCCAAACGATGCAGGTAGATCGCATGATAAGATAATGGCTTATTCAATTCATTGATGCTGTGGAACCGCGTTTCCTTTTGGTTTCGGGGCCAATGACGCGACTGGTTTTAAAATTCAATTAAGGATTGGTATAAAATAAACGGACCGATCAGCCAACGGTTAAGGTATATATATATCACTTGATCTCAATCGTCTTTTCGTAAAGTAGTTATGAGTAAGATTGTTAACCAAATGCAGATTTTGAACGCCGGAAACCCAAAAAATTCGTTAGGATTAAAATATGCAGACATGAGATTCATGTAGGTTTAGATATGACTCATTATTTTCAAGCTAAGATTTAGTTTAAAAATAAACTCAGGTAAAGCGTGAGACGTTAACAAAGCTGTTGTGACAGGATCCTTCGTTTAATTCTATCAAAAAAATGCTAATCGGGGTATTTATATTAACATGTTTGAATAGATATCACACTAATATTATAAATGCGAAAATTTGGGTGTTTAGATGTATGGATTGATATATGGAGGATGGATGAATGTTTGTTACCTTTTCACGCCTAAATGAGTGAACCGATCGAGCTGAAATTTTGCTTATATGTAGCTCTAAGCCTGGAATCAAACATGAGCATACTTTTTATCCCACAAAACAGTTCTTATGGGATAGAAAAAACCCTTAAACGTTTCCATAGAAACAACGAGTGCGAAGCCACGGGCAGAAACTAGTACTTAATTACATACAGGTAACTCGAACAAAATATAATTTTTTTTACCGAATTGACTTTGATCTTTTAAATTAAAAGAGATCGTATCAGTGTATAAGGTTCTCTGACAGTCAAATTTAATTCAGGTAGGTACTCATTCACCGCACATGATGGTATAAAATTGCTGGCAAAAATAAGTCTTAGTTACTCAGTCATGAGTTAATGTGGACACAAGGAAAGCTTTTAGTAAAGCACGATTCACACGCACACTTAGCTCATTTACTTGTCCATTACCATACCAACACATGTATCGCATAACCACTGGCTTCTGACTGTATAAATCACATTACATATTTAAAAGCCAAGCATCATCAATTTCTCGGTAAAAGCTAGTACGAATACAGTCACTTTTTGGTATTTTATAGAAAACCCTCTAGTTTTCCATGTCTTCAACAGTTTGGACTGAATATCAGTAAAAGCTTTCCTTCAGTAATTTTATACAACATCAGCTCTTCCCATCTTATGCTGCGAGATTTTTTTATATGGCTCGTTAGAATCATTATGTTCCGTATAAACTCATCCAAATAAGGAAATCAATAGGAATTAATAACCTGTTGCTACAAACGATATTGAAATATCGAAAGCATTCGCTCGAAATTTCCCTAACTAAGGTACTTAGCATTCCATAAAGGCAGGGCTGCCATAAATGTCTTGAATACGTGAATACTGAGGGTAAAAGGGGTGTCAAGTCAACTGAGTAATTAAACTTTGGTCCAATTTCATCGTTCGCTGCCAAAAATTATGTTAACAAATTTTAAGGTTTACCTCTACTATTTTATTAACTTTGTAGTATTGATAGTATTGATCGTGTTCAATTGCAACGATGAAATTGGACCATTAGTAAATTTCGCATTTAAGTTGGCTCAATATCCAGCGGAAAGGTTTTCTAGCAAGACTTTTACGCGAAAGAAATGGGCAGATTGTAAACATGCGAATCATTTATAAGAATTTTATGTGTTACTTACTGGTCCCACTCGTTATTTGATTTATTGTGAACTGGTCATGAACTGGTTGGTCCTTAAGATTTTACGTTGACCTCATAAAAGGAAAGCAAGCTAATGAGAAAAATATTTGTTTGTTTCTAAAATACTGAAGAAATAGCAACCAGGACGCTCTAGATTGGATTCGGGATATATGGCAATGGCAACCCTACCTACCACCTACCTACCTACAAGGTGCATTCGTATCGCGTCTTGTCTCGAATCCAAACAAGTTAGCTGTATGAAACCCGACCGTGAGCGGTAAGTGGGAATATGAAATGACGCCATAAACCATAAAAGTAAAAACTTCTCGGAGTACGTTCACGACTAGTCGGTTAATATCGAATCTGCACTTCGGTACCATTGTAGTTCTAATAGGAACGAGTTTATGCAGCCATACTCGCGTTCTGTCGATCACGACACGACACTAGGGACTTTGTAGATAGGTATTTTTTGTAGCGCTTGCAACATGCTCATGATGGCGCGTGATCATTTAGCGTCATGTACTTAAACAATTAATTTAACGTCTCCCTTTAATAAGCCAATTTAAAAGAGGCGTTAATGTAAGTTGCATCGGATGACTAAGTGAGAAATTATCAGAGGCATGCTCGTGTCGACTAATTGAATGCCGTCGCCGGCGGATGGAGCGTTTGTCGTGTCTCACTGGATAATACATGATTTATGTCCATAACTTCATTAAAAGGCCTTATTCGTTTTATTTGCCAATTACTAATCCAGTCTCTTCCATTACATACGATCGGCGGCGGCGCCTGGACGCTGTCAATAATTAATTTATAGCCACTCACGCTGACCCCGTTGCGTTTACGAGGAATTACAAACTTTAACTGCTTGCTTATTGACTTAAACCATTATCTCTGAAACTGCACAAGACATGCAAATAAGTGCAATGGACTTGTAGGCACAGTTCCAGATTCTGCAGAGTGTAATGCGCCAGTTTATCCTGCTTTATTGCATGAGAGAGTGCTTGATTCTATTCTTTGGAATCGAACCGAATCACGCTGGTTATTGTAAAACCGAGACGGTTTAAGTGGTGTTCTAAGAAACAGCGTCCATGTCAGACTGCTCGACGCCGCCGCAGCACAATGGGCCCACCTTTTTTGTCTGTCAAAGGCACAGAGAACCCGTCTTGGCCATGAGATGATAGAAAAAATGCTCCAGACATCATTTGGAAGTGTGTTCGGTTTTGCGCCTTTGATGTTTTATATTTAGATACTACCTGCTTGCAGCTTAATGAAGTCGTTAACAAAGAGTTAAAAAGAATGGAGCGATTAAGCGTAGTTGGCTACTTAAATATAACAGCTAATAGGATCTTCTAGCAATCTCCAAGAATACAAAACACTGTCCTAAAGAGTACCGATAACATATTTTTTTTGTAGGTACTTACCTAATTATTTGGTTTCTCCTAATTTACAGTGCGGTTTCGTAAAAGACCTCCATAATATGAATTGATGTAGCCACCTAGCCACAGAAGAAAAATACGTACTAAATTAAATAGTACCATGTGCCACTGAGCAGTTGGTGGGTTTCCTGTTTGTTTATTCGAAGGAATCACGCAAAACAATCGTGCCCATTTGTTACTATTAAAGAACGTAATCAAGGAATTCAATCGAGGACGAAAGACCTAGCTCTTTCATTAAGCAAAGAACCGTAGGTGGTACCTATGCACTTGTTCCTATTTTAACGCTCTTCGGGTATTTCCTTTGTCTAATTGTCCACTCGCATTGCAATGTTTTGTACTTATTTGTGGTGGGCGCCGAAGTGTCTACGGCCACCTCGCATCGACCAAACCTGTCATGTGTTTTTTTTTTTATATTTTTACAACACTGAGGTGTGCGTGTTAAGAGTTTAATATCGACTCGGCTGATCGAACTCGGTTGATCGAAATTATTTTGACTTAGCGAAAAGTGAAATATGAACCTTCTAAAGCTGTAGGTATGTAAATGGTGCTTTGTATGAATAACTTTGAAATAGAAATGAGAATAATGCATGTATCTAGCGACAAATAACCGAGCACCTTATTTATTTATTACCTTTATTTATTTATTTATTTTTATTTACCTCTAAAGCACAAAACTTTTCAACTAAGTACATTCTCGCACATATCGACCGCTAATTTTATATCGGTACCAAAGCTCCGCATCACTTCTATGATCGCATCAATAAACGCTTAGTTTATTGCCACGATTAGGCAATCCATCGATTTCAAGCAGTAGGTATTTATTAAAACAATTAGAAAGACTGCATGATTTGTTACCGGTTTTCGTGGTCTAATGACGTAGGTAATCTCTGCCGGCCACCGGGACCGGTTAGGTAGTCGGATCTTACCCCTCTTAAGACCCAATACACACAATAAATCACATCGATACTCACCAGCACAAACTTACACACACAAGGACGGGACCGTTTAAAATAAATTATATAGTATGTCTGAGCGATAATATGCATTTTGCCACAGGTGATAATGGAACACCTGTTGAACTCTTTTTACCAATTATATACTGCTTCATTTGTGGTTTAGATTGTAACGCTGGTAATGGGTTTGTATTTTACACGCAGTAGATAATTTCGAATATTATTTTATTTAATCGAAAAAGGTCTATAAAAATCGACCTTACCAGTTACGTACCATACCAGTTACCCTTCCCACGTATTGTGTACCGCAGTACCACAGGTAGGGTACCTAATTAAGAACAATGTTATGTATTTGAAATGACGTAAAAATAATGTCATTATTTTTACGTCATTTCAAATACCTATGTTTGGTTCCAATGCGATAATTACCTATAACCTAGGTAGGTAATAAAATAATACTACTAGGTATAAATATAGTTCTTAAATTAATATCGCCGGAATCCGTTATTTCACATTTTATTTTTGCTGCTAACAATAAAATTATGTCTGCTTTGTTATTAAGTAACTGTCTTGGAATTTTAATTTATCGAATTAATATTGTTACTAAACTTACGTATAGGAGCATCCTATTATTGTTCGGCTAAAAACATAAATTTCGTTTTAAATTGCAGGTAAATCCCATACTCGGCGGAGGTCTTCGGCTCGCGGTCAGAGGAACAAAAAAAGTAAAAACATTTTGCAATTTAATAACCTACTATTTTAATAATTAACATTCCTAATCGCCTTATAAGCCTTTGGGCTTGTAACAACAGGGTGGTTCACACTAATCCCTGTTTATTTTTTATTTTTTAAATATTGGTAACAAACGCATTGCCCGTTTTATAAAGGCCTTTAAGGTATTCACGTCCATAACTTTGCCAATAATTACAA
Source organism: Eupithecia subumbrata (assembly GCA_949316285.1). Taxonomy (NCBI): domain Eukaryota; kingdom Metazoa; phylum Arthropoda; class Insecta; order Lepidoptera; family Geometridae; genus Eupithecia; species Eupithecia subumbrata. The sequence continues at coordinate 16,161,106 of OX438642.1, forward strand.
TCTAGGCCTGTCTAGGTTTTATACTTGTGAAATCAATATCTCTACGAGATGAAGAACAGAAAGTTACGGTAGCCTGTTCTGTTCAGTTTTTAAGAAGTATAGTAATGTTTTATAGGGTGTTCTTTAATATCACTTTTTAAAAACAGCTCGTGCACACCAAACCCGCTGTTCAAAACATTCCGAACTATCCTGCGGCCAAGCGATTGTTTTATAACGTCTTGCATAAAAGTGATTCAAATTAAAACACTTGCCTGGAACGTGTCATTGTGAAAACTCGTTCAAAGGCTTTGATGAGTATTCTAATTTTAGAGCAGCGTGCCTCATCCTCAACAAACATGCCCGCCTATTGTAGGAATTATGGCATTTGAGGAGCTGACAAGGCGCATATTAAGGGAGGCCTATGTCCATTGTCCAGCATTGGACTAGCATCATGTGCTACAGTATCATGGGCTGAGTGATTTAGCCATATAACGATGTACGAAACCCTCGTTTAATGTAAGGGAACCGCTACCTCATAAATAATGTATAAACGCCTTTTTCGTAGGCTGCACCAGAGCGGACCGGGTTCTCTTCAACGGTAACCTGATCAAGATATTCACGGAGGAGTTTGATAGGACCAGAGCTGAACGAGACAATGGGAAATTGGAGCCCAGAGCAGTGGCCAATTGGAAGTTCCGAGAATTAGACCGGGACCGTAGCGATTCGCTGCAGAAGTCGGAGTACCGAGGTCTAAGGAGGCTGATAAAAAAGGTTAGTAAATCTACGGTGTTCCACCTATTATGATTTGCGTGAGAAGTCTTAATAAGATTTATGGTATTAACTAGTGTTCGACCGAACCTGGATTATCTGCCGAAACCGAAGCTGGCCTCGGTGCTAGTTTAGGCCGAAACCGAAACCGAACCTTTTTAAAAAGATTATGTAGGTGTGTATTGGTTTATAAAGTAGGATCAATAAAATTGTGGTTTTATTGCGTACTTGCCCGCGGGTTTGCATTATATATATTCAATATAAAAGAAAAAAGAAGCTCAGATATAGTGACATATTCCAAAATATGTAAACAACGAAATTTCCACAAAATCTAAAAATTTTAATATCGAGTTAACTCGATCTGTTTAGTGCTTATGGTCAAATAAACTATATTCACAAAGAAAAATTACAATCAACTATCAGAAATAAATTAGAACGCGTCTAGGGGATGCTTCCGACTGGTATTGATATGGATCAGTTGAGATACCTATACATTGCTTGCATCAGTCTGCAGTTAGCTCAATTGTTCCAAGTGCTTATTATACTTTTTACGCAGATCAGGTTCGGCCCATTTTTAGCCGAAACCGAAACTCAGCCACAGTTTTGGTTACTCAATTTCTTGACCGAACCTGGCCGAAACTGAAACCGAACCATTAGATCTAGGAAGAAAGTTATGAAAGAGAATCTTAATCAAGTCAAGCCCCTGAAAAACGTAACTCAATAACCTAGAGAATTTGTCAAAATCCTCCAAGTATCTACTTGTTGAGAATACTCACGGGATTGTAAGATTGCGTTTGATTGCAGATATTTATGTTTGTATGATGTATTTCTTCCTATTTTATGAGTCTTTTATAATTGCTAAAATTTGACTTTCCTTGATGGCGGCGTAATAGCGAAGAGTGAAGTTTTTTGAAGGTTTTTGAGTGAATGAATATTGAACGAAATGATCTGGTTCTTTTTTTACGTTCGGATATTTGTTTGCCCAAACACTACTTATTATGTCTAAATAATAAGTACGTAAATAATGACATAGGAGTGTTTTCAGGTTCATGCTTTGCTTGCGTGCATCTCGATCCTCGTGGGAGGCTAGCGTGTATGGTTCAATTGTCTTTGAGACACAGCAGCCGGTTTGCAATTGGACCTCGCTTGTGATAAGATAAACGTTGAGACGAAGATAAGATAGGAATTAGTTGGCCACTGTCTTGTCTACGTATCAAGGACTGATATGAATTTATAATTTCTTTAATATTATGCCCGGCCCTTTTCTGCTCTTAGGGGTATAGTCCTTGCGCGAGAGCTAGTCACCTCCTTTGCTTAAGGGGTTAAATTTCCAAAAAAACTAAACTTTAAACTTTCCTACGTATTATATTTTATTCCTAACATCTCACTACTTCCGATCCTCCCTTAGTGAGATAAAACTACTTGATGTTTCTTTATCAAACTCCAGGTGGTGAAGCCTAAGCGCTGTGCACGAGCCTGGGCCCGGGGCTGCGATGGCGATGGAGACGGTGAGATCGCTCGGGCCGAGTGGGTGGAGTGTCTACTCGCGAACCCTGAGCCGCCGGCACCGGACTGTGAGCACTTTTATACTTGACCAAATTTGCTTTGACATACTAAAACACTGCACTGTTTGACTTAGATTTGAACTGCACTCATCGAAAACTTAACAATGAATTTTGTTTGTTTTACTAAAACTCGAATAACGGTATTATCATTAATCCTTCACGTCGTTTCACAACATTTAAGAATAATACCTTCTTTAAGTTAACTAATTCTTAAAATTTAAATTATACGCGATTTTCATGATATTTTCAGCCTAGTTTTTAACCATGACGTCATGTTAAAAGGGACGTCTCTTTTATTTACTATCCCATTTAGGTTCGTCACATTTCGATATAGGTACCTAGGTGTATCATGTGTGCATGGGTACAACCATTTGTCATTGATGAAATAATTCTATTTCTATTTACCGTTTAGATAAAAATGCAAACGTGTGCGCAAACTTAATAATAATATATAGTCTCTCTCCGTTTCTTCATGTCGCTGAATGCAGACGACGACAGCGGACCGGATGTTGAGCCTGATTACAATGAGGAGGAGCCTCCGCCAGACCCTGGATCTTCAGGTAAAACACCTAGCTTAAGATTTCTGCTTTCTTAAGCAATAATGACCAGACCAATGAGTGGTCAGACCATTGGCTAGTAGGTACTGCTAGAGCAACTGGTAGTTTTCGTGCTGGGACCGTCGCTTATGCACGGAAGCTCAAGCAACAGAATGGACGTTTGAACGGCGAGACACCGATCGGTAGCGCACGCGACAGTCTCACTCAGCTATTGCTATTGTGCGGTCAGCAATAGTGAATTTTTCCCCAAAAAAATTCCAAGCGACGGAATGTGTTAAATCCAATGTATAGGATCCCTAATGAAGCTAAGCGGTGGACTCTACCGTTATGTTATGCCAAATACTTTTTCTTTTATGGTCAAGGGGATTGATATAGCTAAAACAATTACCTATCAAACTTAAGTGTCAATGGGCCGCCCTTATCTACCGTAGAACTACCAACCATTTCATGTTTTTGAGTGGAGTCAACGTAGCACGCCGCTCCTAGGCTATGTGGGATGGATGCCGATCTGCGAGAGACTGCACGCAAATGCTGGATGCAAGTTGAAGACGGGTGCCATGACGAACATTACGGGAGGCCTTTATCCAGCAGTGGCTAGCATTAGAGTCATTTACAACGGGTTATTTACCATGAATTGAGTTTAGAGGTTTCCAATATCAACTCGAATCATGGAAAATGTCCCGTGGTAGGTAAATGACTTTAGTGTTAATAACAAATATGGAATTAAAAGTTTTTTAGCTTCATTATATAAAAATGAAAGATTCAAATAGTTAGACAAGGCAATATTTCAAATAGCACGGTATCTAAATGTTTGGTTGATTATAAGGTATTGAAACATTCATTGACTCTTTCTTTGTAATAAACGTAGCCCTTTATTACCATCAATAGGTGCTAAACCCGTGTGTTTTACTCAGTGCTACCGGGCATCGTGAGGAACTCCTTCGCACCCGACGGATCCGACCCGGAGAACAGACGGGAGGACGAGGCCAACGATTGCCTTACTGACAGGCAGGCAGTTCTCGACGAACAAGTATGTAGATTACCTACCATTGTTGAAATTAAAAATGTATTTTTTATTGAAGTGAAAACGTCTTTTTCTGAAGAGTGAAAGAAACTGAACTGTCACACTCGGATCGGTTACGCTGAATCGGGTATACTCAGTTCCATTCGCTTGATAGAAGATTTTATCGTGTGGTTTTAAGCACATCAGCATTGCCATACAGCGGGGCAATGCAGCCAGCGTCTTGGGGACGCTTCCGACTGGTATTGATACTTGAATTGAAACTATTGATGAAAACGTCTTTTTCTGGAGAGTGAACGAAACTGAACTGTCACCCTCGGATCGGATACGCTGAATAGGGTATAATCAGTTCCATTCGCTTGAAAGAAGATTTCATCTTGTGGTTTTAAGCAGTGGTTTCAGCATTGACATACAGCGGGGCAATGCAGCCTTGGTCGTCTTGGGGACGCTTCCGACTGGTATTGATATGGATCAGTTGAGCTACCTGTAGATTTTTTGCAACAGTCTGAAGTTAGCTCAATTGTTTCAATTGTAAATACTAGTTCTAATTTATTTCTATTATTTTATTGTAATTTTCTTTGTGAATAAAGGATTAAAGGCCTTTAAGCACATAAGTACAGTTTTGGTGATGGTAAAGCTTAGCTATCATCTCACTTGGGTAGGTAAGTATCGTGAAATTGTGGCCTACGATCTTAGACCATCTAAAAAGTTAACATGAAGCGTATTATATGTATAAGGCCTATTACCCTTTTATTATTAAGATTCGTAGCAATTTTAATATTTCTACTAATGCGATTTCTTCTACTCAAAGCTGCAGTTTATTGAGCTATGCGTTTCTTGTTCATTCCCTATATATTTGCTCAGCGTAAATTTGAATTAGCGAATTATTAAGTACTAGTTTATGCCCGTGGCTTCGCACGCGTTGTTTCTATGGAAACGTTTAAAGGTGATTTCTATCCAATGGGAACTGATTTATGGGATGAAAAGTAGCCTATTATGTTTGATTCCAGGATTAGAATTACCTGTATGCTAAATTTTAGCCCGATCCGTTCAGTAGTTTTGGCGTGAAGAGGTAACAAACATCCATCGATCCAAACTTTCGCATTTATAATATTAGTGTGATGTGATGTGATTTTACTAACTAAACAAAATTGATTAGATTCAAATATATCTATATCCTAGACAGCAACGGTATAGAAAAACTGTTATGTATAGGAATGGAAGTATTGATAATAATTTTGCATGTTTGTAAGCTCCACATTCCTTGCCCACGCTATTTCTAGCAAAACCATAAACCTCCAATTGTAATTTCGCGTCTCACACAGAACAATGCAATTCTATTTTAAGCCTGTTAAGATCAAAAGGAGACTGTGTCTGCTGAACTCAAACAGTGGTCAACGACACGTCCTATTTCATAAAGATATTCATATTCAAGTATTCATGTATTCTATTGTTCAGAAAGCCGGCGACGCAGCGTTGTACGTGCCGGAATGTACGGGCGACGGGCGATACGCGAGGGCGCAGTGCTACAGAAGCACCGGGTACTGCTGGTGCGTGCATCAGGACACTGGGAAGCCTATACCGGGGTCTAGCGTCAAGGATCGCAGGCCGGATTGTGATGCGGCGCCCCAGCATGCTAGCCCTATGAGAGGTGGGTACTGGGTACATTGTTGTGCATAGACTCAGTTAAAAGTACAAAGATAGCGTTATAGGTGCAAAGAAAGAAAACTACATGCAAATATTTTCTAAAATTCGCTTGCCATACGCTGGAATCGAACTGACTAAAATCTGTAAAAATTACACCCCGTAGGTACATTGCATCGATCGTTAGGGTCCATTATAAGGATGAAAATAAGGATTTCTCTAACTAACTTGATAAATTAAATGAAAGGATAACTATAAAATCATAAATTATTTAAATTTATTACAAAAAAATGGTAAACTAAGTTGCTCTAACTGGGCTCCATTTTCTAGGATACACAAATTAATTCTTCTAACGAATTAATTTCTAGTAACCTTTAATAATGTGTTGTGGTGAATATTATAAATCGTATTCTGAACTTCAACACACAACACGTTTACATTCACTAGTACATATATATCGATGTTTACATTCGTATAATGATTTAATGAAAATTCGATATTTTACATTTCCCCACAAAAAAAAGTTATGTCACATCTAAGAAAGGAGTGCATTACAAACACGTGCAAATTGCAATCGTCTTATCTAAATAGTAATTCGTCATTTTAACGGATAAATGACGTCAGTGATGATTATTAAACTACATAAGTAAACAGATGCGTCTTTGAGTTAAAGTGCTTTAACTTGACCCATTGAAATTAAAATAAAGGTGGCACTACAAAATTCCACCCTGTATAAGAATTTTATTTTATTATATTCGGACATAAACGGCTGAAACTTCTAAGCATTGACTGCCGCAATGCTTAGAAGTTTTATTTATATCACGGCTCCAAGAGGTTACCGATTTGAGTATCTGATGTTAATTTCAACTCGATACCTCTACACGTCCTGAGAAAAGAAGGTTGACAGACGGACAGATAGACGGACAACAAAGTGATCTAAGGGAAGGTTCCTTTATTCCTTTTCAGGAAGGTACGGAATGCTTAAAAACAAAGAAATTTACAGTTTTCTCCAGCCGAAAGTCATCAAAACACAGCCGCCCTCACGTCAACCACAAACCGTTCGCTACTAACATGATGCAGGCAAGAGCGACTTGCTGTGTACTTAGTGGAGGTTGTATGACCTTGATGCATATATGCCAGCAATACAAAGTTGGCTAAGTTCATTAACCACGCGAATTTCGAAACTGGGCCTTGAGTACCCTGGGCCTTATATGCCTCAGGTACCTTAAAATAAGACTGTAACGTCCCACTGTTAGGAAAAGGAACGGAAGGAAGAGCGTGTATGCCACTGAGGGATCACAGGGAGGCCGTGATCCCTCAGTGGAATACACGCTCTACCAAAGGTGTCTAGTTCGTGACGTCATCATTTTCAATTATATTTCTATCTACCTACTTATTTGTCTCTGGCAAAAGATGGAAACAAACTGCTGACGACCTTCCTAGAAACACTTAATGCCTTCCAGGTTGCCCGGAGCCAATGAAGACGCATTTCCTTCGCGATCTGATGAGCTTCTTCGTCACCAAGATGGCGTCCACGAGTAACGGCACAGGTCCAGGGTAAGTTATGGCAACTTTTGTTACATCTGTTTTAAAACTAAAATTTAAACGAATTGATACAAATAACAAATAAAACGGGCAATCTGCCTACTCTGTTGCAAACAGAGAAATACCGATCCCGCCCCACCAACAATTGAGACGTCATTGCCAGACTCAGATTGAATGAAAATGATAAGGGACAATTGAAGACTTTTACAGCAGGGTTTTAAGACGCTGTCCAAACAGCGACACCGTAGAAAGTACATTTTTTCGTCGCACCGTTAGCCGTTCTCCGACATATTACAAGCCCAAAAAAAAAACAGTGTATAGTCAAATGTATGGAAAAAAGACTTATACAAAAATATTTTATAAAACGATCTAGGATCTTGAAGAAAATAATGACAAGAAAGAACAAGAAAAAAATTTTTCGTCTCGAAATGCTCAATATTTTGAGTGACAACCATTAATTATTTTAATACTATATGAAAGGAAATTTTATCAACAAAAGAAATATGTAAAAAGTTTTAAATAAATAAAACCATTAACATAATAAAACCCAAAAAACACATTTTTGTAAGGCGTTTAGCGAAGTAATTGCAAAAATGATAATATTTTGCCAATAGAATTTCAACCTTATTACTCAAACATCCCTTTCAATATATGCTCAAAATAGCTTCCAGTAGCTTCATTCGGAGGCTGGATGCCTCCTCGGACGGACGTGAGGTTATGTAACTTTTTTCGCGATGACAGCTGGGTTCGACGGACGAATTACGATTTTCGACAACTTTTGTTTTGCGGGTTAAATGGTTCATTCGTCATTGAAATAAAGTCTATATTTGATTGAAGCTAAGCCAAAAGAAATTTGCAGGAATTTTATTCATTGACAGACCTACCAATTAAGTAGAATAGGTTTATAGTGGTTTTATCTCTGGTAGCTAGATAGGTAGGTATTACTCAACATGTTTACAGCACGAAAAGTATTGGTCGAGTTAAAATATGTTAAATAGGTAGGGCGATTTTGATGACCTTATATATAAATAAACAATGCTGAAAAATTAAAATAGGAGCCTACGTCCAGCAGTGGACTTATATAGACTGATGATGATGAATTCACACATCATCACCAAGGCCGAAGCTAAGCAGAGCTTTGTTATGGGTACTTACTAGATAACTGATTTACTTAGGACCAACCATTTGCATTTTTTTTCTCGTAGTTCTACCAGTAGAACTACAGGCAAATTTAAATTAATCGTAGTTCTATCGGTTTGTTCTCTTAGAGAAGAGAGATTCTCAAAAGGACAGATACTCAAAAATAATAATTTACTTTAAATTTTTAATAACTCATAGAAAACCTCATCGGAGCGGTTTGTCATAACTTTTTTGTTATTGGCAATATGTGTACATTGACATCAATATAATAATTTTTTTTTAGCGTAACAAAGAAGTCAAGTAAAGGAGATGTTTAAAGACGTAATAAACATGCAAAACAATTGTATTTCCAATGACAGTTGTTTAAATTATTGTTAATCACTCATGTTAATCATAATCACTCATGAGTTCTTGGAAGGCAGCAACATAATAATAATAATAATAATAATAATAATAATAAGCCTTTTATTTCCAAATCTTAAATAACAATTTTTGAGATTAAATTAAAATTATAAATAAATTTTGAATTTGTGAATAATTTAGGTAAAGAATATTTCTAAAAGTAATTTCATTTATCAGTCATATCATGCATTTTCATTTTCTTCTGATTTGGGCACCCATCTTCGGGTGAAGGCCTCCTCCATCCATTTCCATAGAGTCCTGTCTGCGGCGTGTCGTGGCCAAGAACTCTTGGTTTTTATTTCTGCTTCAATTATAGCAAGCTGGTGTTTGAGTTTGTTTTTGTAATTTTTGTTTTTTCTTGATTTTTCTGTAAGGTTTAGTTGGGTAGTTTTTTCTTTTCATCTTTGCTTTTATTTTCTTTGGATTTTAATTTTGTTTTGTCCTCGATAAGCTTCATTATTTCAGGAGTAAGTTTGTACATGTCAGATTTTTCTCTTTTTGGCAGAACCTCCATACTTTTATGTATTGTTCTTATAATTTTAGAATAGTTTTCTTGCATTGATGTGTCATATTCCATGTTTTGAGATAAATTTTCAAAATGGGTTTTCATAACTTCTTTTTCCATGGATGTTAATTCCTTCCTTTGACTTTTGAAGGTTTTTCTATTTCTCTTTACTGTATACTCTAAGTTTAAAGAAGCTCGAACTAGTCTGTGGTCAGAAGGGTATGGTCAGGAGGGAGGGACAGGTCTATTCGACATACTTCATCTGAGGTGAGGTAGTGAGGTCTAGAGATGAAATTGGTTATGTTTTGTTTATATTTCTGTTTGATCAGAAAACCAACTCCATTTTCTCCACTTTTTTGCTTGTGTACATCAGTATATAGTTTTCGTGTTGCTCTATTTTAGTGCCTTTCTTTTTTACTTCTGATAGTCCTATGATAACCCATTTTATGTTTTTCAGACAATGTTCGAGTTCGTCCAATCTTCCCACTCCGACCAGGCCTTTTAGGTTATGTTTACGAACACTTTTGGATGCTTGGACTTTACTCACAGATTTATTCCTTCTGTTTTGTCTTCAAACAGTGTATTTACCAATGTACTGAGTGTTGATTTCACATGTAAGCAGTTTTTGGTCGTTTTTTCGCGTCGGTCGTCGATTTATAGATTATCTTTTAAAGGGAAATGTATATGATTCTACAACAAAACTCCTAAAGAGTTAAAAGTTATCAAAAAATAATTTCAAACAATTTGTAAAACATATCCTTTGTTAAAAAGGCTTACTACAAAATATCAGTTATCTCTAGAGGATAAAAAACTTAGGTACCTAATGCTAATGGTATTGCTCCAGCTCGAAAACTAACACCCTAACAAGGTAAAGGTTTCTTGTTCGCTTCTTTACTTTACCTTAAAAAGATTGAAGTGAACAATAAATTAAAGTAATCACTTTATTTCCCAGTTTTACTCTTGAACCTTATTTGAATTTATTGACGTGTCCAAGACTCCTGTAAGGGGTAAAGGAAACTTCACTTTTGTAATCCATTTAGACCTCAGTTGTTTTGACTAAATTAGTATATTTTTTTAATGTATAAAGTATTATCATAATGGTCGGTGATATTGTCGGCACTTTAACATGCATGAAGATGATATTATTTTTTTAAGTGTTTCTGATTTCTATGAATAACTATCGATGAATGTAATTTTTATTATAATTGAGGAGCTACAATGAGCGACATAGGTTTTATTAAGGTATTTTACATGCAACGATAGCAAAGCCTCGGGCAAATGTTAGTTAACATTACATTATTACCTTGTGATTGTGCTATCAACCAAAATAAAACAAAAGTTTGCCTCTTCTACAACAGATAAATTTGGCATAAGTCTATGTTAAAAATAAGCGCCTCTGCCGACCACATTTGGTAATATTGACATGCAATCTGACAGTCTTAGTTTTCCACGGCAGCGCCTTAACTGTATTTTTCTAATTCACATTCCTCATTATTAAAATAGAATGAGTAATGAATTAGTGCCGGCGAAATAAAACCGCCGTTAGTATGATAGTTTCAAAAGCATATTTCCAGTTCCATTTTTAGTTGCATCATTGTTTGCGAGTACAAACTGTCCGATTTCGTACAACAATAATTACAATTTCCTTTAACTTTTACAGGGAAATAGTAAAATGGGGTGCAGCGAAAGAAGAGCAGGCAGCCACATGGACGTTCGTAATGTTAGACAAGGATAAAAACAAAGCCCTGGAAAGGCGTGAATGGAAGGCGTATCACCAGTTGATCTCCAACGTGGAACCATTGAAGCGGTGCGGGAGGAAGCTCCCGCGGTACTGCGATGTCAATCATGACACCAAGATCAGTATTACAGAGTGGATGGCGTGTTTGGAGGTCACGCAAGCGTCACTGGGTTCTACTAGTAAGTATACCTCTAATTAGGTACCTACCTACTTATCAGCACTCAAAGTACCTACACCTACCTACATCCACTGCTGATAGGGCCTACGCTAAAAAAGAGTTATGGTTGGGGTTGTGGTTGATGGCGCTGGTTGTTCCCCTAACAGCCCATTGGTATTTGGTGTGGTGTTTGCTTGGTGGTCAAGGAAACTCCACTGTTAATGGTATGGTACGGACTATATTCACAAGAAACACGTTATTTATAGATAATTAAACTACTGCCGCCATCTTATGGTACAACGGTTTGAACTCGCGACGATGGAGGTAGATCGCGAGCTGAGTAATCGAACATCACCTAAGAGGCAAAATCCTCTTGTTTATCCATAATCATCCACGCTTGACAGGCGGATTGGTTTGAACCCACGACGATGGAGGTAGATCGAGAACTGAGTAATAGAACGTCCCCAAGAGGCGAAACCCTCTTACCCATTATCACCACACTTGACAGTCGGATTGGTTTTAACCCGCGACAATGGCGGTAGATCGCGAACTGAGTAATCGAACATCCCCCTAGAGGCAAAACCTTCTTGTTTACCCATAATCACCACGCTTGACAAGCGTATTGATGATCGCAGTAGCGATGTTAAAAACCGAAGAAAGACACAGAGAGGAAGTACAGAGAAGGAAGAAGCTGGCCTTCCTCTGGGTCCCTTAGTCGGTTGTTTCGACAACATCCACAGGCTGAGTTGAAGGTGTCGATTATTACACCGCTACCGCCTCGGCCAGCTCTCTAATTACCTATGTGGATCTTTAACGCATTCACCGCCCAGCTTCGGCGGTGCGACCCGCATCTGCGGCTTGGGCCATGAATCTGTTAAGCTAGTAACGTCTGTAATGCGAAAGAAAAGGCTGCGCCCAGCCGTGCGGTCACCTTTCTGCCTGCCCAGCTTAGGGATTATGGAGATTACATACTGATAAGAATCAATAAGGCGCTTATTATGGCATATATCCAGCTGGTTGGAAGATATGTTTTAGACACTGGACTGGAAAGGTAAGGGCATTCGCTGATTACAGTCTTAATGGCGGAGTTGCTAGAGGAGCTAAATCAGATGCTGGATGGCCTAGCCTCAACCTCGCGATGCATCGGTCTTGGCATGAATTTGGATAAAACCAAAGTCATGATCAATGGCCACATTGATCCAGGAGCGGTCGAGATTTGTTAGAAATTAGACACCCATACTGCTTGCTGATTTAGAAACTAGTTTCTGCCCGCGGCTTCGCCCGCAGTGTTTCTATAAAAACGTTTTCTTTCCCATGGGAACTGATTTATGAGATAAAAATTATGTTTATGAGCCTATGTTTGATTCCAGGATAAGAATTACCTGTATGCAAAATTTCAGCTCGATCCGTTTAGTACATTTGGTGTGAAGAGGTAACAAACATCCATCCATGCATATAAACATCCAAACTTTGGCATTTATAATATTATTTAGTAATAATTATTAACTGTTTACAGGGTTAATGGTAATTCACTGACACTGCGTGAACTACCAGGTACCTACCTACTGCCCATCTTCACGAACACATTCGTCAAGATGCCAGATCTAAATTATTAAAAACCCCTGTAAAAACATACGTTTTTGGTCGGCAGGTAGAAAATGCCTCGGCATTAAGCCCACCCTTTGTACATCATTGCAATAAAGGTTTTAAATGAATAAAATAGAAAATAAAAAAAACATGTGATACAAAATGATAAAACACGTTTTTCCGACTGATCTTCCACTCCCACACTCGCTGTTAATTCAGGCAGGGGAGAGCAATTTTTATGTTTATTTAAATAAAGCTTCTCATAATATTGAATGGAGGGGAGTACCTTCCACCAGTATCAAATTTAAGAAGTGGCGTCTTCACAAACGTGTTCGTGATGATGGGCAGAACCTGCAGTTCACACAGTGCCAGTGAATTACCAATAACTCTGTATAGCAATTGGTAAACATTTGTCATTCTTTAATACTGCTAGGTACCTAATGTCACAAAAAAAAATTACAGTGTGAAATATAAATAAATAAATAATGCTGGACAATTCACACAGCATGATCTAGCCCCAAGCTAAGCAGAGCTTGTGTTATGGATACTAGATAACTGTTATACTTAATGCAATACACTACATAAATGTAGATAGATACTTTTAATTGTACATAGAAAACACCCAGACCAACGGAACAAATTTCTGCAGATCATACACAAATTTGTTCCGAGGCGGGAATCGAACCCGCAACCTCCTGCGTCGCAGGCGGACTTTCGCCTGCTGCGCCACGGAGGTCGTAAAACCCAAATCAGCGCCAAACGCCGATTTTCAAAAATCGATTTTGCAGTTTGTGATACCTATCCATAGGATTATTGTTAATGCCTCTGTAAAATTATTATTTTGTATAGTGTAGGCAGAGTGCCTGTGTAAAATAAAAGCTTCTTAAATTCTTAAATTCTTTATTGCACACACAAGATAATTCATACATAAAAGTTTACACATAATGGACATGTACAAAGGCGAGCTTAACCCTAAAAGAGTTTTCTAACAGCAAACCTATGGATATAAAGAGAATTTATGAAAAGAGTGTGGATAGAATGTGTACATTACAAAACAGAAAACATTAAGCTTATGATAGTTATCACAAACTCGATTTTTGAAAATTCCTTCGTTTAATATACCTAATACTAAGAATAAATAGGTAGCGGCGCTGATTTAGGTCGCCTTCAAAGCCCGGGCAAACGGCCATCATATCCTGACTATCCATTTCTAAAGTTTTTGTTAGTGGGGTAATTTCTAAGATATCAACTAGGTACCTACCTACCTCGTGGCGCAATAGGCGCTTACCCGTACTGAGGGAGGATGCGGATTCAAGTCTCGTCTAGTCGAATAATTATTACTCACCTCTCTAGTCCAGGTAGATTTTTTTTTCTGATTCCTGTCTTATTTTTTCAGCTGAAGTCTCAAAAGCGCCTTTCAACCCAAGGAGGAAAGGTCCAAACCCGCTCGAATCTATTCTAAAGGCTGATGATTAGATATCCTGAAACTGAACAATTCAGAAGAGTGCACCCTAGAAAATTGAGGATAATTGCAGAGAAAAGATAAATATCGTTTATGGGAAAAACGGGTAAGGCCACCAGGATCCCCCAGATGTATCCCGCAGGGGATCCTAGCAAACTCCTGAGTTCATCAGGATCCCCGGGACAAAATGTCGTATGTAAAGATGGTGTCATACGTTGCATTGCAACCGGTAATACTGTTTCTCGATTGGATGTCATCGTTGGGAACAGACTTTTAAAATACTGTCCAATTCATTTACTGGCAGCGCCTTGCCGTTGTTGCCGCAAACGCTGGGTGCACTAGTGAGGGCCATTTGATTTCCGATTTAAGTTTTGTTTGGTTAAACCATAGAAATCTAAATATCTAATAATGGTTAAAACTAAAGACGTCGCGTGGTATTTTTCGTATCTTTTCCGTTTTTCTAATGGACTATATCGTATACGCTATTGCCAAGCATTGTTAGAGATTGTTAAGAGTTTACGGGTTTCCATAAGTTCGTGTTTACAGAATACCCTATTCTAGAACTAGAAATTTCTAGGTAACCCTATCTATACACTAGCAAAAATCGATGTGAAATGTTTGTAAACACAAACCACGGCACAAAAACCTAATCTCACTTTCTTGGCGTCGAGTTTCAGATATAATGGAAGCAATATTTATTGAAGTATCACAAATCGACAAGTAATGTAAATTCCGTATAAAAGATGCGGCAACAGAGCGAATTCTAGGTTAAGTTGGACGGTTTGTTTAAAAACATTCTACATCGAGTTTGGCTAGTATAGGATACAACAATAATGTGTGCTGAAAAACCACCTAAACAAGTTTTTATACTTACCTATTATCGGATTTTCTTTAATGGCCCTAACTGTCAAAGCTTCGAGTGCAGTAAAAAGTGAGAAAAACTGTATTTAAGATAGTTTCTGGCTTTCAGTATAAAATCGAGAGTTTCTTTAAGATCCTCATAGCATAGGTAATTAAATATTTAAGTGTAGTTTAGTATTTCTTTAGCCGACAAGAAGCAATTTATCTAAACTAAAATAAGATAACTAACCCTTGTTCTGTTTTCTATCGCGAAGACCGCTTTCTCAGAGCTTTAGAAACTGAATTACAATCCGAACAACCCTAGGCGCGCCCAAAACCTAATATTCAAACACCGATTTTATTATTTTAGATGTATTAACTACAGGCACAGATAATATACCTAAAGGATTCTTGGACATAACAAAAAATAAAAATGCTTCTTTTGTGCGTGACTATTATGTTATAAGGTTTATTTATTAAATACAATTTAGGCTGGAAATCAGTTATTACCTAGTCTCCTAATTTGTATTATTTAGATTAAACACATGTTTGCATGCTGCTTAGTTATAGGACTATATGCAGATTTGTAAACACTACTATTGCCACTAAAATATACATTTTGGAGGTGTTGAGTATTATTGATAATAATCAAACAAACCCTAAAATGTACCAACATACAACTTACAAAAACGTATGTAAAAGCGGTGTATTCAAAGGCCTTTACAAACGCCGTACAATATAACCAAGTTTTAATATTTGGTTAGCAGCGATTCAAACGTGCATTCAATGTAGTGTGCATAGGCATATTGTTATGGTACCTTTTACATCCAGTGAAAATTAAAAGTAAGAAAATATATAATTTACAAACTCGAGATTAGTGTTCTTAGTTTTTTTTTTCATTGAATTTATCTACAATCTACGTGTCAGGAGTTAGATATAACTTTTATTAAGCAATGGTTGACTGTGTCACCAATGTAATCTACCAAACAGGCAGAATTAAAGTTTGATTAATTTTCTACAAAGGATGCTTAGATATGAACGCATTTACTGTAAGATATCAGTAATTGCATTTCACTAAAACTGTATTAAGTATGTAAGTAGTATATTGCCTAATAAAAAAAAAACTTATGTGATATTTCGTCATTAAAGCTGAATAAATAAAGTTACTAAATGCACTACAGTTGTTTGACTTGATAGTAATAAACTCCCTGCTGTCTTCGAAACTGTTTTTACACAATAATATACAAGAAGCTCCATGCAGCTTGTGTTTATTCCACTTTGTATTCAACCAAAATGGAGTTCTAAATCCTTAAAGAAATCGAAACACATCCCTAAATAATTTTTTTTTACATAATTATAAATGTATTTTACAGTTGACCTGTAGTATTCGGCTTAAAATTAGTACCTACTACTAATTTCAGTTTATTTGACTACATAGTCATTGACTGGGTCACATGTAGCACTGAACGTCAGTGACCAATAAGAACATAACAATATTTTCATAAGCAATACGGCCCACACTAAATTCTAGTTTACATTACTATAGCATCGATCAAGGTATCCGAGGAAGGCGGATACCTGATCGAAATATTAAAGATATATTAAGTAACTGGTTTTGACTCGGCGGTATTCAATTAAGCAAAGCGCCATTAAATAGGTGTATGCTGAATCAGCCCGTTCACACTAGCCGTAAGTCGCATATTACTGAAAGTCGAAAGTCTGATTTACCTGTTCACACTGCGTCGCGAGTCGTATAGGTCGTAGTTTCGCGCCATTCAGTACGTAGCGAACTCGCGAGATGGACGCCGACGAAGAACTTGTTGTGCTCTACTACTTACGAAGAAAATTAAAAAAGTTGAAAAAAAAGTCAATTCCAAGAAAATACTGGATGCACCCAATCCTAACAGAAAGATCGACTTTGGGAAGTTATAAAAATTTAATCCATGAATTAAAAAATGACGAACGAAAATTCTTTAATTATTTTAGAATGTCACAAGCGGGGCGGGGAGAGAGGTAACAACGCGCTCGAGTCGATTAGATGCACGACTAGTGTGAACAGCAACAAGCAGGCACCTATGCGAACACGATTCGACGCGATTTTTAGTCTTACAACGGGCGCTGGCCCGTCGGATGGTTTTTTGAGTCGTATTAGACTAAAAATCGCATCTCATCCAATGTGAACAGCTCCATATAAAGTGTATGGTGACCAGAGCATTCGACTTTTAGTCATATGCGACTTACGACTAGTGTGAACGGGCTGTAAGGGGTAATTCCGTACACAGCGAAAATCAAGCTAGTAAAATGTTTAAAATAATGTTGCTTTTTTATAATAACAATTTGTAGTCTTTTGATGGACCCGCCGAATACTCAAACGCATCTCAGATTTAAGCACGTCTCAAATGACGATTTTTTGACAGTTTTCAATGAAAATGTGTCAAAAACTCGTCACTTGAGACGTGCTTATATCTGAGATGCGTTTGAGTATTCGGGGGAAGTGCACAAAGTCACCCCCTTGCAGTTATTAACACCTATTTCGTGACACTTGTAATTGTATTTTTTTATGGTAAGTACTTTAATTATTTATCGAGCTTTTGAAAGTGATCAAAACTCGACAAGGACTAGGATTTTCTAAGACATTTGTGCAGATTCGGCTGGTACAAAGAGTAACCTATTTTAAACACTACTTTAAAAAGACTTAAAAATGTCGCTGTCCCTTCTAGTTGTCGGTAACATTTTCCGGCAAAATTTTATGTAGTGTCAAATTAGTTTACTCTTGTACTAAAAATTTACAATATTTTAGCTTAATTTACTTCTGCTACTGGCGCAGTGACCCGAAGTGGATCTCGGGGCTCCGACACCAGAGATCGCGAGATAGCTTAAATTACACATTGTATATCAATAATTTAAGTAAACACGTTTTGCTGTAACCAAAGCCGTTTTACCCCCCAATACCTTACTTGATTCACACAAACAAAAACTATTACACCCAATCAGTGACTTGGTATTGTAATGTAAGTACTCTGTAGTTATGTAGTAACTAGTTTACTCATTTTCCGGATGATCGCTTAGAACAGTTCGTTTGTACTCATCAACGGTATCTGTTAGTATCCTTTGGAAGATGCTTTCGAAGACGAGGTTTTTGATAACAGCCTCGTCTTTGTGAAGGGACGTCCACTCGGGTTCGACTCGTTGCCATTCCGTGAATAGTACGTCGTCGATGTGATCCGATCGTCTCGTGCTTATACCTGTAAATTTATAAATACAGATGATCCTACAAATCCTAATAATATTTTAAATCCGAAAGTTAGTGAAATGTAAAATTTTTGTTACCTAGGATCTCCAAAACTATTGAACAGATCAAAATTAAATTTGGAAAACAGTCTAACTTAGATAATAGGCTACTTATTTTACTGGAAAAACCGCGTGCGAAGCCGCGGGCAGAAGCTAGTAATAAATAATAATAAACCAATCAGCCTGCCTTTTTGTGTTGTGCGGCAGTGGGGTTGGCCCCTGACACCTGAGAATAAATATAAATAAAATAATATAATAAATAGCGAAACTCCTCCCACTCGCAGGCGCATGCGCGGAAAATGGCGATGGGAAATGCCTGATCAGACCTTACAAGAGTAGAAGTGGAACATGTAAGCGACAACCTTTACAAATGGAAATGAGAAGGACTAAAGTAACTATATTTTAAGAGCCTACCCATAAGTCAAACAAATAAGAAAAATCGAGTTAATAAATAAATAATAAAATAAATAAATAATGCTGGACAATTCACACAACATTATCTAGCCCCAAGCTAAGCAGAGCTTGTGTTATGGGTACTAGATAACTCGTATACCTACTTAATACAATACACTATATTATATACTACCTAGATAGATATTTTTCAGTATACATAGAAAACATCCAGAACACCCTGGACAAATGTTTGCAGATCGCACAAACATTAGTCCCGAGGCGGGAATCGAACCCGCAACTTCCTGCGTCGTAGGCAGACCTTCGCCGCTGCGCCACAGAGGTCGTCGACATTTCATAAAAAAAGATATATCACGATATGTATAATATCGTATAGTCTTAGATTATGAATGTGATATGAATAAGATACTTGAGAAAAGAGAATAAACAGAAACGATGCATGGATAGTGTGAAAGAAGACAGGAGTAAGACCGTGCGGACTGCTGAGGTGGCGGCTGGTATAACCTACTTACTTACAGAATGGGTTTGAGAATGACGTCATCTCTCATGTAGCCAGTAGGCCAAGCACGGGGATCGTTCTCCAGTGTAGAATAGACAAAAATGACATCGCATCTTCATACATTGCGTACGTATTTGAAGTTGAAGAAAAGAATTTCAAATAATTTACGCATTCGATGACAAAGTGACGTAATTTTTCTATTCTTCCCTAGACAACAATCCTCTAGCTGCCCCTACTGATCAGTTCGAATTCAATCTGAGCGCACATTCTCAAGCCCATTCTTTAAGTATGCAGGTTTATACGTCTGTGGAGTTAGAATACAATGTTAATGAGTTACCAGAAATAACTGTTGGCTTCGCTCCCGCTAGCACTTGATTTAAGTCGGCCACCGTATCATCAGCCAGTTTCTCGCGGTCCAGCGGTGGTTTAGGCGGTGCAAGGTTGCAGGCGTCCCAAGGCACGTCGCTTTGTTCCTGTCGCGTCCTTTCCAACGCTTCGCTGCAGAAGTCTTGGACAAAGCTGGAAACAGTAAATAAAATATCAGATTTTTAAACTATTCTATAGGATAATAATCTTTTTAGTAGTTTCTCCAACTCGGGCCAAAAACACCTATCTCGGTCGGTATACTCGGTCTTGTCATCCTCCTTCGCTAACGCTCGGGAGTACAACAACCTCGTAGGTAATGGGCCTTGTTAAACAATCTACAATTAAAAATTATACCAAGATAATTAAGAAGCTGAAGTAGCAGTGGGCCGGCCATATCTCCCGCAGAACCGAAAACCGGGGTTAGCATGATAGATAGATAGATAGAAAACACTTTACTATACCACACAAATACAGGAAACAGTACAGAGAAAATGCTTAGAAAAAAGGAAGTATAAAGGGCGGCCTTATCGCTGGGAGCGACCTCTTCCAGGCAACCTTGGGATGGACTGGAAATTAAAGAACAAAATAGATGGTGGCACTGAATAAATATATAGATACCTACTTAAAGAAAAGGAAACAAATACCTACACTACATACCTACCATAATACCTACAAAGATTAATAATAAACTTAAAAAACATAAAATAAGGTTGTATACCTCTTTACAAGGATATATAATGCTGATGAAGCAGTTTTTTGAAGATAGGGAGTGATTTTGCACGTCTGATGTCCAAAGGGAGAGCATTCCATAGACGGGTAGCTTGTACAGTGAAAGATTTGTCATAGAAAGTCAAGAATTCGAGAAGTCAGAACAATCTACTATTAAAAATTAATGAAATAGCAGTGGGCCGGCCATATCTCCCGCAGAACCGTTAACCGGAGTTAGCATGATCTTAAGTGTAGACCGCCGTCCATGTGGAATGACTTGCGATAGACTGCAGGTAGATGCCGGATGAAGTCAGGCTGAAGCCAGGGCGCTATGGCGCTCGTTAGGGGAGCACTGGACAGTTGTGGGATAAGACGAAGATACTCTAGTGAGCAATTAAATACCATCGCGGGACAAATGTTTGTATGATCTGCAGATTCCGGGTCTGGGTGAATATGTATTATACAGGGTATTCGGCGCAACGCTTGGCATATGGAAACCGGGAGTAGGTGGAACCAATTCTGTTATTCTTTATTGTACACACAATCAATACAAAGCATGAACTTGTATAATAGGATAGATGATAGGCGAGCTTAACACTGAAAAATTGTTTTCTTCCAGCAAACCTTAGAGTTATAGGAGAGGCGATGGAATAGATAGAGGAAGTGTACAAATAATGAATCTACAATACATACACTTATAATAAACATACTTATATTAAAATAATAATTACTAAATAAACCTAATAAATATCTTTAATCGAAAGTATAAATATATAATATATATATATTTATAATATATACATACTTACTATACTTAGATTATATTTATGATATAGTTTGACCGAAACCGCTGTACCGCGCCTGAGGTATGCGCGCGGCGAGAAGGGGGAGTATCGGCCGCTCCGATCCATCAGTCTGCCATATAAGTGATATAACAGACCATCAGCCAGACAATATTGATCTCATGTGTACTCTTACTCTTTTTTCCTCGGCCCCCACCTCACCGCACTTTCATAAGGAGCGGTACAGCGGTTTCGGTCAAACTATAGGAGAAAGTGCTCTTTTACCTTAGTTTTAAATATGTTAAGAGACGGACTGGCTCGAATGTCATGGGTTCCACAATCTAACTTCTTGCGCGGCGAAAGAACCTCCAGGCCTACTTGAAAGACGAAGTGATATTGCCGTCCTACAAGGCACACCGCGGGGAACAAGAAATTCAAATCGTTTGCGGAGATATGTCGAAGCAATGGGGCTAAAGAGAATGAAGTAGAGGTAAGACAGAATGTGGAGATCGCGCCGCCGGCGTATGGGTAGCCACTTAAGTTTGGCTCTAAAAGCAGACACATGGTCGAATTTACGCAAAACGCAAGTGTTGTTTCATACTTGCTACTTTTAGTCGCACTGGCGATGACAGAGCTATGTTGTCAACGCAACAAAAGTAGTCAATGGGCACACGCGCAATCTCAATTCCGCTTCTCTTTTGCACACTTTGCACTCTAGTTATTTTATTTTAAATAAGGTACTCACGCATCGAAAGCTTCCTTAGGCTCCGCGTAGTCTTCCACACCCATGTTCATAAACATGTTGATTGTTGTCGTTGTGACGTCATCGACTTTGAACTGGCGAGGCGGTGCGGGGGGCGTGTAAGGGGGCGGCGGCTTGTCCGGAATCTCGCGGACCACCATACATTGCTGCTGCTCTAGTTCCTTTATCTGGAACAAGGGAATTTAAAAAAACATTAAAACCTTGAAATTCATAAATAAACATTCGCAAAATTGCAATTCATAAAGTAACAAGATAGCAATACTTTTCTGGATTTATGTTTTCCCGTACCGTGAAATTCATGTTTCTTACAAGCGTAAGCTTAGGTGGGTCAATGGGGATTTGACGAGTTTAATATAGATGCCTATTCAGTCAGACCTACGTGGATTTCGCTACCCAGGGAGCCAGCGGTCGATTTCGCTCGGTTTTGCGCAGTACCCATCGGGTATTTTAGTAGACAGTAGGATTCCCGCAAACCTACTTGAATTTCGCTACGGCTCTGGATAGCGAATTCCACGTAGGTCTGAGCAGCCCTTGAGCCATCGTAACTTAAGAATGGGTTCACCGATTTTAATCTATGATAGCTAAGAATACTCCCAGAAACTTAAATGCTTTCTAACCAAATTTTTACAAAATCGGTTTATCCCTTTCGGAGATAAACAGGAACATTGGTTTGCAAACACACATGTCTAATCCGTCTGAGGTAAAAATAAGGACTTTTAATTATGTGTTTGATCCACTCTAGATTCTTAAATAGAGTATATTCTACGATATACCCACCCAGCAGTGAGAGCTCAAGGGCTCAATAGATAAATTCAATGTCGAACTGCCCGTCAAGCGCCTCGATTACGCCAATATTTGTGCACAAAATCGGAGGCAAACCAAAGGTACGGTACTAAATTTCTTGATACGGTATTATGGCTTAAACTTACCTCTTTTTCAATAGCTAATTGCTGTTTTCTCAGTTCTTCTGCCTCGCAGAGAGTCACTGAATGATCCTGCTCGTCAAGTGACTCTGGAATGCTGTTGTCTGTAAAAGTATTACAGCATACTTATTAACAATGGTGGTCATGAGATAAATAAATAAATAAATAATGCTGGATAATTCACACAGCATTATCTAGCCCCAAGCTAAGCAGAGCTTGTGTTATGGGTACTAGATAACTGATATACTTAATACAATATAGTACATCATCATCATAGATCGATTTTTTTTTATTCTACATAGAAAACATCCAGAACGCCCTGGACAAATATCTGCAGATCGTACAAACATTTGTCCCGAGGCGGGAATCGAACCCGCAACCTCCTGCGTCGCAGCAAGACTTCGCCCGCTGCGCCACAGAGGTCGTCCCATGATGGCACACAGATGGATTATAATAACCCAGGGAAAAACATAGGTAACTTTTTTTCCGAGAGAAATCGCGTGCGAAGTCGCGGCGTGAAAGTGGTAAAAATGATTTCAGTCTAAACTTACCTGAGAATGTGTTACTCGTAGATGTGGTCGCCGAGGCATTTACAGGGTGCCATGTCGGTACATCTGTGGAGCCGTCCGATGCGGCCTCCCCCGCAGGCACTGGCAGCGGCCCAGTGGGACTGATCACACCAACTTCTATACTCCCCGCGTTCTCAAAAACTTCACAATCACAAGATTCGACGACGTTTATACTTTCCATACTTTCTTTAGCAATCACTTCACACTCACAAGGCTCGTTTATTATTATATCTTCCTCAGTGTTAATGGAAACTTTATCGAACACGGCATTCTCTTCACTATTTACTAGCGTGTAGGTAGACTTACTTTCCACCTGTTGTTCAAAAATTTCTGAATATTCGGCCTGAACCACCGCATCTTTTAGCTCGCAAACGGAGATTTTAAAGTCCGATTCTTCCGATGATATGCTGTCATATTTTCTTTGCAGTACTTTGTAGTACTGATCGAACTCATCGAGCAAACTTCGCGCCGTCGATGGAGTGCTCGATGCATCACTTTCGCGATTTTTCAAGTTATCTTTGAGGGCATGCACTTGCACAGTTTCCCTGTTGTTCAAGTCCTGCCGCGAGTTGCACGAGTCCACTATGTTCTTGAGCGCGGGTTCGTTGACCTCGTACTGCTTCCCGCCGCTGAATATCTGCGGGAGGGACAGGTTGTGGAACAGAATGTTAAGGTATCCGCCATCCACAATTATGAAGTTTTCGCCGGTGTTAGTTGATTCTTCGATGAGAGTGCTGTCACCCGTTTGAATACTTTTTTCAGCGCTTACTATTCGCTTAGCGCTAATATGCTCGGGTGAGATCTGTTCTAACGAGTGTCTTCTCGATGTGGAGCTGTCCTCGCAGCCGCTGCTCGAGAGGTCGAAGCATTTGAGTGGAGAAGTGCGCTCGGCGGACGCGTTTCGTTTGACTATCTTCTTTGCTATTATAATTTTGTCGACGTCGACGTTGTTCTTTAGCTTGAGTTCTAGATCTTTCTTGGTCTTCATGAGTGTTTGTTTCCGTTTGTCGGAGAGAGTGAGCAGCGCCCGGCGCATGCGTTGCATCTCTCCGCATTCGTGCTGCAGCTTCAGCAGGGCGCCGCGCTGTTTCTTTTTCAGCGCAGAGATATCGGTGTTGTCCTGCTTCTTCTTATTCTCAAGATACAGTATCTGCGACTTAGTAAAGTTTTTTAAAGCATCTTCCCGCCGCTTCAATACGAATAAGAGATTCTTAGCTCGCCTTTGCTCATCGCGGATGAGAATGTTGAGCTGTAATAACGTACACCTATATTAATTATATTAGTAACGATTATTGAACGTAATATTTCTTTTAAGCTGTTAATGATTATGAGGTGAAAGTACCTAATAGCGTAATGGATCAATGTGGAATGACGCGCGATGAATAAAGTATTGAAACAGCTAGTCAAAATATTTACAAATCGAACAATAACACTTACCAGAAAAAGATTCTTGGATGCCATTGTTTCACTATCATCGGCAATCGAGTCATTTCTGAAGCTGGATATGAAATTTTCGTATCCAAAATTGTTTGTATGTTCTAAGTCCCGCCGACTGACCACTTTGTCAATCTTGTCGCCAGTGACATACTTCTTTGCGAGTGCGCTCTCTAAATATATGAGAGATTCAAAAAACGAATCTATAAAATTGAGTTCCCTCTGGAACTGATCACAAATGTAATCGTTCTGCATTATACCATTATTAACTCTTATTGTACTAATTATGTCAGACGGCTTCATCAATTGATTACCACTGGGGGCATAGGAACAATCGAGCGTCTTATAACGTTTGCTGATTTTTCTGTTATCGTCTATTGATCTAGCAATCTTGGGTTCAGAATCTTCGTTCTGCATCTCTTTCTTATAAACTGATACTACATTAATAGGATACGACAAAGGACTAGGTGTTTGATTAGAATATGCGTCGTCGTTACTACCAACAACTTGTAAGTCGAACTTCTGCTTGGTTGTGTAGGTTAACGTGGCTCTGCTGATGATGTACGAAGTGCTCACGAGATTCGACTCAGCAGAAACGTCTTCTGCGCCTCTGAATGCATTCAAGGGTATGTTTGTTAAAGATTTACTCCGAGATTCTCCATCAGATTCAGTCTTAGTTAATGTGACATTCGGTATATCAAGACTATCGAAGGTTTCCTTTATTAGTTCAGTCTGTACATCTGTGCTTTGTAGATATTTGTAGATGATGCGCGGTTCCGGCTCCATAGTTATGTTTGAATTTACTTTCGGCTTAGGCGAATCGGTACATACGTTTTGATCCTTTTGAGCAATCAGTTCAGTGGTGGAAAGACATTGCGGGGTCGTCACATATGAAGATGGAGGGGATATTTTCCTTTTATACACATCTTCTAGAGGCACATGTATCACATTGGTACTTTTGAAACTGAAGTCTTTCGGAGAAAGCACTGGATTTCTACTTACATGATCAGGTTTTGTTAATTTTGATAAATTAACTTTTTTTTTGGGCTTCTTTACAGTGTTGATTTTGGGCTTCTTTACAGTTTCATTATCAATTAATTTAGATTTTATAAGTGCTACTTGTTTTTCACTTTCAGTTTGAGGCACAGTACTTTTGTAGGTATTGCTTCGGGCAGATTTGGAAGATAGAATATCTACAAAAAACAAAGACAGTATTTAGTTCCAAAACAGGCTTAGTTTAAAATTTGATTCTCACACATGTCAAGCTTATAATACCCCGTTTCCAGATAATTTATCAACTCATTATTTGCATATTTGGGTAAAATCTAGTTAGTAACGACAATGTATCTACTGTATTTTCTAAAGGATCTATCTCTGTTTTGTGAACTAATATATTTAAAAAAAAAACACTTTTTGATTAACTACCTATATGCTGTGCTTAACAAATAAAATGTTCAAGTTAAAACTAACATACCTTTTCCCCTCACAGTTTTTGGTTTATTATTCTCTGTTGATATATTTGGTGGTTTTCTTTTATTATTAAATTTAGGTTTTGGGTCATTTGCTTCATATGTGTTGCTGAATTTGGCACTTGGTTTTGGTACCCTGGAATCTGAAAGTATTACAATATTACTAAAGTTAATGGAAACTTACAAACAAAGTAATTTAAAACAGATACTTAAGGGCAAAGAAAATTTTATACAAGCAATCAGCCGCTATTTCAACTCTGAAGTTGCTTAACATGTTTTGTACATTTGGCACAACTACTTATACTACTATTATGCCAACAAATGTTATATATAACATTGCTTTAGCAAAATGTAATTTTTAATAGGTATCTTGTTTTCTTGAATGGATATGCTGGAGCTTGTTTTACATTCTACTGTGCATTTCTAATATTATCAGACTTAAAATCTATGTAACTAAATAATTTTATACAATTGTGACTTTACAAGCCATATTTTTATCAATTTCTACAAACAAATAAGTATCAAGGGCCACGGTAGTGGCCATGCCAGTCAAGTAGACAGCCACCACCGGGAACCCTTTTCTCGAAACATCTCGAGGTACTTTTCAGCTTTCGATATCTTTGTTACAAATGAAACCTACTCATCCCTACTTGTGAAGTTATCCTTAACTACTTATAGCATGTGGTGTAAAGGTGCCAAATTCATAGTCGAAGGATAAAAAATGGCTCTTGGCTCTTTTCCTGATCTCAACACATTTTACAATGGAAATATTACAAGACGACACATGGCATAATTAACAATATAAATTTACAATAACGGTTTATGTTCGGAATATATTTACTAAATTGACTACAACTAACTAAATAACTACCTATGTATTTGATAAAATATAGCCAAACCAATAACAAACATACTTTTTGATGTGATATTACTGTAGCTGGTATTTTTATAATGAACAGAAATATTGTCATTTATATCAAATTTGGGTGTAATGATTTTTGCTGTTGTCGCCCTAGAAATTTTTTGTACTGAGCAAAATCTTCCAACCTTGGCTGAAAATTAATGCAAGAAACATTATTAAATTTACTTCCTGTGTCTATTTGCTTTATTAAAAGAAAATATAGGGCCTCCAACAAAAGGTAAAAAAAATATCGGTAATTTTTCGACTTTTTTCAATATATTAAAAAAAGTATGAAACCTACAGAAATTTCAAAAACTGTTTAGAAATGTACCGATACCTTTCATTTGATACATCACTTGACCTTGTAGGTCTCTTTTAAAATCATCGTCAAAATCACAATTTGTATGGCAAATTTTCATTTAAGTATTTTCATTTCTCATTTATAAATATCAAGGTGATAGCTGCTGTAGTTGCCGAGTTATTAAAGAGGGAAAAAAGGACAGACAAAGCGAGACCATAAGGGTTTCGAAACCGATGTCGAAATCCAAAAAAAATGAACAACCCCTTTTCCCCGCAGAAAACTAAATAATTTAGTCTTACAAGCTTCTGCTTGAAGCTTGGATCATGCAGTAC
Source organism: Eupithecia subumbrata (assembly GCA_949316285.1). Taxonomy (NCBI): domain Eukaryota; kingdom Metazoa; phylum Arthropoda; class Insecta; order Lepidoptera; family Geometridae; genus Eupithecia; species Eupithecia subumbrata. Next base: position 16,188,765 of record OX438642.1, read on the forward strand.
CTGGATAATACATAAATAGCCATTTACTTACTTCTTTTAAAATATTAGCGTAGGTTTATTAGTATAAAGTGTTGAACATACTATACAAAAAATCATTGTTATATAGTGGAACATAGAAATCACTGCAAATTATATAAAAATAACAAATAAAAAAATTGTCATGCTGTGAGTCAAGATCAGTAACTATTGATAACAATATTTAGTGAAGAAAGGATTTGAAATTAACAAGGATTGTACAAAACAAAAAAGTACAAAAAATTTACAGTGCAAATAAAAAAGTGCACTAAAAAAGAAAGATGGTGGTATAAGACCGATACCCGTGGGCACCATCTACAGCCCCCTTGCAGCTAAAGTCTGCTGTAGGAAAGAAGCCGACTATCTCCTCCTTTGACAAAATATTTGGGTTCATTCTAAAATATAACTATGTTATAAAAATTAATAACAAAGAAGTTAATTTAAGGTTAAGTATGGCAGGTTTGTTTACCTTTTTTGCAGTGATTTACAAAATTGGGTACATAATTGTTACAGGTTTACCTACAACTGCTGCACTGAACAAAAGGGACATTTTGAATACTTACAGAATTTAGGCCTCACATCACGTTCATCATCTTCAATGATAGTGACAACCTTTCTGTTAGTTAGATTGCCAGCCATTTTCTTGATAGGTAAGTCAACTTCAGCACTCATGGTTTTAGTGGTAATAGTCATGGGCTCTTGGAATGTGATAAAGCGGCGAGACCGTGGCTGCGATGTGTAGGTTTGACGAGGCCAAAGTCCTTTAAAATAGAAATAGGTACATAACAAACTCCTTCCTTTAATAAAATCAAGTAGGTATTGAATCAATAACATAGTTTCATGAGCAAGATGCTTTTCATCAATCTACACCTATACAGGGTTATTGGTAATTTACTAACACAGCATGAACTGCAGGTTCTTTCCTTTATCACAAACACATTTGTGAAGACGCCAGCTCTTAATTCTCAAACTTGGTATTGGTAGTAGGTACCCTCCTCCATGCAATTATTGTTTTTCAGAGAAGCTTTATTTGAAACTTAACTTAAAAACGGCTCTACCCTGACTGTAGACAGTCGAAGGAGGCCTTCCGGGTTCTCAACCCGAGATTCTCCCAAAAACTCCTCAAACTGAAGAGTGAAAAACTCCGGCAAATCGTCGGCATTGTCACAGGACATTGCATGCTTAACAAACATCTATTTAATCTGGGTATCACGGACAGCCACCTATGCAGAGGATGCATGAACGCAGAGGAGACGGCCGCGCATGTGCTTGTAGAGTGCAATAGCGTTGCTTCCCAACGACAACAATACCTTGGAACACAGAGGACGCCTAGGGAGGCATGCACCGGCGTCAGCGAGCTGCTGGCTTTCCTGAAGGTCCTGGTTAGTTTAGCAGCCCCCCACCCGACAAGCAAAAAGAGCCCACCTGTTGCCTAGTTGCGGAAACGAGTCCAGAAACAAGTAACAAGTAAGGCTCTACCCTGAATTAACAATGGGTTTGCGAGTGGGATATTGGGTTCATATTTGTATCAGAGACTTCAAAAACGTGTTTGTGGTGATGGGTTGAAACTGTAGTTCACACAGTGTCAGTGAATTACCAATAACCCTGTATTACATACATAAAGCTTTGTCTTTATAATTGGGTTTTTTGTACTCTAACTGTAACTTACTTTGTTTAGGTTATGCCAGGTATATTTTATAGCTTGAATATGCTATGCACATTTTATCTACAAACTACTAGGTACAGATAAAACTTAAACACATAAAGAAGTAGGTATTTTGTACATTATCTTTTAATCATACCTTTCGAGTCCAAGTCAAATTCTGGAAGTTTTGTGTACTTTATCACGGTGCTTTTCTGTTGCAGTGGGAAGGGAAATTCAGGGTTCTCTAACAAGTGACTGTAAACATCGGCATCATTGAGGGCTAGAGCATCGGATGGCGTAGCATCCATAGTTGTTATTGTTCACAAATTGTTTCTTCATTCGCGGAAAGGTTAGATCTTACCATTTCCTACGCCGCCACTACTAAAGAATAGCAGTATCGACGTTTAGTTAAGTAAGTTTGTAAATTTTATTTTAGGTGATAATCACATTTTTAATTTTGTGATGTTTGTAGCAGGGCTTCATAACGTTACCACTTCCCAATAAAAATAACAGTAAATAACGTTACTTTCATATAGATACCTATATAACGGTAATTTAGTTAGTATTGTTACCTAGGTAACGAAAAATATAATAACGTTACATCTAAAGAGGTAATTCCCTCAATATACCGATACTTCATTTCGTTAAAAATGCATGTTGCCGCTCTAGGCGAGAAGAGCGGCAACGTATGTCTGTTCGCGTAACACGTGACATTTGTCCGAACTCCGAACGCAGTGTTGCTTAGCTGCGTTTCGGCTATCGAGGCGTCCACAGCACACAAGTGGCGCGGCGTGAGTTTGTTCTTCTTCCGGCATATACTTACCTACTTGTTAAATTTCCGAGTTTTAAAAATATTGTGTCGTCTCTGTGATAGGTACTTAGTTAGCTCGTTGTTTTTGATGTGCAACATCTTTTTTTTATTGATAGCGAGCGTTGTTGTTTATGTAGATCAGGTAAAGTACCTACCTAGGTATCAAGGAAGAAACTGAAGGGTTGGTCTCCTTTGTAGTTTTTCAGGTCCAGTCCGTGTGTGACACACCGGGGGCAGTGACATTAGTACCATACCTATGCACGTTGGAAGTAGGTAGGTAAGGTATCAAGGAAAGGAACAGAAGTTCTGTACCTACCTACATAAATAATGTCACTAATGTCACTGCCACCGGTGTGTCACATACGGACTGGACCTGACCAACTACAAAGAAGTCCAACCCTTCAATTCTTTCCTTGATACTTAGGTAAGTAGGTAGGTACTTTACCTGATCTACATAGACAACAACGCTCGGTTTCAATCAAGAAGGGAACTGAACAGAACTTCTGTTCCTTGATACCTAGGTAGGTAGGTAGGACTGGACCTGACGACGTACAAAAGGTTGGTTCCTTCTGTTACAGAAGGAAGTAAAGTAACTCATTGTACTTCGTCAGATCCAGTCCGTGTGAGTGATACCGGCACTGATGTCACCGCCTCCTGTTATACAGAGTGAATTTTTGAGACGGGACAGTAAGGGCATGTACCTTAATATTCTCGTAGGTAGGAGGTTGGTAGATACTTACCTTACCAAGCATTTTTGTTTAAGTAGGTTAGGTAGGAACTTATACTACATACTGTTGGTCTCCTGTGTAGTTCGTCAGGTCCAGTCCGTGTGTTACAGACCGCTGGCAGTGACATTAGTACCATACCTAAAACGCACGTAGCGTAGCACGTATTTAATGTATCTATCTGTAATAGTTTTGTTTTGTGTTATTTAGTCAGATACCTTGTTTGGAGAGCGGTGGCCACCAATAGGAACTAAACTCTTGAAACATGTATCTGCCTAAATAATACCATACAAAACTATTACTGATACATTAAAAAAAAGCGTATGATAGGTATCGTCTACGAGCGGTCCGAATTTTTGATAATTCCTTTGTATAACGTAATGATTAAATTAAATATGTAGTGGTGCCACTATCGCCCCTAGTCTTCGCCTTAAAAGATTAGAAGAGGATTATAAAAAAATATATGTTAAGCTTTTGTTATGTATAAGTTAATATGATGAATAATGGTGATTTGATTGATATTTTTTTATCTCAATAAAACTTACAAAAATCTTTTTTAGAATATTATTTTTATTCACTGTATTTTTTAAAAACTTCTAAAACTTCTTTCCATAGGTTTTCTACCTCTTCCTTAGGAATTTTATTTAAAAGGTAACGAAATGCCACCGCTTTCGTATTTTTTGAACAAAGGCAGTCACCTTATCCTGTTTCCTTTCCCGCCAAACGTATTTGTTTGGTTTTTGGATTCTGGACATTTTCTGAAATAGTAAAATAGTAATTAGAATGTAATAAACGAAGGTTACATGATAAAAAAAATAGTTGATACCCATCTCTAATGGAAAACTGCTATTGCTTAAAATACTATACACAGGTGAATTTTTGAGACGTGGCAGTTAGGGCAGGTACCTTAACCGTTATAGTAACAGGAAAACGCTTTTAGGTGACTATCAATAAATTTTTGAGATATTATACTGAACCGCATTTACAGATTTTGGAAAAAAAAAATTCCAAAATGGTTTTTGCGATTTCTGACATTCCTAGTACTCAAACCTCAGTCGGTCCAATAGAGACTTTTGATCTTTATAAGAAACAGGATCGATCGGCATCAAAAAAAGTTTTTGTGTAAAATGACCAATTTCTTGCTGACTGTACATTTTTTCCAAAATCTGTAAATGCAGTTCAGAATATCTTAAAAATTTATGGATAGTCTCCTAAAAGCGTTTTCCTGTTACTAAACCGGTAAAGGTACCTGACCTTACTGTCCCGTCTCAAAAATTCACCCTGTATAGGATTATCAATAAGAGAGGTAAGGAGGACCATATTCCACCTAGCTATGTAAAACGGGAACTATGATTATGTTAGGTATAGCCGCTGTATCTATCATAATCATCGCACCCGTTTTAACTAGCTAGGTGGAATTTGGTCCTCTTGTATAGGTACTAGCAAGTAGCAATAAAGTACCTACCTACACCTTCTACTATATTAGTAAATAGTAGAAGGTGCATCATCCATCACCTACTAGGTAGGTAGGTACTTTATTGCTAGTAGGTTACGCCTCTTACCAGTTGTTTCTTCACAAGTCCTTACTCTTTTAAGTTTTTTTGCCGTCGCCAGAATTGATTGAGATTCGTCATTATCATCTGCCTGTAAGTATAAAATTGAATGAAACCGTCATTTTTCATAAGTAAGATCATGTAAATGATATAAAATTATTAATTAAATAGGTTTAATAGATCTATCTACCATAATATTGTAGCTAGAATGCTCTGTAGGTACCTACCTACTTACTATACAAATAGTGTTAAAATGGTAGGTAAGTGACATTTACAAATTGCCACAGCTTTATTAAACCAAGCAAGCCTATTTACTACAGTGGTAGCTAGTAGTTTGGTATGATTCCCACTAGCACAAATAAGTAGGTATAGTAACTTATGAAGCGAAAATACTCTCCTAACTTGCATATAACTTCCAGCACTATAGTTGAGCTTGACTGACTGACTTAGTATACAAAATTAGGTAGGTACTTACCATTTTTTCACAAAATATCTCGTGTTACAATCCAACCAACTCAAGGTAACAAGTAATTTTTTTAATTAAACGCCTCAAACTCCTCAAACGCTCAATACTGAAGCATCAAACGCCGCCGCCTGTTTCTTGTTGCAACTGGGGTCAACTGCTCGTAACGTAACATCGAAAATCAAAGAAAGAGATAGAAAACTGTTTAGTATCAATAATAATATAACGTTAATTAACGTTTAATTTACCGATAAAAGTAAATGTAACGCTATATTCATTTACCGGTATCATGCCACAAAAGTAACGTTAAAAAAAATAACGTTACCTGTTTTGGTAACGTTACCTAGTGTTGGGCGAAGTAACGGTACGAAAATTTTACCGGTATATGAAGCCCTGGTTTGTAGGCAATGCATTATTTTGTTGGCCTATCTTATCTTATTCTCTTTGGTTGGGCCTCAATATCTAAACTTTTGTAGAAATTTGGTTCATAGACTCAAGACGAAGTTGGTTACGGTCATTCTACTAGTCTGTGGTATTAGGTCCGAAACTTGGTTCAAAATACTACAAACTGTAAAGATTTCGTTCGTCCGAACGGTTCCTTTTTTGCACGCAGGCAAGCAAGACGGAGCATGTGGCCGACATACTATGGGAAGCACTTTGAGCATTAAACCAGACTTTAATACTCAAAGGGGAAGCATGGCTTGGCTTGTTTATTACTAGAGTTTCTTATTATTTTCAGACTTTGTAGCGAAAGCCAAGGCCACCAAGCGGAGCGGGCCTTAATCATTTAGAATGGTTTTTGGATGCAGAAAGAACGCGAAAGATAGAATAGTAACTTTTTCGGTTATTATCATTTGTAAGGTGATTTCGTTCGTCCTAAGATTTACCCGAAATATCAATAAAAAAAAAACAATAATTATATGCGCGCCGCGCCGCGCCACCGCCGTTCCCAGTTGGATGCTAGGGTTGGACAAATGTTATTAAACAAGATCCGTCAAGTGCGAGTGTAACTCGCGCGCTGAGGGTTTCGAACGTTTGTCAACAAATATGTACCAATAGTACAGGTTAGAGACTTCGCAATTTAACGAATACCTAAGCATAATAGGTACCAACCTACATTTCAGATGGATCTCTCTGCATACTTCGGTTAAAGTGGGTAATGGTAAATTTTTCGACATTTTTCAAAATATTTCAAAAAGTATGAAACTTACAGAAATTTGAAATACTGTTTTGAAATATCCAAATTGATACCTTTTATTTGATGCCCCACTCGGTGGGGTAGCTCCCCTTTTGAAAATTATTCCTTATTGACCATTTTCAAAAAGTATTCATTTTACAGTTTTCTCTATATTTTTCCTGTAAAATATAGATATATATCTACAAACGCTCCATACATTTCAAATGGTTCGCTTTGCAAACTTCGGAGATAGGGGGGGAGGGGGGGCTGGGTATTTTTTCGACTTTTCTCAAAATATTTCAATAAGTATGAAACCTACAGAAATTTGAAAAACTGTTTTGAAACGTACAAACCGATACCTTTCATTTGATACCCCACTCATTGGGGTAGCCCCCCCTTTTGAAAATTATTCCCCCCCTTTTGACCATTTTTCAAAAAGTGTTCCCTTTTCAAACTTCTCTATATTTGTCGTGCAAAATATAGATCCATATCTATAAACGCTCCATACATTTTACATGGATCGCTCTGCAATCTTCGGAGATAGGGGGGGAACGGGTATTTTTTCAACTTTTTTCGAAATATTTTAAAAAGTATGAAACCTACAAAAATTTCAAAAACTATTTTGAAATGTACAAACTGATACCTTTCATTTGATAACCCACCCACATGACCCTGTAAGATTGTGCTTTCACAATCACAATTCAAAATATTTCATCTCATCATCACAATTTCTCATTTTTTTGGATCACAATTTGTATGGAAAATATTAATTTTAATTTTTCATTTATTTTCATTTATTTTTCTATAAATCTGTACAGGTGCACGAAATGTATTATTAGTTTAAATTTCAAGTTGATAGCTGCTGTAGTTGCTGAGTTATTAAGGAGGGAAAAAAGGAGAGACAAAGCGAGACCATAAGGGTTTCGAAACCGATCTTCGATCTTCGAAACCCTAAAACCGAATGAATAAGTTCGGTATTTCGCCTTTAAATATATATTACGTACCTACCCTTAAAGTTTTCGTAACATTAAAAATGAAAGAGATGTAGAAGAAGACAAACTATACTATGAGAAGAATTTGATGCAACAATACCTAATAGCATCCATAAAAACGGGAAAGCAGCAGGAGTTGATGGAATCTTTATTGAAATGATATAAATGCTAATCATTATTAGCATTTTTCACTATTGCGTATAAAAAAGTATTCAAAAATGTACAAACTGGCCGCAGGTCATTACCTCCGGCCTAATCGACATTTTTGAAATAACTAAATTATATTTACTAGCTAGGACGAACATACCAGAAGACTTTAGATTTATCGAAACTGTTACGTTACCAAAAAACCAAACACTAAACATTATTAAACTAAGCATTATTCTATTACTTAGTTTGGTAAGCTTCTAAAATAATACTCCAAATTTTACAAAGCAGAATCAGAACAAAATTTAAGGAAAATTTAGGTCCTCCAATACCGGCTTATGCTACGGCTGCACCTGCGTTAGCGTTAACGTTAGTGTTATGTCCATTATCGCGTTAATTAAGGCGCTAAAAATGCACCTTGGGTACTAGTAGCCAAGGTGTATTTTTAGCGTCATCAATAAATGAACACGTTAAAACCATGGCCACATCTGCGTGACGCCCAAATTAGCGCGTTAATTAACGCGTTAGGACGCAGGTGGAGCCGTAGCATTAGGAAAAATAAAGGTACCTGTTATGTAATTTTAGCATCAATTCGGAGCCTTTATTCTTTGCATTTTATTTAACAGACCAGCGACCCGCCCCGGCTTCGCACGAGTGCAATGCTGATACTAAATATACTACAGAATTGGCCCCCCGGTCGGTACCGCCGCGCGCCGCCGCAACCGCTATGTCCCTGCATTTTAAATCTGTAATATCTTCGAAAATATTAATTTAAATTACATGCTGTCAAGGGCCATATTGATCAATATGAAATGTACAATCTTTTTAAGGTACTTTATTGGATAAGGATTAATGCTGTATTGCATAATAGTTTCGTAAATAAGACATTATTTTTCGTAAACAGTGAAGGATAAAAAAATGGTTATTGTGGATTATCCCTAAGAGATAGACATATATACCATCGCAGACTTTTTTGTAGTCCTTTTTAAGGTGTACAATACTGTAGTACATTATTTTGATCTATCAAGTAGGGTTCAACCAGCGTTTGCAATGTGAGCGCAAAAAAATGTGTATATTTACGACATCACATTAGAAACCTCTAAAATTATCAGTTTTCTCTACTATATTATGCATATATTACTTATACATATAAACATCACTCCTATTAAAAACCGACGCATCAAAATCCATCGCGTAGTTTTAAAGATCTAATAAATTTATGAGTCTTTCTCTACTATATTATGCATGTATTAAACCTTCCTCTTTAATAAATCTATCTATTAAAAAAACACACCAAATCCGTGGCGTACTTTTAAAGATCTAAGCATACATAGGGACAGACAGACAGCGGGAAGCGACTTTGTTATGATAAAGTCGCTTCCCGCTGTCTGTCATTCGCTATCTCTAGGTACATTGAGTAGAGATATATAAAAGAGTATCCGCAGGTGCTCAAGAGTGTACGAGTTTCACCTCTGTATCCGGGGAAAGGGTGCAAGGACGAGGTAACAAACGCGTCGCGGGCGTCTTCTGGAACACCTATCGAGTATCGCTTCAGTGTCTGCAAGACCGTACGCCTTCTGGGCCGGGAGGTAGATGACTGATGCTGCTAGGAAAATTGTGTGGCGGCGTCCTTGAAGCGCGCGAGTGTAAGAACCAAGTAGGTAGCGGTCTTGTTTTGTGACTTGTCAAAATCGCTTGACGTTGCAGATCACGCTCTACTCATTTAAAAGTTCTCACACAATAGAGTTTGTGGACCAGCTCTTCAGTTGATGACTAGCTTCCTAAATAATAAAAATCTGATTGTGACTGGGAGAGGGGGTAAGATCAGATCCCAGACTCCACCTACCAGTTTGGAGTTCCTCAAGGATCGTCACTTTCGAACATTGTCTTCTGTTTGCTCATGAACAACCTGCCAGCAGTGATCAAGGATGCGCACGTCTTCATGAACGCATACAATGTGGCGGCAGCAGTAGAGGTTCCTACCGTAGACGCACTGGAAGCAAGACTCAATACTGTAGCACGTCAATTGTACCAGTGATTTAGCTATAATGGCCAGGTCTTAAATGTAAAACAAAAACTAACTTCTCTACTTCTACCTAGCTGGGCATTTGTAGGCCGTTGAATCTGGCTACTGATATTAGGCATCTAAGCCAGGTCAATGAGACAGTGTTTCTAGGTTTTGCCCTGACAAGACGCTAACTTGGGAACAACATATTTATATATATGACGACCGATGCATGTGGTGCGGCGGGCGAAGGTCCACCTGCGGCGCAGGAGATCGCGAGTTCGATTCCCGCCTTGGGACAATTGTTTGTATGATCTATAAATATTTGTTCCGTTTGTTCTGGTCGTTTCTATGTTTAATAAAAAATAACTATCTATGTAATGTATTTTAATATGTATTTCAGTCATCTAGTACCCATAACACAAACTCTGCTTAGATTGGGGCTAGATGATGCAGTGTGGATCGTCCAGTATTATTTATTTATTTATCAATATGTTGTTAACAAGTTGCCGTCCTTCAGCAAAAAAATTGGTAGAGCCTGCTTTGATCTATCTTCACCTCACTTCAACAGCCTGTATTGGTCCACTGTTAGACGCAGACCTCCCTCTGATAAGCACCTTAGTGGTTTTTACCTCATGGGGGTAATGCCCTGCTGTGTGGTGCTGTGTGGTGCCAGCTTAGAATTTACACCACCCCAATTCTTCCCGTGGATTTCGTAATAGGCGACATAAGGATATCAAAAGGGAGCGGGCAGCAGCGCCCTCTGCAGAACAATTCAGCCACCACCGAACTGGGATTCCCAACCCCCAACCCTGCGTGGGGATTATGGGCATTACACCCCATGAGATAAAAGTCAATAAGGCGCTTATCAGGGGTAGCAATATAGCTCAGCTGTGGACCTGTTGGTAGGCTGTTGAGGTTGAGGTTGAGTTTGGATATTTTTTAAATGGACACAACACAAACACACACTCGCACACATGCCTAAAATGTGTCATCGCGCTGCGCTGTCAATGTCATTCATTTGTGAGTGTGTTTAAGTTTCTTTCTCGGATTCTTCGCGAAAATCTTTCAGAAAAAAATATTATCTCTGTCGTGTTTGGACCCATTTTTACGTCGACAATTTGAGATTCCTATTTTTATCAGCAATAATTACTGAATATTGCATTTCACTATTTGACCGAACTCTTGTTGGACGTGCGCATTTTTCACTAGAGAAAGGAAAGGTAGAGTCTGGTAGAGTCTAGTCTATGTAGAGTCAGTCAAGCCTTTGTTTACGAAATGAATAGTCCACATAGTCAGTCGCGAGTGAAAAAAAAACTTGCAGAAGTGTAATAAAATAGTGTAATTAAATATCGCGGTGCGGTCTAAATAATAAGTGCTAAAATTGTAGTGTTTTTGGATAAAATTGCACGAAAGACGATGTATTCTAGCAGTGTTTGTGACCTGCATTTGTGAGTGTTTGTGTTTATAAGGATCTGACTTTCATCATCACAGACCGAAATAAGTAAGTATGAGACCCTTTCAGCTGTTTGAAGTCATGTAATCAGGTAGGTAGCCATTTTATTCAGTCAATTGGAATACGCAGGTAGGTTAGGGCATATCTTGTCATCCTTACTCACCCCCTTGTGTGACAGAGATGGATGATATTCCTGTAGATAAACTATAACTATGGAATCTATATAACTACCCTCCAATAAACATGCAGAACAAGGTGCGCGCCAAAGCAAAGCTCAGTCCATTCCTGGAGCTTGCAACAGCAACATCTGTTGCACCAGGCAGCAGGATGCCTGCAAGTCGCGATTCTGTGTTTACTGAAATTAATAAAGATAACTGTGAAAATAAAGAAGATTCAAAAGCCTCAGAATCATTCATACCTTCTGTTGAAACTATAAGACCTAAAAAAATAACAAACCGAAGGATGAAAACAGACGACCAATGTGATTTTTCGCAAGAATTGCTTGAAACCGACTTAACAATTGTAAGAACTGAAACTGATTTCGAGAAAATGTGAGTATTTTGTTTATTTGTAAGGGTTTTTGTTTAAATTAACTTGTGTCCAACCAAACCTGGGTTATTAGCTGAAACAAATTTTACTATAGATAAAAATATATTATAAAACTATTCTAAAGTAAAAATATATCAAAAAGGTGAATCACCGGCTGCGAAGCTAGGTTCAAGTGGTCGGTGACTAGGGCTGCAGAAAGAGGAACTTCCTGACGATGCACACCATGTCCAGGAGTACCTACTGCCTTTTGGATCTGTCATTATTATTATTATAGATTAATAGACAAGCAGAGAGCTGATATGTCTATATCACAGTGCTTTTAAAATTTTATACTATACTAGTTTGTCTCTTGTAGTGGTCAGATTGTGCATTCGCAACCAGTGGTCGACTCTGTTTTGATGCTTTTCACACAATTTCCTCAGGAAGCCGGTTCTTACTGTGCACCATTCGGTTATTCAGGAAGTGATGAGCAATGCGTGTTAGTGTTTAAAGGTGAACAAGTTACACTGAGACTATGGCCTCTAGCTGTTTTGAATGGCACCTTGGGGGTATATAATTTGTGTATGTCAGGCAGGTTGTAGGTGTGCGATAGAATTTGAAGGTTTCAATCATATCACCACGGGTCTATCCTCCAGGATAGTAAGGCATAGGGCGGCTAGTCTCTCTGGGTAAGGAATCCGGCAAAGGCTTACGGGAATTTTTGTGGCTTTCCTTTGTACACTCTCCAGCAGGATTATGCCCTTTTGTAAGTAGGGGCTCCAAATTTGAGAGCCATTTTATTAGTAGTTCCTGAACAGTAGACCTCGCGAGCACTAATTTTTTCAATAATTAATGTACTTATTACCTAGGTACTAAAGTTATTTAAAACGGGATATTTAGGTAGATACCAACCATGTTTTTCGGTGGAGATTCGCTTGCAAATCGCCATGCGGTGTAAAAGCATCTTATCTCGTAGCAAAAGTACCTACTTACTTACATTTACAAGCACCAGCTTATTATAGGTAGGCACCAGACTACCTATAGTGGTGCCAAACTTATCATACCTAAGTATTTTATGTTTTTATTAACTTTTTGACAAAAGAAAAATCCCATAGATAGCTAGGTAGGTAGAGACTATCTATGGGATTTTTCTTTTGACGCGTATGCCCGAAAATCAGCAAAACCCTCATAATCTGGGTAAATACTTGTTTATGTTAGTGTGCATTATGCAACTTACCTAGATAGGTCGATAGGTAGATACCATAGGTAGGTAGGTAGGTAATTGTTTAGTATACCTAGCTCAAAACGAATGAAATTATTTCCATATTTTTGAAATATGCACACCATGCAAGAATAGGCGTCTATTTCTCCAGAACCAATTAAATCTTGTTTAAATAATAAATAAAATAAATAATGCTGGACAATACAATACACACAGCATTATCTAGCCCCAAGCTAAGCAGAGCTTGTGTTATGGGTACTAGATAACTGATATACTTAATACAATACACTACATAGATAGATATTTTTTATTATACATAGAAAACACCCAGACCAACGGAACAAATTTCTGCAGATCGTACACAAATTTGTTCCGAGGCGGGAATCGAACCCGCAACCCCCTGCGTCGCAGGCGGACCTTCGCCCGCTGCGCCACAGAGGTCGTCGGTTTGTAGGTAGGTACCGAGTTTCAAATGAAGTACCTAGGTACTTAAATAAACGCTTGGAAAGGGAGTAGGTAGGTTTACTTACTTATTACAGCTCACTTCACTTGAGGTACGATTGTTGTAGGAATATGTGCAGTGCAACCTAACTAATTAATGGTGAATAGGTGTTTATTCAGTGGGCAGTGTCCTGTTGGTGTTCGGAACCAGGATACGCAAGTTCATTCTGTTTAGGTTAAGTAAGCATTTTGTTAGCTTCGGTGATGTTGATGGAATCTCCACTCTAGCTTGTCTGCATTCTAGCAGGTGTGTCCATCGTTCGAACAGCTTCTCCCAAGTTCTGAGCCTAGTCCATTTCTGGAGTAATGAGATTGGCAGGGGTAGGAAAGGCGATAGACCTTCTGTGATTGTTTCCGATAAGTTAAACGTGTAAGTGTAAGTCATAGTCATAGCTCCCTAGCAGATGAAATTCAGATTTCGAAGAATCTTTCGTCTATGCTAATATTATAAAGAGGAAAGATTTGATTGTTTGTTTGTTTGTATTGAATAGGCTCCGAAACTAATGGACCGATTTCAAAAATTCTTTTACTGTTAGAAGCCCACGAGGTGCTATAGGCACCGTATACCTAACGTAGGTTTGTAAAACATCATCACTTTTCATAATCACTAGGGGTTTTCTCGTAAAGAAGAAAATCCAAGTTTCCGAGTCGTTATCGTGTAACAAGAGATATCTTATGCACGTGATATTAGAGTCCAAGTCTTACCGATCTTTGTATAAAATACAAAATACATAATTAAGTTTTTACCTTAAAGACTCAAAATGTGGAAGTGGGCTAGGTATACTTTTTACAATACAAACGGAAATAAACATTAAAAATACCATGAACGCAAATTGCAAAAAACAACATAAATTACTCAGGTAGGTAATCAAATTTACAAGTGTAAAGCCGGCTTTTGACTATGGGATATAATATAAATTACATCTTGTGCTATATATTACATCCCGCGGTTGCTGTTTACACTGTGAGATATATATTTTGGAGCACACAATGATCAGTTTACACGTCTGCACACGAACGCCAACATTCAAACGGAGGACGAAGCGGGGGAGGCGCGGTGTCCGGGGACGTGAGGTAAAATATACACCTTCAAATGACCTTCAAATATCGCTCACTCGGTCGAAAAAATATTTATAGTTTGGGATGTAATATATATTATAGCACAGTGTAAACGGTGCCATACAAAATGTATGGTGAGCGATAAAATATTATATCTCGGGATGTAATATATATCCCATAGTGAAAAGCCGGCTTAATCGTTTTGAGAGAGGCAGATTTTACTACTTAAAGCCGGCTTTTGACTATGGGATATAATATAAATTACATCTTGTGCTATATATTACATCCCGCGGTTGCTGTTTACACTGTGAGATATATATTTTGGAGCACACAATGATCAGTTTACACGTCTGCACACGAACGCCAACATTCAAACGGAGGGCGAAGCGGGGGAGGCGCGGTGTCCGGGGACGTGAGGTAAAATATACACCTTCAAATGACCTTCAAATATCGCTCACTCGGTCGAAAAAATATTTATAGTTTGGGATGTAATATATATTATAGCACAGTGTAAACGGTGCCGTACAAAATGTATGGTGAGCGATAAAATATTATATCTCGGGATGTAATATATATCCCATAGTCAAAAGCCGGCTTGAGTCATAGAAATCTTAATAACAAGGTACTAGAAGTCGTAAGCGCGCGTGACCTTGTCGCCGCTCAGGTGACTCTCACGCCACCAGTGCGTTCGTTGCTGTTCAGTTGCTCTCGAGACGTGCGTGTGTAAAAATGGTGTGTTACAGCATTTCCCATTGCGGAAATTCTTCCAAAAGTTGTAATTATACAAATAAAGGAATAACATTTCATCGGTGAGTATTATTTTTTAGAAATAATGCCGTTTTTCCTTAAAATTATAGAATCTTTACAAATAATACGAATGTCACAGTCGACCGTTCTTATTGTCACGTTTAACTGTACATTGCCTCTTATTTTTGTCTACATCTGGCAGGTACCGCATTACAAAAAGCAATGTACTGCATAGTAAACGATAACGTTGCGTGCTTGATTTCCTAGTGGTACGGCCGCAGAACCCGGTCGCGAGCTAGTGTTGTGATTTGTAAAACAACTTTGCCTAATTTAACATCGTATTTTAGGAATACGATGTCAAATTATAATTATTTATTTATTTTAATATAAGTCTTAGGACGACTGATCGAATAATTGAATTATATTTAAATTTGAAATGGAAATTTATTACAAAAACTATGCGACATTCTCGGACTTAAATTATTTGATGATATAAACTTCCATCAATATGATCAGTCTCCAATGGATAGTACGTAGTTTAATTAATCAAATGTGTATTGGAAAAGTACATGGATATCCGCATTTTTTTTTATTATTATTAATCATTCATTACGCAAAAAACTCCATGAAAATAGTCCCAAAGAGACAGTTTTTAAATAAGTTTCTTCATTTTACCAGACAGATCATGGAAAGTTATTTATAATTAATTTTTATTAATAATACTTAAATGAATATTGAAGTACATACTATATTTTTATTTATTAGTACAATGCCCTAGTCATAGAATAACAGTAGGTGACCTGTTATTTCGTGCCCAGCACTAGTGTAGATTACATTAAAATGACGTCATAACGACAACAAATGCAAACTTGTCACTAATGTGTGAGTAAGCGAACGTATGGAACTACGCTTACGGTTTAATTTGGTTTGCACATCATTTTTGGATGTGCGTAGGCGTAATCCCGTAGTTATTGTCTGTGTATGTAGTAGTAAGGTAGTAGAAGGGGCGAGCCGGCGACATGCGTTCCCGACTATCGACTATCGACTAGAAGTTTTATTATTAATTAAAGTGCTGAGTACCACCCGAACTATCGCCGATAGTTCGGGTGGTACTCAGCACTTTAATTTTTCCGAAACATGAGGTCATAGCTTTCTCAATTGAAATTCGGCTAAACAACGTATGAAAACTTTATCAATCACTTGTTTTGTTCCACTGCGTTTAGTTTTTAGGGTTCCGTACCTCTAAAGGAATAAAAGGAACCCTTATAGGATCACTTTGTTACCCGTCTGTCTGTCTGTCCGTCTGTCTATCTGTCCGTCTGTCAACCCCCTTTTCTCAAGAACGCGTGGACGTATCGATTTGAAATTAACGTCAAATACTCAAGTTCGTTACCTTTTGGAGCCGCGATATAAATAAAACTTCTAAGTCAACGCACTCAAAAGTTACAGCCGTTTATGTCCGAATATTTTGAAATTCCCTAGAATTATGAAATTTGGCAAAAAGTAAGGCCTTTTAGCACATGTAAAAAAAAAACCGAAAATAGTAAATTTGTAGCTTATTCACAAAAAAAAATACTTTTGATTCTCGCCATGGACCAAAACCTATAGGGTACTTCCTGTTGACGTGCAATTATAAAATTAGGCAAGAAGCTAATTCTGATAGCACAAGTAAAGGAAAAAATGGTGTAACTGTAATTTTGTAGTTGATTAAAAAAAATTGATTCTCGCCATGGCACAAAACCTACAGGGTATCTACCTACTTCCCGTTGACCTAGAATCATGAATTATACTAAATTTGGCAAGACACAAGGTCTTACGGAACCCTTAGTGCGCGAGACCGACTCGCACCTGACGTTTTATTAACATGTTCGATTACACTAAACACCTAATTACACATTAAAACAGTTATTTTTCTTGCAAATTCCAATAAAACAACTGACTTTTTTAGGTTTAGTTGAAGCTGAACACGAAATCCGATTACTTATTATAACAAAAAACCTAAATAAACAACAACGGTGGCGTACTATACTATAATCTCGATAGCTATAATTTACGCAGGTAACCAAAAATAAAATCACTACTAATTTACAATTAGGTATACCTTGAAAATTAACACTGTCTTACAAAAATAAATGGATTACATACGTGATCTTTATTACGCACAAATTCCTTAGTATTTCCACAATTCATCGCTTGTCTGACTAACGCCCAAATACTCAAACGCAACTCAGATTTAAGCACGTGTCAAGTGACATATTTTTGACACATTTTCATTGAAAACTGTCAAAAGTTCATCATATGACACGTGCTTAAATCTGAGTTGCTTTTGAGAATTCGGGGGTGAGTGACGTAACCGACATTTTGGCGTAACTGACATTTGTAATGTTGCTTTGACGACCTCAGTGGCGCAGCGGGCGAAGGTCCGCCTGCGACGCAGGAGGTTGCGGGTTCGATTCCCGCCTCGGGATAAATGTTTGTACGATCTGCAGATATTTGTTCAGGGTGTTCTGGATGTTTTCTATGTAGGTATAATAAAAAAATCTACCCATGTAGTGTATTGTATTAAGCATATCAGTTATCTAGTACCCATAACACAACCTCTGCTTAACTTGGGGCTAGATAATGCTGTGCGAATTGTCCAACATTATTTATTTATCTACTTTTGAAGATGAAGCGATCGGTCTAATCGGCGTATTTGTATATTCTACCTGTGTCTAGGAGTATGTTTGACGTATCTACAGTTCTTAATAATTATACCTGATTATTGAGTGTCCTAAGTACACTTACGACTCTTAAGGCCGGTTTACACTTCAATAAGTACAGTAGCGAGTTAACTTGCGTCAAGTTGTTGATTAAGATAAGTTGAATAGATAGCGATCCTATTTTCCGGCTAGTCCAAGTGCGAAGAAGCCCCCTCTCGCACCCCGCTGACTTAACTGGCTGGCGTGTAGATGAGCGAGTTTAGTACAGTCAATAAGTTAGCACTAGGGCTTGCATTCGAATAATTCGAATATTAATTCAGTTCGAATATTCGAATACTGAAATTGCGTTATTCGAATATTCGATTCAAATCAATAACACCAATCTTAGAACTCCGATGTGCATAAAATGCCACTTATAAGTTCGCGAGATATACAAGTTTACAACAAAATGTAACAAAATGACAAAGTTATAGGGTTCCCGAGTTCGGAAACATTCGGGAGTGCCGGGTGCGACTGCGTAGGTCATTCGCGTATTCTATTCGGCGTACTATTCTATTCGTATTCTTATTTCGGAAAAGGAATATCAAAGTAACGTTTTCGTTGGCCTGCAAAACCAAGTTTTAAATCGCTTGCATAAGATTAACGTTTATACGAAAACGAATCAGAAACTTCGATTTCGTTTTTAAGTTCGTTTTCCGACCCTGTCGCTGTGTTACCGTTACTTACCGTGTTTATTTACTTGTTAATTTATTGTAGACTAGCTTCTGCCCGTGGCTTCGCACGCGTATTTTCGGTATAATTATTATCTAAGTTAGGCATTGCTCTACACGTACGCTAAATTTAATCTTGATCTTGACCTAGGATCTCCAAAACTACTTCGGCTTTATTGCCGAGCGAACGAAGTGAGCGAAAGTCTCTGCTTCAACTCTAGCAAAATTATCGTTTCTATCAGTATGTCCGTACACAGTTACAGGTCGTATTTTTACAACTGATCGGTACGAAACTCGGTGTATAGATTCTATAAAATTATACCCTTGCATAAATCGGGATGCAAGGACAATCCGGAGAACTACAGGCCAATTTGTATTTTACCAGCTTTAAGTAAGATCTTTGAAAAGATGGCTTTGAGTCAGCTATTGAGCTATTTTTCAGTAAACAAATTTTTACATAAACATCAATTTGGATTCACAAAGGGTTGCTCAACTCTTGATGCCGGCACTAAATTAATTTCATTTATACTTCAGGCGTGGGAAGACTCTGCCTTGGGTATTTTTTGCGATCTATCCAAGGCATTTGACTGTGTCCATCATGACACGCTTTTACTCAAACTCCATTATTATGGAGTACGCGACCTAGCTATGAATTTCATTTCTTCATATCTAGCAAATAGAGAGCAGCAAGTTGAAATTGGGGAAGTAAGCATCCAGCTGTCAAACTAAACTAGGTGTACCACAGGGGTCCATACTTGGACCCTTCTTGTTTTTGGTGTACGTGAACGATTTACCCTATGTCATTCAAAAGCAAACAAGCAATGAAGTTGTGCTCTTCGCTGATGATACGTCACTGCTCTTCAAGATCAAAAGAGGTACATCGAACCTACCTCATGTCAATGAAACCTTAGATTTGGTGTGTAGGTGGTTCTCGGCCAACAATTTAGTATTAAACCCAACAAAAACTAAAATGGTAAATTCACATTACCAAACGTACGGGCGTCAAAACCGAGTATAGCAATAATGGGTACGAATATTGACACCGTAGAGTCTACGAAGTTTTTAGGTGTAGTTTTAGATAGCAAACTACAGTGGGGTTCGCATATTTCTGCGTTAGGTGGAAAGCTAAGCTCTGCTTGCTTTGCCATCCGGGAGGTCAGAAAGTTAACGGACGAAAAAACCGCCAGACTTGTATATTTTGCATATTTTCATAGCTTAGTATGTTATGGTATATTACTATGGGGTGCTGGCGCGGACATTGAGGAAATATTCATCCTTCAAAAAAGAGCGATACGTGCAATCTTCAACTTAAAATGTAGAGACTCCCTTAGAGAGATTTTTAAGGAAATCAATATTTTGACTGTCCCTTGCCTTTATATTTACGAAAATAATATGTTTTTGAGAAAGAACAGACATCTATTTGAAAGACGAGGTGATACACATAATTATAATACACGAGCAAAAGACAAGATATCAAACAAAGCATATAGGTTACAAAAGTCTAATAAGTGTTTCGTGGGTAACTCTGTTCGTTTCTACAATCAAATTCCAAGTCATATTGTTAACTTAAGAAAAAGCATTTAAGAAACATGTTCATAAAAACCTATCAAAAAAAGGTTATTATTGTATCAATGACTACATTAATGACAAAAAATCCTGGACTGATTAGTTAGCCTTAATTTTTAGTTTTTAAGACAAAGCTACTTTACAGCCGCACTCATTTTAATTTATATTTTGATTATTTAAACTTACTATTATTCATGGCCTTTTTACAGCCATTCATTTTATTTTATTGTTTTCTGATTATTATAACTATTTTGTGTACCAATATTTTATTTTATAGCAATTGACTTGACCAAGTGTTCCTTGTGAATTTACGGTAAATAAATAAATTTGATTCGATTTGATTTGATATATATTATATATTCTATACGATTTTACAGTTTTTTTTGTCGTCGGGGTTTTTTGATTCAAGGCGTACTTCCTACAAAAAAAGGCAAAAAGGGAGCTTTAGCATATCTTTAAGACATCTGATTTCGATGATTATATTTTTATTTGAAGGGTTGTTGTTTTTAGTTCTTCTCATAAAAATTTGGTAATGATTTGAACAGAATTTTTGGTATGACGAGCAGAATAGCTCCGCAAAATACAGTATAATACAAGAGAACATATAACTGTACAGTGCCATCTATTAGAACATGTTTGTAACTTTTTGAGAGTACCATGTAGCACGGCCACGCATGCCTGCCAGTTTAGCTTTTTATTAACCTACTTAAATAACCCGTTTTAAATACTAAAGTCATTATTAACGGGATATTTACTTACCATGATTTGAGTTTTGAGCTTTCCAATATTTCGGCCCAGTTACATGCGCCATGATCACGGCATAACTGAGGGCACTGCGAGTGAGTTGTTGTTTGCAGATATATCGATCTACCCTCATTTTTTTGTCTTTTGCTACGAACGTTACTACTTCCACCTTTAGTGTAAATAACCATGATGGATTTAAAAGTTTTACCGTTTTAAATAACTTTAGTAATAGGTACCTAAGTAAATTCACAGAAATATATCTGTATTTCTGTGAGTAAATTAATTGTTGAAAAAAAATTGTGGTCACGAGTTCTACTGTTCGTAGAACTACTAGAGTTATATTACTAGGATGTTGTTAAAATACCGACTGACCTAGATTTTAAAGACTGTTTTACTAAGAATGTATGTTTGATTGTGCGTGTAAATCGCCAATATCTCGTTAAGTACAATCTTTTGTTAATTTGATATTTTTAACCTGTTCGTGCAATAACACATAAAAGAATAAAAAAACATGTGATTTTAATAAAAATATAGTTTGTTTCTATTATTCGAATAATATTCGAATAGTACCCGAAAAAAAACTAATATTTGAATATCAAAATTTTCTTTCCCATAAGCGTTTGGGTCTACTCATTTCTATTAATATTTCATTTTCAATATTTTGTACAAGTATAGATACTATTTCTCTTATTATAGCTCGTAAGTTAGTGTTAAGCAATTCAACGTCCATTTTCTAGTTTAAAACAACTGCAGGAGGAATTCGAGTAAAACAACAGATCTCGTAGACAAGTCGGTCTTCTTCTCGGAACCGCAACTTATGACTACTGGACTAACTAAACCCCGTTTGGACGCTACTTACTACTTACGACTTATTACTTAACTGACCAATTTCTTAACTCGCTACTGTATTTATTGAAGTGTAAATCGGCCTTTAGTGAGATATTCATCCACACAAAATTTACTTAAACAAGTCGTAAGTGAAATTACGTCGAGTCGTTTGTCCACTTTTATACATAACAATTTATGATATGACCACAAGTGATTGTTTTTGTTTTAATTGGCATGAAGGCCAGAGAAAAGAGAAGCATCAGAAGTGTCTACGGCCATAAATATTTTTGTTAAGAAAATTTGGTTTATTTGCTTGCTGATGGCTACAGTGGACAGAATCTTAATTCGATTGTAGCTTCAACTTTGATGTATTTCATCAATAACTGTCCTATTTTCTGCACCGTGGAGTTAGTCCTCTCAAAGAGACGCAACCGAAAATCTCAAAAAAAAATACGAAGATTTAAATTCGAAATTAAATTAAATTATTGGAAAGCTCAAAACTCAAATCATTTAGTCTCTTAAACCACTGCACTGTGGTGTGGTGCTACGCCGCCGGTCGTTAGATTGTCCACGCACGTGAATTTTTACAAATATTCCAAATCATGACTAAATTGATGATTTACTAACCAATGTTCATTGATTGAATGATAGCACTGTCAATAATTCTTGCGTAGGAGGAACGTTAAAAATACCATATCTTTCGTCACTAGATAATAAAGATGAAAATACAAAGATTTAATCTCGTTACCACTGGTGTGATGATACGCCGGCCATTAGATTCTCCGAGCATGTAGATTTTACAAATCTCTTCCAAATCATGACTAAATTGGTGATTTACTAACCAATGTTCATTGATTGACGACCTCTGTGGCGCAGCGGGTGAAGGTCCGCCTGCGACGCAGGAGGTTGTGAATCACGTGTTCTGGACGTTTATATGTAGTGAATTGTATTAAGTATACCATTTATCTAGTACCCATATCACAAGCTCTGCTTAGCTTGGGGCTAGATAATGATGTGTAAATTGTCCTACATTATTTATTTATTTATTGAATGAATGTAATGTCAATAATTCGTGCGTAGGAACGTTAACGCAAGAATTGTTGATTGACTAAAAATACCCTATTTTTCGTCACTTGATAATACTAAATGACAATGATCCAGTTGCTATTATTAATTTTAATTAATATGTTAAAGTAAGACTAATTGCATTTACGAAACAATTAGACATAGACGTAGTCTACGAATGTGCTTGAAAATATTAAGTTAATATAAAGACAATAAGAGTAATACGTACGTATACTTACCTAAATAACATTATTATTTTGTTATTTTTATAAAAGCCTTTAATCCCTTAGATAACGGGTATTTTGTAAGGAGTTAATGTTGATAATCCATTCCTCCTACGATTATTAATTAAGTAGGTACCTCTCATTTCAATTTATGATATAAAATTGTTGAAATAATAATATTACCAAGTACCTAGGTTATTAACGTACCAAGTACAACATTGTTATTTATTCAGTATATTATAACCTTCCTTTAATGTTTGAGAGTGATAGTTTAACAAAAAAAAAGTGACACTAAGCGTTTTCATGTTAAACTGGAATTGATTTGAAATAAACGAATTTAATATCAACAAGACAAAATTAGACATTTTAAAAACCCGCCAACGTTTATTGGCTGAACAGATTTTTATGAAACGTGGCTAATAACACTCGGAATAAAATTATCTATGACACAATTGAGTTTGGGAGTTACGATACCACAGACAGATACACAGACAGACACGTCATACTTAAAACACCCCTCTCTTTATGCGTCGGGGGTTAAAAATACCCAGACTTATCTAAAATTTGAAGGCAAACATCACACTAATATAATATTATTATAATAATTATAAATGCGAAAGTTTGGATGGATGGATGGATAGATTGATGGATGGATGGATGTTTGTTACCTCTTCACGCCAAAACTACTGAACGGATCGGGCTGAAATTTTGCACACAGGTAATTCTAATCCTTGAATCAAACATGGGCTACTTTTTATCTTTATATGCCCGCGGCTTCGCACGCGTTGTTTCTATGGAAAAGTTTAAAAGTGATTTCTATCCCATGGGAACTGATTTATGGGATGGTAAAAGGCCCGACGGTATGACACTAGTCCCATGGGAGTTGGGGAGGCCCATTGTGTGGGACGCTACATGCGTCG
Source organism: Eupithecia subumbrata (assembly GCA_949316285.1). NCBI lineage: Eukaryota > Metazoa > Arthropoda > Insecta > Lepidoptera > Geometridae > Eupithecia > Eupithecia subumbrata. Next base: position 16,212,570 of record OX438642.1, read on the forward strand.
ACACACTTGCGCCTTCCCATCTTCCGAGGACATCCGTGAGGGCAGGCGCGGCGGCAGATTTGGCCGAAGATCTCAAGAGGCGCAAATATGCAGGTCTCGACAGAGCCTACACATTTGCTCCTCTTGGAGTCGAGACCCTAGGTCCGTGGGGTACCGAGGCTCTTCGGGTTTTGAAAAAATTATCTGAGCGTCTGGTCGAAGCGACGCGTGACCCGAGAGCTGGTCAGTATCTGGCACAGCGCATCAGCATTGCCATACAGCGGGGCAATGCAGCCAGCGTCTTGGGGACGCTTCCGACTGGTATTGATATGGATCAGTTGAGCTACCTGTAGATTGGTTGCAACAGTCTGCAGTTAGCTCAATTGTTTCAATTGTAAATACTAATTATATTACAATTTTCTTTGTGAATAAAGGCTTCTGCCATACTTAAATTTATGGGATAAAAAGTAGACTATGTTTGATTCCAGGATTAGAATTACTTGTATGCAAAATTTCAGCCTGATCCGTTCAGGAGTTTTGGCGTCAACATCCATCCATGCATCCAAACTTTCGGATTTATAGTACTAGCTTCTGCCCGCGGCTTCGCGCGCGTCTTTTCGGTATATTAAGATAGTCTATTGTTTAAGTCAGGTTACGTTCTAAGTGTATGCCAAATTTCATCTTGATCTGTTCAGAATTTTGTAGATCTCGATCAGGTAACAAAAATTTCACATTTCACAAACTTGCGCATTTACAATACTGGTATTTTTATGCCCGCGGCTTCGGATGCGTTGTTTCTATGGAAACGTTTAAAGGTGTTTTCTATCCCGTGGGAACTGATTTATGTGATAAAAAATAGCCCAGGTTTGATTCAAGGATTAGAATTACCTGTGTGCAAAATTTCAGCCCGATCCGTTCAGTAGTTTTAGCGTGAAGAGGTAACAAACATCCATCCATCCAAACTTTCGCATTTATTATATTAATGTGATTAGTGTGAAAATTACCATAATTATTACCAGATACATCCCTTATATATAAGGTAGACCACACAACTGGCGGATCGCTGTAGAACTATGTCACAGTAACAAACGCCAAAAGTGGCGTTTCTTATTGTGACAAGGTTCTACACAGATCCGCCAGTGGTGTGGTCTACCTTTAGTCAGACGAGCGACGAATGTTATAAGTTTTTGGAACAAATCGTAATCTCTCGTGAATAACATTTTTATGGGGACACTTCGGGATCGTTCTCCATACAATAGAGAAAGAATTTTCCAATTCGGTCCACAAGAGACGGAAAAATCGACGGACATGCATAAAAAAAACATACAGCCGCTCATAGAACCTTCTCCTTTTTTGAAATCGGTTAAGAAGAGCTATTAGAAACATCGATCGAAAGTGGTAGGCTCAAATTCCACCCACCTCAGTCATAGTCAGATCGGCGGCGCCGCCGGCGTTCGTATTTCACGTGTGATAGAATCTTGGGCTTTACCTACATAAATAAATAATAATAAATACTTAAATATAAAACCACCAGCACACTTTTTTTTCTTTTTTTTTAATAAATAATGCTGGACAATTCACTTTGTTATGGGTACCAGATGATAACTGATATACTTAATACAATATACTACATAAATAGATATTTTACTATACGTAGAAAACACCCAGACCAACGGAACAAATTTCTGCAGATCGTACACATATTTGTTCCGAGGCGGGAATCGAACCCGCAATTTCTGCGTCGCAGGCGGACCTTCACCCGCTGCGCCACGGAGGTCGTCTTTTATATAATCACTTGTGTCTAAAACTTACAATGTTCCTTATATAATAAAAAATAAACCATACAAATAGAAACATTCTAAAAGAATAGATAACCTTATAATTTAATCTTGACCTTCAATAAGTTCAAACAAACTAGGACACATCTAGAAAAAGGTTCTACAATGAAAAACATCTTCTTAAATATAATTAGTTCAACGGACCGTTGGCTGTCGTTATACCTCGGACTATCCACCAAAGTCACCAAACATCGGCAAAATCGTTTGTCACCTATCATTTCACAACCAAATACGTTGAATTATCTTCTTGCGTTTAGTTGTAACACAAGACAGGCTCCCGACAGGCCATTGGCTGATTTAGCGCCTGGGAGAACGTACCGAATTTCACTTAGATCTATGATTAGAAATGTCCCGACCACCTCTGTATTTACAACCTTTGAGATAAAATATTACCGTTGCTTTGGTTTGTTTTAATAAAAGTTTTCATAATAACAACAACAATAACAATAATAAATCCTTGCGGTGTGGATCTTTGAATTCTCCATTCCATTCAAAATTGAAATCTGATAAGTTTCTATCTCGTTAACAGGCTCGATGATATGGCGGTCAAAAAACACGGATTGGTTACCAACAACAGCAACCCTCTGGATCTGCAGGCGCTTGCCCAGTACATCCAGCTGATGAACGAGCAGCCCGGCTACCTGCCGCCTGTTCCGGATCTCGTCAAGAACTGCCAGGATATGGTCAAATGTCTCGGTAAGTGATTCATAGATTGTAAGGTTCACAGACACTCCGGAGATTAATCAAAACAAGCAGACAGACATAGTTCTGCAGGTCTGTAAAATCATCCGTCCTTTTACAGACATAGATACGTCTAGACTGGTTTATTGCCGGTACTGCCTTCGCGCCTATTAAAAACCTTACATAAGTCACGTCCAGCACTTTTGTAGACGTCAGTCCAGTTTTAGCCATTTAAAAATATGACTGTGTCCGTCGTCTGCATAAATAAAGATGTTACCATTTTCGATGCGCACATGTCACATAAATATATGGACCTATACGAGGAATAACAAAGGACCGAGAACTGCATCATAAAGCCGGCTTTTCACGATGGGATATAATATAATATATATTACATCTTGAGATATAATATTTTATCGCTCGCCATACATTTTGTACGAGACCGTTCACACTGTGCTATACTATATATTACACCCCAAACTATAAATATTTTTTCGACCGAGTGAGCGATATTTGAAGGTCATTTGAAGGTGTATGTTTTACCTCACGTCCCCGGACACCGCGCCTCCCCCTGCCTCGCCCTCAGTTTGAATGTTGGCGTTCGTGTGCAGACGTGTAAACTGATCATGTGTGTTCCAAAATATATATCTTACAGTGTGAACAGCAATCGCGGGATGTAAAATATAGCTCAAGATGTAATTTATATTATATCTCATAGTGAAAAGCCGGCTTAAGTCCCAAGTTTTTCAAAATATTGCTGGACAATTCACACAGCTTTATCTAGCCCCAAGCTAAGCAGAGCTTGTGTTATGGGTACTCATAGATAGATATTTTTTATTATACATAGAAAACATCCAGATCACCCTGAACAAATATCTGCAGATCGTACAAACTTTTGTCCCGAGGCGGGAATCGAACCCGCAACCTCCTGCGTCGTAGGCGGACCTTCGCCCGCTGCGCCATAGAGGTCGTCAAAAGAGAATGATAATATTGATTTTTTACGGGTGTTGTGAAATAAAATGTTTTGTCTAGCCCGCTCGCCCGGGAACGAGGAACGGCGATGGGAGACGCTGCAGTCCATCGAGGAATTTCTACTCCGTGTCGTCAACACAGTGGACGAAGAGACGCGCACAGCCGTCGTGAATGGAGTTATTGATAAGTTCTACTCTTTTATTTCTGACCCACGTAAGTATCAAATAAAACAATCAATAACAATAAAACTGTCTTCCATCTGGCCGACTGTACAGTGCGTAATATTCAAGTGATATTGTTTTTACTTCTTTTGCTCAAAACGTGTCATTATAGCTTAGCTCAGCGGGTGTAAAATTCGAGTTTAAGCTTTGGGGCTGAAATAGTACATTATACATCAAGGCGAGAAAGTGCCCAATTCCTATCGAGTGTCATTTGAGGCCAGAAGCGCAGCCAAAGGCCTTAAAACACACGAGGTAAGAATCGCACTTTCTCCCGAGTAATCAATACATAATGCTTTATACTACACCTTCGATTCGAATAAATCATCGCTTTAGAATCTTCAAAATAACTCGAGTAACTTCAAATTGTGAACTCAAATCTATACTTATAATAAAACTGTAACAGGTCCAATTCTGTACATTGAAGATATTTTGAAAATTTTTTTTGAGGGCACTCTATTATCGATACTGAAGCCAAAACTGTAATTTTTTTCATTCATGTCTGTCTGTCTGTCTGTCTGTCTGTCTGTCTGTCTGTCTGTCTGTCTGTCTGTCTGTCTGTCTGTCTGTCTGTCTGTCTGTCTGTCTGTCTGTCTGTCTGTCTGTCTGTTTCTTAAACGCGCATCACGTCGAAACTACTGAAGGTATTGAAATGAAACTCGGCATGATTTTAGGTCATACTACGAGGAAGGACATAGGATACTTTTTATCCCGGAATTCAGTCAGGTTTCCCTGGGAGAGGGGATGAAAGTAAAATTTCTTCACCGCGCATGAAGCCGAAAGTGCTGAATGAGTTGGAATGAAACCTTGCACGATTTGATTTCATACTACGAGGAAGGACATGGGATACATTTCATCCCGGAATTCAGTCATGTTCCCCTGGGAGAGAGGATGAAAGTAAAATTCTTTAACTGCGTATCACGATGGAACGACTTAATGAATTCGAATGGAACTCGGCATAATTTGATTTCATACTACGAGGAAAGATACATTTTATCCCAGAATTTAGTAAGGTTCCCCTGGGAGAAGGGATGAAAGTAAAATTCCTTCACCGCGCATCACGCCGAAACTACTGAATGAGTTGGACTGAATTGGTACTATTTGAGTTCAAGGAAGGACATGGGATACATTTTATCCTGGAATTCAGTAAGGTTCCCCTGGGAGAGAGGATGAAAGTAAAATTCTTTAACCGCGCATCACGACGGAACTACTTAATGAAATCGAATGCAACTCGGCATGATTTTAGTTCATACTATGAGGAAAGATACATTTTATCCCGGAATTCAGTAAGGTTCCCCTGGCAGAGGGGATGAAAGTCAAATTCCTTCACCGCGCATCACGCCGAAACTACATAGGTAATGAGTTGGAATTAAACTTGGCACGTTTTGAGTTCATACTACAAGGAAGGACATGTAATACATTTTATCCTGGAATTCAGTAAGGTTCCCCTGGGAGAGAGGAAAAAGTAGAATTCTTTAACCGCGCATCACGACGGGTCTACGCGTCGTCCGATTTCATGCATTCTTTTTGTTATAAACAGTGTTGGAAGATCGAATTTGACTAAATCAGTAAAGTCGAGTAAAAAATCAGTAGATTGATGAAATAATCTGGAGTAAGAAGAAAAAAATTAGTAGATAGAGGGTAGGTAAGTTCCTATCTATGTATTTTTCCAAGACGCACCCATTAGTTAGGTTCCTACCTACTAAGGCGTCTTGGAAAAATAAGTTAGGTTCCTACCTTACATGATATATGGTGGTTTAGCTGGTCCAGTTAACTGTACTACCGAAGTTTGGTTGCAGTAAGTGGTCCAATTAAACTAACTAGACCACAGAAAAATATTTTTTACTCTGGTACACAGCAAACTGTACCTACCTACTAACGAAAAAAAAATTACGGTGGTCCAGTCAAATGGATCAGGAGCCCAATTCTGCAATACAATTGCTTCAGTATGACAATGGAATCGTCGCAGAATCATCACGTAGAATCCTTAGATTTATAAAACTCCAGATAGTGCGTGCGAGATAAATTAATAGTTTCAAACTTGACGCACGTCTCTCCATCTGCATTCATCATAATTTCTTTCATCTGAGGTGGAATACCCAAACGTGTCATTCTGTGTCGATACCCCTGTCATAGTGAAGCGATTAGTATAGATAGCAGAATAGGGCCCCAGCTGAACGGAACCATCAGTAAGAAGTGAAACGAGTATGACACTTCTTAACACTGACGCTGGCCGAGTCGTAGCTAAAAGTCGTGTGGATAAAGAATGGGATTGAAGATGACAACATGCTATCCCCCGTAGACACTACACAATTTTTTGCACGGCCGCGTTTCATAATATGAGAGACTATGGTTAAATGTGAACTTAATTAGTCGGCAGGTGAGGCAATCGCGAACGAAATCGCGGGTACAGCTAGTGTAGTAATAAATACGCGTACGTGCGATTTTCACATGATTCCTTTTTTGAATTATTGCTCCGAATACGGAAGAGCCCGATATCATATGGCCGTTTCCGAGTAAACACTTTTTTGTCCTTTGACCTATTATGAAAATAACCATAGCTACCGGCTTATATTTATATTTTAAAAAATAACACGTTAGAAATGGATTTCCATACACTTTTCTCTCCCGCTTAACGCGTGAGAAATGAAATTCCACCGAGTTTTCCGTCCCGCATTTTAGTACGCCTGCAATGACGTATTTTCTACCTTATGTTTGGAAAAGGAAGAAGCAACTTTCTGAGCAGGTGTAGTATAATTTAAATTTTTGCCGTAAATAAGTACATGTACATATTGTACATGACATTCGCCGTCTTACATAAAGAAAAGACTCGACTTTTTGGTGTTCCATCAACAAAGTTGAATTTATTTTGAAAATGTCGTGCGTCTTCTTGTTGATTCTTGAACGTTTTAAGAAGGGTGGTTCTTCCTCCATGGTAGAATGCTTTTTTTGCGTTGCACGTAATAACCACATTAAAAAAGTTTGTATTAGCGCGAAATTTCTTTTTGTTTATTACAAACTAGCTGCTGCCCGCGGCTTCGCTTGCGTAGTTCCCGTTCCCGTGGTAATTCCGGGATAAAACATAGCCTATGTCCGTCTCCTGGTTCTAAGCTGCCTTCCCACCAATTTTCAGCCAAATCGGTTCAGCCGTTCTTGAGTTATAAATAGTGTAACTAACACGACTTTCTTTTATATAATATAGATTGAATTGAAGGTGAAAATGGCTTAGGTATTTAAATTAATTGAGAATGTCATCAAGGAGATAAGCTTTATTCACAAAGAAAATTACAATCAAATCATAGAAATAAATTATAACTAGTGTTAACAATTCAAACAATTGAGCTAACTGCAGACTGTTGCAAACAATCTACAGGTACCCAGGTCCACTGATCCATATCCATACTAGTCGGATCATGATTTGTAGGCCAAATCTTTTTTACATGCAGTACGCTGTAAAGGAAAACTAGTAAATGCTCCCAAGCTCGCTTGGTGTTTTTTGATACAGCATTCCTCGGGCACCTCGAAGAATTCGCTTCAAAATAGGGGTTGTAGCTTTGTAATCACTCAGAACTTTCCAAAAAGGGCGTGTATCAGCCGTATCATTCGAATTTTGCGTCAAAATCTACCGCTCCAGCCACCGGAGCAGACAGTGAGATATTGGGGTCCTTATGCATTCTGGTTTGATGAATTTTGAGGCCTCTCTGTCCCTTGAAAAAGCGAGCCCGGGGCATTGTGTGCAGTCTAAGAGAGGCTGCACAGACACGATGGGATGTGTCTCCGTCATATTCCTAATTGCAATCAGCGGTTGTTGATAAACTTATATGGGACCACCTTAAAATGAACCTTTACACAACAACGAAAGAATCATAGAATCTATTAGAGATGAGACGCACTTGCAAATTCGAGTACCAGGACTTCCAAGTACGTCCTAGTATAAAAACCAGCGCCAAAAACCGGGGTTAAAATACTTTCAAGTATTTTGATACCTTGTGGTATTAAGTACGGATACTTGCATAGCGCTGGCGGGCGGGCGCGGCTCGTGGCGAGTCTCGCACCTTGAAAGTAAAATACTTGCATAGGAAATTGATCCGAGCGTGCATGAGAATAATGTTCGTAATTGAGTTTTCAGAAAAAATACTTGCAAGCAGGACAAAAATACCTTCACAGAAAATTGCGCCGTGCCTCCTTTGTTATACAGAACAAAATAGTGTCAACGAACAACTACTTGTACCAAATTACTTTTTGAATATTTTAATTGGTCAGCACGATTGACTCAGACCTACAGGTTACGATTTCGAGTCTAGATGTAGGTAGGTAGGTACTAAAATTATATCTATTAGTAATATTGTCGATTAGATGAGATAATCTTTTATTTTAATTATGAATTTACTTACTTAAATAGGTAGGCTAGGTATACCTACGACTAATAAGTAATAAAATAACACTATCTAGGTAGTCTAATAATTCTATTTTAAAATTTCTAAGCAACCATTAGCTGAAAAACTAACAGGTGGGACGTCTGTTCTTAATTTTAAGTAGGCGTTAGGATTAGAATTTTATTAGGTACTACTGCAGGTAAATGACCTTATGTTGTACCTATCTACTTAAGACTAATACTAACGCCTATATTATATTAATAGCCGGGGATGGGCCGTACCTAGTACCTACCTATTATAGTTTTTAATAGTACGGGAGAAGACTCGCTTTTCACTCTAGGTAGGTATGACGTACCTATTTAAATAAAATTGTAAAATGAGATCTGTGCCCACTTACCTATCTTATTTCAGTTTGATGTACATAATGTACCTATACTTTAATGACGTAGATACCTATCCCTTAACTAATATTTGTATGTTTGTAAATAAATCTATTTGTTATGTTTTATGAATGTCAATGTACCTAAGTAACATTGTGATCTCGGAAAAGGCCGTGCAAGTAAATGTAGTACCTACCTACCTACCTACTTAATAATTTTGATGAAAACTGCTATATTGAGATTTCAGGATCAAAAAAATCAATCTAGCTAAATAGGTCTCGTCTCTGAGAAAGTTTTCTGTTTTCCAAGTTTTCCAGGGAGAACTAACCCAGGCACTATCTAGCTATAAAAGTACCAAGAGTACCTACCTAGTTAGTTGGTATGGGAAGTTTGGTGGCTAAGTAGGTTGGTACTAGATAGTTACATAATAATTATTTGGATGAATGATTTCAGACTAAGATTACTTATGCATGACGTTTGTTAGGTGGGAGGTAGTACCTACATACCTATCTACCTTTTAAAAAAGTCTTAAACTGATTTAAAGCAAGTAGGTACCTTGATAGGTATTTATTTCGTGGGTTTGTAGAAGATAGGTACCTAGTTGATACTACGTATTGGTTTTAATTTAGTTTGGTTAGTAGTTAAACTAGTATTTAATAAACAAATACAATTTATTAATATCTACCTACCTACCTACTTAATTGAATTAAAACCTTTTCTTCCTACTTCAAAAACAGGCTTAGGTAGGACTGTCAAAAGAAATAAAATGAATGAGTAGGTATAGGTAGACCACACAACTGGCGGATTTCTGTAGAACCTTGTCACAATAAAAAAAACAAACGCCAAACACATTACTGTGACATGGTTCTACAGCGATCCGCCAGTTGTGTGGTCTACCTATAGCCAGAGTACACGGGCATAATCAAGAAGTCTGCGATCAACCGAAGACAGGTCACGCATATCGATCAAAAAATCAAAAATACTGAACATGTCTGACAGCGACAGTGACACAAAGTTGAATGGGTCAGGTCAGACGCAACTTTGTGTCACTGTCACTATCGCTGTCGGAAGTCAGTCATAGAGTCTGCCTGCCGCCCGCACTACGCGTCCCGAATACCGAATACTTGCAAGACCTTCAAAGTATTTCGACTCATACTAGGTTTCCGTACTTGCAAGCAAATACCAATTATAAAAACCTGGTCGAGTAAATTCGTCTCACCCTAAAATCTATTAAGAATTGGCAGAGAAAACACCAAAATTGCTGTAACTAGTCGTCATTTTTCAAAAGAAGTATGTTGTTTTTTAAACTTTACGGGATAAATACTAATTCCCCGGCACTTTATTTACGGGAACACCTCGAGATCCTGTCTATACAATTATGAAAGAATTGGCAAAATCAGTTTACCAATGGCGGATATAATTTTCAAGTACATAACACACACACATAAAAAACATACAGACGAATTGAGCACCTCCTCCTTTTTTGAAGTCTGTTAAAAGTTCAGCAGAAAGGCAATTGTTCAGAACAAACCTACTTGACATTTTTTTTACTAAAGTCCTCATGGTAATAAGTTATGGAAACTCGTATTGTTGAAGAACGTGTGTTGTTGCCGCTATACAAAATACAGATGCATTAAAAAAGTTTATGATAGGTATCACAAACTGCCCAATGCCAAAAGTCGGTTTTTAATTTTTAAAAATAAATATGACTGATTAATTTCTCTTCTGTAGTGTGTCTACAGAAGAGAAATTTTGATTAAGTTTTTATATTTTTTATTAAAAAAGCTTAGGATAGGTAGGTATCACAAACTTGTTGTTTGTGATATAGTTTGGTGCAATCAATATGACTGATTAATTTCTAGAGAGAAGAGAAATTACGATTAGTTCACAGTAGAACTATTATTAGTGTGACGAATTAGCGTACGAAGACATTTCCGAAAATACTGTTGAACTTTTTTATTTTTAACCATGTTTATTGTTATGGACTTTTACTTTCCAAAACGTCATTCCTATCATAAACTAAATTTATTAATAACAAACTAAAGAAAGCAAACAACAAAATTAACCAATCAGTCAAGTTGTAGGTATATAAAGGGAGACACTGATGCATAAAAGTTTTTAACAGTGAAACGACCGCTAATGATTTTGGTTCCGCTAAAATGTTATTAAATGTTCCTAAATTTAATCTATTTAAATTAAGTTCAGTCATCAGTACCTCCCTACGATCTTTGAACTTAGTGCAGTCCATCAAGATGTAGTTGCACATGATCTAGGACAAACCTATTGAACTTAATTTATTGTGTAGAATCGGATGCGGACGCGGCCACTTCAATAGTTCTCGTCGTATTGGACACATCGAGCGTGGAATCTCTTATACCGACAACTCGCTGGGTTGTGCAACAAGGGGAGAACGGACCGGCTGATGCTGGTTTTCGGGCCTCCTTATCATGCCTCTATTCCTGGCTTTCTGAGAACCCGCCGCAAGGGACGCCTGTTCTCGGAGAGTGGGTCATGTCTTTCATCAAGGCTTTGGAGGTAGGTACCACGACCAATGAGGATCAGTAAAGTTATAGCAATTTCAATAGAACGTTATTCTATATGACATAAGAATGATTGAATTTTGAATTATGCAAATGAGACCATTATTTAGGAAAATATTAAGTTATAAACATTACGCCGTTACTGGTAAAACCAAATTACGCGGGTGCGTGTGACGTCACTGACTCGGCCGAGCGAACCAAGCGGAGCGCAGCCAGCACTCTTACTTCACAATTCGACGGTTAAAAAGGTGAATTAGACACAAATCGGACACTTATTTTGTTTCAAAATTACAAATAACCAAACAAACGGCTACGTCTAACTGGCGGCGACCGAGAGAGTGACGTCACAGCGACCGCGGCGGTCACTCGGTGAACTTCGCTAGTAATAATGGTCAAAAATTCTTCACTTTTTGTCGTAGAACAAAAAAATGCACTTAGTGTTACGGATTTTCTAGCTTTATAAATCTGCATTCTCAACTAAAAACGTTACTGATCCTCACTGACGCAAAATAGTGAAATAAAGTTCACGCACTCACAGGAATATAATTTTTCCTGCGAGGGCGTGACTAAAAATATAGCTGGGCGGTTAATGCCGCCCAGCTATATTTTAAGTCACGCTATCTGTTTTTTTTTTTTGTCCAAACGGTTTTCTCTAAGAAACAGCTGATGTTTCCTAAGAAAGTGTACTTGTACCTCCTCTGGTTGTGGGCGCCTCCATTACTATAACAGTAAACATTTATTTCTTTAAAGATTTAACTATATAGTAGGTACGTACAATATAATATTAAGGTAAACAAAGGTAGGTTTTGTATAAGACTAACATAATAAAAAAAAACACGAATTGCTCTATGCCTACGACTATTTTATTATTTGGTAGGTATGTCAGCTGTGTCGTGCCGGCTCAGAATTTGCACCACCCCTATTCTTCCCGCGGGTGTCGTAAGAGGCGACTATGGGATATATCCCTTATAGAACAATTCTATCACCGAACTACGTAAATTTGTTATTTATTCATATGAAAAATAATTTTTGAGTCTCGCCATGGTTGGACCAAGAGCCTAAAAGGTTAGGTACCTTTAGGTACCTATTCCCGTTGACGTAGAACAGTAAAATTTGTGCATAAGCAATGTCTTTTCACTATGCGAAACCCTCGGTGCGCGAATCCGACTCGCACTTGACGTTTTATAATATGCTATAGTGTCTTCTATACAAAAATAAGGCATTTATTGGACGCGGCGATTGTGAAAAAAAAATGGTGACCGATGTTAGGGCCAAAAACTTCAAACCTCTTTACCGGGAAATGCCCGAGGAACAAAACACATTGGCATTCTTTCTTCTATCGTCCTAAAATAAAATGTGTAGCTTTACAGTTTCGATTTCATGAAAAGCATAAATATAAATGTTTAAAAAAATGTTTTTATTTTAGTTATTCACTTTTGGTCTAATATTAAATATAAATTGAAAAAATATAACCATTGAATTATTTTCTACATTATGAGCAGATATCGGAGAAGGTAGAATGATTTTTCGTACTTGGATCATGATAACATAACAGAACATGCACATGCCATTTTTTCCTGAAAGTTCCGATATTAACCGGTTTGAGTTAAATATTATAATTACAGTTGTAATAACTACTACATTTGGAAAAAGGAAGCGATTGTTAAACGTTTACGAATAAAAAAATATGAGTATGAGCCGTATGAGTTTCCATAGAAAATTTCCAATTGATTTGAAGCTTTGTTGAGATGCTCTGTGCACATTTGTGACATTTTCTAAGCATTTAATCGCGGAAAACAATTTTCCCACGAGATACTTAACTTACATACATTTACTAGTGAATTGTGAAACACTACAAAAATCATTGATGTTGATAATTTGTATTGAGAAATAAATATAAAGACTGATTAAAAATGCAACACGGGGATTTATTTTCAAGTTACACAAGAAATCGACAGTAGATAGACAGATCAGTTTAGCCAACGTTACAACAAACTTAAAGGTGATGCCAAGTAATGCCAACACACCAAATAAACATGGTTGCGTTCTCATTTACTAACACTCCCTGCAGATCGCAAACCCATTTTATTTAAACAATAAAAATGTTTTTATAGATAAAAGAAAGTGTTGAATCGAGTATTACACGATCAGTTATACACCCGTTCACAGAGAAATCAATAAGCGACTAGATAGCACATAGATATACTATAGGTTTCATGCCGTGTGTTTTTTTTAGGGTTTCGAGATCGGAGATCGGTTTTGAAACCCTTATGGTCTCCCTTTGTCTGTCCTTTTTTCCTGTTTAATATCTCCGCAACTACCGCAGCTATTAACTTGAAATTAAAATAATAGTACACTTCGTGCGCCTCTACAGATTTTGAGAAAAAAAAAGTAAAAAATGAAATGAAAATTTTCCATACCAATTGTGATGCCGAAATTTTAAAAGAAATCTACACAGTCAAGTGGGGTATCAAATAAAAGGTATCAAGGTATTTGGAAATTTAAAAACTGTTTTTCAAATTTCTGTAATTTTCGTACTTTTTGAAATATTTTGAAAAAAGTCGAAAAAATACCGATTCCTCTCTTAAATCCGAAGTTTGCAGCGCTATACATTTAAAATGTATGGAGCGTTTTTATATAATGGATCTTTATTATACAGGAAAAATATAGAGAATCCTGTAAAAGGAACACTTTTTGAAAAATGGTCAATAAGGAAGAGGGGATAGTTTTCAAAAGTAGAGGCTACCCCACCGAGTGGGGTATCAAATGAAAGGTATCATTTAATACATTTATTACTGTACATTAATACAAAACAGTTTTTAAAATTTCTGTAATGTATGTACATACTTTTTTAAATATCGAATTTTTGCCATTATCCCCTATCACCGAAGCTGCACGCTTCGGTCGGATCCATCTGAAATGTAGGCTAAACTATTGTTAGGTACCTATTCATTAAATTGCGAAGTCTCAAACCGGTACCTTTAGTACATTTTTGTTGACAAACGTTCGAAAAGCGAGTTAAACTCGCACTTGACGGATCTTGTTTTAAGTTCAGCACTGCTTTGCTAAACAAAGTTGACGGTTCGTTATAGTTTTATATGCATACTTTTATATATTCGGTGGCATTTTTCACTAAATACGTTTGAAAATTGACCTAAGAAACATTCTCATTATTTTGCCTATTTGGGATTCGTAAACAACCTTTTTATGGTCTTGACGTACAAGTAAAAAACGGCTTTAAAATAGTACAGTGGGTGAAGTCAGGCTGCGAATGATAATGATGATAATACACACTTTACGCCTCCACGTAATAATTTCGGAAAAAATGTAATGATAATTTTAAAATGCCGGAATAACCGAGACGTGTCCATACCATAGTCATACTAAGACTAACATGATCGTTTGAGGTCATTGATCCTAAATCATTCTACCATTTCTACCTACTCCGAACTCTGATTATTAGCTATCAAACGAGACTTCTACCTGGGTAGGTATGGCTTAATCAGTAAGGGAGAAATAAAATAGGAATATTGATTTGTCGATAAAATTTCCCGTATTTCAACCTCCCAAGGTACAACACCGGTGACCGAAACACTGTTTAATAGCAAACTTACTATGTATTAAGTTTGTCAAACGACCTAAATTCTATCGTCTTACTTATCTAAGATACCTAGATTCTTAGTTGTATCACTCTATAAATGCGTACCTATTTAATGTACGAGGTATGTGATCAAAAGTAAGAGATTTGTACCCTTATTCGTAGTTTGTACCTGCACAATGCACATGTACGAAGAAAATGTTTCTGACAAGTATCTAATTAGTTAAAGGAGCCGATGCAGAAATTATAGGCAGCCATTCCGTTACGTGAGTTTTTTCCGACAGTTGGCGCCAACGCGCCGAGCTACCCTCCACCATATTCTTAATTATTGTGTAGGTACTTGTAAATACACTACAGTTTCTATGGTTGACTAAACTGCACCCACCTCAGGCGGTGCCGCTGGCGTTCATCGCATGCGTTCTCGGGCTGGTCAAGTCGTCGACGTCTTTTCACCTTTGAAGTAGGTAAATTGCAAAAGATTTGAAATGGCGTGTCTATGCGTTAAGTTGTAACACAACACAGACCATTTTGTTGAGTTAGCGCTGGGAGACCGTACCATATCTACAGTATCTTACTTAAGTATTTCTATGATGGTAACTAATCCTTTTAACCCTATGAATTGCTTCATTACCGTTAATGTAAATTTTTATTTCATTGTATTGTACAGGAGAAACAGTGCTTCGACGTCTTGATAGAAGTTTCCGTGAACAACGTGGATCGCCTGTTTTGTTCCATGAACAGGCCTGCGACGCTGCGGCGGTCGACCGCAGATGTTATTTTCTATGTGCTTGCGTCACTGAGGCAGTCGATTGAGGCTTTTGACAAGGTATGTTTCTTGTATTGTTGTTAGGTTCAATAACAACAATGCTATTTAGAAATGTATGCTAGACTACAGTAAAAAAAATAATAATAATGAGATAAACATATATTTTTATAAATTTAAATGTGTGTAACCTCTGAGATCTTATAGTAAATAACAAAAAATACCTTGCTACATAATGAAAAACTTATAATTAGTAATTTGAAGTAGCTATAGGTAGTGTCAGAGACTTATCCAAAAAGAATAAACATTCATTAATTCCTGTGTTTATCCACAACAACCCGATAGACAGCGTGTTCAGCAGACCGTCTGCCATATGGTAACTGGGGTGTAGGTGGAACCAAGTGTTTGGTGGCTTTTTAACCTTGAAAAGCCTCTCAGCTGTTTATAAGGATTTTTTGAAGTTTTTTTTATTTTTTCCTACGAATTATAATGTTTTTTTTTACGAAATAACACGGCTAACAATTTAAACAAAAACACTTAAACTTTCACGGTTTAAAAATCAGCCAAGCTATTGCACTTGGTTCCACTTATCAAATCAAATCTAAAACTCTTTATTTCCATAAAGACGCCCCCTGCAGAACAATTCTACCACCGAACTGCGATCCGGAACCCGCATGCCCAGCGTGGGGATTGTGGGCATTACCCCTCATGTGATAAAAGCCAATAAGGCGCTTTTCAGGGGGAGGCCTGTGCAGGCTGTTGAGGTTTAGGTTAGAATTTATTTACTGATAATTTTTGCAACTCACTAAGAGTTTTGTTGTAGAAGCGTAAACCCTTTGAAAGGTACATTAATTTTGTGTAGGTAGCCTAGTGGTGCGAACAGCGGGCTTATGTTTATTTCTAGTATTTAAAGTATTGTACTTATATCGATTTTTTTAGGGAAACGATTGATATTTCTATGAGCGTACAACAAGTTTTCATAAATATATTGACATGATACTGTCATTATGTTTATTTATTTGAATTTATCATGAAGGGATTCTCTGGGACCCATATTATAGATTGCGCGAACAGCCCTCTTCTGCAGCACAAATACGGTGGTTAATATAAACTCTGCTTAGCTTGGGGCTAGATAATGCTGTGTGAATTGTCCAGCGTTATTATTATTTATACAACAAAAAATGGTGATGCTACAAATAAAATAAGTTAGTTTTCAAAGATGAGTATGGTCCCTGACATCAATTTGCAAACTTGTTTTTGGCTCAAAATCCATGCAGAATCTAAAAAATCTCAGTATTCTCCTACTGTATTTCTTCATTGAGAGATGTAGGTATAATCTAAGAAAGCCTGTGTCAATCAATATTGAACTTATCTATTTATAGGACACCATGTTTAACAATAACTTTGGGGTTACATGTAAATATTGATGTATTCTCAGATAAAATCAAAATGCAAAAATATCTGCAGCGTTCCCCCACAGCAGTATACCAGAATACTATGGAAGTAGCTGAAATAAACAAGTCTAAATGTATCCACGTCTGTAAGATGACGGATTTTTTGACTGCATACGCTGCAGAACTAAGTCTCTTCGATAGCTTATCTATGTGTGGGACCCATTGAAGTTTATTATCTAAAGTGATTCCTTAGAATACAGTACTTTCCACAATCTAACGTTTCTCAACAATAAATCTAATACATTTCATTGAAGTTTCGTTAAGCAATAGATTATTGACACTAAACCAATGGACTTCTTTTGATAATGCATTATTCACATCGTCAAAATTTGTGTTTTGTCGTTTCATTTTAAAAACTAATGAAGTATTATCAGCAAACAATACAATCTCGTGATTATTCTTAACAAGGTGAGGCAGGTCGATAATATAAACTAAAAATAGGAAAGGACAGAGAATAGGTTCCAACTAACTCCAGATATCATTATTGCACGCGCTCCGCTGAACATCCTGTGCTGAACATCCTGGGCTAAACATTCTGTATAAAGAAAAGGTTTTCCTTATACAGGATGTTTAGCTGTTTTATTTTGTTTCCAACAAAAAGTCAGTAAGCTCGCGAATCTCTTGTTGCGCAGTCGTCTACTCCTGTTATAAATTTTCGGTCAGCAACAGTAAAAAACATTCCATAATAACTTATTTTTATAAAATGCTACTTAAACATATTGATATCTGAATTTATTTATTTAGTAGAGTTTTTTATTACCAAAAACAACACGGATAAATGTAACCAGTTTGCTTTGTCTACAGATATCGAAGCAGGTAGGCCCAGTGCTTACGAACTTGGCCTCGGATAGCGGCCAGTTCAGCCGTCAACTACTTCAGAACACTGTGGATATCCTCACCGCGGCGGCCGAGTATCACCATAAGAACTACAGGAGCGTCGATAAAATCTCTTTCAAGGAGAAATACGGCGAGGTGGTAAGTGAATTTTATTGTTGCGTATTTTGTATTTGTATCGTTGTGTAGCGTTTAGAAGACTATTGTGGGTTACTACGTGGGTACGTCTACTGCTGAATATACCTCCCCAAAAAAATAATGAACATGCTTGGCAGACTTGCAAACTGGCAATTTGGAATTTAGGTGGAATACAAAGATTTTACATCTGTGGTAGAATAAAGGAGAAAATCTAAAATAACCGATTTTTAGCGCCACATCGTAAAACAAGATCCGCCAAGAGCAAGTGTGACTCGCGCGTCGAGGGTTACGAATTTTTATCAATTAAATAAAAACTAGTTTTTAAAATGGTTAGAAACTTCGCTATAGATGAATATCTACTATAAATTAATAAAATATATACCTAATGATATTTATTAATACTTAGTTTCGGTTAGTCCCTTATTCCCAACCAATTTTATAATATACTTTACTTTATTCAATAAAAATAAAGAACCACTAAAGAAACACGAAACAAAACTTGCCACTTCTAGAAATGCTCGATCCATGTTTTCTGCTGACTAGTCCATTGTTCGGAAGTTCGAGTTGCTTACGTTTACGTCACACCGTCGATGCAACTTATTTCAAATTACCGGCAATCTATCATTTACTACTTTAGTACAGTAAGCCCAACAAAATTTTGAATACATAATGTTATGTTTCTCTGTAAGTGAACCTAATTCTTAAGAGGGTGTTTAGAAAAAAAAAGATCCGTCAAGTGCGAGTGTAACTCGCGCGCCGAGGGTTTCGAACGTTTGTCAACAAATATGTACCAAAAGTACCGGTTAGAGTAAATTAACAATTTTTTTATCTTCAAAAAGCTTATTGAAGAAACGAAAAAAGATTTTTTTACCATTTACAAACTTCTTTTATTCATTTACTTGGTTTAATCGTGGAATAGAACAATTTTGAGCAGACGCACAGAATATCCTTTTCATTGACTGTTGAAGCTGGCGTGATGTGTACCTATGTGCAACCAAATTTCTTTAAAAAATCGTAGGTACCTACCTCAAGTGAAGTGACCAGCCTTTCCAAGTGTATAAGTAAAGTACCTAGGTACCTAATTAATTTGATAGCTACTAGGTAGTTAGTACCTACCTACAAGCAAGATATAATCCGTTCTGCTGGAGAAACAGACGCCTAGGTAGGTATTCTTGCACGGTGTGCATATTTCAAAGATAGGTAAGGAAGTTATTTCATTCCATTTAAGCTAGGTAGGTTAGGTACCTACCTATACTAAACAAATACCTTTCTACCCACTTACGTACCTAGGTAAGTTAAGTTGCACATAGCGTAAACAATTTTTACCAACCGATTTTCCTTTTGACGCGTCAAAAAGTAAGAGTAAAGTAAATTCATTGTGATAAAAATAGTGCTCGCGAGGTCTATTGTTCGTAGAACTACCTTCTTGTGTATAAAAGTGCTTTTTTATTTCATTGCGCCGGCGAGTGCCCTCTGTACTCCGCGAGCGCTTGTCGAGGTCGGACCTCTGTCAGTAAATCAGTCGATTTCGCGCACTTCGTAAACTACGACCGAAGTTTTTGATCATTGTAAGTATTTACATTCGTACAGTATATTTCAATTATTATTAATTTTGTACCTAACCAGATAGATAACTCATTATATATGGATGTTGAAATTTTTTCAATATGTGCGTTGGAAACAATATAAATTATTTGAACAAATAGAGCTTTAAATGTAGCATGTACGTGTGAAAAGTTATCCCCGTGTGTTTCCTTACAAGCCTAGCTAAATGTGTATGCGTGTGAATGACACAAAATGGAGTAATCATAACAAACATTTTTGAGTTCAGCGCGTCACGTCTAGGGCTTGCAAATATTCGAAAATTTTGATATTCGAATATTGGATTTTTTTTGGGTACTATTCGAATATTCGAATAATAGAAAAAAAACTATATTTTTATTATAATCACATCTTCTTTTATTTTTTATGTGTTATACAAATTCGTAAAAAACATTCTTCCAAATTAGGTGAATAGGTATTTTAACAATATCTACTGTAAAATATAACACAATAAAAAGTAAATAAACACGGTAAGTAACTAGGGTTGCCACCCGTACTTTATGATAAAGTATTGTACCTACTTTATTTCGTGCTAACGTACTCTATACTTTATGAGCACAATAAAGTAAGCGAAAATACTTTATTTGCTTTTTCAAGTTATTTTTTATTGTTCCCTTTAATAAACATAAGTGGTTCGTTTCACGTTACTACGAGGTATTTTTTTTAGAAAGAGAGCTTGACGCTCGCGGTCTCTCCGCATGGTGTTGCCTTAGCTTGCTTGTCATTTTGGGCAACAGCGGCTGCAAAGCCTGAACATGATATTGTGTTGCTCACTACGCACACTTTGCAGCTCTTTCAGTTTGCCACTATCACTCATGGTCATGGTTTTCATGCCATTTTGGCCAATTGCCAATTAAGTCTGAAAAATTCTTTTCGCGGTTTTTTTAGTAGGTTGAGAAATTTTTGCATACCACATAACTAATGTAGAGCAGAAAATATAGATATCGATATACATTGTATCACACGTTCATCTTTGTAGCTTCTTGCCCTTAAATTTTAAATCCGTTTCTAGCAGCAGTCAATTTAGTTAAAGCCATGACTAATTTCTAGACTGCTTCAATAGCCGGGGATTTAATATCGGAACTCTCGCCGAACCAACTATGCTCACTTGAACAAATAACCATTCCATTGACTTTAACGCCAATCAAATTAAACTGACGGAGGTTTTGAACTCCTTTCAATAAAATTACCTATTTGATTAAATCAGAGCAGAATAACCTACTAGGCAAGGATTTTTTAGAGAAAAAATATATAAAAGAGGGTTCAATTAATTTCTCTAAGAACATCAACCCTTCGTTTCATGGAATCCCAGAAAAACTAAGTCCGCTCGCCGTTATATCTTTAAAGGTTGGTTCTTTGCCGTTGAGGATAAGTACCGTTTTAATACTAAGTATTACTAATCAGTAATCACTTACCAGGTAAATTAGACTCAATTTTCTCAAAAAAAAGGCGACCCTATAAGTAACGGTAACACAGCGACGGATAGACGGGATAGGCAGGGGGGGGGGGCGGATAGACAGGACCGTACTCTTAAAAACTAAATCAAATTTTGATATCAAAGTTTGTATTTTCGTTTTCATGCTAACGCTTATCTTATGCAAGCGACATAAAAGTTGGTTTTGCACGACAACGAAAATGAAACTTCGATTTCCTTTTTCCGAAATAAGAACACGCGAATGCACTACGCAGTCGCACGCGGCACTCCTGAGTGTTTCCGAATCCTATAACTTTGCCATTTTGTTAGTTTTTGATCAAATCGAATATTGCAATTCAGTATGCGAATATTCGAACTAATATAATATTCGAATTATTCGAATAATCGAATGCAAGCCCTAGTCACGTCGGACGCCTGTCCATAGACCAACTGATGCTAACTACCTACGCTACAGTAGCGTAGTTTCAATTCAACCTCGTCACTCTTGACGCGCGTCACTCAATCTGTGTTCATATGTGGTCAATTATAATGAATAAATGGAATTTTTCGAGTTTTTTAAAATATTTCAAAAAGTATGTTATGAACCAACAGAAATTTCAAAAACTATTTTGAGATGTACATTAAAAACCGATACCTTTCCCACTCTTCGAGCACCTGGAGCGTAAGTTACCTACCTGGAGCGTAAGTTATACAGGGTGGATTTTTGAGATGAACAGTAAAGGCAGGTACCTCAACCGTTATAGTTACAGGAAAACTTTCGTAGGAGACCATCCAGAACTTTTTAAGATATTCTGAACTGCAATTAAATTCAGAATTACGGGGGTGACATGCCATTTTCGGCAAAACCCTCATTCACCAAATAAATGATAAAAAAAAAAGATTTTGGAAATAATTGCACTCATCAATAAACTGGTATTTTTAAAAAACTTTTTTTGGTGCCAATCGATCCTGTTTCTTTTAAGGATCAAAAGTCTCTACTGGACCGACTGAGGCTTGAGTACTAGAAATGTCAGAAATAGCAAAAACCTTTTTCCACACAGTTCGGTAAAAGAGTCAAACTTATTTACTGGTCAAACTTTTTGTTCTGGGTAGATGGAAAAAAAGACAGACAAAGCGAGAACACAAGGGTTTCGAAGCTTATTACTAAAAACCGGATTATATGCAATATAAAATGCCCGAAATATGCATGCAAATAAAAAAATACTAGGAATATGCATAATAACTAATGAAATGTGTCAAAATATGCAACATTAATTGGTAAAAATAGTATACTTTAATTCTAAATCATATACAATTAGTAACATATCGTCACTAAATCAACAATTATTGTAACAGTTTGTAGTCTTGTAGACGCTTACAATCAGGTAGTGTTCCAAATCTTCTAAGTACGGCCGAATAATTCAGCACAGAGTACTGGCTACTTTCGTTTTGTCATGAAAAGGCCGTTTTCGGACGAATTTTATGACTCGTGACTTTTTAGTGCATTTTTACTTAAAAATCATCAAAATACTAATTAAATCCTCTAAAAACAATCGAGACTTCAGCAGAAATGGTCGAAACAGCCGAAATGAAAAAATGAAAAAAGCTGAAATGCCGATACTAGCGCCAGAGAGCGGAACTAAACAAGTTTAATAGTTTTTCACTGTAGCGAAGTTGTATTGAGGGTGGAATACCTCAAAGAAAACCATGCATCTAGATATACCATTTTTTTTAGACGACAAGTTGTTAAGACGTATGAAATAACCACCGACAGATTTTCTTGAAACATGGCTAAGAACACTCGGGATAAAATTATCTGACTCAAAAAAAAAACTAAACGAAAATCGGTTCATCCTTTTGGGACGATACCACTGACATATACACAGACAGACACGTTACACTTATAACACCCCTCACCTTTTGCGTCGGGGGTAAAAAACGAAATAAAATACTACCGTAGTTTTTATTTGAAGACTTTACTAAAGTAACTACTAAGACTTAAATCTTAAGAAGAACAAAATTTAAAATTTTAAAATTTTCCTGAAACATGGCTAAGAACACTCGGGATAAAATTATCTATGACACAACAAAACTAAACGAAAATTGGTTTATCCGTTTGAAAGCTACGATACCACAGACAGATACACAGACAGACACGTTAAACTTATAACACCCCCTCTTTTTGCGTCGAGGGTTAAAAATGGTTGTCTCTGAGGAAAAAATTAAGTATTTTAAGGGGTACAATTTTTAAAGCAAACAAAATAAATTGTGTATATTTGTGACACCGATCGATCGGGTAAATTATCCAGTAACGTGACCCCCTGTGAATTCTTTATGCACCTGCCCGGGACAATATAACGCCCTAGCACACTTCCGCTGCGAAACCATAACAACGCAACCGCAGTAATTTCGCTATGCCTTGTCCGTATGTAAGAGAAGCGGAACACTAGCGAAACTGCCTGTTCTAACGCATAGAGTTGACTATAATTCTATCTTTTCCCTGAGCGGTTTCGTCGATCTGCTCCGACAACAGCATGTGTTTGTGGAAATCGACAGAAATAAAAATCGGAATTACATTTTTTTCATAAAATGGACGTCTATTTTACAGAATAATTAATTCAAGACGTCAGAAATAGACCTATTTTCTATTTATCCTTTTCAAAACTTAAGTCCACAATAATATTGCTTCCTCTTCTGACTGGACTCAACTGACGCGTGTGACGATCCGACGCCCAGTTCTACAACTCAAACTAGTATAATTGATCGCAGTGGAATTCATCCAGCGTTTCTGCTAGTCATATTCCGCAGCGGAGGTGTGCTACGGGTGTAAAGAATAATTGTCGCATCAGGCCGCGTTATTTAAACATCGTTCGTAATCGATTTTTGACGTGAATTCGATAAACGTCTAATAGGTCTAGCTAGTTCATGTTAGCAATGAAATTAACAAACACAATGTACGCGCGCTCTACTCGAGTAGGACGGACTCCCTTATTTTAGCACCATTCATTAATTTTTACACCTGAACACCCGCGCTCCTAGAGAAGCCTCATCGACAAAATCACGGAACGGATTGGTACGGCGCCCACCCGCAGAGTAAGTGCATGTTCCCGTAGTTAGCAGTCATAGTGTAAAAGAAAGTTAAAAACAAGATCCCTCAAGTGCGAGTGTAATTTCCGCGCCGAGGGTTTCGAACGTTTGTCAACAAAATATGTACCAAAATTACCGGTTAGAGACTTCGCAATTTAACGGATACCTAAAAATAGTAGGTAACCTACATTTCAGATAGATCTCTCTGCATGCTTCGGTTAAAGTGGGTAATGGAAAAAAATTCGACTTTTTTCAAAGTATAAAAAATATATATATATATTTATATAAATAATGCTGGACAATTCGCACAGCATTATCTAGCCCCAAGCTAAGCAGAGCTTGTGTTATGGGTACTAGATAACTGATATACTTAATACAATTCACTACATAGATAGATATTTATATTATACAATATACATAGAAAACACCCAGACCAACGGAACAAATTTCTGCACATCGTACACAAATTTGTTCCGAGGCGGGAATCGAACCCGCAACCTCTTGCGGCGCAGGCTTCGCCCGCCGCGCCACGGAGGCGTCAAAAAGTATGAAACCTACAGAAATTTGATAAACTGTTTGAAAATGTCCAAACCGATACCTTTTATTTGATACCCCACTCGGTGAGGTAGCCTCCCCTTTTGAAAATTATTCCCCCCCTTTTTGACCATTTTTCAAAAAGTGTTTTTTTTACAAACTTCTCTATATTATTCCTGTAAAATATAGATCCATATCTATAAACGCTCCATACATTTTACATGGATCGCTTTTCAATCTTTGGAGATTGGGGGGGGGGGGGGGGGGTATTTTTTCCACTTATTTCAAAATATTTGGAAAAGTATGACACCTACAAAAGTTTCAAAAACTATTTTGAAACGTACAAACTGATACCTTTCATTTAATACCCCACATGACCCTGTAGGTATCTTTTAAAATTTCGGCATCACAATTTGTATGGAAAATATTCATTTAAATTTTTCATTTATTTTTCTTTATTTATTATTCTTGAAATTTTCATTTTTTGATATTTGAAATTCTTCATTTTGAAATTTTAATTTTATTTCATTTATTTATTTTTCTTTTAATCTGTACAGGCG
This sequence comes from Eupithecia subumbrata, assembly GCA_949316285.1. NCBI lineage: Eukaryota > Metazoa > Arthropoda > Insecta > Lepidoptera > Geometridae > Eupithecia > Eupithecia subumbrata. The sequence continues at coordinate 16,237,538 of OX438642.1, forward strand.
TACGAAATGTATTATTATTTTAAATTTTAAGTTGATAGCTGCAGTAGTTGCTGAGTTATTAAGGAGGGAAAAAAAGGACAGACAAAGCGAGACCATAAGGGTTTCGAAACCGATCTTCGATCTTCGAAACTCTAAAAATAATATGACGACGATGGGGAAAACCGAACGATACGATCGAGGAGAGGAGATCCATGGAAACTGTCTTAGGAATCTTTAATTCTTTTCATATGAAGGTTAGATATAGGTAAGCAAACAATTTTTGGGTCCAGCGTGAGTAGCACCTTAAAATGTCTCATGTTGGCCAGTAAATTTTTTAAAAACCATCGTTTCATCGAAATCGGTTAACAATTGGCCGAGATATTAAGTAACATGATGTACCATCGCCCGGGGATCTGCCTTTTCAGTTTGAAACTATTTTTCCTTGCGTTGATTTTGGGTTACAGGTCATGCCTTCTTTTCTTTGTTGTCTAGTTTGACCAATACAGAGTCCGTACAGTCAACATCTGCTCAACATAATTTTGGAAGGTTGTTTTTGCCATAAAAAAGAGTAAAAATGAGTTGTAAAGCAAATTTATATTGAAATCAAAGCAAAATACTACTTACACTACATACATAAAATACACCCGAATCAAGGACCTCCTTCTTGTTTTCGTCGAATTAAAAGGCAACAATTCGTAAGTACCTATCTTGAATTTCAAACTTTCGATACCGGACAGATATCGGATGCTTAGTAATAGCACAGCCTACCTATATGCATCAGTCGTTCGACGAAGGCGTTTTGACAGGGCAATCGTGCGGGGCCCAAGAACGGGTCGGGGGGGGGGGGACGCTCCCGAGTTACTAAGACGGTGATGTATCTACTCGGGAGCGTCCCTCCCCCCGACCCGTTCTTGGGCCCCGCACGATTGCCCTGTCAAAACGGGGGGCCAGAGACGGGCCCTTGCCCCCCGTACGATTTCTCTGTCAAAACCACGTGAAAATGCCTTCGTCGAATGACTGTGTGCATATACGTAGGCTGTGATAGGGTCCAGTTGGCTTGGCACCCCATGGGAACCTGAAATTTGGGTGCGTATTCCAACTGCGGCAAATATCCCTACTTTAACTGATTGAACAATCAGTACTTATTTAAGTTACTTACATTATTGACAAAACTGATTGGTTGGTAGTAAAACTGGTTGTGGGGTGATTAGACATTTTCAAAGACTAGGGGTTAGTTAGTGTTTTGTAAATCCATAAACTTGAAAATTTAAAATAACCAGATAAAATTTTGTTAACTAGTTTTTCTTTGCTAGAATAATTAAAATGTCAGCAGTTATCGTCGTAAACCTATTAAGTGGCTGCCAGTCAAACCACAGCTTTTTTTATCTGGAAAGGAATTTCACACTTTTTAGGGTTCCGTACCAAAAGAGTGCCAACGGGCGGGTATAACTAAGCCTCCGCTGTCCGTCCGTCCGTTCTTCTGGCAGGGCGCTGTATCTCATGAACCGTTATAAGTAGATTGTTGAAATTATCTCAGAGTACGTATTTCTATTGACGCTAACAATGATGTTCAGCACAACGTTTGCTATATAGAAACTGGGTTAAGTGGAACCAAGTAAAATAGCTTGGTGGCTTTTTTAACCCTGAAAAGCCACTGGACTATGTTTTTTGTATTTTTCGATATTTATCCAAAATTCCAACTTAAGTATTTATTTTTTACGTGGTTCTAATTTTTTTTATTACATTTGGCATGTCATAGGCATAGTCCTTACTAATTAAATTTCTATTTACGAGAGATCTTCGTAAATAAAGCAGCTATGGCCATGCAAAGTGTAGAAAAGTGAAAATTTCAAACTGAGTGATGAACTTTGGATTGAATTTAACAACAGCATAAGTATTTTTTAGTTAGGTGGCTTTTTAATCCCTTCAGTACATTACTTTTTTGATAAAAGCCCGATTTTTAAATTATCATTACGTAAGAAACTTACATAAGCGAAATGTTGTTTCTTACGTGATGAAATGGCTAACAATTATTTTATTTACGTGTTTCGAGATCGGTTTCGAAACCAGGTCTCGCTTTGTCTGTCCTTTTTTCGGGTTCCGTACCTCAAAAGGAAAAAGGAACCCTTATAGGATCACTTTGTTGTCCGTCCGTCTGTCTGTCTGTCCGTTTGTCAACCCCCTTTTCTCAGGAACGCGTGGACGTATCGAGTTGAAGTAAACGTCAAATACTCAAGTCCGTACCTCTTGGAGTCGCGATATAAATAAAACTCCTAAGTTAACGCACTCAAAAGTTACAGCCGTTTAAGTCCAAATATTTTGAAATTTCCAAGGGAATCACATGCACACAAAACCTATGGGGTACTTCTCGTAGACCTAGAATCATGAAATTTAGTGAGCGGCGAGGTCTTATAGCACAAGTAAAATGAAAATCCGAAAACAATAAATTTGTAATTTATTCACTAAAAAAATTACTTTTAATGGTAGCCATGGACCAAAACCTATAGGGTACTTCCCGATGACCTAGAATTATGAAATTTAGCAAGCTAAATTATCATAATTCTAGGTCAACAGAACCTTGTGTCTTGACACAAGGTTTTACGGAACCCTTAGTGCGCGAGTCCGACTTGCACTTGGCGTTTTATTCCCTCTTTAATAACCAGCAACTACCGCAGCTATCAACTTGAAATTTAAAATATTAATGTATTTTGTGCGCCTGTACAGATTGAAAGAAAAATTAAATGAAAAATTTACATTTAAATTTTCCTTAAAAATTATGATGTCGAAATGTTAAAAGATACCTACAGGATCATGTGGGATATCAAATGAAAAGTATCAGTTTGTACTTTTCAAAATAGTTTTTAAAATTTCTGTAGGTTTCATACTTATAATCATACTCAATTTCAAAAAGTATGAAATATCAAAAACTATTGTGTTGAAATTTACCCCCCCCCCCTTCTCCGAAGTATGCAGACCGATCCATCTAAATTCTAAAGGGGATCAACTTACTATTTCTGGGTACTCAATACATAGCGAAATTTCTAACCGGTACCTTTAGTACCTACGTACATATTTTGTTGTTTTGTTTTTCGGTTTTGTGTGCAGGTCATTCCCGGCATTATCATTTGTAACATGTGATCGTGCTCACTTAGAAGTTTGATTTATATCACGGCTTCTAGAGGTTACGGATTTCAGTATTTGATGTTAAATGCAACTCGGTTCCTGCGTTCCTGAGAAAAGGGAGTTGACAGACCAAAGTGATCCCCTATAAGGGTTCCTTTTTTCCTTTTCAGATACGGAAATCTAAAAGTGTTTTGGCTAGTTTTGCTGGAATAACAATCGCATCTGTATTTCTTGAACCTTAATAGGTAGATACTGGAATGTTGCACAGAGTGTGCACCGCACGCATTGAAGTCTTTATAAAATAAAAATTGAATGAACAGAGTTAAAGGGGGTCCCACAAGAAATTTTTTACATACTTTGTCCAACTGCTGGGTAAAGTAAAGATATCTCCCAAACTTTTGCATGATTCGTCACACCAGTCGACCAATGAGACTAGATCGTCTCGCCAGCGTCTCTTATGCCGTCTCTTATCTCGTCCTCACCGACTATGTGACGATCCGAGGCAAAAGATTGAATATTTCATACAGGATTTTTATAAGCATCAAGAAATAATATTATTAAAAAACATCTTGACAGTTTTTTTAGCCCTAAGGCAATGCTTAATCTAGGTAACTTATGTTAATTAATCTAAGGTACAACTACTATAGGTAACTACTACTCGTTTATACGTTATATAACATTTAGTTCCAATGACCTGAACGGCCGTTATTGATTCTCAAGACTCAAAGCGGAAGGTTTTTAATTATGAAAGCGTGCATCGCAAGGGCCGTCTATACTTGAAATAGAACATCGCCACGTTTGAGCCAGTCTAGCAGCGACACGAGGCTTCGAATCCGATTATCGGAAATTAATGAATGCTTTAGCGTGCTACTATCTGCTACAAACAGGGTACAAGTATAGTCAACTTAATATTCTTGATAAAGCTCTCTGCCTCTGATTTGACTCAAGCAAATCATTTTATCATATCGAAGTAGGCTTCTTGTATTAAAAACGTGCAACGTTCTCAAAAAGTCAAATTTCGTGGCTTAAAATCATAACTCAAACTCGCATTCGTTACCTCCTTGATTTGATATGTCTTAAACAAGTTTCATAACATCACTTTTCGTAAAAAATATGGTGGCTAAAACTCATGAGGGGTAATTCCACTATATTAGTCGCTTCACCATATCATGTGATTGGTTTTGATAACCGTTTTAATTAAACTAACAAATAATAATATGGGATTGTGAATGACACATTTTGGCATTTTACCTTTGCCCCTGCAATGTTTAAATCGCTGTCGCAGTTTCGAGTAAGCCGGAAAGGTTGACTTTAATTAAAGAAGATTGTCAAAATAATGACGAGATTAAAAGTATTAGTTAGAGATTAATATAATGAGATTAACTATCATGGACGCAGATGGTCAAGCCCACCACCAAAAAATACTAAAATAATCATAAATATCGTGCGCCTGTAGGTACAGATTAATAGAAAAAAAGTAAAATTTAAATTATATGTTTTCTTAATTACAAATGGTGATGTCGAAATTTTATAAAAAGCCTGCAAGGTCAAATGGGGTATCAAATAAAATTAAATTGCACATTTCAAAACAAAGTTTTTGAAATTTTTCTGTTATCCATACTTTTGTTTTGTGAGGTTTGCAGAGCTACCTAGCTATATCTGAAATGTATCCCTAACTAGTACCTATCTACGAAACCCCATTTACACTTGCAGATCTATGTAGGTAGATTTAATTTACTTGAGCGCGCCGTCTGCGAAACTACACAAGTAGGTATAAATTAATCTCTATAGTCTATCAGAAATAAAAATTTCCTGCTTATCTTACACAAACGAAACCTTATTAAAGTCCTTCTTGAAAATAAAAAAAACGTCTTTAGAGTTTCAAAAGAAACTCTGATGTTGTTCACCGTAGTTATCGGAAACGTTCGTTCCTTCTAATATTATGAAGTCTTACGGTAAGCAATATTTATTGAAGGAAGGATCTCAAATCGAAATAGTGCATTTTACACCAAGGCGAGATAGTAATCAATTCCTACCGAATGTGCCTTAAAACACACGAGGTAGGAATCGCACTTTCTGCCGAGTTCTTTATACTACACCTTCGAGGAAAATAAAAAGCAGAATTAATTATTAACTGAAATTTAGAAGAACTTACCGCGCCCAATGATGTTGGTAAAACCTCATTGACCGCGCCAGCCTTTGGGTTCTTTTTCAAAATATTGCTCGGAAATCGGACGAGGCCTAATGGACTTGGAGTAAAAACTTTTTGTCGTTTGACCGAACGAATTTTCGTTCGGTCAAACGACAAAAAGTTACAGTTATTTACTTTAACCATAGCTACCGGCCGATCTTTTAGGAAATTAAAAAAAAATAACACGTTAGAAATGGATTTCCATACACTTTTTCCTCCCGCCAAAACACGTGAGTAATGAAATTCCATAGAGTTTTTCCTCCCGGTTTCCTATAGGCCTGCAAAGACATACTTTATATTCATTATATTATTAATTTATTATAAATTTATTATTATTAATTTCTATATTCTATATTGGAAAAGGAATAGGCAACTTTCCGAGCAGGTGTAGTATAAAGAAATGTAAATTGCGTATAAGAAGACGCGGCAACAGAGTGAATTGCAGCTTCCTTCTTTGTATCTTTATCACCGATGCGATCACGAATCCGTCTGCCAAGCGTTGTGATTATGCTGCCCCCCCCCCCCCTCTTTTTGGATGCATGTTCAGTGGTGTACTATATAAAAAGCAGAACTTGTGATGATTAGTCAATGTTTTTGTCCTAGATCCTTTGCCTGGAGCGTCACATGGCGTCCCGCAGCTGCGAGCTGCTCAAGACCGCAGCATGGCCGAGCCCCGAGGCTTGCCTACCCTTGGAGCCTACGACCGTCAACCCTGCGCCGACAGGCAACAAAGTGGGCCTCAAGAACCTAGCGAACACGTGCTATATGAACAGCGTGATGCAAGCCCTGCTCGTTACCCGCCGGTAAGTACAGTAGCATTCATTCAAATGATTGATTGTGAACCCTATACCAGGCATTATGACAGAACAAGTTAACACTTACACTGTCCAGAATCTGCGATACGACTTGCAGGGGCGCGCTACGGCTACAACCAGTGCTAGATCTACACGTGCGTCGTGAATAATGAAAGTGTTAAATCCTATGTTTGCATTTTTGCGCACAAACTTGTGCACCATTAAATGTCCTGTGCTAGTCTCCGTTGAAACTAGCAGCCGTGGCCGATATTTCGGCCAAGAGAACATCACCATCAAATCCAGCAGTGATAAAACTCATTTTCATGCAAAACAAAGCAATGTCAATTCAATCATTGAATACTCTATGCAAAAAACCACGGTATTGTCTCTATCTATATCTTAATCTAAATACATTCCTCTCGCTCTATCTAATGATATCTAAGAAGAGAAGCTACTGATGACGCATCTCAATAGCCTCTTGGCTTCCTCATATCCGCAATACTTAACAAACAAAACGGTATCATAAGCACAGATTCATTATAGAGCCTATACCGGTCCCGTGCCGTCAGCATTACGAGAAAACCTATCAATGCATTCGCAATTTTGTCATGTATATTTATTTAATTTCCCTCCTGCTCGTTAAAACGGAAGCTTCGAGGGGTTTTGAAATGCCGGTACACAATGTTGATGCAGCTTTCCTGAAACCACAGTGGTTCCAATTAACTCGTCTACTGGATTCAAATTTCTTGTGCGGATTTACCTTTATCTTTCAATAATCCTGCCGCCGCCGAGCGGATGACAACTCACAAAACAAGCTAATTTATATCACGATTCGATATTCATTTCAAACTAACCCTGATTTTATCTTGTCAGAATTATTCCGAAATTCCACGAGTAGTAGCTGTGAGAAGTAGGTACCCAGTAAATAAAGCGTTTATGCTACGTAGAAAATACAAATTTGAACGTTTCACATTTCGCCAAACAAATAAGAATATGAAGTAAATTCAACAAACGTCTAGAAATTTATTTAAGTGACAACGTACATATAACAAAGTTGTTATATCGACATCTAAAACCCCGTAGAGTATTATTATTATTAGTAAATTCGATAATGCTGGCCAATTCACACAGCATCATGTAGCCCCAAGCTACGCAGAGCTTGTGTTATGGGTACTAGATAACAGATATACTTAATACATTATACTACAAAGATACAAAGATATTTTTTATGGCACATTTAAAACTCCCTGAACAAAATATCTGCAATTTAACAGTTGTATATAAAATATAACAGGTATCTGTTTTAAATCTGGAAAGCGTGAAAGCTGCAATTATGGAAATTTCCTAGTAAAGCTCAAAGGACCGTTCAGTATATAAATTCTCGGAATAATTTTTATCTTTTCAGAGTCCCTCGCCTTTCAGACTCTCATGCCTTTCAGACGCTCTCATTGAGTTTGTTTTCAAACAAAATATAAACGGACGGTAATAATATCATATTACCGTCTATTCTAACAAGCGCACTCTGTTTCATCGTGTAATCTATCTGCCTAGTTTCGAACAAAGTTCTTGTACTCTTGTAATACAACAAAACATAAATCTATAATTTTAGTTGGACTAAATAAAATAGATAAAGGCCATGATAAATACTGATCAGGCGATTCCAGTAGTTAGTAAGCTTCATGTATGTATAGTGCATAGTGCCTCTATTACTACTAAAATACCTCCTTTTGTCCGCCTCCCTTCGCTACTCCATCACTATTGATATTTGCTTCAAACCTGTCTCTTGCATTTTACAATTTTATCACGTTCCATGCGTGTCAAATCCACTGCTCTGAATATGTTCCCGTTTTTGCTTTAACGCCGTTGTATGTTTCAATACGCCCACTCTAACGTTTTTCCATTGTTATCTTTTTTCAAATACTATTTGTAATGTATATGAAATACCTGAATATTATGGGGAGGTAAAATGTTTTTATTTAATTTGTGTCTTGATATATGAATTCGTTTGTGAGTAGGTTGCGATCTCTGGCTCGATGTTAAAAAGTCATTTAAAGGACTTTAGGAATAAGTCCTGAAGACTAAGCCTATAAAATCTCGATAAAAGAGGCTGATGATGAATGTGATCGTGTGATGAATATTTTGACCACTGTCAAACTGAATGCTGAGAATGTGGCATTTAATAAAAGTTTTTTTTTTAAATATAATTTAAAAAATAAATATAACTTGCTGGTTTTTAGTTTTAATCGTCTATCTTTTCTTACGAGACTTCTATCCTCCCGATTTCAGTCAGTTTGTTACTGATTGTAACAATCAGATCTCCTTCTAGATTTTCTATAAAATACGAATATAAATAAATAGCAATGTGAACCTACCGATAAAAAGTGTATATGTTATACCTACGGCGGGGGAAATAAATGAAATACTGAAAAGTTTATATTTCACGGGTAATTTAAAATACTCACAGAAGTTTCCAATAAGTTTCCAATCGCAGACCTGTCAAAGTTCAGACTTATTAAAACTTTAACCGGTTCGGCACTTTCCTAGGATCTGTTTGAAATTCTGCGAACTGGAAACTTATTATCCTGAATATTCTTCAATACTAATTTATTTGTGACATCACATCTACGTGAAGAAAGGAACAACTTTGTTTCAAAAACTAAGTGGTTACACACGCCTGTGTGTTGTTTCGACGAGAGGCACAGAAGGCAAGATGCTTGGAATAATGTTCTAACCCTTGATAAAAATGTACTCAGCTACATGTCTGACCCCTGACTGACCTCTGACTTAAATGATAATGTAACACAAACATTATTCAAAGACCTGCAAAAACATCGCATGCATTTTACATTCACATTCGAAGGATTTTCTAAAGGATAAAAACATTATTTTGTCAAATAAAACCCTACTTCCTACGTCCTACGTCATTAGCAGATCCAGATCACAACGTATTTCAGTATTTTATTTATTGCATTCACACAATTTATCTTTGACACTTCGTGGGTGAAAATAAATTGTGATGAGACAAAATCAATAGCTGCCGTGAAAAGACGAACATCGTAGATCTCGACTGATTCTTGGTATTTTGCATCAATGCAATATATTCGCAAGACTGTGACGTGTGTGACATGAAGCTTACTAACTTTAGCAGTTTTACAATTTATTTTTAAATTGCGTACAGATGAAATGCTTAATTTTTATATCTGGCCTAAGGATGTTCGTAGCGATATTGATGTACCTACCACGTATGTTATATTTGCTACAATTATAGAAATTATCGCAAAATGTATCTTTATTAAATGATCAAACGAACTTACCAAGTGAAGTTCGATCTTGATTGTCCTGTCTTCGGCGAAGAGATTTGAATTATGCTTGTAAGTAGCCCTGCTACGCTGCATTCCACTCGCACATAGTATAGCTCCATAAGAAAGAAAGAGATAGCACTATATCCCAAGGATGCGCCTCAGCCTGTCACTGTCTTCATTAGGTTTAGAGTAAAATACCATGGACCCCAACGTTGATATGGGTACCTATATAAATTGGGAAGGGAGGGACCTTAAATCTCTTCGCCGAAGACAGGACAATCAAGATCGAACTTCACTTGGTAAGTTCGTTTGATCATTTAATTGTCCTGTCTTCGGCTTCGAGATTTGAATTATGCTTGTAAGATGTTCAGAGAACAAAAAACAATGTTGGGGAAGTTAAAAAAATAAAATAAATTTTGTAAGTAGGTATAAGGTCATGTAAATTTATTCACATAAACTCCATAAGATAGGTAAGTAATAATTACTGAACTAAATAAAACATAGAACTTCCTAATCAAACATAAAACTTCTTAATCAAGTACCATTTGTACTTATTTCATGAAGAATGCTTTAACAAAGTTTGAATTACTATTTGTTAATGGTCTGTTATAAAAATTTGCAAAATTTGCGGACTGTTCGGACCAACCAGCTGTTCTTCTAATAGCATCGACACTGAGACCTGCTCGTTGAGCTGCGTAATATATAATAGGCGTGGCGAGTGCTTAGAGCACTGAACACAGTCGTATCGATGCCACTAGCGGAAATAATGTATTTAATCCATTGACCGATTGTTTGCGATGAAGCTGGATGATACAAGAGTATCAACTGGGCAAACGTTTGGGCGTTGAACAAAAAATGGTAGATCCAGACATGGTTGAGATCGACCTATACCAGAAGTTTTTACCATATCTGTGATAGTAATTAATATTCTATTGCTGTTAGCAAATAAATTAGGCATTCTTATTAATGATAATGTCTGTCACCTTTGCCCTGTAGCTAGAGCCAATAAAACAACTAGCTTTTTAGTAATATGTTCTAAACTTAAACAGTCGTGAGCATACAAGTTTGCTAGATAATTAAGTAGGTACAAAATTTGTAGTATTATACAGCTATGTGGTGCCGGCTTAGAATTTGCACCACTCCAACTCTTCTTGCGGGTGTCGTAAGAGGCGACTAAGGGATCTCCACCGGGAGCGGGCAGCAGCGCCCCCTGCAGAACAATTCTACCACCAAACTGCGATCCCCAACCCGCATGCCCAGAGTGGGGATTATGGGCATTACCCCCAATAAGATAAAAACCAATAAGGCGCTTATCGGGGGGAGACCTGCGTCCAGCAGTGGACCAATATATAGGCTTTTGAGGTTTAGGTTGAGGTCGTATCATAATGGAGAAGGAAGGTTTTATTCTAAAGCCTTTGAAAAACCTCTTGAATCGTTCGTCTTGGCCCACCTTATTTTTGGAAATAAGGGATAAAGCTGAACGGTGATTGTTGAGCAATTTATATGAAGGTACTTTTAAAATTAGTGAAAAAAGGTGGAAACGCATAAACAACATAATATACAATCTGACTGTAAATGCATCTACGTTGTAAGCATAGGGATCTCTTTTCCAAGAAATATATTTACTGCATTAAGCGTTAAGCCTCGACGCAAAGAGAATCTATCTTTGGTTTGCCAAATGTCCTAACAATTATTATAAATGCATTAGAGTTAAATTCCCACTCAATGTCCATATTTCTAGATTCAAAGTCAGGTTCAGTATTTTGAGATGATTTAAAAGAAGCGAACACAAAAATCCTACGTTCCTCGCACCAAAGCCATATTTTACAAGCAATATCGCTACGTTCTGGGTACTCCCCCCCATTTTATTAATATAGGCAATAGCTGTCGTATTGTCACTACGTAATAATAACATTCTGTACGATTATGAACAAAAGATTTCAGACCTAAAAGTGCCGCTAGAAGCTCTAAATAATTTATGTAATGGGCACGTTCATCAGAACTCCAAGATCCGCCTGTTCTTTTTCCTTCACAGGCTGCCCCCCAACTGATAGAAGAAGCATCGGTTTTCATTTCAAGTTTAATATTGTTGATTTTGATTTGATTGCTTGACAAAAGAATTGAATTTTTCCTCCAAATAAGATCATCCCGAATTTTTATTCCATCTTTTGATGGAACCTTCATAATTCGATTATAATCATCGTTATGCAACAATGCTAAATATTTAGCTCGTTTTAAAAGTTTTGGTGTAAACGCGGCCATAAGCGGCCGCAGGACAAGCCGCAGAAAGAGTGCCCACATAGGTACGAATTGGAAGGCTTATTGTGCCTATCATCTTGTTAGTTCGTAAATCAATATTATTTTTCTTTTTTCGGGTAACTCTAAGGTCATATTTAATGAGCTTAAGATTAACCCCAGAAATTGACTAGATATACCTACCTACTTGGCACAATATTACCTACTATTCTTATAATTTATTATGAATCCAAAGGAAGTAAGACAATTTATTAAAGGGAGGTCTAAAACTCATACAGTGCACCCTCGAAATAAAATTTTAAATATTCAGCATGGTCTTTACAAATAGGTATCGAAAAATATGCTTCTTTGAGGTCTATGTATACCATGTTAGCCTTATTGCCGTTCTAATGTCATCCATTTTAAAATGAATTACTTCAACATATTGATTAAGCATTTTTAGATTTAGAATAAATCTTTTTGTCTCCATTACTTTTAGGGACCAGAAAAAAACTAGATACTAATTGGTCTGTAAACGGTTTGCATCTACGAATAGCTTGAAAGCTTATCAAACGTGCTATTTCCTTTCTAATAATTACCATGTCACCCTTGGGCAAAGGTAATTAAGGGTATGATGCTGGGTCGTGAACCGGCAGCGTACTAAAGGAAACTTTATACCCTGAAACGGCCTGAAACTGACCACCGGGTCAGAACTGTTTCATCGTCAGTAATATCTTTCCGAGCCTCGAGGAAATTTTTGAAACGACCAGCATGAGTACCTGTGTGCTTATTGTTTCCTCTTCGTGAACTCCAATTGTTTGGAGCGCTGCGATGTCGACGGCAGCGGTGACATCGGCGCTCGGCGCTCGTCGGCCACGGCTGGCCGGAGCTGCTGCATGGTAGGGTGCCGAGCGGCGGCGGTAAGCAGGGGCCGCCCTCGCCCCACGCCGCCGCCGCGGTTCTGATGTCGCGGCCCGCGGTACTGTGTCTATGCACGCGGCGGCGGAGGGGCTTTGGAGTTTAAATTACCAGAGGTTGATTGTAGAAGCTTGCCTGTCTTTTGTATATCACAGGAAGTTTTGATAAAGTCACTTAATATCTCTCCAAATAAGTGGGTATCTAATAATTCTACGAATAATTAGCATGAGCTATCATTTTGGTAGATTTCAAAGTATGTTCGGTATATGTGGATTTAGTGAACATGTTAGTCATAATAGTCATTGTCTCGCCCAATACAGTGAGGGCACATGCCAGTTGGTTCTGCTTCTTAAATATTCCGTGCTGGCATCGCGCTGATTTCGAGATTGAGTACAGGAGGTTTTACCAAGGGACCGTTCTTAGGAAATAAGAATCTCTTCGAAAAATCTTCGATTACCTCGCTTTTTAAAACCATCTTTAAGAATAGGTTCCCATCTTTTTGTCAAGTCTTCAGATATATCTGGAGCCCATTCATTTGAATATAGACTGTCGTGGTCGTCACGTCTGTTAATTCTGGCGCTGCTTCTGACACCAGATTTGCAGGCGCAGTCATGGATGCGGGCGCGTGCTTGTACACGGCCGCGGGCTCAACCCGTTGTTCCGTAACTGAGTGTGCAGTTGAAGGGAAGACAGGCCCTGCATCAGCTTCTATCATGTACATAAGTAATTGACGGCGCCACTACTACCGACGCTAATGCTCGCGCCGGTGACTGCGGGGACTCCCACAAGTGAGGCAATTGCTCACCGCAACCATCCTCATGGATGGAAAAAAAGATTTCGGTTAATATCTCGTATTAACTCTAAAAAATTGCTATTGGTCAATATCACGTATTGACTCGAAGCTCTTTTATTCTACAGTCTAATATCACGTATTAGATCAGAGAAATTATAATTTGCATAAAGCGGGCATGATTATTTTGTAGGTTAAGTAGGTACCTTCACAAGAAATTGCTATTGGTCAATATCGCGTATTGACTCGAAGCTTTTCTACGGTCTAATATCACGTATTAGATCAGAGAAATTATCATTTGCATAAAGCGGGCATGATTATTTTGTAGGTTAAGTAGGTACCTTCGCAAGAAATTGCTATTGGTCAATATCGCGTATTGACTCGAAGCTTTTTATTCTACGGTCTAATATCACGTATTAGATCAGAGAAATTATTATTTGCATAAAGCGGGCATGATTATTTTGTAGGTTAAGTAGGTACCTTCGCAAGAAATTGCTATTGGTCAATATCGCGTATTGACTCGAAGCTTTTTATTCTACGGTCTAATATCACGTATTAGATCAGAGAAATTATCATTTGCATAAAGCGGGCATGATTATTTTGTAGGTTTTGTACTAACCTTCACAAGAAAAAATGTCATCACTTTTCCGTGATATCTTGTCTTCATATTTGCGAATCTTTTTCGACGCCACTTTTCCTCTTTATTACTGTGTCTTTTCGGCATATTTTGAGAAAATTTGGAACTTTGGAATAGAAATAAAATTATTTTATTTTTTCACTACGTGCGAAATTCATGAGCGCGCAAAACGCAATGAAGACAGTGACAGGCTGAGGCGCATCCTTGGGATATAGTGCTATCTCTTTCTTTCTTATGGAGCTATACTATGTGCGAGTGGAATGCAGCGTAGCAGGGCTACTTACAAGCATAATTCAAATCTCGAAGCCGAAGACAGGACAATTAACATGATTGGTTGATTGGTGATTTCTTCCGATTACGAATTTATTAATTATGCAAGCACTAGTGATCTGCATGTAGTAAATTATTTTTTGGAAGTTACGTCATGTGTGGAAAATGATTATTTGTTTGAGCATAGTTTCCCTCCCTTATTAATTTAAAGGACCGGCAACACAAAATCCGCGCTACTACAAAAAAGTTAGATATCTGTTGAGCGCGTGTTTAACAAAAGCGTTACCACAAAACTGTATTTTATATACGACATTTTATATACGACAGTTTACTGTTAGAGTAGACGTAGTTTAAAAGAGAGTTAAACTCTTGTTAAACCCATGTCTAACTGTTTAGACACTGTTTAGCTAAACGCTTGTTCGACCAGTGTTTACGTTGGTTTTTGTAGTACCGCTGAATATGTTTATCTATGATAATCTAGACTAAATTAGATTCGAGCTAGACTAGAAGTAGATAACTATCTTTTCCTTTTTATGTGTCTTTTCATTCAATAGATCAAATAAGATAACTTTATTCACAAAGAAAATTACAACCAAATAATACATAGAAATAAATTAGAACGAGAATTTACAATTGAAACAAATAAGTAATCTTTAGTAATCTGTATGTCTGTTATAGAAGAGCGAGAACTTTTAAAACAAGTATTTTACTTAAATGAAGGTCTTTACTACGGTAACAGTTATTGTAAAACTGTTACAGTAATAGAAATAAATTATATTTTTTATTTATTTGTGGTTGCTCCGCGGTAAGTTGACCAATGTACGGTCGTCACCATTTTAAATATTTCTCTAAAACGAATCTATTCAAAGTATTGAAACAAATCACGAAATATAACCAATATCACATCAATATAATTTACGACCGATATGGTTGAAATTCTTTTGGAAAAGTATTAAATTTGCTTTTTTCCACTAGGCGCTTTACAAAAACGAGCCAAAACAACTCTGGTTTTAATATTGTTGTATTGAATCTAATAATAATTACGAAAATCTTTATAGCAGGTATTAAAAGAATTATATAATATTGAAGTAGCTTAGTTTAAATGTTTTGTTTTGCATTTGGTGTTTCCTGTTTACTGTGACGGTTAAAACTCCGCGCATTTTTTTTGTATTTTTTACAGTAATGTATTATAAAACTATACAAAATATTGGAAAACGAAATATTTTATCGCGTGGGTCAAATATTGGTCATACTTATGTATGACCAATATTTAGTATTTTGTGATTTGTTTCATTAGGTACTTATTTAAGATAAGTTTTAGAGAAATCTTCAAATCGATGAGGACAGATTTTTGGTTTGGTTCGGAGTAGGTGTCTTGTGTTACGCTTCGCATTATTGTTTTTGCCTTGGCTATTTATTTCTGTTGCGAATTTATTTATTTGTTGGCGGGGCAATGCAGCCAGCGTCTTCGGGACGCTTCCGACTGGTATTGATATGGATCAGTTGTTTTAATTGTAAATACTAGTTCTTATGTTTATTTTATTTTACTGTAATTTGCTTTGTTTATGTACCTATAATTATTTTTTATTCGCTTGTATTTTTTGCCTTCGCCACTGTTTTTTTAAGTAGCCGCTCGTTTGAATTTTTCGTCTTTTCCTGCACATTTACTATTAGCTTATTACTGTGGCTTCGCGCGCATTTTGGAAAAGTACCCTGTACCTATTATATATCCAGCATTCCAGCATGAGCCGTTCAGTAGATTTGGCGTTTGTCTTTTGAGAATCACACATTTCAGAAACGTTTTCCATCATAACATTAGTAGAATTTTAGTAGTATTTGTTTGATTTTTGGCTGCTCTTATGTTTGCTTAATTTGTCGCTCGCTCGCATTAGCCAGTACGATCATTATTATTTATACTTTTTGCTACATTTTTCTATATTTGTAAAAACACTTTATCATTTTCGTCTGATTTACATATATTTCGTGTGTTCTGTTGCAAATACGAGCTTATAAAATATGGATTGTTTACTATAGTTCGCGCAAATGATTATGAATTCTGTAGACATAGCCGAATGTGAAACTACGCACGGTACAGTTGACTGGATAATCATTACCGTAAAAGATTAAATTTCATATAGGACCTACATACCTATCCAGGGTTTGACATAACTATAGTAAAAATATTAATATAATCACAGTAATATTATATAGGTAAAAGTAGGTCAGGATGTTTGGATAAATGATTGGATGTTTGTTACCTCTTCACGCCAACTATTAAACTGATCGATCTGAAATTTTGCGTTGATGTAGTTGTAGACCTAGAATAAAAAAATCCGCTGTTTTTTAACCCGGAAAAACTTATACTTAACAATTACCTACCTATCTAATGGTAGGTACCTAGGTAAGATGCAAATATTCCTACTACAATCGTAGGCACTTCAAGTGAAGTGAACTGTAATACCTACCTTTCCAAGTGTATAGGTAAGTACCAAGGTACTTAATTTGATACCTATACTAGGTAGGTAGTTAGGAGATATATACAAACCAGATTTAATCGGTTCTGGAAAAACAGATGCCTATTCTTGCATGGTGTGCATATTTCAAAGGTAAGGAAATCATTTACCTTATCCGTTTTGAACTAGTTATACTAAACAATTACCCACCTACCTATGGTAGGTTAGGTACTTAAATTGCACAATTCATACTAGCGTTACAAGTATAGTATTATAATATCTGTGCTAGCGTAAACAAATATTTACCTAAGTACGAGGATTTTCTGATATTCAGGTATACCTAGGTAGTACCACGTACCTGCCTACCTACGCTACGTAGGTACCTATGGGATTTTTCTTTTGACGCCTCAAAAAGAAAAAGGCACCGATAATTACATATACATACTAAGTACTTAAAGTACTTATTCTTTTGCTCTGTGAAAAGATGCTTTCACACTGTCATGTCGATTTGCAAGCGAGTCACCGCCAAAAAACATGCTAGGAAAATACCTAAATATTACCTTTAGTAATTAATATAAATAAGTAAATTAATTGTTGAAAAAAAGAGTGAAGTGTTCGCGAGGTTTACTGTTCGTAGAACAACTAGTAAATAAAAATAGATGGTAAGAACTTAAAGATCAATCAAAGTTTGTTTGCATTTAAAACATTGATGAGTTTTCCTCTACTGGAAGTTTGCCATTGTTAAAAAATTCATGCTTAGCGATTTATTAATAAGCGCTTATCTGAAATAGTTACGTCAAACTCACCGTATTATATTCGATGGGCAACTGAGTCAGGTTCCAAGCGGTATATACGTGTCTAGTGCTCAATTATTACATTAGACTAGACTATTATTATTTATTAATCTCTGTGATTATTTATTATTTTTTAATCTCATCTGGGATAAAAGTCAATAAGGCACGTTTATCAGGGGCCTGCGTCCAGTAGTGGACAAATATAGGCTGAGTTGAGGTGAGGAATCTCAGTGAAGATGTTCAGAAAATCTGTGGCAGCATGGGTGATTTGGATGTATGATGCAAAAGTCACTTCGAGCTTAACTGTCTGACGGTTGATAAAAAAAAACTGATTTGCGTGAAATTTGTACGTACAAGTGCAGATTAGAAATTTAAAGTATGCTAAAAACCTATGCTAAAAACTTACTGATGCCAATTCAGTCGAAGGGTTTTTAAGATATGGTATGGGGTCCGAAGAATAAATCAATGAATTAAATCAAATAGGGTAATGATTGCGCGCAAAATGTAAGAATGCAGTTAAGTTTTACGGTATAAATAGTACCTAATCCGTCAGGTTATAGTTTTATGGGAACAACTCAAAATCATTCTTTACGGTAAGTAATGATGTAGGTAAAGACTACCTATACCAAAGCGAAAGTAGCAACTAAATCGGATAACAATTGGCGAAGATATCGAAAAACACATGAAGAAATACAGCTTAATTTAACTCCTCCTTGTTTGAAGGATATATTTTAAAATGCCTAATTACACCAAAGCGAAAGTATCAACTAAATCAGGTAACAATTGGCGAAGATATCGAATAACAAATGAAGAAATACAGCTGAATTGAACTCCTCTTTTTATAAATACTAAGGTACGAGTTGGCAGCGGACGACATGAGGCAGCAGCAGACCACGTGTCGCAGCGACACTACTGGTTTCTATGTATTTTTATGAAATACCCTCGGTAGTTAGCGACACGTTGTTAGCGACACATTTCATATAAATACATAGAAATTAGTAGTGTCGCTGCGACACGTCGTCCGCTGCTGCCTCATGTCGCCCGCTGCCAACTCGTACCTTTAGGAAAAATTTCAATAATGTCAACACGTCATATCCATTTCATAACCCATATTGTTACGGGCTAACTACTAATAAGTGTATTTTTTAAATTATCGTTTCGTGCTGAGTTGCCATGTCCGCCCAGCCCTTCGTCGTCAGCCGGCTTGCGACGGTATACCGCCAAATATAATGCCTATTTCGCTATGATATGCTCAGCATTAATGACATTATTGACGTTGCTAGATCCTGATTTGAGTTCTAGTATCAATAAGTAATAATAAATAATCTACACCTTTAATAAAACTGTAATAGATTCAATTCTGTTCATACATTAAAGATATTTAGATTTTTTTCGAAGGACTCTATTATTACTACTGAAGCCAAAACTGTAGTTTTTTTCATTTTGGTCTGTCTGTCTGTTTTTGACCGCGCATCACGCCTAAACTACTGACTGTATTGAAATTAAACTTTTTAATTCATTCTTTGTCGTTCCAAACAGTGTTGCAAGATCAATTTGACTAAATCAGTAGAAAGTCGAGTAGAAAATCAATAGATTGAAGAATAATTTGGCGTGTTTTGCTCTCTGTAAAGAACGATAAACCGACTTCAAATTCTTCTAGTGGCGACATCTAGTTAAAATTCGAGTCTAATTTAGTTTGATGACACATCGAGGTATACCCTATCCAATAAAAAAAGAATTATCAAAATCGGACTACTCTGTAAAAAGTTATGCGTGGTCAAACATTGCAATCAGTGAGTGAACATTCAATAATCCCCTGTTTTCCTACCCTTAGGATTGAATTTTTTTCTAATTTAAATGGGACCACTTTCGGGGTATGCCCTTTCTAATAAAACAAGAATTATCGAAATCGGACTACTCTGTAAAAAGTTATGCGTATACATAAAAAAAAAGAATTATACGCGTCGACTTGAGTACATTCTCCGTTTTTCTACGGTTGTAAAATCAGTCTGTACGTTTTTCTGTCCCAAAACAGTTCGCGCGATTTTGATTTAAGGTTGTTTAAGGGTATTAAAATTTTCAATGATGGCATTCATTCATCGATCATCAATCATCATCATCACCCTAATTACTATTTTAGTCCACTGCTGGACAAAGGCCTGAGCTAATGAGTGCCATAGCGTCCTGTCTTCAGCTTGCCGCATTCAGCATCTGCCTGCAGTCGTAATTACGTATGCAGGTGGTCATCCCATTTGGCACGAGGACGTC
The DNA here is from genome assembly GCA_949316285.1 of Eupithecia subumbrata. Taxonomy (NCBI): domain Eukaryota; kingdom Metazoa; phylum Arthropoda; class Insecta; order Lepidoptera; family Geometridae; genus Eupithecia; species Eupithecia subumbrata. Next base: position 16,257,292 of record OX438642.1, read on the forward strand.
CTACACTACATTTGCCTAGTCGCGGTCTCCCCTCAAGAACTATTTTACCCCATCGGTTGTCGGTTCTTCGCAAGGCATGGCCGGCCCACTGCCACTTCAGCTTGCTAATTTTTTGGGCCATGTCGATAACTTTGATTCTCTGTCGTTTGTATTCGTTACGATTCTTATCCTTCAGAGAGACTCTGAGCATAGCTCTTTCCATTGCTCGCTGAGCAACTTTGAACTGGTGGACCAACCCTACTGTGAGTGTCCACGTCTCAGCTCCGTAAAGTTGTTAGAGGGGGTCTTATTGACGGGGAAACCTACGCCACCCTGGGATGTTTTGTCACCCCCGCGAAAGTAGGGAATATGACCCGAGTCTGTTACGGTTAGGGCTTCCATTCCGTAATTACGTAATTACGCTATTACGTCATTACGTCAACATTTTATACTTATGCCCAGTCTGTAACTGAAGGGTTGCAATACGTAATTACGTATGAGTATAGGATAAATAAATTATTGGTCGCTGAAATTACAAATTGGCGACTTATTGGCATGTTGGCAACATTAAATATTAATACATGACAACTATAGGTATCAAAGGGTGTGTGTATGGGTGTGTGTGAGTGAAAAACCATCCTGTATACTGTATATACTTAATACAATATATTATTTATTACAATATATAGAAAATAGTCGAGCTAAGAGAGCGAATATCTGTGTGGCTTGCATCATTGTTTAAGTTATGCATCCCAATCATATTGTTCTCTGTGCAGAGTTCTACTTTACATCCAGAACTTATTTCTAAAAGCTTTTTTATAACAAGCTATAGCTTGGATATAACGACTGCATAAAATATCCAGACAAGGTAGGTACTAGTACCTTGGTTCTTCTACGAATCTCCACTATTCTGATTCAATTGGAAATGCCGTGTTAGGTTAGGGCGCGTTCCCACTGTGTCTTGACGACGGAAAGCCGTGCAGTTTAAAGCATCGTGCCTTGTTTATTTAAATGGAGGTGTTCACATAATTATAGGACTACACGATTAACTGTCGTCCACGTGTCTTTTTTGTGTTGTAAATTGTCGTTATTATAGAAACAGCTAGCACGACAGTTGTTAAACGATACATAATGTGTCGTTGTTGTGATGTGCAAGGCGAGGACAAGGCGACTGCCGTGAACCGTAACATGTCGTCACGATCCAAAGAGAACAACTAGATACGATAGTCGTTCCACGATCAAAAATCGCGACGACACAATGACGACACACAGTAGTTATAATGGAAACAGCTATAAACGATAGTCGACAAACCATAATTTACGGTTACGACACAGTGGGAACACGCCCTTACGGATACAATTCTGTGCTGCGCGGATATAGACTTCATCAGTCGAGTCACTAAGCTTTCAGGCTTCGAGATTAGATTGTGCGGATTGCAAATGGCTGTCGCCTCGATCTTGGCAGTTGACGACTAAACATTATATATTGTATTGAATAAGTATTTGCTGCTTAGTCGACGTGATGAAATGTATCTTTCAACTTATAACAATAATTAGGCGATATAAACAATAGTTATTTGTTATACAAGAGTGCAAAGTTTTTAACCGCGTGCTTTATTTTGATGACCGAGCAAGCGAAGGATTCTAAGTAGCGAGTGATTCAAAAATTAGAATCCTTAGCGTCAGCGAAGGAAGCAAAAAAGGAAGAAAAAGAGCACGAGGTAAAACATATTTGCACTCTAGTGCAACACGTAACTTTGCATCCCACCAGCGAGGAAATGATTAAATGCAAAAAAATATATATTTACAATCACAAAAAACTTTTATTTCAGGTTAGATATTAACTACTACATTATAATAGGTAAGTATAACTGAATAATTTTTAAATTATAATAAATAATACTTAGGTATAATTAAGAAAAATTGAAAATAACGTTGCAACAGTTACTTATGTTCAGTGTAATATTTTTGTTAGGTACTTTAATGTTGGTGTTAGTGACTTGTGTAGGTACTGTTTCAAATACTTCACGCGTGATTGTTGAGGGAGAAAACTCATTTGCGCATTTTTAACAGTTTCAGTCAATTCTGTTGGCGTCAAATAAACTTCCTCGTCGCTAGAATCCCTCATTTTACTTGTTTTCAAGTTTCTTGTGGTTTTAAAAATATGAAGTGAAAAGAAAATGCCGCGTACAAAGCAAACTAAAAAAAAGTACACCAAGAAGGTTCCTAGTCTGAGTTTTTAACAAATTAAAAAAGGTTGTATGATATATTCTGCACAGTGGAGGTTGAAGTAAATAGGTTTTGAATCACAAACGTAGTGCACACGACGTTCTAAATTCAATTTTACTTTATCCTCTAGCGGATAAAAAACTGCTTTTGCACTCAGATATCGAAGAGCAAAAATACTCTTTCCGAGATGGGGGGATGAAAATATAGTTACCGACTTCATATTCCAGTAAATAGTAGTCATATCTATATTCACAGTCAGGAATAATATTCTTTGTAATCAAAACAAGAACGTCAATTGCGAGTGTAACTCGCACGCCGAGGGTTTCGAACGTTTGTCGATTAGGTATACATACTGTACCGGTACCGGTTAGTTAGAGACATCGCTATTTGATGAATACCTACCTAAAAATAGTCAATTTTCAATTTCAAAATATCTTTATTTATAGGGTAAACCCAGGATACATGCCTCAGTGGGATAGATGCCTCGGTTTCAAAAAACATAACTTCCCGAAATCACAACTACGAATTAATAGTTTAAATAAGGCGCGGACGTGCACACCCCTCAGTTCCCCGCAGGCGGTTGAGCAGAGTGGACGTATTTTTCTTGTGCGTGCGATTATCTCCGCGGCGAACGCAGGCTTACTGGTCAAAGTTTTAAACATGAGTATTCAGTGTTGCATAACTTTTTATGTAGTCATAAATTTTATTCAATTTTACTAACGTTGATACATTTGGTACATTGAGTACACACCTAAATGTCAATACCCTCTCTATTGTATTTAGTTTAGTTCTACTTATGAAACGCATCTAACCGTATCAAAAAGTATAGTTGCCTCAATTTATCTGGGGGATAGTTGCCCTTAAAGGCATCTATCCCCCAGAACTCTAAACATAGTCAGTGTTTGTTGGAAAACATAATTTTGTTATATTTTACGTCGGAAACATTTTGTACATACCTATTTGTGTTTAATACCTAATGTTTAACCGCCAATAAAATTAATTTCATACCCCATGTAGACCACATGGGTCTCGCGTCCGTTTACCTATGCCCCAACATACCCTAAAAGCTGATTTTCAAATGTTGATTTTCTTAATGTTGATTTCCTTAATGTTAATTTTTTGAATGTTGCTTTTCTTAATGTTGATTTTCTAAATGTTGGTTTTCTTAATGTTGATTTTCTTAATTTTCTTACTGTTGATTTTTTTTAATGTTATTTTTTGTTAGTCAAATGCACAAGCTCAATTATTATTGTATAGGAATGCTCAAATAAATGATTTTAAATTGTATTTTACCTTTATTCATTCTATAGGGCATCTATCCTACACCACTGGCTTCTATCCTCCATAGCATTTTCATGCTGTGGCATCTATCCATATAGGGTAGGCATCTATCCCCAAAAAAAGGGTTTGCGAAAACTCAATTCCTGCCTAATTAGTGATATTTAGGTGACTAGCAACCGTTATAGATGTGAGATAAAAGATTAAACTATCTATATTCATAAAAATTACTCACGTCAAATTAAGAATTTTAAAACTACAGGTCTTTTTCAAAAAGTGTGGCTTCTATCCTGGGTTTACCCTAATCTATACTTATAATAAAACTGTAACAGGTCCAATTCTGTACATTGAAGATATTTTGAAATTTTTTTTTGGAGGGCACTCTATTATCGATACTGAAGCCAAAACTGCAATTTTTTTCATTCATGTCTGTCTGTCTGTCTGTCTGTCTGTCTGTCTGTCTGTCTGTCTGTCTGTCTGTCTGTTTGTTAAACGCGCATCACGCCGAAACTACTGAAGGTATTGAAATGAAACTCGGCACGATTTTAGGTCATACTACGAGGAAGGACATAGGATACTTTTTATCCCGGAATTCAGTCAGGTTTCCCTGGGAGAGGGGATGAAAGTAAAATTCTTTAACTGCGCATCACGACGGAACTACTTAAGGTATTGAAATGAAACTCGGTACGATTTTAGGTCATACCACGAGGAAGGACATAGGATACTTTTTATCCCGGAATTCAGTCAGGTTTCCCTGGGAGAGGGGATAAAAGTAAAATTTCTTCACCGCGCATGACACCGAAAGTGCTAAATGAGTTGGAATGAAACCTAGCAAGATTTGATTTCATACTACAAGGAAGGACATGGGATACATTTCATCCCGGAATTCAGTAATTTTCCCCTGGGAGAGAGGATGGAAGTAAAATTCTTTAACCGCCCATCACGACGGAACAACTTAATGAATTCGAATGGAACTCGGCATAATTTGAGTTCATACTATGAGGATAAGGATAAAGATACATTTTATCCCAGAATTTAGTAAGGTTCCCCTGGGAGAAGGGATGAAAGTAAAATTCCTTCACTGCGCATCAAGTTCACGCCGAAACTACTGAATGAGTTGGACTGAATTGGTACGATTTGAGTTCAAGGAAGGACATGGGATACATTTTATCCTGGAATTCAGTAAGGTTCCCCTGGGAGAGAGGATGAAAGTAAAATTCTTTAACCGCGCATCACGACGGAACTACTTAATGAATTCGAATGCAACTCGGCGTGATTTTAGTTCGTACTATGAGGAAAGATTCATTTTATCCCGGAATTCAGTAAGGTTGCCCTGGCAGAGGGGATGAAAGTTAAATTCCTTCACCGCTCATCACGCCGAAACTACATAGGTAATGAGTTGGAATGTAACTTGGCACGTTTTGAATACTACAAGAAAGGACATGGAATACATTTTATCCTGGAATTCAGTAAGGTTCCCCTGGGAGAGAGGAAAAAGTAGAATTCTTTAACCGCGCATCACGACGGGTCTACGCGTCGTCCGATTTCATGCATTCTTTTTGTTAGAAACAGAGATGCAAGATCGAATATTACCAAATCAGTAGAAAGTCGAGTAGAAAATCAGTAGATTGATGAAATAATCTGTAGATTGAAGAAAAAAATTAGTAGATAAAGGGTAGGTAAGTTCCTATCTATTTATTTTTCCAAGACGCACCCATTAGTTAGGTTCCTACCTACTAAGGTGGTGGGTCTTGGAAAAATAAGTTAGGTTCCTGCCTTACATGATATATGGTGGTTTAGTTGGTCCAGCGAAGTTTGGTTGGAGTCTTACTCCAACCAAACTTCGTGTACAATTAAATTAATTAATTATTGTGGTCCACTTAAAGTAACTGGACCGCAGAAAAATATTTTTTATTGTGGTACACAGCCAACTGTACCTACCTACCTACTAACGAAAAAAAATTACGGTGGTCCAGTCAAATGGGTCAGGAGCCCAATTCTGCAAAACAATTGCTTCAGTATGACAATGGAATCGTCGCAGAATCATCACGTAGAATCCTTCCAGAATCTTCCAGATAGTGCGCGCGAGATAAATTAATATGTAGTTTCAAACTTGACGCGCGTCTCTCCATCTGCATTCATCATAATTTCTTTCATCCAAGGTGGAATACCAAAAAGTGTCATTCTGTGACGATAGCCCTGTCATAGTGAAGCGATTAGTATAGCAGAATAGGGCCCCAGCTGTGAGTAAGTCAAACGAGTAGCACACTTCTTAACACTGACGCTGGCCGAGTCGTAGCTAAAAGTCGTGTGGATAAAGAATGGGATTGAAGATGACAATATGCTATCCCCCGTAGACCCTACACGATTTTTTGGACGGCGGCGTTTCATAATATGAGAGACTATGGTTAAATGTGAACTTAATTAGTCGGCAGGTAAGGCAATCGCGAACGAAGTCGCGGGTACAGCTAGTCTTATCTATAAGAGTAATACAAATCCAGCGTAAATTCATCCTAGACAATATTATTCATAAGTAAAACACGTTTTTTCAAACTTATTTAAATAGGGAGAATTAACGAATAGTGTCATACCTAGGCAGTATAGTATTATAATATCTGTGCCTAGGCTATACTCTTTAACACACTATCTTAATATGACTTCATGCAAGCTTTAGTTGCGCATAAAATTTTATTTACATAAATAATATTTAGATTTATAGCAAAAAAGCCAACATATGAGATATGAGACGCAAATAAAGGGGTAGCTAGAAAAAATATTTACAAAAGCCAGTTAATTCACTAGCAACTAGATCAATAGAGCGGACGTAGGTAAGTAAGCGCATCAATAGGCACAGTAGTTCTCGCAAACTCGCGCGGCCACCGCGAACGCAGCGCAGGCGGTCTCCGCTCTTATACACAAGGTAAAAGGTTGAGTATCGCCTGGGACGCGCCGCGCATTGTGCTCAACCCTGCGCGGGTCAGTGTACGCTGCTATTCATCGCACTCAAGAAACAAGTGATGGGGTTATTTATAATGATGATATTTGTCGATGAATTTTAATTTTTCTTTCGAGTTTTGCAAAAGTTTTGAATATGTTTATTTTTACTATTAGATAATTTGTAAATAAATTCGTATAGCAGAGCTTGTGTTATGGGTACTAGATAACTGATATATGTACTTAATACAATACACTACATAGATATTTTTTATTATACATAGAAAACACCCATGTGTAGTTTATACATAATGTGTAGTTTATGTAAATTTGTAAGAAATGGGGTATTGAAAGCGTGTTTTATAGCTTTATTCTGGCTAACCTACAAGCTATTAAAATTGGTGCGACATGTACTGATCGATACGGGGCATGCATAAGTTATGCAGGGACGTATTAAGGTGTAAATATTTAATTTAGTTCTACTACTGAGGCACGACTTTCTATTTAGAATAGGGGATAATGTGTTTAATGCCTTTGTTCCTTTTAGTCTTAGTATTTGGGTGTTTTCAGTCCAGTTGAGTTTAGTATCTAGCATGGTGCCTAGGTATTTAACACTCCATGGAATCGCATAATCTTCTACTTTGAGGGTTCGGCTTGAGAGCGACCGTTGCCTGGTAAACATAATTGCCTCAGTCTTGGACGCGGTAATATTTAACTTCCATCGCTGGAAGAAATCTAGCAATAGGTCGAGGGATAGTTGAAGGCGATCTATAATAAGGAAAATATCATCCGAAGACGTGAATGAGGCAGTCAGTCAACCTAAAAATAGTAGGTACTTACCTTTTAGATAGATACCATTTTAGATAGATCGCTCTGCATAGGTACTTTAGAGATTAAGTCAATTTAATGATTTTATTCAAAATATTTCAAAAAGTGTGTACTCTTCACAAATTTCCAAAACTGTTTTGAAACTTGCAAACCAATACATTTCATTTGATAACACATTCGCTGAGGAATCCCCCCTTTTTAAAATAATACCCCCCCTTTTTGACCATTATTCAAAGTGTTCGTCTTACAAACTTCTCTATTATTTTTCCTGTTAAATATAAATCCATATCTACAAACGTAACATACATTTCACCTACAGAAATTTTGAAAACTGTTTTGAAACGTACAAACCGATACCTTTAATTTGATACTCCACTCGGTAGCCCCCCCCCCCCTTTTGAAAATATTCCCCCCCTTTTTGACCATTTTTCAAAAAGTGTTCTTTGTACAAACTTCTCTATATTTTTCCTGTAAAATATAAATTTCTATCTTAAATCTTTTAAAATTTCGACATCACAATTTGTATGGAAAAAATATGGTTGAAAAGGCTAATAATTACCTTATTTACGTGTTTCGAGATCGGTTTCGAAACCAGGTCTCGCTTTGAAAAAGGAACCCTTAAAGGATCATTTTGTTGTTGAAATTTCCACGGGAATCACATGCACACAAAACCTATTATGTCACTGGCATAAGATGGCGCTTACATTTGGGAGGGGGGCATATCGCTCACGTCCGTAGATGTTTACCCTCTGTTGCCTCTACTGTGTCCTCTGGGTGGTAACCACGTTGATCTGAGCTTCCTAAAAGGGGCACAGATACTAAATTTCGATTTGGGTCATCACTCAGCAGAAGGTACAAGCAATTGGCGGTGTGTCTCTCAACGTCGGGAATCTTGGTCGCCTCTTTCACCAGCTGGGAGAGGTTATGTGACAAAGCAAGTTTGTGGACCTCTCGGCCAGCGTGATCGGTGTTCTGGTACACGAAAAGCCAGTCGCGGTGGTGATTGTTAAAGTCGGGTTGAGATTCAGTTCTCAGTCTGTTGACTAGTATCGTCGTCGCCAAGGGGCGACAACCGTGTATAGGTACTTCCTGTGATCAGACTGTCTGAGCCGCTGTAATAAGGGTGAATAAAAGTGCAATGGAATATTTTATACCTTACTCTGATCCTTTACCCTCTGATAGGGCTCCCTTGTGGTTTATTTCACCGTGTGGCAGTCCTGTTGCGCTGAAAAACAAGGCTTATCTTGCGTGGGTCGACGCCCAGAACAGTATAGTCTCAGACACATCTATACTTATAATAAAACTGTAACAGGTCCGATTCTGTACATTGAAGATATTTTGAAATTTTTTTTTGGAGGGCACTCTATTATCGATACTGAAGCCAAAACTGTAATTTTTTTCATTCATGTCTGTCTGTCTGTCTGTCTGTCTGTCTGTCTGTCTGTCTGTCTGTCTGTCTGTTTCTTAAACGCGCATCACGCCGAAACTACTGAAGGTATTGAAATGAAATTCGGCATGATTTTAGGTCATATTACGAGGAAGGACATAGGATACTTTTTATCCCGGAATTCAGTCAGGTTCCCCTGGGAGAGGGGATGAAAGTAAAATTTCTTCACCGCGCATCACGCCGAAACTACTGAAGGTATTGAAATGAAATTCGGCATGATTTTAGGTCATATTACGAGGAAGGACATAGGATACTTTTTATTCCGGAATTCAGTCAGGTTCCCCTGGGAGAGGGGATGAAAGTAAAATTTCTTCACCGCGCATCACGCCGAAACTACTGAAGGTATTGAAATGAAATTCGGCATGATTTTAGGTCATATTACGAGGAAGGACATAGGATACTTTTTATCCCGGAATCAGTCAGGTTCCTCTGGGAGAGGGGATGAAATTAAAATTTCTTCACCGCGCATCACGCCGAAACTACTGAAGGTATTGAAATGAAATTCGGCATGATTTTAGGTCATATTACGAGGAAGGACATAGAATACTTTTTATCCCGGAATTCAGTCAGGTTCCCCTGGGAGAAGAGATGAAAGTAAAATTTCTTCACCGCGCATCACGCCGAAAGTGCTGCATGAGTTGGAATGAAACCTAGCACGATTTGATTTCATACTACAAGGAAGGACATGGAATACATTTGATCCCGCAATTCAGTAAGGTTCCCCTGGGAGAGAGGATGAAAGTAAAATTCTTTAACCGCGCATCACGACGGAACTACTGAATGAATTCGAATGAAACTCGGCATAATTTGAGTTCTACTCTTTGAGTACGAGGAAAGATACATTTATCCTGGAATTAAGTAAGGTTCCCCTGGGAGAAGGGATGAAAGTAAAATTCCTTTACCGCACATCACGCTGAACTGCTGAATGAGTTGGACTGAATTGGTATGATTTGAGTTCAAACTACAAGGAAGGACATGGGATACATTTTATCCGGTTCCCCTGGGAGAGAGGATGAAAGTAAAATTCTTTAACCGCGCATCACGACGGAACTTCTTTATAAATTCGAATGCAACTCGGCATGATATTAGTTCATACTACGTGTAAAGATACATTTTATCCCGGAATTCAGTAAGGTTCCCCTGGGAGAGGCGATGAAAGTAAGATTCCTTCACCGCGAATCACGCCGAAACTGCGGAATGAGTTGGAATGAAACCTGGCACGATTTGAGTTCATACTACAAGGAAGGACATGGGATACATTATATCCTGGAATTCAGTAAGGTTCCCCTGGGAGAGAGGAAAAAGTATAATTATTTAACCCCGCATCACGACGGAACTACTGAATGAATTCGAATGGAAGTCGGCACGATTTGAGTTCATACTACGGGGAAAGATACATTTTATACCGGAATTCAGTAAGGTTCCCGTGGAGGGGGATAATAGTCAAATTCCTGGGTCGTGCATTACGCCAAAAGTACAGAATGAAATCATGCATGCATGATGCATTTTATCTGGGATATCAGTAGGCACGGTTCTCTTGGGAGAGGGGATAAAAGTCAAAATGTGTTCTTAGTTGTAATTCATTAACGCGTCGCCGATTTCATGCATTCTTTTTATTAGAAACCGTGTTGCAAGATCGATTTTGACTAAATCAATAGAAAGTCGAGTAGATAATCAGTTCATTGAAACAAAAAAATCATTAGATAAAGGGTAGGTAAGTGCCTATCCATTTATTATTCCAAAACGCACCCATTAGTTAGGGTTCTACCTTAGTAGGTAGGAACCTAACTAATGAGTGCGTCAATGCCTATTTCAGGCAAAGTAAAATGTACAAATGGTCCATGCAATATATATGAACATGATACTTGGTGGTTTAGCTGGTCCAGTTAACTGTACTAATAATAATGGACCACAGAAAAATATGTTTTACTGTGGTACACAGCCAACTGTACCTACCTACTAACGAAAAAAAATTACGGTGGTCCAGTCAAATGGATCAGGAGCCCAATTCTGTAATACAATGGCTTCGGTATGACAGTGGAATCATCGCAGAATCATTACGTAGAATCCTTAGATTAATAAAACTCCAGATAGTGCGTGCGAGATAAATTATTCAAACTTGACGCGCGTCTCTCCATCTGCATTCATCATAATTTATTTCATCTGAGGTGGAATACCAAAACGTGTCATTCTGTGCGATACCCCTGTCATAGTGAAGCGATTAGTATAGCAGAATAGGGCCCCAGCTGAACGGAACCATGAGTAAGAAGTAAAACGAGTATGACACTTCTTAACACTGACGCTGGCCGAGTCGTAGCTAAAAGTTGTGTGGATAAAGAATGGGATTGAAGATGACAACATGCTATCCCCCGTAGACCCTACACGATGTTTTGCACGGCGGCGTTTCATAATATGAGAGACTATGGTTATATGTGACCTTAATTAGTCGGCAGGTAAGGCAATCGCGAACGAAGTCGCGGGTACAGCTAGTCACAAATAAAGACAGCCTACAACAAACCCGCTAAGTCCCTCAAGAAGACGCTAAGGAAAGCTTGTTTTGACCGGATCGGCTGACTAGGCTTGCTTCATTCCCAACAAGCAGTAAAGCCTTCTGGTCGTTAATGATTTCAAATATACATTTTTTTTATCAGCTCTTGTTTTTAAGTTATTAACTAAACAGTTTGTATGAAAATATAAAAGTTTAAGTTTTTTTAGTATTTTGAATACAAACACTTATAGATTGATTATTGCGTGTTTGTCTTTTGGGTTGTATCTCTTGTGAGTATCCCATCTACCTTGGTACCGATCCTCCATGACTTTGATATCTAGATGAAACTAATTGTCTTGTTCTTCACTTCAGTCACCGAAATTATGTGGGAAGCAGTCCAAATGGCTGTATAGGTAATTAACTTTGATGCTCATATTTCATACCGAGATTTTCAAATAGGTATATAAGCATTTGGTTTACGAGTACTTCATAATTTTCCGCCTTATTACCAAGAAATTTCTACCTAATCTCTAACCAAGAAAATTCAATGAACATTTTATTGTGCTCGGTGCACCACAATTCTTCTTTTTTAATGTCGAAGCCCGCAACTCAGCTTGCTCCTTTGAAAGAAATAAATCCCTTGAAAACGTCAAGTGCGAGTCGGACTCGCATACTAAGGGTTCCGTAAGACCTTGTGTCCAGCCAAATTATAATGTTCTAGGTCAACGGGAAGTATGTATCCTGTACGTTTTGGTCCATGGCGAGAAAAAAAAATATTTTTTGGTGAATAAATTACAAATTTACGGTTTCTGAATTTTATTTCTGCTGTTAGACCTTGCTTCTTACTAAATTTTATCCATGCTTCTTACAAAATTTTATGATTCTAGGTACCTAAACGGGAAGTACCCTATAGGTTTAGTGTGCATGTGATTCCCTTGGGAATTTCAAAATATTCGGACTTTAACGGCTGTAACTTTTGAGTGCGTTGACTTAGAAGTTTTATTCATATCGCGGCTAGAAGAGTTTACGGAGTATTTGACGGTGATTTCAATCGATACTTCCACTTGTTCCTGAGAAAAGGGCGTTGACAGACATACAGACAGACGGACAACAAAGTGATCCTATAAGGGTTCCTGTTTTTCTTTTGAGGTGCTAATCACTTTTGATCTCGGACTTTGCTTGGATTTCGTTATATGATTCCACTGGGATATCTGGCAGGTTGTGGTACTAAGGCACTGATATTTTTGGAATAAGGTAGGTATGTACATAGGTCTATTATATAAGTCGATTTTACGATTCATGCCGGTGATCTTAACCAAACAGAAATAATATTCATCAAAGTGATTTTGTTGTTCTCTCCAAATCATCGGTATCCCAAACTTCACACACCTTCTTTTGCAATTTGTCTATCGCATCAAATTATCCCTGCACGCTTCTCAAGCTTCAAAGCTTGTCTCAAGTTGAAGTAAGCGAATTCTGCTTTTTTCATGAACTATTTAATGGATTTTCGGTATTCTGCAAAGGTATATTCCCCGCAAATACAAAAAAATGCATATGGATTAGTCAATAGTAGATTAACTTTGTGATGACCTCGCCATATCGCAAAAAATTACAGAATTGTAGAAAATATAAAATTTGTGATACTTCGTTAAAGTAAAAGTGACGAAATATTAGAATTGAGGGTAGTTTTTGAATCAGAGCTGATACTAGTATGGCAGTTGTAGATAGTAATCAGAAACACGTATGAAACCAATATTTTAACAAATTTTAACTGCACCAAAAATAAGTTTTTTTGTAGGCCAGTCTTATCTGTTAAGTTTCTTTTCAGAATTTTTTCAAATAGTAACCATTGATTTTCTTAGGGCTCCATTCTTGCACTACACAATCTTTAAATTCAAGGGGAATATGCATATAATTCGATTATGTTTAATACTGTATATATGGAAGCACCATACCTTCTCCCTTAAAAAAAATTATATGATAGATAAGTCAGAAAATAAACACCTCACGCAATATCTCCGAATCCAAGAGATTCATCGTGTAGGATTTCTAAGAGATAAGAGAGGAAGAGCTTTACAACTTGGCTCCAAGGAAAATTCATACCTTCATAACTACGGAACCACTCTAGACAGACCTATGTTGTTGGGTCTCTTAGACATCGGGAGAATAAGCTTTATCACATAGAGCAATAATCCCCTCCACTCATCCAAACAAAGAACTTCTCACACCCAATTACCGTATCCAGGGGGAAAGACATACTATGTGGGGTGTCTACGTGACCATATCGTTGAATTCAAGAACTAACTTTTCACTCAACAATAACCATATAAAAGTCTAAATCACGAACGGATAAACTATGAGATAACGCAAATCGCGTATGAAACCTACTGAAATTTTAAAACTGTTTAAAACGGTTTTAAAAGTTTGTACATACAAACTTTTCATTCTATATCCCTCGGCGGGCTAGCCCCCCCCTTTTGATCATTTTTCAAAAACTGTTCTACTCTCAGACTTTTCTATTATACGATATATATACGAATAATTCACAACATATACAAAAACATGAGAGCAAAAATAATAACAGAAAGAATAGGACAACACTTCCCTATAAAAAGAGGAGTCAGACAGGGAGATCCACTATCACCTAAACTTTTTTCAGCAGTGCTTGAATATATATTTAGACATTTTGATTGGAGCAAATATGGACTTAACATCAACGGGACACAATTAAACCATCTAAGATTTGCAGACGATCTAATTCTAATCTCTGAAGATCCAAAAAGCCTGAGAGAGATGCTGGAACAGCTTGTATACGAAAGTAACAGAGTCGGACTCTCAATGAATACTTCAAAAACTAAAGTAATGACAAACCTTGACCGAATACCCATCACAGTTGGAGACACTGAAATAGAATATGTCGAAGAATACACATACCTAGGACAGACAATATCACCGAAAGACCTTACAACAACAGAAATAAACAACAGAGTACAGTTAGCGTGGAAAAGATATTGGTCCCTGAAAGAAATTGTCAAAAACCCTGAAGTTCCACTCAAAGCTAAGAAAAAAATATTTGATTCATGTATTTTACCTGTCATGACATACGGATGTCAAACATGGAGCCTAACAAAACAAAATATTAATAAAATGGAAACTTGCCAGCACAGTATGGAACGAAGCATGCTCAATGTTCGGTTAAAAGACAAAATAAAACTGGAAATGTTAAGAAACCAAACCAAAATAAATGATGTAACATACCACATAAGAAAACTCAAATGGAGATGGGCAGGTCATATGATGAGGAATAAGAAAGAAAAATGGGCTAAGGATATAACGGAATGGTGTCCAAGGCAAAACAAAAGAAGAAAGGGGAGACAACGTCTCAGATGGGAGGATGATATCCAAAAACTAGCCGGGGTTACTTGGAAGAGAATAACCCATAATAGGAAAGAATGGCAAGCTCTAGGGGAGGCCTATGCGGGAACGCAAGACAATCCAAATACTGGTGTCAAATAATTAATAAATAAGTAACTCTATGATTATACCTCATTAATTAAGCTATACACTAATGTTTTTTAAGATTGTTAAATAAAGGCTATTATTATTATTATTATTATAGATCCATAGTTACAAACGCTTCATACATTTCAGATGGATCGGGGGATGGGTAATTTTACGACTTTTTCAAAATATTTCAAGAAGTATGAAACCTACAGAAATTTCAAAAACTGTTTTGAAATATACAAACCAATACCTTTCATTTGATGGCCCACTTAACATTGTAGGTCTCTCAAAATTTCAACATCACAATTTGCATGGCAAAATTTCATTTTATTTAATTGTTTTGTCTACAAATCTGTGCAGGCGCTCGAAATGTATCATTATTATAAATTTCGAGTTGATAGCTGCGGTAGTTGCTGAAATATTATTAATACTGTAGGAGGGAAAAAGGGACAGACAAAGAGAGACCATAAAGGTTTCAAAACCGACCTCGAAATCCTAAAAAGTGTGTATAAATATTTGCTGGATATCAATATAAGGATACAGAATAAGGCCATAAGTTTAAAATTAATTAATTACCTATGTGGTACTCTGCTCCATGAAATTTAAGATTTAAAATTGGAACAAGTAACGGAAATAAGAAGATGTTAGCTTGCGAGCACTTAAAAATATGTTTTATAGCACTTGCAGCTATGGTTACTAATTCCATGGCACAAATTCAAAACCTCTCTCACATAAAACTACCTATGAATTTATAGATTTCTCGTAGAACTATAGGTCGGTAAATAAGCACATATTTTGCAAATTTATGTCATACGAGCTATCCAGCGGTTATACCATAAAAATTAGACAAAATAAGAAGAAGTAGGTACAATATGTAAACCTACTACTCAGGCCAAATTACAGCTTGCTAATGATAAATCGTCTCTGAGCTAAGCCGCGAACATACAGACGGACACGGCGAAACAATAAGGGTTCCCTGTTGACTACGGAAATCTAAAAAGTTAAGAAGGAAGTGACAAAATCCGTGTGGAACGGACGAACAGATAGGTCCAAAGTGTGTTCTTTATATTAGGTCCTTACATATGAAATTGGCGTTTTGTATGGGAGGAACAAAAAGTCGAATATTTTTTAATATAATATATTTAATTAATCTAAGTATGAACCATTATTTTCTATGCACTTTTGCCATCTTATAGGTAGTTCATTGATCCCTTTACTAAAAAAACCAGTCGGACGGGAATCAATAAAATCTTTGAAGGCGATTTGGACTGCCCCATCGGAGTTGAATTTTTTCCCTTGCAAGAAGTTATCCAAATTTCGAAAAAAATGGTAATCTGTTGGAGCAAGGTCCGGGGAGTACGGAGGATGTCTTAGACTTTCCAATTGAAGCTCTTCTAATTTAGTAGCCGTCTGTTGCGCAGTGTGTGGTCTAGCGTTGTCGTGAAGCAGCAGTGGCGTGGAGCGATTGACCAGCCTAGGTTGTTTAGCCGCTAGCTTTTCCATCATGGTTTGCAATTGCTGACAATAGACATCAGCCGTAATAGTCTGGCCAGATTTGAGAAAACTGTAATGAACAATACCGGCACTAGTCCACCAAACGCTTACAAGTAATTTTTTGGGGTTAATTTTCGCTTGGGGCAGGATTTGGCTGGCTGGCCAGGATCCAACCATTGCGCTGAGCGCTTCCGATTATCGTAAAGAACCCATTTTTCATCACAGGTAATGATTCGGTTTAAAATACCTTCATTATTGTGCCGGTTTAGTAATGTAACGCAGCAGTCGACGCGCGTTTGCCGGTTTGCTTCAGTCAATTCGTGAGGTACCCACCTTTCAAGCTTTTTAATCTTCCCAATTTGCTTCAAGTGAATTAAAACAGTTTTATCACTAACACCGCAGCCTGCAGCTAACTCGGACGTGGTTTGCGATGGATCCGCTTCCACAATAGCCTTCAACTCTTCATTATCAACTTGAGTCTCAGGCCGTCCACGGGGCTTGTTCTGCAAGTCGAAATTTCCAGAACGAAAACGTTGGAACCAAAAACGAACTGTGTTTTCTTTTGCAACACGACCGCCATACACATCATTCACCCTTCGAGTTGTTTCCGCAGCACTAGTGCCACGGCGGAACTCGTACTCGTAAATAATGCGATATTTTAAGTTTTCCATTTTGTAAAATGAGTGACGCAAACAGAAAAAAACAGAAGAAAAAAAACAAATGAATGACGATCATCGAAGCACAAATACACGAGTCTATAGCTGTACAAATTTGAATTTGGAATTCCTTACCAAAGAGGAGAAATTTGTGATTAAAGTGGCCAGTACGAAAAACGCCAATTTCATATGTAAGGACCTAATATTATTCTGCCATGTATGTATTTTAACCGCCGATTGTCAATTTTAATTTGAGTTTTACGAAACATTTTAATATTTTTGAAGTAAGATAAAAATAGTTTAAGTGATCTTTGTAAGAAGACTCAAAATATTACTCAGTGTCAGATAGCAACCAGCTTCTAAAAGTAGTAAATTTGCATAAGTCTATGAAAAAATTCAGCGTCCATTGTCGTCTAAATTTGTAAAAATTCGCTTGCCATCTGAGCCTCTTAGCGCATCATTGCAAGCTCTTAAAGAATAGTCCTAAGATTTCTGTGAAAACTAATTCCTGTACGGTAAGTTGGAATAAAGTTCTATACCACTCGGAAGTTCCAGGCAGTTATATTGCTAGAAGAAACTCCTTGAACTCGAGTTCTGTACTGCACGTGAGACATGCGAGGGGTTTCGCAATTTCACCGATGAGTGCGAATATGACTATAATCTTACATAAATCTTAGTTTGGCCAGAGTATAACTACTAATTTGAGTGCCCACGAGCCGCATAATTGTAGATTAGGAGCACATCTTCCCGGGGCGGGCGCGCTCTTGTGGGTCGCACCTCTGAGTCTTGGCAGTGAATGTATTAAGGACTCTACACACCGAACCCGGCGGGTTGGTGCGACATTTGAGTATATGAATATTGTAGGCAGCCGGCAGTGTTTTGTCACTTATAGCCGGCACGCCGACTCCATAAACATATAAAAGACGTACGGCGAAATTCCAGAGCGTTTAAAGCTTGACAGCTATTGTTGTTCACAGATTCAGCAGCCATGTAATGCTTCATATGACCGAGCACCCTTACTGGGAGATCGCGGCTATGCTGTTTGGAAAGCTGGTGCATTCCATGGGCGACAAACTGGACTCGCGCGAGTTCTTTGAAACCATGCGCCCGTCTTTCTTCAGTCACGACCACCAGCAGGACAGCTCTGAGTTTTTGGGGTGAGTGTGCATGTTATTGCCTTTTGGTATAAAAGCAGGGAGTACTAAAGAGATACAGATAATAAGAACACAGTACGAAGATGTTTTGTTCAACGTTAAAACGCGGTTAGAGCCGGCCCCGCTTGTCATGTGTCAATATTCATGAAACACATTTTAGACATCCATGTCGTGTCTAAAAGCTAATATTTTGTTGTGTTTATTCATGTAAAATATTCTATCGATGCGGAGTAAAACTAACGAAGCTGCCTGCCTGAGTTTCTGATATGAATTTATCCACAGTTTAAACACGAACCTCAATTTGCTTGCACAATTACGTTAGTTCTTGCTATAGACACCACTGTTATTTCCTCTAAAGTTGTCCGGAACTTGAAGAAAACTTTAAGAGCGCTATTATATTTCGGCGAAACGCTAGTTTAGGTATTTTATGCACCGAGCGGGCGGCGACCTGCACAATCGTTACTTTCTTTTGCGACTAAATGATCTTGATCCACCGTAATACAACTTTTCTTAGGATGGAGTTCGATGGATGGTTTTTTTATTTGAAGTATTAATTTTATTCATATTATAGGTACCTACCTAATTTGTTTTGAAATATTTTCATAATTTTCACGCAGTAATCGATTGCTTACCGACATCCGCAGCATAGTGGTATATAGCGTATAACAGGGTGGAAATTTTGGATGCGGCAGTAGGGCCAGGTAACTTAACCGTTGAAGCTACATGAAAATGTTCTCAGGAAACTAAACATCTTTTTTAGAAAAAATATCATCCCCGTTCACAGATTTTCAAAAAAGTTAAGCACAGATTGCGAGAAAATGGGCGTTTTTCACAAAAACTTTTTTTGATGCCAATCCTGGTTCTTATACTGATTAAAAAGTTCTTTGGAACCAACTAAAGTTTCTGTAATAGAAAAGTCACAAAAAAATCTCATATATTTTATACGGAGTTCAAATCAATTTATTTTTTTACTTTATAAAACTTTTTGTAACCGTGGGTTGGATTGCGAAAATACTTGGTTTAATAGAAAATTTGAGGTTCAAACGCATTGGTTCTTTTTTTTTTTAACTTATTTTATCATTAATTTGTTAAACTCTGACTGTGTGTGGTTTTGTTTATTTATTTATTGTTTATTTAATTAAAACGGGTTGAGTGAGTTCTACGAATAATCCAAATAATGGACATTTTGAGCACCTTATATCGTAGATTGTGATTGTAAAATTGTACATATGAGTGTAAATGTGTACAAATAAGATTGTGAATAAGTATTCATATTACTGTAAATTTCTACATACCAACGTAATCAGTTTATCGTTAGTTTTTTTTTCGTATTTTTCTTTGACTTGGTTTTCGAGAATGCAATGATTTTCTTCAAAATGTATGGGAAAAGTTTTTTGCGTTTTCTGACTTTTTAGTATTCAAACGTGCCCTACGTGAAAAGTTAAAAATAATGACAGTACCATTTACCAGATACATTTATGAAAACTTGTTGTACACTCATAGAAATATAAATCAGTTCCCTAAAAAAAGTGAAAATCATAATTTTAATACCAGAAATAAACATAAACTCGTTGTACCACAACTAAGCTACAAAGTTAATGTATCTTTTATTTATCTTTAGCATACTCATCTACAACAAAACTCCAAATGAGTTGCAAAAAATATCAGTTATAAATTCAAACGAATCGTCGAAGCCTTGCTGTGCAAAAAGGCTTAGGTACTATAAAATATCAGATTATAAAAAGGATATAAAAGCTTGGGACGGGTTTTGCTACAACTCGAAAAAAAGCAACTAACAGGCTAAAGGTTTCTTCGTCGCTTCTTTACTTTAGTCTACATTCCGAAGCGACAGAAATCAAAAATATCACTTTATTGCCGTGCCAGTGTTCAGTTTTACAAATGGACCTTTTTTAAGTATACATTTATCGTAGGAATTTATGGAAATATAGAGTTTTTGATTTTGAAACCTTAGTTGGACCCAAAGAACTTTTGATCAGGATAAGAAACAGGATCGATTGGCATCATTTTTTTGTAAAACACGCGCATATTCTCGTAATCTGTTACTTTTTTGAAAATCTGGGGATAATAGTTTTTCTAAATAGGATGAGTAGTTTTCCAAGACTTTTTTCATGTAGCTTAAACGGTTAAAGTACCTGCCTGCCTGCGCTCGGCAAGTCGCGGTCTCCACTCAAGGACACGTTTAGCCCAATGGTTGTCGGTTCTTCGCGAGATATGGCCGCCATGGCCGGCCCACTGCCACTTCAGCGTGCTAATTCTTTGAGCTATGTCGATAACTTAGGTTCTATGATGTATTCAAACGAATCTTACCCTTCAGAGAGACTCCGAGCATAGCTCTTTTCAAAGCTCGCTGATCGACTTTGAATTGGTGGACCAGCCCTACCGCGAGTGTCCACGTCTCAGCTCCGTAGGTCATGACGGGTAGAACGCCTAGTTGGAGCCTCCTCTTGGCTCTTCAAAATTATTTTTACCTAACTGTGGCCATGTACGACGACGACTTGATTTTTAACTGAATAATAAAATAAATTGCATTTATTTTCCCTTCTTATCTAATCGCTGCCTTTATGATGCCGAAACATTGCATTCCATAATAATTTTAGTCTAACTTGAAGTAAATACCAATATGGCGGGAAGTATAGCTTCATTCATAATAATTATGATGAATTGATTATCGTAAGAATAAAATTTAAAATATTATTTTACATAGTAATAATCATTTCACATTCACTTGTATGGCGTGTCCACATTATGATATCCTCACGAAGTCCAGTTAAACCTATTCCTATCACTGATCACGAGCATCATCGCAATAGTTTTTTCTACTTCTACCATGAAATATTAATAGATTTATTTATTATTTTTCATTTTTAGATTCATCAGATTTATCATTTATTTTTGTACTTGTCTCTAAGCGTGTATTACTTTTGGCAGGAAAGTGATGTAGAACTTTGGAGATATTGGGTTTGTTTCGAAGCCTTTTCGGTCGATAGTTGAATTCGCTTCATTTTTTTTAAATAAAATTAACGCCTATAACGAAAATGTATATTAGTATTATTGAAGTATAGGATATTTGTAACCTAAAATTTTTTTTGGTTATCTATTTTAAATAGTATCTACAAATTAGAGCCCACAAAACAGGTCTCCGAGAGTTTTTGCGTAAACGTGCATCAATTTAAGAAGAATTATTAGTATATATTTTTTTTAATAATGCTGGACTATTCACACAGAATTATCTAGCCCCAAGCTAAGCAGAGCTTGTGTTATGGGTACTAGATAACTGATATACTTAATACAATACACTACATAGATAGATATTTTTTATTATACATAGAAGACACCCAGACCAACGGAACAAATTTCTGCAGATCGTACACAAATTTGTTCCGACGCGGGAATCGAACCCGCAACATCCTGCGTCGCAGGCGGATCTTCGCCCGCTGCGCCACGGAGGTCGTCCAAAATAAATAAATAATTTATCTAAAATTTGTTCTATTATTATTGTAGTAGAGAAAACGAACTATTATTAACAAGTAATTGTTATTTCCATCAACGAACGAAAACCATACAATTTGGACGAGGTAACCGTGGAATTTCTTGTTTTCTGTAAAAGCCCTCCTAAGTAGACATTTAGTACGAGATACTAAGTGACACTTTGCTATAGTAACGCGCGAGAAGTAGTTTCTTCAACAATACAATTAAAATCCTCAAGTTGAGTGAATAAACGTAGTTAATCAATTCCCCGACCAACTAATTACCTAATTTTAGACTTCTCGTTTCCTTTGGTCATTAGACGTTATCGGCTTTATTCATAATTATATAAAAAATTGAAAGCACAAAGTTTCGTTTAAATTTCAGAAAAACATTAAATAATTATTTTGAGATTGCCGCCCCATAAATGAACGGAAAAAAACCGGCAAAATGCGTGTCGGGCCACGCGCAGTTTACACTTTTTATGTTGCACCTGTGCACTATTAAGCTGGTATGTACCCTTCGTATGTACCTACTTATTTACTACCTGTACCTGTCACAAAACAAAGTACTGAAAATGACTTTACCTTAAGGCTTAGCCGTGGAAAACTAAGTCTGTCAAATTGCATGTCAATTATACCAAATGTCGTCGGTAGAGGCGCTTATTTTTTACATAGACTCATGCAAAATTTATTTATTGTAGAAGAGGCAAACTTCTGTTTTTTTTGTTGATAGCACAATCACAAGGTAATAATGTAATGATAACTAACATTTGCCCGCGGCTTTGCTATTGTTGCATGTAAAGTACCTTAATAAAACCTATGTCGCTTATTGTAGTATATCAATTAGAATAAAAATTACATTTCTTGATAGTTATTCATAGAAATCAGAAAAACCTAAAATAATAATATCATATCCATGCGTGTTAAAGTACCGACAATATGACCAACTATTATGATAATACTTTATACATTAAAAAAATATACTAATTTGGTCAAAACAACTGAGGACTAAATGGATTACAAAAGTGTCAATTGTTGAAGATATTTCGATTTGGTTTTGCAGGGCTTTCTCAATTTTTTATTAAATATAAATAATGCTGAACAAGCCACACAACATCATCTAACCCCAAAGTAAGTAGAGCTTGTGTTATGGTATACTTATTTTGATATACTAGATATTTTTTAATATTCATAAGACATTCAGAACACCTGGAACAAATATTTGCAGATGTTACAAACATTTTCCCTGAGGCGGGAATGAAACTAACTGTAACCTCCTGTGTCGCAGGTGCACCTTTCCCCGCCGCGCCAATCAAATAATCTATACTTATAATAAAACTGTAACAGGTCCAATTCTGTACATTGAAGATATTTTGAAATTTTTTTTTGGAGGGCACTCTATTATCGATACTGAAGCCAAAACTGTAATTTTTTTCATTCATGTCTGTCTGTCTGTCTGTCTGTCTGTCTGTCTGTCTGTTTCTTAAACGCGCATCACGCCGAAACTACTGAAGGTATTGAAATGAAATTCGGCACGATTTTAGGTCATATTACGAGGAAGGACATAGGATACTTTTTATCCCGGAATTCAGTCAGGTTCCCCTGGGAGAGGGGATGAAAGTAAAATTTCTTCACCGCGCATCACGCCGAAACTACTGAAGGTATTGAAATGAAATTCGGCATGATTTTAGGTCATATTACGAGGAAGGACATAGGATACTTTTTATCCCGGAATTCAGTCAGGTTCCCCTGGGAGAGGGGATGAAAGTAAAATTTCTTCACCGCGCATCACGCCGAAACTACTGAAGGTATTGAAATGAAATTCGGCATGATTTTAGGTCATATTACGAGGAAGGACATAGGATACTTTTTATCCCGGAATTCAGTCAGGTTCCCCTGGGAGAGGGGATGAAAGTAAAATTTCTTCACCGCGCATCACGCCGAAAGTGCTGCATGAGTTGGAATGAAACCTAGCACGATTTGATTTCATACTACAAGGAAGGACATGGGATACATTTTATCCGGTTCCCCTGGGAGAGAGGATGAAAGTAAAATTCTTTAACCGCGCATCACGACGGAACTTCTTTATAAATTCGAATGCAACTCGGCATGATATTAGTTCATACTACGTGGAAAGATAAATTTTATCCCGGAATTCAGTAAGGTTCCCCTGGGAGAGGGGATGAAAGTAAGATTCCTTCACCGCGCATCACGCCGAAACTGCGGAATGAGTTGGAATGACACCTGGCACGATTTGAGTTCATACTACAAGGAAGGACATGGGATACATTATATCCTGGAATTCAGTAAGGTTCCCCTGGGAGAGAGGAAAAAGTAAAATTATTTAACCCCGCATCACGACGGAACTACTGAATGAATTCGAATGGAAGTCGGCACGATTTGAGTTCATACTACGGGGAAAGATACATTTTATACCGGAATTCAGTAAGGTTCCCGTGGAGGGGGATAATAGTCAAATTCTTGGGTCGCACATCACGCCAAAAGTACAGAATAAAATCAAATGATGCATTTTATCTGGGATATCAGTAGGCACGGTTCTCTTGGGAGAGGGGATAAAAGTCAAAATGTGTTCTTAGTTGTAATTCATTAACGCGTCGCCGATTTCATGCATTCTTTTTATTAGAAACAGTGTTGCAAGATCGAATTTGACTAAATCAGTAGAAAGTCGAGTAGAAAATCAGTTCATTGAAACAAAAAAATCATTAGATAAAGGGTAGGTAAGTTCCTATCCATTTATTATTCCAAGACGCACCCATTAGTTAGGGTTCTACCTTAGTAGGTAGGAACCTAACTAATGAGTGCGTCAATGCCTATTTCAGGCAAAGTAAAATGTACAAATGGTCCATGCAATATTCATGAACATGATATGTGGAGGTTTAGCTGGTCCAGTTAACTGTACCACCGAAGTTTGGTTGGAGTAAGTGGTCCAATTAAATTAACTGGACCACAGAAAAATATTTTTGACTGTGGTACACAATCAATTGTACCTACCTAATAACGAAAAAAAATTACGGTGGTCCAGTCAAATGGATCAGGATTAGTAGAAGTATTGTCGATAAAGAATGGGATTGAAGATGACAACATGCTATCCGCCGTAGACCCACACGATTTATACACTATTTAACTAGGTACCTAAATAAAGATTCTTATATTAAAAATGTAACAGGCCCAATTCTGCGCATCGAAGTTTTTTTGCACGGCGGCGTATCATAATATGAGAGAAACTGTGGTTAAATGTGAACTTAATTAGTCGGCAGGTATGGCAATGGCGAACGAAGTCGCGGGTACAGCTAGTCAGATATAAAATGAAATATAACAGTTATTCCCTTTACACCTTACAGGAGTCTTTTACATACACGTCACAAAATTCAAATAAGGTTCATGAGTAAAACTAGGAAATAAACTGATTACCTTAATTTTTTGTTCACTTCAATCTTTTTAAGGTAAAGTAAAGAAGCGAACAAGAAACCTTTACCTTGTTAGGGTGTTAGTTTTCGAGCTGGAGCAATACTATTAGCAATACCCAAGCTTTTTTATCCTCTAGAGATAATCTGATATTTTGTAGTAAGCCTTATAGCAAAGGATAAGTTTGACAATTTGTTTGAATTTATTTTTTGATAATGTTTAACTCTCTTGGAGTTTTGTTGTAGAATCGTATACATTGCCATTTAAAAGATAATCTATAAATTGATACTGAAGTAAAACAATTTTTGCCTGTATCTTAGCCGCGCATCACGGCGAAACTATTGCATGAATTTATTTTGGGGGGAGTCAATCTTCGGTTTTTAGTGATCAATTAGGTGACAATTTTAGAGACTTGGTGGGGTTTGAAGAAGTCGTTTCGATTTTGACAGCTATCATCGAAAATGTAGATTTACTTCACACACAGTCAGGAAAACACAGGGAACAAAGTCGTAAGGACCTGTTACGACTATTTCAATGTTTTTTTCATTTTTGACATCCTTCGATGAGTATCTCACCTAATGACAATTTTTTTTATTTTAGCAATGAAAAATATTCATAAAAATACGTGAATGTTTGAATGATGAATGATGAATTCCACGGAGATTATTTTGTACACAATCTCAGTACTAGGTACTCGCTTACATAATTGATTTTACTTTCCGGAAATAAAAAGCAACAATCATGAAGATAGTTTTAGTTTAGATTGTAATTCTACAAAATAATCATAAAAACCACGACAGACCATGCCTTGCTATCCAAATTGATATTCATACCGATATAAAGTATTCTTTATTATGTTGCTACCTTCCAAGAACTCGCTGTGTTTCCACAGTTGACGACATCTCAAAGAATACGTAAAAGGTACAAATAGACAAAACCAAATAATTGTAGTCATAATATACCGAATAATTGCAAAAGCCAAATGGCTATTAATTTTGGGCAGTCAGTCTAAGAACTTTTGTCGAAATTTCTAATTTTCTCATTTAATGAATAAAAAGACTCATTAAGAATTGGTGAATAACAAAGAATAACAAATAACAAAGAAGTTATGACAAACCGCTCCGTTGAGGTTTTTCTATAAGTTTAAAAAAAATTAAAGTCATTTTTTTTGAGTATTTGTCCTTTTGAGAATCTGTCTTCTTTATGAGAACAAACCGATAACTACGAGTAATTTAAATTTGCCTGTGGTTCTACTGGTAGAACTACGGGCAAAATATATTATGCACATGGTTGGTCCTAAGTAAATCAGTTATCTAGTAAGTACCCATTACAAAGCTCTGCTTAGCTTCGGCCTTGGTGATGATGTGTGAATTCATCAAGTCCACTGCTGGACGTGGGCTCCTATATTAATTTTTCAGCATTGTTTATATATTAAAGTCATCAAAATCGCCCTACCTTCTTAACATATTTTAACTCGACCAATACTTTCCGTGCTGTAAACATGTTCAGTAGTACCTACCTATCTAGCTACCAGAGATAAAACCACTACAAACCTATTCTACTTAATTGGTAGGTCTGTCAATGAATAAAATTCCTGCAAATTTCTTTTAGCTTAGCTTCAATCAAATATAGACTTTATGTCAATGACAAATGAACCATTTAACCCGCAAAACAAAAGTTGTCGAAAATCGTAATTCGTACGTCGAGAACAGCTGTCATCGCGAAAAAAGTTACATAACCTCACGTCCGTCCGAGAAGGCATCCAGCCTTCGAATGAAGGTAGTGGAAGCTATTTTGAGCATATATTGAAAGGGATGTTTGAGTAATAAGGTTTAAATTCTTTTGGCAAAATATTATCATTTTTGCAATTACTTTGCAAAACGCCTTACAAAAATGTGTTTTTTGGGATTTATTATTATTGTATTACATCCTATAAAAATTACGAATATTTAATGGAAAGATAAAATATTGAAGTAGTTGTTTCAATATTTTTAATTCATTTGGAGTCATTATATTTTCTGTGAGGCCTAAAATGCCGTGCTTTTTAAAGTGTTTTTCTCCAGTGATTTATTTTAAAACTACACCAATTATCGTAAAATGAGGGATAAACTTTCAAAGATCAGTTCTTTGTTTACACAATGTGATATTTTTCATCACATAAATTACATGCGCTTTAGAGCAGGGTTTCCCAACCTTTTAGGCATGGTGCCTCCCCCCGGATTGTAAAATGCTTCCATGCCCCCCTATATTTTCCTTAATTGATTCAATAAAAAAAGACAAATTATTTTTACAACATGTATTTCACACGAGAGTTAAATCACTTATTTATTTAATGTTACTAACTAAAACATAAAATAATGATAATTATTTTATCAATTTGATGTTTGTGCCTGCAGTTTTTGAACCAGTTGGTCGATATCAGGTTCAGTCTTTGACAGAGTTATCATCAAATCACTATCGACTGCAAGACGATTTCACTGTTTTGTCTAAATCTGCACTAATGCTGAAAATCCGGTTTCACACAAGTAAGTCGAAGAAAACGGCAGAAGTATTCGCAACGCAAGAGTGGCAACTTTTGGATTAAGAAAGCGTTTTATCCAAAATTTCTCCAAAGTCAAGAGATAAAGTCATCTTTCATAGTCGAATCTGCCTTCATCTCCAGAAATTCTTCTTGGACATCTTCTGGTAATTGCAGAACATCGACCAGAAATGGATTTTTGGTCATGTGCCATATTGGTGATTCTGAATCAACGTCTCTGTAATATCGGTGAAATTCGGTTTGCAACGCTTCCAAATGAGCTGATATATCAGTTTTCATATCTTCGTCCAGTTCTTGATTTTTAATTATTTCTTGTAGTCGAGGGAAAGATAGCACATTTCCGGCAACTACCCGCCGAGACCAAAGTTGAAGCTTAGCCGCTCGCAAGGTATCCAAGATGGCCGCTTACTATTCTAGCGGTTAGATATGAATCCCTGAATGTGGTCGTAGTTACTTATCAGAGAGCCGTTTTTGCCCGGTAGCTTTAAATTCAGTTGGTTCAAGGCTTCAAATATATCACTGAAATAGGTAGGCCAATTTCCAGTTAAATTGTTCATTGTTGAAAATTGACAAAAAGTTGTTTTTTTCTTTAAACTCAAGGAAGAGGATAACCTCTTCTTTGAGCTCATAAAAGCGTGCCAACATGTTACCTTTTGACAACCAGCGAACTTCTGTATGGAAAAGAAGAACTTTGTGATCAGAATCGAGATCCTCGCAAAGTAATGTAAATAAGTGGCTGTTCAAAGCGCTTTTGATGTAGTTCACGATCTTTATTGCCAAGTCAAGAGTCTGGCGAGAAATTTAGAGGCAACAGAAAACATAGGCGAGTTTTGAGGAGGTTTTCGAGCCCAAAGCCTGGCGATGAATGACACAATGAGTGCTGACCAGAGTCGGATTCTTTTCCTTAAAATTTTGTACTAAGCCAGATCGTACTCCTATCATGGCGGGAGCGCCATCTGTGCAAATCCCAATAAGCTTATTCCAATCTAAATCCTTTGTTTCGATAAATTCAGATATTGAACCAAATATGTCGTCAGATTTAGTGCCAGCTGTCAAAGCTTGGGAGTACAAAATCTTTCTTCAATTTGATCATTGCTAACGTAACGAACGTAGACGATTAACTGTGGACAATTCACAATGTTTGTAGATTCATCACAAGTTATTGCAAAGAATAGTGACGCCTTTACTTTGTTTATAATTTTAAATTTGATGTCAGCGGCAATATCATCGATTCTTCGTTTCACTTTTAGCATACATGGTTTGATTAATTCTTCGCCAAGGTGGCGCGACTTGTTATGTTTGTAAGAGCTTTATAAATATCATAAACAATGTTAAGTAATTGGATTAAAATATCCGAACACTTCATGCCCCCCTTAAGATCTCTCTACGCCCCACCAGGGGGGCACGCCCCACCGGTTGGGAAGTCCTGCTTTAGAGAAACCTTAAGGACGGCAATGTATGTCAATGTATGCATGGCATTCTTGTAGCCCCTTAATCGTTTTCGATGAAATTTGTTCAAAATTTTCTTTTTACCAGTCGCTTCGTTGGGAAAATTGGTCTTAACCTGGGGTCTTAAACTAGGGTTGAGCACTGCAGTGACGGCGTAGCGTGGGTTAGTATGCACAGGGTGTGGTGATTTATTTAAAATATTTTCGTGGACTGGTAAAATAATTAAGACGAGTATTTGTTGTTTTCTTGCTACAAAAACAGTCTCCTAGCTCTACCAATGCGCTATGACTTTCTATCACGACTTTTCTTATAGTCGATAGACCTTTGATTGACCACAATGTGACCTCTTCACTCTCGGCTATGTTAAACATAGCTCCTTAAATAAACGTCTGATACCCCTTCGGCACTTGGATTCGCACTTAATCTTCAAATAATCTTTCAGATACCTCTTCGAGCTACTACAGTCTTACGAACATATTATTGACGACAATCACGATTACTCCAGACCGCCAGTCCTGAGCACCGCCAGTCAGTGGAGAGCCACTGGAAACGCTAATAGGTAATGCACTTTTTTTTATCCATGCTCAAAAAAAGGACTTTATATGTCATGTACCTAACACTAACCGAAAGTAAGTGATTATCGTATTTGCTGAAAAAGATTTTACCAGATTCGAACAAATCGAATCAGATCTCAACTTAGTCAATAATAAAGCACACAAATAATAATACAAGTTCACAGGAGAATTATAAAACTTCTTTTACAGTATCCATTAACATCTATACTTAGCATCCTGATTTGCATAGGTCTTACTGCCAAGGGAACATTAATCTTATAACTGTACGTGCAAAGAGCATCGTGAGCATTGGGCTGCAACAGGTTAACTGATGATGGCACGTGATAACCTATTGCATCACAATGCTCAAGTTGTAAGAAATATTTGCATGTATGTAGGTCAAACCATTTCCTTACTTTGTAATATCTTAACCCGTTTTCAACTGATAATATATAGGTAATACATCAAATAGCATATTAAAAACATGACTAACAAACACATAATTTACCTGCAGGGCACGTCACATGCATTCCTATACTATCGCAAAGTAATTAATAGGTACACCCCAAAATGGAATCTCTAGAACGCAGCTGCACTTGACAGGTCCTGTAATGTGTCCCTAACTTTGTAATGAGTGTTCACGTTCACCTTTGAATTCCAGTGATAGTGAGGCTGCTGGTTCAGGCTCAAATCGGCGGGCGATATCTCCTCGGCCCGGGGGTAGTGGAGGTACGTACAACTTGGACTATACTTAAGAAATAATCTTTATAAACAATTCATAACAAAAAAACAAAAGTTTAACAAAAGTCGGTTTGGCGTCGTGTTTGAAATATAATTAGCACTAAGCATTTTAGGAAAGAAAATCGTCAAGTAGTTGAAATCTATCATAAAAACAACAACAATAAAGTGATTTTTGGATTAAGTATGGGATTAATGTTTGTAAACATTGTAAATTGAGTTTGGCCAGAACACAGGAACGTAATTAAAAGTTTGGCCGACGGGCAGATAACTTTTCACCCGCTTATTTTTAGAATATATTCATAATTCAACCTCAAAACTAGTCGTTGTTATGTTAAACTGATATTGTTCGGCTAACGTACGTGAAAAGCAGACTGTGAGTTCTGTGAATATTTTTTTGTGAGCATTTTTTATTGAAACTGGTAAAATTAGCTTTGAAGCCCTATTGATAATTACCTAAGCCTAACTACGGAGGCCTAAGGGAGGCCTTTGTGTACGCCTTTCAGCTAAAATGATGAATGCTAACATTTACTCCACACTTTTACGAGTTTACGCGCGCTAGAGCGTCAGCCAAGTTCGGAATAAATAGGCTAGTTGACTAAGTTTTAAAATATGTTTAAAAATAAATCTTAAGGGTCCGGCGACGGTTGAATTTCCCATACAAACGTAATACCAAAATGATTTTTAATTTGAGCAAATTTTCACAATGGTCTGTTATTATTTGTATTAAAATAGTATTTATCTAGGTTCCTGCCACAATTTTTTTTCAAAATACCTTTCTGAAATGAAATCATATTGTCAACGTATTATTTACGTGAGACGTGAAGTCAACTTATTGGAGTTAGTGTAAACTAAGAATATTACTAAGTGTACATTTTTAATCCCCTTACATAATGAAATTCGCTTTTTTTTCTTAGCCTGGATAATCCCAAAATCTAATTTTTGATATTTATTATAAAAATCGGAGTTTTTCGAACCCTGATTAATCTATATATATAAAAGAAAGTCGTGTTAGTTACACTATTTATAACTCAAGAACGGCTGTACCGATATGGCTGAAAATTGGTGGGTAGGTAGCTTAGAGCCAGGAGACGGACATAGGATACCTACTGTTTCTCAAAAAAACAATGGCGTACTTTTAAGGCAAAGCCTAGCTTCGATAATAGGCTACTTAATATACCGAAAACACGCGTGTGAAGCCGCGGGCGGAAGCTAGTTATTAATGAGAAACTCTAATGCATCTGATTTATTCTTAGTGGACACAAGCCAATCAAAAACATAAACGTGAAAACCAACCAAGTTCGATCAGATAGTGGCTTCACGGAAAAAAAAAGCTGAGACCATATAGATAGTGCCAATTTTAATAGCAGTTACTACACTTAATTTGTTACGTTCTTTCACTATTTAATTTGTATCCTGGCAAGTTTATCTCCACCGCATTTGTTTTAATGTTTCTGTTGCTGTCCCCCTCGGATCCAATTCAAACTGAGCGAGACAGTACGAGAGACGGCGTCAATCTCAATCCAATTCTAGGTTATAGTAACTAAATTACACGTTTTTAATGCAACTTTT
This sequence comes from Eupithecia subumbrata, assembly GCA_949316285.1. Classification (NCBI taxonomy): domain Eukaryota; kingdom Metazoa; phylum Arthropoda; class Insecta; order Lepidoptera; family Geometridae; genus Eupithecia; species Eupithecia subumbrata. Next base: position 16,289,049 of record OX438642.1, read on the forward strand.
CTAACAGGCTCCACCTCAAGCGGCAAGCGCAATGGCGGCACTGACCTCGACTATCAGACTCCGAATAAGCGCGCGCGCATCGAAAGGCGGTTTTGCTTCGTAGACAGCATATTCGGAGGAGTGGTTATGACTCGGGTCCAATGCAAGACCTGCACGTTCAGTTCGGTCAACCGTGACGTCTTCCGGGACCTATCACTCGCATTCCCGCAGAAAGATGCAGAGCACAGTGTGCAGGTACAGAAATAAATAAATAATTTATAGGAGAAAACACAAAAAAATATTGGTGTAGTATATAAAAATCCTAATAAAACGTCAAGTGCGAGTCGGACTCGCGCACCGAGGTTTTTCACAAACTTGTAATTGTAAGCAAAAAATAGACTCGGACGCACAATGCGCACGAATTCTCTGATTTGTTGGATACAATTAAAAAAAAACAATGTGCCATTAAAGGTCTGGTCAGGATTTCAAACCATGCAAAACTTATTGAAAAATTGACAAAATGGGGGGAATAATTTTCAAATGGGGGCTACCTCACCGAGTGCGGTATCAAATGCAAGGTATCGGTTTGTACATGTCAAAACAGTTTTTGAAATTTCTGTAGGTTTAATACATTTTCAAATATTTTGAAAAGAGACGAAATTTTACCCATTCCCACCCCCCTATATCCAAAGATTGCAGAGCGATCTATCTGAAATGTATGTAACGTTTGTAGACATGGATCTAAATTTTACAGGAAAAATAATAGAGAAGTTTGTAAAACAAACACTTTTTGAAAAAGGGTCAAAAAGGGGGGGTTTGATTTTAAAAAGGGAGGAGTGGTATCCTCTACTTTTAAAATCAACCGAGTCGGTTATCAATTGAAAGGTATGGGTTTGCATGTTTCAAAACAGTTTTTGAAATTTCTGTAGAGTACACAATTTTTGAAATATTTTGAATAGATTCAATAAATTGGCTTTTTCTCCAAAGTAGGTACCTATGCAGAGCAATCCATCTAAAATATAGTTTGGTAAGTACCTATTACTATTTTTAGGTAGGTCAATCAAATAGCCATGTCTCTAACCGGTACCTTTAGTACATGTATGTATAAACGACAAATGTTCGAAACCCTCGACGGGAGAGTTATACTCGCACTTGACGTTCTTGTTTTTTTTTTAAGTAAGTATAGATTTTACTGTAAATTTTCTAAGTGGATTCAATTCCCACTGCGCTCAATATTGCTAAACTTCGGTGATCGTTATATTGAATATTTATAGATTTTTTTATGAATTGTTTTATAGTGGCAATACATACTCTGTAAAAATTTCAGCAGTTGAATGCCGGATTATTTTTAGTTTCATACTATATTACCAGCATTATTATCATTATTACAAGATGCCTACGTAATGTTATAATAAACCTTTACAGAGTTTGCTCGAGTATTTCTGCCAGAAAGAAGAGATGAGCGGAGACAACCGTTACCTGTGTCCAGACTGCAGGGTATTGCGGGAGGCGGAACGCACTGTATTCATCGAGACAGCGCCTAAGATTCTCATACTTGTGCTGAAGCATTTCAAGTAAGTTAGGGTATAACAAAGATGCTTTATTAACAAAGAAAATTACAATCAAGCCTTTACAATTGAAACATTTGAGCTAAACTGCAAGACATTTTATTTGAAGAAGGAAGTGTGTGTATGTAAACCAGAGTGTCCCTTGGTCTGGTCGAGTAAATTTCTCGATTCGAATGTTAAGTTTTCATGGTTAGGATATAGGATATCGCGTGCCCTGTCGTGGCTGCCCCCCGTAAAAAGGTGCTTATCTGCTAGAAAGGTGTACACAAGGTTTTGACACCGTTTAATCTTATTTTTAATGATAAATAAACACGTGCATCAGTCGTTTGTCAAAATAGTGAAAATTCCGTATTTATTAAATTTTCGAAAACTAAAGGGCGGGGTTTTTTTATATTTTTCCTGAATTCAGTGTTTGAATCTACACCCCGCCTGAAAGTTTGGTCCTTCAACTTTGTTACACCCTGTATAATGTATGTTACAATATCGATAACATAAAAACAGGCCATTATATTTTAAAATTTAATCAATCTTTATATATTTTTAAAGCAGCCTAGTGAAACCCATATATCAGTAAGCTCATGTCATTTTTATGCACTTTTGTGTTTTCATGTAACCTTTATTTTGCTGAGTACCTAAAAAAATATACATTGATATTATAACTTATGGAATGGTCAATATTTCGATTGTAGGTGTCATATTTATATAAATATTTCAATAAGTATGACCCCTACAAAAATTTCAAAAACTATTTTGAAATGTACAAACTGGTACTTTTAATTTGATAACCCACTTGACCTTGCAGGTCTCTTTTAAAATTTCGAATTCACAAATTGTACTGAATATTTTCATATTTTCAGTACAATTTGTGTATTTTATTTTTCATTTTTTTCTTTGAATCTGTACAAGCGCACGATTTGTATTGTTGTTGTTAAATTTTTAATAAATGGCTGCGGTAGTTGCTGGGATATTAAAGAGGGGGAAAAGGATGGACAGGGCGAGACCGATCTCGAAACCCTAACCTACTAACTGAGATTTCCATCATGCACCAAATAAAATATAGTGAATGAGGAGACATCCGGTTGTAGGACAATAAAAAATTTTAGAAACCCCCCGATAGATTCTCATGAAACATGGCTAAGAACACTCGGGATAAAATTATCTATGACACAAAAAAACTAAACTAAAATCGGTTCATCCGTTTGGGAGCTACGATACCACAGACATATACACAGATACACAGACATACACGTTAAACTTAAAACACCCCTTTCTTTTTGCGTTGGGGCTTAAAAACGTCAATCTGCATGCAATCACGTTAGAAAGAAAGCACACTTACAATATCTGTGAATGTAATGATGTATTAAGTATATTAGTCGTGTTACACTTAGCTGCCGCTTCTTACAGCTTTATTTGTTTAGTTTTAATGATTGTTTATCCATGTTCGAGTCTATTTTATTGATTAAGACTTGATTGATTTTAAAATAAAAACACGATCCATCAAACGCGAGTGGAACTCGCCCGCCGAGGGATATGTACTAAGGGAAAAAGTAGATATAAAACAAAAAAGTATGAAACCTACGGAAATTTCAAAAGCTTTGAAATGGACATAACTATAAATATTTATTTGATACCCCACTCGGGGAGGTAGCCCCCTTTTTGAAAATTATTCACCCCTTTTTGAACATTTTCAAAAAGTGTTCTACTTACAGACTTCTCTATATTTTTCCTGTAAAATGTAGATCGATATCTACAAACGACACATTTTAACAACTTCCTTTGAGCAAAGTTAACCTTTCCGGCTTACTCAAAAAGCCGCATCATGGCTTTTCGAGTAATAGTACATTACTGTCAATGGGTGCACCCGTTACAGACCTCGACAGTAATGTACTATTATGACATTTGCCTCCTGGTACATACTGTAAAATTTTCAAAAATGGAGGATGGATTGTGTGGAAGAATGAACTATTTCTAAACTATTTCAGAGGGATTAAAAAAAAGCTTTAGATTAGGTATCACAAACAGTACATTGGGTATTTGAAAATTCTTGCGCTTAACGTAATTATAATTAAAAATTGGTGGCGGCGATTGTATCTTAAATTGTCCGGAGTTTAGATTAAGGCAGGGAGCAGAAGAAAAAGCTAATTATAGATTTTCTTTTAGGTTCGAGCCGAAGCTGCGAGTACAATCGAAGTTGATTCATAACATGTACTACAACCACACCATAAGGCTGCCCCAGGCGGGCAATCGGAATGATACGATTCACTCCTACACTCTGTACGCGGCGGTCGTCCACACCGGGCTATCACTGGACTCTGGGCATTACTACACACTGGCCAAGGTAATTCATCATCCTCAGCAGCTCTGCACACAGACTCCCACTGCTGAACAAGCCTTTAACGAGACGTATTGCCATAATCATCACGTTTGGCAGGCGGTTTTCATTTCATCTTATTGAAGGTATTAATCATACTGTCCTACTAATATTATAAAGCCGAAAGTTTGTGAAATCTGAATTTTTGTTACCTAGGATATCCAAAACTACTGAACAGATCAAAATTAAATTTGGCGTACGCTTAGAGCAAAGCCTAACTTAGATAATAGGCTACATATTATACCAAAAATACGCGTGAGAAGCCGTGTGCATGCCGTGTGCCGTGTATTATTTAATACTAGCGTATTAAATAATACACAGAAGGATGCTGCTGCCCTTCCTCTGTTAGGTTCCCTTAGTCAGCTCATACGTTATTTATGGGTTTAGTACTAGGGGTCGATTCTAAAGCTTGTCGCACACCTGCAGGGGTATTTTAATTCATTCGATTCGTTTCCGAATCGAATCCGACGGATCTATAGAACGCTATTTTGATTTCGCCTCGGGTTGATGATCGAAATAAGGAGCTCCTCCTCATTGACATGTCCACAGACTCACTTCGGATTTTTGATCATCAACCAGAGGCAAAATCAAAATAGCATTTTATAGATCCGTCGGATTCGATTCGGAAACGAATCGAATGAATTAAAATACCCCTGCTGTAAAGCACCGCTGCAGGACAGCACAAACATTTGCAGCACAATCATAGTTGAGATATAGGGTAGGATAGAGGACGTTGCATATATTATTATCATTTCAAGCTCAACCTCAACCGCCTGTATTGGTCCACTGCTGGACGCAGGCCTCCCCTGATAAGCGCCTTGTTGGCTTTTATCTCATGGGGGTAATGCCCATAATCCCCTCGCTGGGCATGCGGGTTCGGGATCGCAGTTCTGTGGTAGAATTGTTCTGCAGGGGGCGCTGCTGCCCGCCCCGGTGGATATACACCCGCGGGAAGAGTTGGGGTGGTGCAAATTCTAAGCCGGCACTACACAGCTAAAAACTTATTATCATTTATTTACTATATATTCTGTAATTCCAGGACGAAGGTTCCTGGTACAAGTTCAACGATGAAAAAGTGTCATCTTCTACCGAGACTAAAATAAACGAACTCAAGCGGGCAAGCACGCCCTACATCCTGTTCTACCGGCGGGAGGACGTCGAGGCGGGGGCTGTACCGACGCTGGAAGAGCTCCCAGCTAAGATTCAGGAACACGTTCACGCACACAACAAACACTACCTAGACTCCCTGAGACCCTGACGTCTAAGACAACTCCCTCGCGTTCAATACTACCCATAGAAGCGTTGAGAGACTCCGCCTACTTTAGTAAAGTTGAAATGCAAAGACATTTAACGGACTAGTCAACAAACTAGCAGTGACGACTTTATAGGTATCACTTAATTTGTTTTAGTTGTAGAACACCCAATTATTGGCACTTTCGAGAATTTATTAGCTTTTACATGCAAGCATACTATCTGCTTGCATGACAATTCAAACCGTGGATTGAAAAAAACGATCTACCAATCATGTCATTAAAGATACATCTATATAATATATATAAGAAAGTCGTGTTAGTTAGCAACACTATTTATAACTCAAGAACGGCTGTACCGATATGGCTGAAAGTTGGTGGGTAGGTAGCTTAGAGCCAGAAGACGGACATAGGATACTATTTATCCCGTTCGACAGTGTTCCCGTCTGACTTGCTATAAAAGGTCAGTCGCTATAAAACGTGGTAGGTATAACAAAAAAGAATCAGACTTGGAATAGCAAAACGCAAATGACAGCTATGTAACGTATGGATGCCGGAGGGCCGATTCTGTAGTATATTTAGTATCAGCATTTGCACCCGTGCGAAGCCGGGGCGGGTCGCTTGTTTTTAATAAGATAATTGTCACAATTTTTATACACTACGCGTATAAAAATTTACAAACATAGCTACGATCATTTATACACCAATTAAAATTAAATATTTCATCTCTATTCAATAAAAAAAAATGTACTTAAGTTGTTAAAGAAGCCTGCATTGATGCAAAATACTAACTACTGTGGTCAATCGACATAAACAAGATTCGAGAATAATTTTACGGCAAAGTACAATCAGTATTAAATATTAATTGTGATTGCTTGATTGCACATGATTGATAGCTCTTTTTCACATCACATCACTATTAATTTTTCACCAAAAGGTGTCAAAGATGGAACCTATTTAATTGTTCGCTTACTTGGGTGCAATCATAAAACAATATGTATAAAATTTAACGTAAGTCAAATGCTTTATTTATTATTTATTAGTTTAGAATTAGTATTTGGAATCATAGTACCAAATTTGCCCTTTAGTTTTACTTTAAATACCGTGGTGCCAACGATTGGGAAGGTGCTAAAGTTAGGTTTGATTAACCAAACCTAATTTTGAAATAAATTTACTTAACGCTTTTACTGTAATCTGTAATCGCACGTTTGTTGCTTGTAGAGTCAACTTCTTAATATGATGATCAATTATATTTGTGTATCAGGAATCCATTATATTGCTGATCATTTTGAATCTTTAAAAAATTGTATACTAGGTGTTTGTAGGATTCTGAACCTATCGTAAAACTGTTATATTTACATATAATGTACCTACGTTAGGTAGAGCAAATGTATTCGTAGTGATTTACCGGTAATTATTTTTTCTTCTAGTACTATCATAAGATACTTAATTAAACTTACATTTATTGTGTGAAAAAAACACCTGTCCATTAGTTCACACTTAAAAAGCTATATCTCATCACACATTATAGGAATTATTTTCAGCAGTACTGACAGCAGTACTGCTGGTCAGAGTATCTTTATTTACAATAACTTATGATGAATAATTATTTATGGCGAAAAATAATTGATTATGAATTATTTTCATATTTGCGTGATGTGCATGAAGGATTTTTTTTCTGTTTATATTGAAGAGTTAACGTTTTATGTTTCTAATTCTTGTTAAATGTAAATATCATCGTTATCATACTATGTACTGTTAAGAAATAATTATATAATCATTGTTGTGGTATTACTATTCTGTGTTTATTCGATGGTATAATTATAATTAGATGTTTTGTCTTTGAATCCAATACAATTATAGTTATATAACACTTATATATCTGTTAGCCCGAATTTAATAAGCTGCCACGGGCAGTGCAAATAATTGTTAAATAGTACTTTCTGAAATAGAAAGTGTTTCCGTGCCTTGTCTAAGTTTTTACAAAATAATAGCCATTAACTTATGCCTTAACACTAGCCAAACCCCCAAAAACGTTTGTAAACAAACCTCTCGTTCAATTAGTTGTCGTATATTTTTAAACACTGTTTGGATTGCTAGTCGTTAAGATCTCTTTTCTTCAGTAAATATTGGTAACAATTATATCTGTAACTCGATGCCGAACGTGTAAATGTTGTTGTTTTTTCTTACGTTGTGGTTTGTTTACAAATATATCACATCGAATTTGGTTGGAGTATAGTCCTCAGTGTTTAAAATTACAATTGAAATCATATTGAATTGAAATAAGATTGTAGCAATAGACCAAAATTTAATTAGATACTTTATAAAAACGTACACCTATGAAGTTTTTTTGATAAAAAAAACTTGTATGTATGGGATTACCGTTATAAAACATTTCACGTTAGTTTAAAATAATAATTTAGTACATTTCTAAGCTTGTTAACAATAGGACTTTGCAATTATTATCTTGTGTGTATTGGTATCAAATGTATAAAGCATTTAGCTCAGTCATATCAGCACTAACTTCCGCCCGCGGCTTCGCACAAGTTCTTTCCGTGGTGCCGCCGGTAGATGTTAGTGTTTAAAATGAGATCGTATTTTCCACGGTGTAATGTAATGTAAAACGCAATTGTGATTTTGGTTTTTGGTTATAATAAATCAGAAAAATTCGAATCCTCTTTTATTTACTTCTGTTATTGTACCTACCTACCTTTTATTTAACGATGCATCAACTATTACTAATACTGGTATCTTAAACTACTAGGAAGATAAAATCAAAGGAAGAGCAAATTTTTCAACTTTAATTTTTCTAATAAAACATTCGCTTAAGGGTCCGGCGACGGATGAATTTCCCATACGAACGTAGTACCAAAATGATTTGTAATTTGAGAATGTTTTCATCATGGTTTGCTATTATTTGTGTTAGAATAGTATTTATACAGGTTCCTGCCAAAAGATTTTTTCAAAATACTTATCTACACAATTACTAAGACAACATTCACTCTTTCATGTAAAGATGCGATTAGGTTTAATTTCATTTCAGAAAGGTATTTTGAAAAAAAATTGTGGCAGGAACCTAGATAAATACTATTTTAATACAAATAATAGCAGACCATAGTGAAAATATGCTCAAATTAAAAATCATTTTGGTATTACGTTTGTATGGGAAATTCATCCGTCGCCGGACCCTTAAATATAGACAGTTGACTGTAGGTACGGCCTTAATTAAATATCTTAGTGCCGGTCTCTGTACTGCAGCAGCGTACCTAGTCAGCTTACACATAGGGCCGGACTACACAAAGCGGACACGAAAGGAAAAATAATTTAAACAACCAATAGAACGTCCTTATTGACACATCTCGACTCCGCTCATCAGTTGATACCACCGAGCGGAGTTGTATCATATTTACTAGTGAACTATTAAATTTATTTTCTTTCTTTCTTCTTTCATATTTGCATGGCGTGATCGAAGCGAAGATTTGATCTGTGCTCGCACGCTGGCGACGTCACGCAGTGGAGACGAGAAGAAATGTGAGTGGAGCCGCTCTCAACAAATATGTAACGCTCGCCGCACGCAGCTCAGTTCCGTTATAGCCAGCACACATCTTCACTCCAGTCTAGCCAGTACGCATTCTGCACAGTTTCGGTGGATACACCCTAGCTGTAAAAGTCTCTTCTTTTCTCCGCTTCGGATATCTCCGCACATCTCCGCTTTGGTGGAGTCTGGGCCTCAAGTGGCCGTAGGTATTCTATTGTGTCTATAATCCTATAAGTTTTCCACCTAAGTTGTTTAGTTTCTCAGTGGCCGCACGCGTTATTTTACTGAAGATCTTTCCGGGCACCTTGAAAAGATAAAATGGAACAATTTAGTTAAAGATAGATAAACTTTATTGCTCACTTTGAAATTTAATAAACCATAATTATAGATTAGAACTCTATAAACAACTCATCTATAAAAATGCACGCTATACAAAGAGCTCATAATGACGTTTCTATTTTTATGTACTGCAAAAAATTTGAATTATTTTATTAGTTCATGATTTATTAAGTTTTATTTTTTATAAATAGTAATTTAATCAAAAAACTTTTAAAGGCGTCCTGTTATTTATTTTAATTGGTCTTGTACTTTAGTTAGGTTCTAAACACTGTTTATAATCTACGCATGTAAAACTTTTATCACACTAATATTATAAATGCAAAAGTTTGGATGGATGGATAGATAGATGGATGAATGGATGGATGTTTGTCACCTCTTCACGCCGAAACTACTGAACGGATCGGGCTTTAATTTTACACACAGGTTATTCTAATCCTGGAATCAAACATACTTTTTATTCCATAAATCAGTTCCCATGGGATAGAAATCACCTTTAAACGTGTCCATAGAAACAACGCGTGCGAAGCCGCGGGCATAAACTAGTGTTAAAGAACTTTGAAAAACAAAAAACAAAATTATAGATTATGCTACATCCTCCCAGACAGCCACGAATGAAATTTACCTATAGAAAGAAGGTAGAGGTAGTATATTTTTTCATCAGCACACATTTACGTAGACTGCTGAAAGAGCTTCCCCCAAACAAGGGCTTGGCATGTGGATTTGTTATCGCTGCGGATGTGATAAAAATACATGGAAGGTGCTGCCGTTTCTCTGCTAGGTCCCATCAGTTACATTGCTATTGACCTCTGTCTTTCAACTGCGGTAAATAGTTACGTACCTCCAAAACTGTGTTAACGAGATTGGAAACATTAGAGGCGCCACCAACCACAGCCTGCCCAGCGCTGTAGAATTTGTCACCGGTGTTCCCGTATTTCTCTTCCTCGCTTATCGTGTCGACGATAGGCTTGGGCTGGTGGAAAGGAAAACATATCATGTCTCGAGTATACCTTAGCATGAACACAAAAAGTAATTTTGATATTGACCAGGATCCAGAAGGTGTACTTATTAGGTCTATCAAAGTACGGGTAACATGACACTGCTCCTTTTTAACCCCCGACGCAAAAAGAGAAGGGTGTTTTATGTTTAACGTGTCTGTCTGTGTATCTGTGTATCTGTCTGTGGTATCGTAGCTCCCAAACGGATGAACCGACTTTCGTTTAGTTTTTATGGTTTCGAGATGAAGATCGGTTTCGGAACCCTTATGGTCTCGCTTTGTCTGTCCTTTTCTCCCTCCTTATTAACTCGGCAACTACAGCAGCTATCAACTTGAAATTTTAAATTATAATAAATTTCGTGCGCCTGTATAGATTTAAAGAAAAGTAAATGAAACATGAAAATAATTTTTTTCCATACAAATTGTGATGCGAAATTTTAAAAGATACCTACAGGGTCATGTGGGTTATCAAATGAAAGGTATCAGTTAGTACAATTCAAAATAGATTTTGAAATTTTTGTAGGTGTCATATTTTTTAAAATATTACGAAAAAAGTCGAAAAAATGTCCATACCCCCATCTCCGAAGATTGCAGAGCGATCCATGTAAAATGTATGGAGCGTTCATAGATATGGATCTATATTTTACAGGAAAAATATAGAGAAGTTTGTTAAAGAACACTTTTTGAAAAATGGTCAAAAAGGGGGGAACAATTTTCAAAAGGGGAGGCTACCTAACCGAGTGGGGTACCAAATGAAGGGTATCGGTTTGTACATTTCAAAACAGTTTTTGAAATTTCTGTAGGTTTCATACTTTTTGAAATATTTTGAAAAAAGTCGAAACATTGGAATTAGCATTACCCACTTTAACCGAACCATGCAGAGAGATCCATCTGAAATGTAGGTTGGTACCTACTATTTTTAGGTATTAGTTAAATTGCGAAGTCTATAACCGGTACATTTGGTACATATTTGTTGACAAACGTTCGAAACCCTCGGCGCGAGAGTTACACTCGCACTTGACGGACCTTGTTTTTTGTGTTAGAGATAATATTATCCCGAGTGTTCTTAGCCATGTTTTAAGAAAATCTGTCGGTGAGTTTTTAAAATTTTTATGTTTTTTCTTTTTAAATCAGAATGGCGTAGTTCTTATCTTACCTACTAGAAAGGTCTAAGGACATTTAAATTTTGCCTTGATGAGATCCAGTATTAAATTAAACCGGTAGCGAGTTTCCACAACCTATTTGATAGGTACGATGAAGTTAAGGAGTGAATCTATATAGGTAGTACTATGATTATTCTATTGTGGAAATGATCAGCGCGGTAATGAACGTTTAGTGAAATTCTGGTTATACGTAGGTAGATAGTACTTACCTGAAATAATCCTGCGACTATATTTTGTATGTTTTCTTTGATAGACAGAGCCTTGCTGCCAAATCCCTCAGTCTCCTGCACTGCACTCTCAATCTTTGTTACCGGGTCTGCAAAGGGACCACTGATGAAGCCAGCCTGTAAGAAAACCATTTGAAGAAGAACTTTCAATGGGCAAACGGCACCAGAGGCGCCGTTTCGCTTTTACAGATACCTCAACCTCAACAGCCTGTATTGGTCCACTTCTGGACGCAGGCCTCCCCCTGATAAGCGCCTTTTTGGCTTTTATCACATGGGGGTAATACCCATAATCCCCACGCTAGGCATGCGGATTGGGGATCGCAGTTCGGTGGTAGAATTGTTTTGCAGGGGGCGCTGCTGATCTAGATATAGAAAGGGAGCGTAGGGCGCTGGCAGTTAGAGGTAATATGCTGGCCCGCAGGTTTTCCCGGTGTACTGAGCAAGTAAAAATAACGCTTTTCAAAGCTTATTGCCAAAACATGTACACGGGAAGCTTGTGGGTTAGACACACCAAAAACTCGCTAGCGACCCTGCGCGTCCAATATAATAATATATTCAGGATGATGTTGAGTCTGCCTCGCTTCTGTAGTGCATCAGGGATGTTTGCTGAATATCAAACTGATGACTTCGCTGCCATCATTCGCAAAAAATCTGCATCACTGATCCGCAGAATGCGCGACAGTCACAACAGCATCCTGAAAACCATAGCAGATCGATACTCTTCGCCGCTGTGGGCAGGCCTAGTTCGCAGAGTGATCCCGGAAAAAGTCCCGCTACTCTGGTGAGATCACTCTTAGAATTAGTCCTGCGTAAATTTTAAATTTTAATTTTAATTTTTATATGTCTCGATGTGTGCTTACTAATCATTTACTGTATTTTACTGTGTTACTAACCCCATATGGATCTATGTTATCCGAAATAAAAGGATTTTATTTTATTATTTATTTGATCGCCGCCCCGGTGGATATCCCTTAGTCGCCTATTACGACACTCGCGGGAAGAGTTGGGTGGTGCAAATTCTTAGCCGGCACCACACAGCCAGACAGACAGATATCTACTTGTCTGGAATTAGGTAAGTATCCCTAAAGTTTCAGCTGGCACACTGTGGAATCGTGAGATACCTAAATGTCATAAAAATTAAGAATATTGGAGATTTCCTATTTATTGGAGCAAATAAAATAAATGAAAATACCTATCTGAGCGTTTGGTCGAATCGACGCGGAAACCGAGAGCTAGTGAGTAGGTACCGTAGGTAGGTACCTATCTGGCGCAGCTTATCATTATCATCATTGCCTTGAGCGGGGCAATGCAGCCCGCGTTTAGGAACTTTTGCCTATTGGGGACGCTTGCGACTGGTATTGATATGGATCGATAAAAATGATAATGATAAAGATAATGGTCAACGTAGCTGACTAAGGAAGAATTTCTTTCTAGCGACTTCACACATTCTACCGAATCTATTTAATTGATTCGCCTGTGTGTGATGCAGAATCTTGTATGTTTACCTGGGTTTACCGTATTCTCAGAACAAAAAAAAACATGCATACCTTTGATTCAAAAGTATCGCCAATGAAGTTGGAAGCCGCTTGCAGTTTGTGCGAGATGAAATTATCCCCGATCACAGGGTCTCCCCCTGGGTGATTCTCAGGGATAATGCTTCGGGGATATGCAGTGTCGTAAGCCAGAGGCAGACTGTCACTGGCGACCACAGGCATGTCCTGAGGCTGGTTGTAAACCGGCAGGTCAACGCGGACTGGCTCGTCTATTGGGAATCCAAGGCAGACGGTCCAGAACGCGATCAGATAGATGGTTTTGTATGCAGTCACTGAAATAGCACGGCGGTTAATGGCAATAAATAGGTATTTCCTTCACAAAATATCTAGCTTTAATTTATGTAGCTGTAGGCTTAGGCAAAAGGTTAGTTAATACCTATAATTGAATGCTTTGGTTTAACTATCAGCCAAATCCACTAGAAACTTTTGTTCAGTAATAGACGAAAACTAGTTCCAGCTTATGGCAGCCACTTAAAAACGTTTTTCAGACGGAGTAAATGACTTAAAAACAGCGCGAGTCTCATACGAAAAAAGTCGAAAATTATGAATTATCTGATGTATTTGGCTAGTTTTGATAGCTTGTATTTGGCTGATTTTGAAAGTAACTCACCATGGATATAGCTGATTTTGAAAGTTACTCGATGGATTTAGCCAGCTTTGTTATTCATTTGAAGGGTCAGGGGTGGTCAATAGTTGCATGTGGATGTTTTTAGTCGACATAAAGGATCGGTATAAAATGAAATACAATTTTTTTTACATAATTTTTAATCAAAAGAATTATAGAAAGAAAGATTGTTTTTGAAAAAAGATGAAGTTGTAGAATATATTCCACGCGGAGGAAGTAGTGGGCAACAGCTAGTTGGTTAATATCTGAAATATAAAATTAGGTAAAATTTCTGAAGTAGGTAGTACTTGAGCAGGTAGTTTTGAAGGGGAGTTTACAGTTTATTACTGTTAACTCCCATTCAAAACTAATATTATAAAAGGTGAAGTAAGATTGTATTTACCTTTGAGAAATATTTAGAATAACAGTAACTGGTTTGATTTTGAAAATTATTTAATTTATGTGATCACCTCTGTGGCGCGGCAGGCGAAGCTTACTCCATAGCAGAAAAATTAGTTGTAGCTAGGAAGGAACAACGTCATGACACCCACACCTTAGGTTGACAACCTCTGCATAACAAAAGTTTCAAGTTATAAACACAAGTGACTCAAAGCTTACTTGCCGGTCAACTTATTATTTGCTGTTATTCCAATTAGATTTATATTGCATCCTTTTCCTGGAATATTCAGGCAGTGTTTCTGCCACATAAACAACACTCTCTTCCAGTATTTAAAATTTAATTTTTTTATTAATTTTCAATAAAAACCGGCAAAACAACGTCTCTCATAAATTCTGCGAAATGAAGAGAAAACAATATGGACGACACCTCCATACAAAATACTCGAAGCTATATTGGCTGACCGGATTTAATTAGTTTTAAAAGAGCAAGTGCTTTAGATTTGTTTGGCTGAGGTTGATCCAAAAGCCGTATTTCCGTCCACTTTTCACTGACTTAGCGTGGAATCAGCTAGTTTTAGAATTTTTTTAACTGTGACGTCGGCGTCACAGTTAAAAAATTTCGTTATTGTGGATTTGGCTGATTTTGAAAGCAAAGCATTCATACGAGTATATAGGACATAATATATACGAGTAGTATATACGACATGAGCCTAACCTACGCTTACTTAGCAGGTAGGTAGCTAAGACGCAAGAGGATCCACCCCATAGCCGCGATTTTGAAGCGCGTCTTGTGTCGCGCGATTTGTTTTGATAGGTATTTGTTTGCAGACGTTTTGTACTAAGACGCATACGATCTTACACACTGCTGTGTTTTCGCATTTAGCGCACGGCAGCGTCTAGAAATCGCGCTTACAAAAACGCAGCGGAATCGCACAATAAAATCGCAACAAATCTAGCGACACAAGACGCGCTTCAAAATCGCGGCTGTGGGGTTGAAGCTTACGAACTTAACTTAGCCTGCCTATTATTTTCCTTCCTGGAATCTTTAGTTTATTTTACCTACCTCCTTCTTTTTTCTACTGTAATTCATTGCATGGACTTGTTTCTGTGAGAGAAGATCTGCAGGGGTAAGTGTTTTAATTCATTCGATTCGTTTCCGAATCGAAAACGTCAGATTCGAATTCGGATTCAATTACGACGGATCTTTAGAACGTTAGGTATTTTCATTTCGTCTCGGGTTGATGATCGAATGTGTCCGAAGCGAATCTGCAGGTTCATAGAAAATGTGCATTTTCTGAAGTAGTTTTGAAATTTTAAAACTAGAAGAATTTTTTATAAGGAATATGCTAAAGTAATTTTGCATTATCTTATCATTGTGATTCTAAAGTAAGAACACATCACATGCACATCGAGTTTTTGACTAAATTTTTAATCAGTATTGGAAATACTTTTCCCGGGTTCGTCGCAAGTTCACTTTTGATTTCGAGTGAACAAGTCATACCTACCTAGAAAATGTCGTTGAACAAAGAAAACATTGGCAGAAAATCAACTTGTTTGAATACCTACCTACGTCTCTAGTTTCTATGAAGATTATTTTATTACCTATTCACGTTGTTGTTATGTACAAGTTACGAGTAATCCTTGAATCCAGACTAAAACCTTAAAATTATAAGCAAACACGAACAAAAACTCTATGGCGGAATCGTTTCCGTCAGTGCCAGTTCAAGACGCAGTAGGTTGCGGGTTCGATTCCCGCCTCGGGAATCCAATGTTTGCACGATCTACAGACATTTGTCCAGGGCGTTCTATGTATAAATAAAAAATTATCTATCTATGTAGTGTATTGTAAAGTATATCAGTTATCTAGTACCTATAACACAAGCTGTGCTTAGCTTGGGGCTAGATAATGCTGTGTGAATTGTCCAACATTATTTATTTATTTTGTGAATGTCGGAAACTCTCCTATTAAGGATCCGAATTCATATGATAAAATTTTTCGAATCCAATAGTTTAAAATAGCGTTCTTCGTCCAAAGTTTCCGATATCGAATCCGAAGGCCTTTCCGACGAATTAAAATAGCCCTTCAGAAGGCCTATCTTAGTTCTCCAAAACACGCAATCGATTGTTTCCTTTTAGGCTTTTTGTGCAAATTGGTACTCTAATTCGGTGTATTAGAGTACCTACCTACACTAATTGGTCGAAACGAAACACGAAATTTGGTATTCTTTTTATTAATTTGATAATTCGAATAGGCCCCCTGTGTCCAGCTGTGGGAGAGTACCTATCTATAGTCTATTATAATAATAATAATATTTATTTACAGAAAGGTTATTCGTACTATTCTAATTATTAATAGTAATATACATTTCAAGCGATCACTATCTAGCACAAACATACTTAATATAAACCTAATAATGGTCAAAGAAAATGACTCCTCGCTCTAAGTTAAAATAACTTGTATTAAGACGCGAGGGCTCTTCCCTCCGGCTACAAATAAGCTCAACCAGCACCAAGTGCGCCTATGATTTTATTCCCATAGAAATATGAGTTATGAATCCGTGTAAATACTTTATACAATACAACTAAATAGAAGGAATAATAACTTAAAAGTTGAAATTTATTCAGGCCATCACCAACGTTTTTAAACCTAATTTTGCTACTCTATAGCACCCATTTTGCATGCCCTGATTAAGGCAAAACATGTCTGGTGCTTACTATTCTTATCTAATAACCTACATCTTTGTGACCCATGTCTGTAAATAAATGATTGATTTGCTACAAGTATTAGGTACCTAAATTAAAAAGACACCTAAATTAAAAAGAATCTTGTTCCACATTAGTCGCAATACCAATTCTTTTTTTATAAGCGCGGCGTTAAATTGCGAAAAATGGAAGGAGAAAAGGGAGGCCTTAATATATATTTTTTATTAATAATAATATTGGACAATCCACACAGCATCATCTGGCCCCTAGCTAAGCAGAGCTTGTGTTATGGGTACTAGATGACTGATATAGGTACTTAATATAATAGGTACGTTACTTATGCATTGTTTTTATTATTATGTAAGTACATAGAAAATAGGTACCCAGAACCACCGGGATAAATATTTGCAGATCGTACAAACATTTGTCCCAAGGTGGGAGTCGAACCACCTACCTTGCCCAGTATTGGGAAAGCAACAGCTTAAAATATATAAATAACTAGCTTCTGCCCGCGGCTTCGCACGCGAATTTTCGGTTTAATAAGAAGATTATTGTTTAAGTTAGGCTATGTTTTAAGTGTATGCCAAATTTGATCTAGATGTGTTCAGTCGTTTTGGAGATCCTAGGTAACAAACATTTCACATTTCACAAACTTTCGCATTTATAATATTAGTAGGATAATAGGCAGGTACAAAAATAAGCGACTAAGTAGTAAGTACCATGGTAGGTAGGTACCTAATGTTAAAAATAAAAAAAATGCTTACTTTTGAGAGTTTGAATTTGCGGATGCGGTTGTGTTCGATGCGCGCGCGTCGATTACTGGTGTTGCGTTGTAGCCACTTTCACAACTTACGTCATGGGCCTTGGCACTAGCCTCGTGTGTCCCACTACGGTCCAGCTTGGCTAAACTCAACTTAAAACTGAGGAACCGGGCAAGATTCTTAGGCTTCTGGTAGCGGCGGCGGATGGCGGCCTTAGTGGCCCAGCAGCCGCCGAATATATGCCTGCGACGAGAGTTTGCAGATTCGATTCCTGCCACGGGATAAATGTTGTTCTAGGTCTGGATGTTTTCTTCGGAGCCATTTTCACAACTAATGTCATGGGCCAGTAGCCTCGCGTGTCCCATTAGGTCTAGCTACCTATACTTCAGACAGCGAGTTGCGCCGTTTCTATGGACGGCTTCCGTGGCACAGCGGGTCGCCTGCGACGCAGAAGGGTTCGATTCCCGCAAAGATATTTTAACCACTGCCGCCGCAGTTCAAATGTTTGCATCGTACAAACATTATATTTTGCATGATGCAAACAAAACGTAGGTAACGTGTAGATAAAGAATAGTACTGAAAATGACGACGTCGGAAGACTGTTGGCAAATGCCACAGCTAGATGCGGGAAGCTAAAGGTGTTACTACAGTGCTATGGCGCTTATTAGGGGAGGCCTATGTCCAGCCTTGGTGGACTAGTATACCTAGAGGACTTTTTTTTAATTCTGCGAGGAAATTCGTTTACGAATAAACTGGTCTCGGGAGACCAGAATTATGTGGGACTCGTCGCCTTGAGAAGGACGTTATAACCATTATAAACCTCTCCGGTGTCTCTCTCTCGCCATTTTCGCCGAACCACGAGAAAATTTAAAACCTACCACGGCCAAAGTAAATACACTTACGAGCTTTAAAATGAAATCGCTTCATCGCGAGTTGATCTAAACAATTTTTTTACAATTTATGTACAATGAACTATAGATTGTGGTATATCATTTGAAAGGTGTAATTTTGTTACCTTTCAAGTGATATCAAGAAGATTTAAAATTAATTAAATTGGCTACCTAAATTTTGGGAATTATTGCAATAGGTCGAAGTTGCATCTATCGGCTTCTATCGGCGCCGGAGCTGGATTAGCTGGATTTCTCCCTCGTATCCGCTGTTTTAGCTCGTCCCACATATGCCAGATTGAGTTCAAGTCAGGAATAAGGGCTGGCCAGTCTAGTGTGGGAATGCCGAGATGGAAGACGTCTGTCGGTACTGTCTAGTCACTGCTGCGGTGTGGCAGCGGACATTATCGTGCATTAAATCAAAATTTATCGTCGCCAATAAATCCTGCGTAAGGGAAAACATAACTTAACTCATAGTTCACTGCAAAGAAATTGTAAAAATTAGTCTTGAACAACCCTTGAAGCGATTCCAGTTTAAAGCTCACAAGTGTAGTATAGAAGACGATGATGACTTATGTATAAACCACGTATAAAAGTCGGTGGGTATTTCTTCATTTAGGTAGAATTTGGTTAGAATACAGAAAAGCCTTGAACCTTCTATGGGAGCAGACACGACCTAGTGGCCTAGCGTATTGTTTTCCTATTGACGAGGTTAGGTACTATTTGACTAGCTAGAACATCATTATTAGAGATACCTATTCCCTCCTAATTGCTAAAGTATTTGTTGCCACATTGGTCATTATGCTAATATGTATGACTGCAACGTGACTAGGTAGGTTAGATATAACCAATGAAGCCGTTACCTAACGCCGCGCGCGGACGAGGCGGGGCAGGAAATGCGATATAATATACTAAACTAAATAATGTTTTGAAATTATTTTATAATATAAACGGCTTAAGGCATAATAAGGCTTAAGGAATCTCACTCCTACCACGGGTCGGACTATGCCCCTAGCGCCCGGATAGCTATTGACAAGCCCGGGCCCAGGAAAGGAAAAGTCCGAATACCCTAAACTTTTAGTTTATTCGCAAAAAAATAGGTTTGATTCTCGCCATGGACCAAAACCTATAGGGTACTTCCCGTTGACCTAGTACCATAAAATTTGACAAGAAGCAGGCTCATATAGCATAACTGAAGGGAAAAATCCGAAACCCGTAGTTTACTTACAAAAAAAATAATTTTAGATTCTCGCCATGGAACAAAACCGAACCAAAAGGGTAAGTATATGCTTCTCGTTGACCTGGAATCATAAAATTTGGCAAGAAGCAAGGTCTTAAACATAAACAGAACGTCAAGTGCGAGTTGAATTCGCACACCGAGCGCGAGTTCAACTCGCACTTGACGTTCTATTTTAAAGTTTTCGAGATCGGTTTCGAAACTCTTAATATGGTCTCGCTTTGTCTGTCCTTTGTTCCCTCAATAATATCTCAACAACTAGGTACCGTACCTGTCAAATTAAAATTAAAAAAATATACATTGCGTGCGCCGCCGTACAGGTTTTTGCGCCGTAGACATTTTAAGTGATGTTGAAATTGTAACCTACAGGGTCATGTGGGGTATCAGTTTGTACATATCAAAATAGTTTTTGAAAATTTCTGTAGGTTTCACACTTTTCAAAATATTTTGAAACAAGTCGAAAAATAACCCATTCCCCCATATCTCAGCAGAGGTAGAGATGCGCAGAGGCAGAGATGCGGTGCCCAAAAAGAGCGGTCTGTCCGTCTGTCAACCCAATTTTCTCAGGAAGGCGTGGACGTATCGAGTTGAATTAACGTAAAATACTCTAGTATTTGACGTTAATTTCTACTCGATACGATTTATCGCGGCTCCGGCGCTTGAGTCCGTAACCTCTTAGGAGCCGCGATATAAAAATAAAACTTCTAAGTCAACGCACTCAAAAGTTACAGCCATTTATTTCCGAATATTTTGAAATTTCCAAGGGAATCACATGCACACAACTTCCCGTACACCTAGAATCATGAAATTTGGTGAGCAGCAAGGTCTTATAGCACGGGTAAAGGGAAAAATCCGAAAACCATAAATTAGTAATTTGTTTACTAAAAAAATTACTTTTAATACTCGCCATGGACCAAAACATATAGGGTACTTCCCGTAGACCTAGATTTATGAAACTTGGCAAGAAGCAAGGCCTTATAGCACAAATAAAGAAAAAACCCGAACACAGTAAATTCGTTGTTTAATCATAAAAAAATACTTTTGCTTCTCGCCATGGACCAAATCCTATATAGGGTACTTCCCGTTAACGTAGAATCATAAAATTAGGCGAGAAGCAAGGTATTATAGCACAAGTAAAAGAAAAAATCCTAAAACCGTAAATTTGTAGTCAATTTAAAAAAAAATCTTGCTATCAACCAAAACTTATAGGGTAGATACTAGATACCTACTACCAGTTGACCCAGGATCATAACATAACATTTAGTAAGAAGCAAGGTCTTATAGCACAACTAATGGGAAAAATCCAGAAAAACTTATTTTTTTATTTATTATTTTAGCGGGTTCGATTACCTACCTCATAACATAAGATAAGGAAAGTACCTAGGTAATTTTACAAAATTCTTGAATGCAGTTTTAGGTAGCTGGAAGAAATGGAATGTATGTATGACGACCTCCGTGGCGCAGCGGGCGAAGGTCCGCCTGCTACGCAGGTGGTTGCGGGTTCGAATCCCGCCTCGGATCAAATTTGTGTACGATCTGCAGAAATTTGTTCCGTTGGTCTGGGTGTTTTCTATGTATAATAAAAAATATCTATCTATGTAGTGTATTGTATTATGTATATCAGTTATCTAGTACCCATAACACAAGCTCTGCTTAGCTTGGGGCTAGATAATGCTGTGTGAATTGTCCAGCATTATTTATTATTTATTATTTATTTATGTAAGCTTTCAGTGTAACTTCCTATCCTTAATATTTCGAGTATAGTATAAATATAGTACAGTAGGTAGGTGTTGTATAAACCATATATTTTCTATAAGAAAGAAAAAAATATAGTTGGGCACCATGGATCTAGAAAATGCCCTTGGTCAAATACTTTATTAAATAGTTACCTACCTACGTAAGTACTAGGTAGGTACTAGGGTAAAAGGTAGGTAGGTATGGAAAGAAACAAGAGTTACACAAGCATTTCCTGATAATTATGTATAGTCAATATGAAATACAACCAAAGCATGGCAATGAGTCCCAGTGCTGTAGTAATTACAAATAATGCTGCAAATGAATTAGATTTCACCATTTGGCAACTATTTTTACCATTATAGCAATTAAGTGATGGGTACATTATGCCTCCAAGTATAAAAGCCACGAAAAGGAACGAGATGAATTTTCCGATCCCAATTTTATTCGGAGAAGCTGTAAATACGCCTAATAATATGCAAGCATTCGCGCTTATGAGCAAAATCGATGACACTCCCATGGCAAGAAGAACCATTTTTCTCGTGTTTGCGTCAAATGTAACTTTGAATTGTTCAGTTAATATTTGTTCCAGCAGTGCGAACATTACGAGTATCGCTAAAAATAAACTGCCTATTCCAAGTCCTAGGCAAGCGATTACAAAACACCCAAATCTCAGAGGAAAACCGAAAAAACTATGCAATTCCGGCATCGCCATGGTTAATTTTTTGGAGAGTAATTTAAACTAGTTGGGAACTTGTTAATACTTCGACAAAAATTTAAAAAATAACAGTTGGTATGTTATTTTAGCTAAAAAAATATTATCTATCAGACAGAATAAAACTAGTTTATGGAATAAAACAACAACATTAATAAAAAAATCGCTTTGACTGAAATGTTTTTAGGGTTCCGTTCCATATGGGGGTAGATCCATCGGGACGCTGCCACTGCTAAGGCCCGGCTAAGTCAGCCTAAGGCCTCAGCTGTCCGTAGCTATAAATAAAAAAATAAAATAAATAATGCTGGACAATTCACACAGCATTATCTAGCCCCAAGCTAAGCAGAGCTTGTGTTATGGGTACTAGATAACTGACATACTTAATACAATACACTACATAGATAGATATGTTTATTATACATAGAAAACACCCAGACCAACGGAACAAATTTCTGCAGATCGTACACAAATTTATTCCGAGGCGGGAATCGAACCCGCAACCTCCTGCGTCGCAGGCGGACCTTCGCCCGCTGCGTCACGGAGGTCGCTATATCTGTGGTATGCATCTCATGAGCCGTAGTATAGCCATTTTGCCGCTTTTATGGGGCGCTCGCTGGGCTGGCATATCGAGTCACAACATTATATAAAAATTGTCTAGGTATTAAATTAAATTAATAAATATTTGGAACATTTGGTGTAGAGGTGAACACAGTTATTGATGATCTATAAATTATCACAGAAGTGTTTCGACAAATAGGTTTATTTCGGTTTCCTGTGTGACAAAAAAATATTATTGAAAATTCAATAGTTTGGACCTTTATCATTACAATTGTAGAGAAATTTTCACTTCGACTCCATGGTTCACCAATTCTTGATCAGTCTTTTTAGTCATTTGTTTATGAGAAAATTATAATTTCAACAAAACTTCGGACAGACTGCTTAAAATTAATAGCTTTTATGGCTTTACAATTATTCGGTTTAGGTTCACATTCATGGCCCAAGATGCAGATGTCAGACTTCGCCCCCGTGTAGAGGCGGCGGCGGCGGCGGCGGCGCGGGCGGCGGCGGCGCGCCCCTGCGGGTCGCACCGGCCTGGGCTGGGCAGTGAAAGAACTTTATTCTCATACAAACACATGGTTCACTACAGATACAAAAGAACAAATTAATTAAGGTTTTACAACATTTTAACTAAACTCTAATACCTAAAATAAATTATAACTAAATATTATCTATTACTAAATATTGTTTAACTAAATATTATGTTATAATATTAGTATGTAAATAATAAACATTACAACAACTAGTACTTGATTAATTATGAAATAGGTACATAAAGCTTATATTTGGTGTTACAAAAAATATTAAGTAACACCAAAATATGTCTATTATTAAGTCTAGGTAAGCATTTTTAATCGTGTACCTATTAATGTTACAGAGTATGTACACATGTCCATAAAGAAATGTGTTTATTTGGATGCCTTTGAAAATAAACTTAAAATACTTAATTTAAGTTTAATAAACTTAATTTACACAATATTAAGTTTTTTTAAAAGCCTTTAAAAATTAACATAAACATAAACAAAATAACATAAAAAAATCTTATTTTCTTAATCTTGACGCTAGCAACCAAGTTTCTC
This sequence comes from Eupithecia subumbrata, assembly GCA_949316285.1. Taxonomy (NCBI): domain Eukaryota; kingdom Metazoa; phylum Arthropoda; class Insecta; order Lepidoptera; family Geometridae; genus Eupithecia; species Eupithecia subumbrata. The sequence continues at coordinate 16,312,708 of OX438642.1, forward strand.
TGTTGACCCCTTATGTATGTTTTCTGTCTTGTAGCATATCATTAGACTAAAGAACTTTTTAAAATAAAGTTTATTTCAAATTGGCTTTTAGTTTTCTATGTAATTGTATTTAGAACCTATCACTTTCATAAAATTTACAGACACTACTAACCTAACACTTTGAAAAATTAGATTTTTTTAAATATGAATTGTAATAAGTAATGATTTTAGAATAAGAACATATTGCAGAATACAAGCATTATGTTAATTTGTGGTGTAACCTACATACCTTCACTTGCCCCATAAGGGTGCGCTCACTTTCCCCCAAGTCGGGACAAATGTACCTACGCATGCCGACTTCTCGTCTTAAAACGCATTTATTTCAATTATGTATGTAAATCACAGCACAAATTTTTATACACGTAAACAATAATTTCACTTTTATAAATACTTACTATATTATCTTGAGCATAGTGAGGTTTCAAAGTTAACACTGCGGTGACTTGACCCGAATGACTCTACCTAATAAAACTTATAGTACAATGATCATCATCATCATCAGCCTATATTAGTCCACTGTTGGACATAGGCCTCCCCTTATGAGCGCCATAGCGCTCTGTCTTCAGCTTGCCGCATCCAACATCTGCCTGCAGTCTTTCGCAGATCGTCATCCCACCTGGCCGGAGGGCGTCCTACACTACGTTTGCCGAGTCGTGGTCTCCACTCAAGAACACGTTTACTCCAGCGGTTGTTGGTTCTTCGCGAGAATGCGAGATATGGCCGGCCCACTGCCACTTCAGCTTGCTAATTCTTTGAGCTATGTCGATAACTTTGGTTCCCTGTCGGATGTATTCGTTACGAATTTTATCCTTCAGAGAGACTCCGAGCATAGCTCTTTCCATAGCTCGCTGAGCGACTTTGAACTGGTGGAACAGCCCTACCGTGAGTGTCCACGTCTCAGCTCCGTAGTTCATGACGGGTAGGACGACGCACTGATAGAAAACTTTAGTTTTCAAGCATTGTGGTATGGATGACGAGAAGACTCGACGTAGTTTCCCAAACGCTGCCCAGCCTACAATGAGACGTCGGAAACCTTCATTTACGAATCTAACTCGCACTTGACCTGTTTTATGGTCAGATACCTACCTACTTTTTGGATTGAACTACTTTGATTTATATGAAAAAAAGTCTATGGTTTAATAGCATAGGTTTGCGCTCTCAAGGTGACCGCGCACCTGTCCGCGCCGCAGGAGCCGCACCCGACGCACGCATCGAACGTACGCAGCCCAATGAAGTATTCCTCTCCAGTGGCAGGCGTCCAAAATAAAAGGGTTGAATATTATTTTATACAAAGAATTGTAAAATGCGAAGACTTCGACGCATGCGGCGTATGCGGTGCGGACGAAATTAAGGGTACCTAGGTAAATGAAGGTTTCCGTTATATACCTATCATTGTACTAGGTATAAGTTTTAGTAGGTTAGAGTCATTCGGGTCAAGTGACCGCAGTTTTCACTTTGAAACCTCACTATGCTCAAGATAATATAGTATTTAGAATAGTGAAAATATTGTTTACGTGTATAAAATTCTTGTTAAATAAAATTAAACAAATTTGTGCTGTTAATTACATACATATTTGAAATAAATGCGTTTTAAGATGAGAAGTCAGCATGCGTAGGTACATTTGCCCCGACTTGCGGGAAAGTGAGCGCACCTTTATGGGGTAAGTGAAGGTATGTAGAACTAACATAATGCTTGTATTCTACAAATGTTCTTATTCTAAAATCATTAAAAGTGTTTCAATTCATATTAAAAAACTCCTATGAGATTTTAAATCGCACTGGACGGAATTATTTAATTTTGGTGAGGCTTGTAGGCTTGCTGATAAAGGAGCTAAGAATAATTTTATACCTACTTTTTGGCAAATAACAACAAAAAAGGAAGACAACATACCATAGAATTAACGGCGATAAAAGCGATCCGGGAAAATTTGTATGGTCGGAATGTGCGTGTGAGCTGTCTTTGTGTCCCCATTAGAAGGGATGTTAAGCACCTTTCGGAGCTTGATACACGGGGCGGATCATCCACAGCAAAGGCTTTAACATTTTCAGGGTTCGCTTCGCTTGTGATAATTTATTTTCTCATTGGTACTCTTGCTAACTTTTCCCCATAAAACCCCATAATCCCATAAAAATTGCGGCTCGCTCCGCTCGCCGTCACTTCTCTTGTGCAAGGCGATTCAGGGGGAGAGGGGATGCTAAAACCACCCCGGGTACCAATCCAAGTTGCGCCGACGCCGCCGCCACTGTATAAAATGTAATCGTCTAATATTATCTTCGTAAAGAACACAACGCAAGCATTAGTGCTACGCTACACGAACGGTCGGTACGGATGACCGTACGGACAACCCGGAGCATAATAATATTATATGGATAGTAGGATACGGAGCATTCGGTCAGTCGACCGTTTAGTGCCCAAAATTAATGACATTTTTAAATTCTACAATTTCCGGTCGAGTTGTATCCTTGATCAAAGTTGGATGCCAACCATTTCGTCGATTGTATCGTGCTTAGACCCTTTCGTAGGCCTACCTTTTGGTCGTTTGCTTCGATCAGGCAGTGGGTTACTGATACAGTTCTTGGCCACCATTCGTACTTGGCCACTTAAATCGGAAATAGTGAGTGAAATCGTTCACTAGCAATATATTTAATTGTATTAAAAGAATACTGTTTTATGTGTCTACTAAATAACACTTTAATTTATGATTCACCATGAAAGTTAGAATTATCGCGGTAACTGAAAAAAAAATGGTCTCAAAACATAAAACTTTGAGATTGTTGGTCGCATCGATAGAGTTTTCGATAGTTTGTGATATTAGTTTTCTATACAAAATAAGGAGTGGCCAAACAAGAAAAAATATCTGCATTTTTCAGTTGTTAGCATAGGCTTAATAAGATACAAAGGGGTTTGAAGAATTTTGTATGGAGAGTGGCCCTAACATTATTTTTTCTCAAAATTGCCACGCACAATAAAAGTTATTTATTGGGATAGAACACACCAAAACAAATAAAACCGATGCGACCAACAATTTCAATGTTCCTATCTTTTGAGTCAATTTTTGGTTCTTTTTTTTTGGTGACCGAGGCAATTCTAACTATATAATATTACACTATATAATATTACACTGGATTACGATTCACCTAACCTATTTTTATACCTCTGAATGTAATGCTATGTATTATGTATGAACGAGTGGCTAACTAGTGTGCAAGGGGATGCCAATAACTTAATATGTGGCCAAGTTCTGTGAAAATAGGTCAATTTTTTTTTCGTGATATTAAAATTGATTCGCCTTTTTTTATGAATTTTATTTATAAGTATCCTTAAGTATCTGGTAATGGTATTTTCGCTTTTTATTTTTGCTATCTCGTAAACTGATAACAAGAGCATTTTGAAAGTGCATTGATAATTATCCAAAAATGAGTGAGCCAATTCCGAAAAGTGGCCAAGAACTATGCCGTTTACCTTAAGTGATTTATGTTCGTCCAAGGCTTTTTGACATTGTTATAGCTACGTGAAATTACCAGCAGCAATGTCAAACTGAACGACACACGGACACGGCTAAATAGTCTGGTATTTAATCCGCAGATATTGCATTCTCTTTATTTGTCTTGTCTTTATTTGTGTCACTATTATGCATGTTTTTCTATCATAGAAGTTTTTTATGGTAGAACTCTGCATCATAGAACTCATTGCACCAATTTACTATCCGTATTTTCTTAGCTATTTCCATAAGTAACTATAGCAGCAAAGTCTGTCCACGCACTGAATCGAAAGGGTGCTTGTTGCCCAATATGGGTCGCATAAACAACTCGTTTCTTTGGGGAATATTTTTTGCCTCGGCGACATGGAGTGTTATGTTGTACTTGTATTGGCTTCTGAATATGACCGGTAAGTACCTACCTTAAGTTTACAATCGGCTTATTAGTCCAAAGTTTGTTGTGTTTTTGTGCCTCCCTACAAACTGTTGAATGTCAAAGATGATTTTCAAACCTTTGAAACAGACCTATTTACCAACTCATTGCTTTATTCTTGTTTGCTACTTCTATAAGTTGCCAAAGAAACTATTATCAACAGCCAATCAACATCTTGAATAACATCATTATCACTATTCATAATGATCTTATTCAAGATGTTGAGTTATTAATATTATCTGACGGTTTTAGGACAAACACCTAAAAATATTAAGGAGGACATAATTCAATACAAGCTGGCAGACACCGCAGCAAAGAATTATATTAAGAACAACCATAAATCCATTGCAGCTCACGAGGACTTGATGAATGACAGTCCAAGAGTTGAGAAATACAGCGGCAACGTGTGGAAGTACCACAAAGCCAAGATTGATTATGGTGGGAAAATGAAGTCCAAAGCTAAATATATTAGAGACATGGCTGATGGCATTGTGGCTAAGCCTGATAAAAGCCTTGGTCAGTAATTCATTAGCTCCTTACCACAGCACTTACCACATCTTAACAATCCAGTTTTCTAAAGTATTTCCATAAATTCATAGGCCCAATTCTGCCAACCTACTACTATGACAATTGTCACAGAATCTTTAGATGAAACAAGCTCCAAAATCTAAAAAAAAAATGCAGTGTTATTTGCATAGGGAGATTGTGGTTTCAATCTTGACAATTTTGACACATGTCCCTCTATCTGTAGTTTCTTTCATTCCAGTAGAATGCCAATTTTCATGAACCAGACATTGGCAGAAAATTGGCGAACGAGACACTTGTTGCTATTTACAAAGAAGTCTAGTCAATTGTGTCATTCTGTGATGATACCATTTGCAGAACAAGGCCCCAGTGGCCCAATTCTGCCAACGTCTCTGTATAGTTGCAGAAGCGTTACTTAGCATCCTTAGATGAAAAAACTTTAGATTGTGCATGTGGTGCTGTTTGCACTGAGAGATTTGAGAGACAATTTATGATGCATGACCCTCAATCTGTACTTTCTTTAATCTAAGTTAGATGCTAAATGTGTCATGTGGCGAAACCACCATCATAATGAAGCAATTAGTTTAGCAAAATAAGGCCCCAGATTGTTTGTGGTCTGCAAACAAATGCCATGCAAATATTATAAATGCATTATCATAAATTAAGTAGCAACATTAAAAAATATTCGCAACAATACAATGTTATTTGAATATGCTTGGTTAATTCACAGAAAGTCAGTATGGTCTGATACACAATTCAGAAGACATAAGGATCCGTGACAAGGGATACTCTGTGCATGCATTCAATACACTCATTTCACAGAGGATTGGTAATCAAAGGGACTTGCCTGACACAAGAAATGAACAGTAAGATTTGATAAGATTATAGAAATGAAATATATCTACATACAGAGCTACATAGCTCTGTAGTATGTGTATTCCCGAAGCAGGGAAGCTAGAGTTAAACCTATTGTCAACAGAATTATAAAAGTAAATTTGTTTTTTTAGATGCCGAAACAAGCAGTTTCTCGCAAAACTTCCCAACACATCAATAATTATCTGTTTCTACAATGAGCATTTTGAAACACTCATGAGGTCTGTTCACTCTATATTAGACAGAACAGACCAACGGCACCTTAAAGAAATAATCCTTGTGGATGATCACAGTGACCTAGAAAACCTTCACGAGAATGTTCAAAAAGCAGTGAATGCATTAAATAACAAAATACACAGGGAATATGATATGCTGGAAATGAATAATTTAGACGAAGATGAAAATATAGTTGACTACATAAATGATGACAATAATGTAGATAAGAAAACAACCGACAAAAACTATGAAAAGTTTTCTAAGTACGGATTCAGTTTGAGGCTTTTGAGAACTACAAAGCGGGAGGGTTTGATCAGGGCGAGGATATATGGTGCTGATAATAGTGTGGGAAGTGTAAGTACTTGCTAAAAACCATACTCCATCCTACTAATATTATAATACCGAAAAATTTTATGGTTTGAAGTGTGACGATGTTTGGCTGAAAATAATCGCAAACTACTTACTTACTTTTTGAACTTGGTTTACCCAGTATCTTATTATTAAGAATTGTTTTAAGTTTTGGATAAATAAATACAATACAATAATACGGAGAAAGCCGCTGTCATGTCGTATAAAGTAGTAAAAGAGACAGCATTGGAAATAGAAAAGTGGAGGAAATTGCATCAGTACCCTGACAAGAGCTAGGATCTTTTATTTAATAGTAATAATAAGTTTTAGATCAGTAATAATATATAGACTACTTTTATCCTGATAGACTGCGTGTGATACTAGTTAGAAATAATAAGAGACGTGTTCGTATCTCTGTCTATTGGCTTTTGGAGAGCAGTCAGACTGCATCCTTAGAATTTCCAGCCCCCAACTCGATGTGGTTAACAGTTGGTTTTTCTTTTTCAGGTGATTGTATTCCTGGACTCCCATATAGAAGTGAATGAGGATTGGCTACCCCCATTGCTGATACGGCTAGCAGAAGGCGTTGATGGCATGCATGTTAGGTACGTTACTATGTTAGCATCATCATTAAGGTCAGACTATGAGCACAAGCCTTATTTAATAGAAAAATACTAGCCAAATAATAAAAAATATAATAATTATTATTTATCGGGTTACTAAAGTCATAAATAACGGGATATTTACCATGATTTGAATTTTGAGTTTTCCAATCATCTATCGATATCTATCGATATCTATCGGGTTACTAGCTTCTGCCCGCACGCTTGGCACGCGCTATACGAGTAGCCTATCTACGTTCCTTGGATATTGTTTATCTACCTCCAAGCCATTTTATTAAGATCCGTTAGCCGTTAAGGGAATGTACCTAATGTTCATACAACTTCATACATATACGACGGTAAATTTTTAACAAGTTTAGTAACTGAGTTAATCTTTTTTTCATTGTCTCAAAGTGAATGAAATATCAATTTAAATAAGTTTTACTAAAACGTAATGAAAATGCATGGGCCAGTGTGTCTTTTTACTGACTGCGTCAGATAAGGAAATAAAAATTAAACATCAAGTGCGAGTCAGACTCGCGCACTAAGGGTTCCGTAAGACCTTGTGTCTTGCCAAATTATCATGTTTATAGGTCAACGGGAAGTAGGTACCCTGTAGGTTTTGGTCCATGGCGAGAATCAAAAATTTTTTTTTTGTGATAACTACAAATTTACGGTTTCTGGATTTTCCCCTTTATTTGTGCTATTAGACCTTGCCAAATTTTATGATTCTACGTTAACGGGAAGTACCCAATGGGTTTTGGTCCATGGCGAGAATCAAAAGTATTTTTTTTGTGAATAAACATCAAATTCGCTGTTTTCGGATTTTTTCCATTATTTGTGATATAAGGCCCAGCTTCTTGCCAACTTTCATAATTCTAGGTCTACGGGAATTGCACTTTAGGTTTTGTGTGCTTGTGATTCCCTTGGAAATTTCAAAATATTCAGACATAAACGGCTTTAAGTTTTGATTGCGTTGACCTAGGAGCTTAATTTATATCGAGGCTTCATGAGGTTACGGACTTGAGTATATGATGTTAATTTCAACTCGATACCTCCATGCGTTCCTGAGAAAAGGGGGTTGACAGGCGGCCATACAGACAGATCGAGAGACGAAAGGACAGCAAAGTGATCCTATAAATAAGGTTTCCTTTTTTCCTTTTGACGTACGGAACCCTAAAAACAAGTCTTACCACCTGTGAGTTTAAAAGCGCTAAACGCTGCGCGCCATATTTGAATACCTATAGCTCGAAAAAGCGCGTGATTTCTAGAGTATTTTGACTTGACTACGTAACGAAAACCTAAGACCTATCCACCCTCCCGCCTCTCACCAAGCGTGGTATTTTGAAGTCCTCCCCCCCCCCCCTGAACGGGTCACGTAGTAAGGATACGTTCCCTAAGGCGCGTGAAAACGCGTATGTTTTGTTTCCTCAAATATTCGTTAATATGTTAACAAATCGTGTAAGTTTAACGTTTTTTAATAATTTTAATTGCTATTATAGGTACTCTCGGCGAGCCGTAACGCCGATCATTGACGTGATCAGCGCTGATACGTTCGAGTACAACGCCAGTCCGCTGGTCAGAGGAGGCTTCAACTGGGGTCTGCACTTCAAATGGGACTCGTTACCTCCTGAAACATTCATGGGTAAACTCAAAAACTCATATTAACGCATTCACTGCACAGTAACTGCGGTGCGACCCGCGAAACACATATAAATAATAATTATATAATTATATATAATAAAAGCTTGTGTTATGGGTACTAGATAACTGATATACTTAATACAATACACTACATACATAGATATTTTTTATTATATATAGAAAACACCCAGACCAACGGAACAAATTTCTGCAGATCATAGGTACACAAATTTGTTCCGAGGCAGGAATCGAACCCGCAACCTCCTGCGTCGCAGGCGAACCTTCGCCCGCTGCGCCACGGAGGTCGTCTAGTCGTCATATCATCGGCGGTCGCCCTTCCTGCTGTGTATTTTTAACACTCAACTACTGAGATCAGTGATCACAAATCTGTCTGCCGAGGTATGTTCAACAGTGGATGTAAAACTAAAGTGTTGATGAGGAATGTTTATTTCAGATAAAAATTACACAAAGCCGATTAAATCACCAACCATGGCTGGAGGGCTTTTCGCGATATACCGGGACTACTTTAACGAAATCGGAAAATACGATCCGGGGATGAATCTGTGGGGCGGAGAGAACTTGGAAATATCGTTCAGGGTATGTTTCTCAATATAACATTAAAAATAACAACTTATTTCTACATAAATTTCTACTATGCTATTTATATGTATATACAATTTTAAAAAACACTATTATATACCATTAAATACCAACATTCAAATAGGTTGTAATGTATGTAACCAACCTATTTGAACGGATACATTTGGTATGATCGATCATGGATTTGAGTTTCTTTATTCCACCACAACTTTTCCGGTTTTTAATCGGAAGAAATCGCCAATCACGTTAATTAAGATTCATTTTTAAGTTCTATCATAGGGTAAGTATTACACCCATTTTTGAAAAGTGTCTCAATTTGATTCTATAGTCCTAATAAGCCACTAAAAAGAATACAAAATTTTATTCAATCGATAAGTGCCATAGAAGGTTATTTCTATCCCATAGGAACTGATTAATGGAATAAAAAGTAGCCTAGTAGACCCGAAGTGAATCTTGGCCTCCGACACTAGAGATCGCCAGTTGTCCCGGTCGCTAGCCGTTTCAGTCCAGTCGACGGCACGAAGTTCATGCAGATCCTTCTCAACTTCGTCGCTCCAGCAGTACCTCGGACGACCAATAGGCCTTCGGTCACTTGGGCGACCCATGTACGCTCTGCTGGCTGCCCGATCCTCCCCCATTCGGACTACATGCCCGAGCCATCGGAGCTCTTAATCTTCTAGCATACATTTGTATGCTAAGTAAAATTTGTTTTAGCTGAGTTTTGGCGACATCTGCATTGACACCTTTGCTGTACTCAGATATGGACATGCGGCGGCTCGATAGAGATAATGCCGTGTAGCCGAGTCGGCCACGTCTTCCGCAAGCGGCGTCCCTACGGTCTGGGCAAGGAGGATCAGACTACCCACAACTCTATGCGGATGGCGCGCGTCTGGATGGACGAATACGTGGTGAGGACATAGAGATCTGGGTGTGTGTGTAGGAAGTGAAGCCTGTACTCGAAACTTGAAGAAGTTTTACGTTTTTAGATATTTTTTCGTACCTTCAGATTCATTTTGAAAAAACGTTTGGTTTCTCAAATATTTTTGTCTATTTCCAATGTTGAATATATTTACGATGTTTGCAGCGCGACAGGTTTTCGACTGAAGGGAGTTAATCATGTATAAAAAGTCGCTTGAAAATGACTCCACTTGTTGGTGAAAATATGGCACATCAATTCCGCTCTCATTTAATGATGGTAATATTTTTTGAAAAACTAAGTGGCTGCAAACATAGTTATTTCTTATCCAATAATGTATGCATAATTTGATTGAAAACGGGGATGTAGTATCCAAATGAATCGGAAAGTAGGTACGTTTTTGTTGGAGCTTAGGTGTTCGCAGCTTATTCGTTATCTAGCACCCATAAGTTTGCTTAGCTTGGGGCTAGATGATACTGTGTGAATTATCCAGCATTTTCCTAAGGAAACATACCAAAGAAAGTGTAAACACCTCCACTGCGATCACCATCCACCTGCCAAGCGTGGTGATAATGTCAAATCCTCTTGTTTGGAAGAGACATTTTCAGAAGTAGAAGTATGTGTCCTGATAAGAAAACATAAAAATGACGACGTTTCGTTTGTTTGGTTATATGTATCTTCGTTCTTCTTTCTTTCTTTGTCGACATAGATACTGAGAATGAGAACAAAGATCATAGCAGCCTACAGTGAGAATGAGGAAAGAACTGTTTATCCTTTTAAATCTTTGTTTCATATTTTGATTCCAGGGTAAAGTAATATCAACGAACCCCTCAGCAGCGCACGTTGACACAGGCGACTTGTCAGAGAGGAAGGCTCTCCGGGAGCGTCTTCGCTGCAAGCCTTTCAAATGGTACCTGGACGAGATCTACCCTGAACTTGAGGACAAGACGTCTCAAGCCCGAAAGAAGGTCGCTTCGCTCAATGAAAAACACCAGCCTTGGAATTCTAGGTAACTACCTGTACTCACTACGCTCGTGACTCCGTTTCGCCAGTTCGAGGCTTGGCGGCTTACCTGCAACCATTTTAAATGGTACCAGGTCGAGATCTACCCTGAAGTTGAGGAGAAGGCTTCTCAAGCCCGCAAGAAGAAAGTTAAACGACAACCACCAGCCGTGGCATTCTAGGTTACCTACACTCGCTACGCTCGTGACTCTGTTTTGCTAGCTCGAGAGCTCGTGGCTTACCTGCAACTAACATAGGATGACGATGATGCAAGGTTGCCTGGGAGAAATCGCTCTCAGCGATAAGGCCGCCTTTTGTACTATGTTTATTTTTTATTAAGATATAAGATTTTTATTAATGTTATTTACGAGTACAATAAAGTGTTCATTCATTCATTCATTTATAAAAATAAAAAAGATACAGCCGAATATAGAACCTTCTCCTTTTGTGAATTTTGAAGTCGGTGAAACATAAATAAATTCGAATCCACTGATCTCTTGTTCCGTATTCACAGAACTTGTCACGGCTCTGCGCAAATTCTCAGCGTCAAAACTATTCGTAAACAATTTCAACTGTCATTTTTGTAAGGTTCTAGGGTGAAGTACACCATGGTTCTAGGTAGGTATCTACGGAGAAGGACCTGCCCACCAATTACAGTAGCAAATGGCAATGGGGAATGCAACAATGGGGATCATTTTGGCAGCCTAAGCGCTGTCCAAATCTTTTGAAACTTGAAAGGAGGAATATTTATGCCAAAAAGTTTTCCCTATTCAAGTTTTATAAGATTTAGATACCATTAAGGCTGCCAAAATGATCCCATTGTTGCTTTCCCCATTGCCATTCGCTACTTTAATTGGGGGCATGATCGAAAACCATTCCCATAAAAGTTGATTCTCGAGGGATTCTAACCTGTAAAATAAGAATGTTATTATTTATGAATTTATAGTCGTTTTTTACATTTAGTGTAAAAAACATAAAGCTATGTTCACACAACTTATATTTGTTCTTTTCAGAATGATGAACTATACAGACTAATTCTTCAATTTATAGTCGGGTTTTACATTTAGTGTAAAAAACATAAAGCTATGTTCACACAACTTATATTTGTTGTTTTCAGAATGCGGAACTATACAGACTCTTTTCAAATCCGGCTGAAGAACACATCGTACTGCATTCAAAGCGCCAAAGATATCAAGTACAAAGGCAGTCGACTCCAACTAGCAAGTTGTATAAGAACGATCAACCAGGTAACTACTTACTTTGGTTCAATGGTTCATTTATTAATAAAAATATAGGTTTACACGTCAAAATATAGTAGGTAGGTACATAGTACACCTTAAATTAAATACACTAAAGTATATATTTATAGATGGCACCATTACAAGTGAAATAATAATTAATTATAATATTTCAATAAAAATAATAAACCAATCGATAAAATTCATTACGAATAATTAATTATGTCATTGGAAAAATATAATAATTTATTTAATTTATTGGAAAATCAACGGCTTAAACTAACTTAATCAAATTACGTAATAACATCAGAGAGCCAATTAAAGATTTTCACGTATACTGACAATTTAACTAATAACATGGAAACATAAAAAGAATACACCTCAAACGACAATGAAGTGGAATAAAAAAATTACTAATAACTATGTGCATAAAATTACTGCAAACCTAAGTACCTACGTCACTAATAAAGTAACTTCTGGTCAGTCGCTGTCTGGCTGAATTGATGCTCGTACAGAATAGATCTAGGTCTAAATCAGTCAGCCTGCAAAATTTATTAAAAAGATCGCTTGTTCGCCATAAAAATGAATTTTGTCTATAGTTTGTGCCAACAATAGGAATGGAAATGGTAGGACTAAATCGGGTGATTTTGGACGGGACATAAATGTCTATTTTACTGAGTAGCTCAGGAGAATCTATTACTTTTGAAGATATTTTGAAGAAAAAAGAGAGAACAGCCATTTCACGCCTTTTTGAAAGAGGAAGAAAGTGAAAAAGTTTCACTTTCTTCCTAAGAATTCCTTATCTTATAAAGTCTTCTAAAGAAATTTTTAACCGAAAGCAGAGATATTTAATAAATTTTATTTTAATTCATTCTATTCTATCAGTATATATACCGTAGCGCGCATAATATATAATAAATAACAATACAATATTATTTCACAAATTTGAGTAGGGGGCCATTCATATATTACGTGAGACGATTTTCGCTAGTTTTTGACCCCCTCCCCCTATTATAAGAAAAAATAGGAATCGGCCGACCCCATCCCCCCCCCCGCTATTTAATATTTATTACGTAAGAATCTAAAGGAAAAAATGATACACGTTTGGTTTGTTTTACTGTTTATTTTTCAAAGTAATTTACTAGTAGTAATTAACTTTGTATTTTTGTGATCTTACGTAAGAACTATCGAGACTCCCTCCCACCCCTTGTAAGAAAAAATTAAAAATTGGTCGACCCTGCTCCCCCCTAAATCGTCTTACGTAATAAATGAATGCCCCCTAGAAGGATTGTTCGATCAGCCAGTTCTTTAATTTATGTTTAAAGGATTGCGTTGATTTGGCACTGGTGATCGTGATTGGGAAACGATTATAGACCGCAGGCCCTACAACGTGGGTCAGTTTCGAAGTTTTAGTAAGACGCCGCTGCACGGCCTTCAGGTTCATTTCATCACCGAACTTGGCGTACTATGTGATTGGTGTAGCGAGTAGCGCTGCACTTAACACCCTGTCTGGAAACCAGCGCTGCTATGACTTTGTGACATAGCAGCATTGAGCTGAGCCGGTGACCTTTTTGTGTTACATTAAGTTTAATATTAGTAACTATAACTTAAATTTAAATGCATTCAAATTACCTTCGGAGCGTATTGCCAAAGGGATTTTATTATAGATACTAGGTGCCATGCCAAACAGACTCTTTCTAAACAAGGCGGTTTTACACGAGTGAAGTCGTAGAGTACCTTCACGGCGACTGCCAGCCGGGTATAGATCAAATCTATCTAAATTCGTTCGAACAAAGATTCCAACTTCGTATATGTAGAGGGAAGCAAGAGAGAGGATTTTCCATTGTTTAAAAACACCCTTGCACGTGTCGGTCTGTCTTAGGCCGAACATTGCTCTTATGCATCTCTTTTGAGCTCTAAATACTTTTTCTCTATTTGTTGAGTTTCCCCAGAAAATGACGCCATATCTTAATAATGACGCAGTATGCCCATAGTATGCTGCAAGTAAAGCTGAGGTGTTTGCTATTTTGCTCAGTTTAAATAGTGCATATGAGTAGTCGAGAGAGAGCGGGAGAGAGAGTAGTAGGAATAGTCATAGCCTTCAAACATTTCCATAGAAACAACGCATGCGAAGCCGCGGGCAGAAGCGTCACCATCTGCGTCATCGACCATAAATGTGTATGGTTCGCCCCTTAAAAACTCGTCTTCTATTTGTTACAGATGTGGTTTGAAACGGACCACCACGAGCTAATTCTCGGCCGCAGTCTATGCCTGGACGCTTCCAATAATATCACCCCTCTGCTGGCCAAATGCCATGAGCTAGGTCGCTCGCAAGAGTGGAAACATAAGAGCGGTGTAAGTATACCAAGTTAGTATAGTATGACATGATTTAACCGTCTTCGAAAAAAGGATTAGGTTCTGAGTTCGGCTGTATGTATGTTCGCCGATTTCTCTTCAATAGTGGAATTATTTTGATGATTCTTTTGGTTTTGTATAGAAAACGATTCCGGGGTGGTCCCGTACAGGAAAATATTCCCGAGGGATTTTGTCCCACAAAACTAAAAAAAACAGTGTAAATCTAAAGGAAATCGAAGTCAGTTTCTTTTTTTTTTATTTAAACATTAAATTATGAAGTGATATAACCTCTCCCTGGGCTAGCGTCCAAAATTTGGCGATCATAATTTACCGTTGAGTGACAAGCGACCAAATTTATACTTCACCTACGAAAGATCATCGTTTTCGAAACTTCAAAATCACTAGGTACTAGACGTCATTTCTGTCGAGAGCGGCATCAATTTTAGATGCAGAATATATTACACTACCTGCATTCTTAATACCCGTTGTCCTATTAGGTAAAAGTAGCCTATGTTCATCAATGTGGGCTTCTAATGGTAAAAGAATTTATGAAATCAATCCAGTAGTTTCGGAGCCTATTCTATACAAACAAACGATCAAATCTTTCCTCTTTATAATATTAGTATAGATTACTCACCAAGGAGAGAAAGAGAACAATTACTAACGAGGGTTTCATTTGGGACTGAGTCGCATTTTCTCCCGAGTGATACAGCTTTAGGGACAATTCCTGCGTACCACACGACAACGACGACACGTTGTCTGGTGCTGATTTTTATCGGACCCCATTTTGCCAGTCGGTACTGGCCACATTGCAACCACAACGTAACCACAAACCAGCCACGCCCCGCACTAGCTGCCGGCCACATCGCAACTAATAGCGTCAACGCAACCACATCGACATTTTAGCTTCCACAAAAAACCGCAAAAAGCTGCAGCGAACCTTTCTCCACGATTGTGGTACGTCTGAAATGTCCCTTTTACTGACGAAAGTGACATTTCATCGCCACACACGTGACTCATTAGCATTACTGTCGTACTCATGGGTCGTACGGGAGGAAAAACAATGGAATTCCATTTGTAATGTATTTTTTTTTAATTTTGCTAAATATAAGCCGGTATCCAACGTAACTTTCTACAAAAACTCCAAGTCCGCCCAATCCAAGGCCTTTTTCATTTCCGGAACAATACATAAAAAAAAAACAAGTAAAGAACGCGCCTGCGGGAATCGTCGCAGGTTAGGTAATGGAATCGCAATCAATGAGAAAAGAAAAGTCTATGCTTCCATTTGAGTTAACAATTTGAATCTACTCAATTTTGCTTGCATTTGAGTTAACAATTTGAATCTACTCAGAATATCGTCGAGTTATTTTGAAGATTTTAAAACTCTAATTTTCCTCGTAGGCGTAGTACGTTTACATGTTACTCGGGAGAAACTGCGATTTCTAACTCGTATGTTCAAAGGCCCTCTCGGTTTAACCGACTTTAAAAAGGAGAAGGTTTTCAATTCGTCTGTATGTTTTGTACAATGTTTGTGCTACTAGTTTTATTACTTTCAGAACGCAGAAATAAATAACCACAGTGATTTTACTGGAAACGTGGATTGAGGCGGCTTATTTTTAACGATTTCAGCATCATTCGCAGGTGAATTTAACTCACTGTTGGGTATAGGCCTCCGGAAGTTTGTGCCATGCACCACGGTCCTGTGCTTACCGCATCCATTGATGAAAGATGATTTTTTATTTTTTTATTGCATTTTCCAGGCTGGCGTTGCGGGTAGTCCAATCTACAACACCGCAGCAGGCATGTGCCTCGGGGTCGACCGACCCTACCATAGCGAACAAGTCATCATGGTGATATGCAACAACCAATCCACCAATCAATGGGAATTCCTAAGGTCGTAAAGCTGAAATTATCAGTGTGAAAAAATCAGGCTTACGTTAAACAAACCCCCAAAAAAAAATGTTACGAGTCCTAAACATTGCAATGCAGTTTTACTTACATTACTTACTCATTTATAAAAATAAAGATTTGCCATATGCAAAAGCCAGATTTTTTCACAATTCCATGAACAGTTTTACTTATTAAAACGAATTAATGTGTTGGTATTAACATAATGTCTTCAGTAGTTCGGCTAATTTCCCTATAGGTAACAATAGGTTATTCCACCCTGTCCATTCCAGCTTCTAGTCTAAGTACAACTTATTCTTTTTCTCGACGGTAATGTTGGTATTTAACCTAATTTAAGTAAGGTCTGATTAGAAACTCGCTTTTCCCGTCCTATTTTGTTAGTTAACAACATACCTAAAATATTAAAATCTCTTACAGTCATATTGAAAGGTACATAAAGTAGTTATTTATTTATAAAGTACATTTGTATTTTTTCCAAGTATGTAACTACCTAAGTATTTTGTTAACGATTTTTATAAGTATGTACATGCCCCAGGTATTGTTTTGGATAATCTACCGGTCTCTATTTTGATTATATTTTAAGCAGTTTCTAGTACATTTAAATGTGATAATGGTATCGATTCATGCATTGCATAAATCCTTAAAAAATAAACGGCAACATTTTTAGGCTAGATAGCCAAAAACATTGCAGATTCTTTTTTCGATCGTAAAAAGTCGTCAATTATATTTTGAAACTAGTTCAAGATTTGTGCAAACATCGATTACAGTTGCAAAAATCCTAAACTAATTTCAAAATGTGCCATTACCCTATCTTATTACCTACTTTGTTAAGTTTCTTTAGTTCCGTCCATTTTTTGAGATTAGTAACCTATGAACATTCCACTTATTTAATTATTTACGTGTCCATTTATTGGAATTGTAAAATTATTGGTTACCTAGGAATACGTAAAAATCTTGATCTCTGTGTAAACATTTGTAGTTTTACTGTAAAATAAGCAATCAATTACATATGTTTATGTATAAAAACCTGTAATCAATACGAACTCACTTTTCTGTCTCTCTCTCTCTGTTACGATGCTTGACAGTATTTTCTATTTCATTGGTGGAATAGTTTTCTTATATGCCCATAACTATAATAGGACCTTAACTATAAGTAATAGAACCTTAATATCAATCCACGGCCGATCAAATCTCTTGTTAGATCGAATCCTACATAAATAAAAATAAATAATAAATAATGCAGGACAATCCACACAGCCCCAAAGTAAGCTACTCTCAAAGCTTGAGTTATGGGTACTAGTTATCTGATATATTTAATACATTATATTCATAGATATATTTTTTTTATTATACATAGAAAACACCCAGACCAACGGAACAAATTTCTGCAGATCGTACACAAATTTGTTCCGAGGCGGGAATCGAACCCGCAACCTCTTGCGTGGCAGGCGGACTCTCGCCCGCTGGTCTACTGAGGTCGTTAACATTTCTCTAATGCATTATAATGATTTTGAAATAAGTTTTTTCGATCCTGCTAAACAGACTTAAATATATATGCATCAAAATAGTTTGCAAAGTAAATATATAATGTTTTAAACATTCAGTCAGTCACAAACATACTCATATTTCATAGGTATTTTACATAAATAAGAAGGGTGTACCTAATGATTCGTTAGTAAATACTAATATATAAAATAAGGTGATAGTTGCTTATTTAGTTAAAATAATACGGGATACAAAATTATTCCACCATAAAAACAATCAAATTAAAACAATAAATATGTACATAATTGTTTATGTGGGTAACACTAGAATACATTTAAAACGAAATACTGGTAACTTTAAATATCTGAAATCATAATTATTATTATTATACATAATCATAATGTGTTTATGTAGCCTTATGTACTAAGTTTTTTTTAACTAAAAAAAACTAAGTACATAAGGCTACGTAAAGACATTATGATTATGTATAATAACATAGGTAATCAAAATGTGTTTATGTAGCCTTAGGTACTTAATTAGTTTTTTTTTGTAATAATTTTAACTAGTAAAGTTCATAGGCCTATTAAAAAGCTAAAGATTAAGTCTTAGATCTGTTATTGCCATTAGTAATATTATTTTGAATCTCATTATAATGCTCACAAATGTATCAATCATTGTGGTAGGTGGCTGAAAACGCACGATCACACTAACTTATTATTTTTTAAAGTGCCCTCTATAAAATTAACTTGAATGGCAGCGCATTGTTTATGCCTAAGAGTATATCTAAAATCGCCACACCAGTGATATTGGGTATAAGCCGCGTACTTAAAGAATGTGATTAGGATGATGTCACCTGTCATGCTGTCTTGCTCAGATCGAATTCGAACTGTTCGGGACAGCATGAAAAATTACATCATTCGCATTCCCATTTTATAAGTATGTAGGTTTATGACCCAAAATCACTAAAGTGGCGATTTTAAGATTTGTTAAAAAGTCAAATACTTATGTCACATTACAATAAAACTCACGTGAAAAGTGACTGACCGAATTTGAAATCGTGAAAATTCAGGGTTTTATATACCTACTTATTTTTGGATACTTATATGATATTTATAATTTGAATATTCCTATTTTTATACCCTGTATAGCCCTAGTCTTTATGTAAGCATAGTATCAAAATCTAATGTATTACATTCCACGTCAAAACTGATATTTTGTAAATGTTTTAAGTATAAGTATCGTTACTTTACTCACTCTCAATAACTTTAGGATTATTCTTATATCTCAAGATGGGCTTAACGCAAAAGCGTAGGTACATTCCATCTCCCTATTCTATCATTTTTAACTTGCCATTTTCCATTGGTAAAGGGGCTCATATAGAGTCTAAGCCTCTGATGGCATTGATCTACCATTTGTCCCCATCCATTGTATTGCCAAATGGCAAGAAACTTGTCTCCAATATCGTCAATGTCAATATATCAATACAAATATTGATATTAGGCTAAGGTCTGATTTAGATAACTATAGTTAAACTATCTCTCCTGAATATAATTATAATAAGCTTATACTAGCCCACTGCTGGGCAAAGGTAAAAAAATATTACTTACCAATTTATCTAAGTATATTTTATACCTAGTAACCTACCTATTCCTATTATTCTCTCCTTGTGTGTGTCAAAAAAGAAAGTTAATACTCCTATGAATGATGTCTTAATGAAGTCCCTGATTTCAGTACCTATGATTAGATATTCAAGTTAGTAATTTTGTTATGGTGAAATAGATAATGCTACATCCTAATGCCATATTAAAGTAGTTTATTATGGTTTATTATTTTGTTTATAAAAGTAGTACTCACACAAAAAATATCCAAACTTTAAAGCCCTCAAACACCGCAAATTGATTTGTATATTTTTATAAATTTGATTCATAGAGTATGGTTTAGTATTTTTTATGTAAGAATTAATGTTTACTTATTGTTGTTACAATTTTTGTTCTTGAAATAAAATTATGTTGATCACAAATTGATTTTATTTTACGGTGGGTACTCAAAAGTTAACATTGTTCTTGAATTGATAAATAACACTGGACGCTTCACACAGCTTCATCTAGCCCTAGGCCAGTCAGAGATTATGGGGTAATGGACAGTTACTGTTATTTATTTAAATACCTACATATAAACGGTGCAGGTCTGTTGTATAGGTTCGTTGAGTGAAGACCTGGTGACCTGTAACATAGGTTCTTAGAACCTACTTCAGGCACCAGTCTTCACAAAACAGGGTTTGACAATGTTTACCTGGTACAATCCCTAGCTTAGTCTATCCTTTGTTAAATTGTCAAGCAGCTTTGTTAAGAAAAATAAATAACATTTTAACATTTAACAATTGTGTAGTACAGTACAGAGTGAATTTCATAGTCAAATTACATACCTACTTACCCCACGACTATGTACAACTACCCGCAGTGAAGCACATGTGCACCGTGTGTATGTAGGTAAGCCTTGCGTACATATTACCTACATAGCGTTAACAGCGTTAAGCTGCATGGGCGCCTTATTCGAGCAAGCCACGCGTAATACGCTAATAGTAATGAAGTGTTTTTTTTCGTATTCGTGCGTAGCGTGTTCGTGGCTTGCAGTCACGGTTGCAGTGGATGTTATCAGGAAAAAAATAATTCAATAGTTCTTTTCTCACTTCTGAGTGTTAAAGTTACTCGTTACTCAGTGTTAAAGCTACCGTTACTCACACATTGTTACTTTCATGTTAGAAAACCTTAAACATCTGTTAAGGCTTGGTAGGCCAGCAGAGGCCGCATTTTTGTGATTTTAAAATCATCTGAGACTTAGAAAATAGCGTTTAATATTCTGAAAAAACTTTTCTATTCTATTATTTACTTTACCTATATTGGTAAGGTTTAGGTAGGTTTTAATACCTAGGGGTAAACCGTTACCATTCGTACAGCGGGAGCATTCGTACATTCATCATAACTCCGCGATTACAAACATTAGCGCGTCCATACTTATGTGTGTGCCTCCCCTCTACAGCGGCTAGGTAACCGCGCGACAAGGCGGGGCAGTGCGGCCGACGGCTTCCGTGCAATAAATCGATACGTGTTTTCGCTTCTCGTAAGTAATGTTTGGAATCACCTTTGAAAGTGTTTAGTTCTAGTAAGATTTACTCAAATTGTAAAAGTAAGTTATTGCAAATGATGTACTGATGCCTTAATTTATGGTGTGCGTATTTATTTTAGTATAAAATTAACCGTTTTTTATTTTGAATTAATTTGTTAAATGTTTGGGTTTGGGGTACCTTCATACAGTAGTAACTGGGGTAGATTCGTACTGTGCGAATATACCCCTCATGGATTGTGTTATTTCACGCATGAGTGTTTATTTACCAATTTATTTATTTCAGAACCATGCCGCGGAAATACAAAAAAAGGGGACTAGATCGGGAGAGGTAGACGAAGACGCAATGGATTCTGCGATGAAGAAAGTTTTGGATAAAACTTTATTTATTCGGAAGTCCGCGTAAATCCAGGATTTACACAGATACTCCTGAAAAACAAAGACTGGAAGAATAAAAACAGCTAAAGAGATTAATATTTTATAAGAATTTAATGTAAAACATTTAGTAGTACCTACTGTTTTTAAGGCTGATTATTTGTGTAGTTTAATCTCGATGACAAAGACTTTTTTTAATAATAGGTTAGGTTTTTGAGAAACTTCTTATAATGAATAAAAATGTTTTTAAGTATAAATGGCGCTTTTATATACTCTGTACGAAGGCTCCCACTTATGTATGAATGTGCCCCACACTATGTACGAATCTACCCCACGTTTCCCCAAACGAAATCGTAAAAATCGTACGAAAGCACCCCTGCTTTCGTACGATTTTTCATTTCCATCTTTTGGGAAAACCGCCATTGCTCGGTTAGATTGCATTATATCAATATGGATGTACCTTATTACTATAGCCAGATATATAGCTTACTCAAAATCATTGAATTTATTTTGAAATTGTAATTACTTTTTTTTTTACAAGGCTTATATTAAAAAGTGTACGAATGATCCCCACCTTCCCCTACTTAGTACAATACAAGAAATGAACTGAGCTTTATTACTTTATGCTTCGAATCGAATCCAAAATGTATTTTTTCCAGGCCCAGAGCGATGAGCCTGAAATAATCAATAAGTTCACGTTCAAATTTGAGACTGCTCGCAACCAATCTTACATTGGGAGGACGTTCCTAGCATAAGGCAACAAATAATTTATTATACCTACCTATTCAAAGTTATTTTATCGGCAAAAATGTCTTTATCTTCACTTTCTTCGTTGTCGGACGGTGAAGATATGGTTGAGCGGCGGCCGCGAAGAAATGTTGAGAAATTTAACGCCTTTGAGGAGTATGACGAGGCCCAATTCAAAGCTCGGTTCGGTTTGAGCAAAGATACTGTGAAGCATTTGTGTACGCTAATGGGTCACAATATGTA
Organism: Eupithecia subumbrata; assembly: GCA_949316285.1. Taxonomy (NCBI): domain Eukaryota; kingdom Metazoa; phylum Arthropoda; class Insecta; order Lepidoptera; family Geometridae; genus Eupithecia; species Eupithecia subumbrata. The sequence continues at coordinate 16,334,859 of OX438642.1, forward strand.
CAGCCTCTCACAAACTGGAATCACGCGATACTAGCAGTGGACCAAATCCTGATTGCTCTACGATTTTTCGCCACTGGTACATAACAGCGAGTTATTGGGGATATTTTTAAAGCAGAACAACCGACGGTACACCGCATTGTTCACAGAGTTGCAAAGGAAATCTGCAAATTAAAAAAATATGTTCATAAAAATGCCTTCTCCCAGCGAGCGTATTGGTATAGCTTCAGAGTTTTATAACATTGCCAGCATGCCGCGAGTCATGGGTGCAGTGGACTGTACACATATAAAAATAAAATCACCAGGTTAGTAAAGCTAATAAAGCCACGGGCTGTCCGTGGTACATGCGCAACAAAGATCTCCATCGAGATCTTAATCTTGAATCGATCGCCCACTTCATAAAGACCGCTTCACAGCGTCATTATGAAACGGCCTCGGAACACTACAATCCCCTGATATCCACAATACCCGATTATCCCATTGACGATCCTCCCACGAGTTCTCTCCTCCGTAGACCGAGACACGTTCTCGGTGACCCCGTTGACCCAATCACCGCCGCTAACCCGGAGGTGACGGCAACCGATTCGCTTCCGCACACTACACAACCGACCAAAAACCGACCCCGCCGGAAGCGGGGTCGAAGAATTCCCCGTTTCCGCCCATAGGTGCACTCGTGCACCTATAGGCGCAACCTCCCTTCCCTCTCGTAGCATCTGGCAACAGCCCAAGCCGAGGCTCGCACCTAAGTGGTGGCCCTTGTGCGTGTTGCCCCAACCTAACTTTTAACCGGCGAGGCGCCTTCTGCGCCCGCCAAAAGTCCGGTAACGCTGTCATGGCCATCTGCGGTCAACAGCATTTTAGTCCATTCGAAAAAAAAAAAAAAAAAAAAAAATAGTAAAGCTAATAACTATCTACCTACCTATTTCATTTGTGTGAATAATATTTGAAGTTATTAGCTCTAACTTTACCTACCTTTATTAAATACCAACATTACCTGGTACTTAATGTACATGTAAAATAATAGTTTTTCATTTACAGGAGGATCTCAAGCTGAAATGTATCCTAACCAAAAGGGATACTTTTCGCTCAATGTGCAGATGGTGTGTGACACAAGGCTTATGGTGCTCAACATTATTGCTAGATGGCCTGGCTCTGTACATGATAGCACAATATTTAACGACTCTCCTCTTTGTGCACAGTTAGAAAGAGGTGATTACGGAAGCCTTTTCTTGTTGGGAGATAGTGGATACCCATGTAGGAACTTTCTTCTGACTCCAATTCTAAACCCCGTGTCACCAAGCCAAGAAGCATATAACCGGGCCCAGATTGCCACCCGCAACCTCGTTGAGAGGCTTTTTGGAGTAATGAAACGGAGGTTCCCATGCTTGCAAATTGGTCTACAGGTTAAGTTGGAGCATGTCCCTAATATAATAGTAGCCTGTGCCATTCTTCACAACATAGCCTTGTCTAGACAAGACTTGTTCGATGAGGATACTCATACTGAGGACGCTACTAGAGAGGATGATGTTGAGCCAGCTCTGGGTACTGTACAAAATGAAAACTTCCTAGCAAGAAATATGATTATAAGCACCTATTTTAATTCTTAGGTATTCGAGGTAAATAAAATAAGAAAATAATTTTATTGTATATTTTTCTTTAAGCTATTCTTTTTAATTTTAATAATTGTATTTCTAATTTTGTCCTTAATATAATTGTGCCTGTATCTTTGTAGGAGTATTTTTCTTTCTATCTTGGCATTTCCCAATTTTATTTGAAGTATTTTTCTTTTGTTGATTTATTGGCGTTTGTTGCCAATTCCATGGTACCTTAAAAAGGAAAATGAGGTTTAGGTAGGTAGTAAAGTACATAGAGATCAGTTTTCCATCAGCTTGGTTGATCAAGAACTAGTTACCTTTGCGTTTAGTGCAAGTTGGTTTGGATTGCTTTGGTTTAGATTTTTTTTATCCCATGAATCAGTTCCCACGGGATAGAAATCACTTATGTTTACATAGAAACAACGCGTGCGAAGCCGCGGGCAGAAACTAGTTTTAAATAAAGTAGCAATATGCAGATTGTACTGTACCCTAATGTATCTTAGATAATTCTATAGTGAGCTAGAGTACTTACTCTATAACAATTAATATGAGCGCTTCTTTCTCCGCGCTCGTGTAGTTCGACCCCTTTTTTTTGCATTTACCACCTGTTCCATTATAGAATGCCTATATTCATATTTATGTATTAATTTTCCTTCTGGGAATCCAGTTATTTGTTTTCGACAGAATTGTTCAATTGAGCGTCCTTTCGTACTGAATGAAATTCCCAAAAAATTCCAGAATGCGATAAATACAAAAAGACCCCGCAAAGGCGCAAACAGAATGTTTGTAGCTTTGTAGATGTCGTAGATGACTGACAGACAGTGACAGGCCGATTTACGTTTCGTTACATATGTATTTATAAACATCTAGACAAAAAAAATGGAAAATATTGATAATTCTGCGTAAAATGAATCTTTAGACCGAAAACTATGAATTATGTAATCAAGAACAAACTTCTAAATCTAATGTTGCCATTAGGAAAAGAGTTGGGATGAGCTAGCATAATCACGGTATTAAAACCAGTCGGAAGCGTTCGAGTATACCATTTAAAAGTAAGACGATCTCAGTATTACGAAGATCCCAGCTACGTAGATGAACTGAGATGCGTTTGAGTATTCGGGCGGCGAGTAGGTACATTCAAATTGTAAACTCAAATCAAATGTACCTAGTATTAAATACGCGCACGCGATGTTCATATGGTTCTTTTTTTGAATTATTGTTCCAAATACAGAAGAAGCCGATATCATTAGGTATGGCGGATTTTCTAAGTAAAAACTTTTTGTCCTTTGACCTATTATGAAAATAACCATAGCTAGTACCGGCTGATAGGTATTTCAGAAAATTAAAAAAAAAATAACCCGATAGCATTGAACTATATAGGTACTATTACTTACGAGTAGGTACAACTCACTGCCCGATAGAAATGGATTTCCATACAGTTTTCTCTCCCACTAAACGCGTGAGAAATGAAATTCCATAGAGTTTTTCCCTCGTCTATGTTCTAAAAGTTTTGCAACTACCCTCAAGACCTCAAGAATATATTTTATCTCTACCTACCGCCTACCTTCACCATGGAAAAAATCCTCGGTTGGCGTCGGTTATTGATCTGTGGACTGAAGAAGTTTATATTGTGTGCAAATTGTTCTGTAAAATGTGGCGCAGTGAAGACTACCTTCTAAGGAGTATGTTTCATGATGATTCACGTGAGTTATCCTTCGGAGTTATCCCATTAGATGTGTTTATCTTACTAATGCAAATGGGTTGAGTTGGGGTGAAGTTCACGGGACGCAAAGCGAAAAAGAAAGAAAAAACTTCACGATTTTTGTAATCACAATTAACACCTATTTCTTCCTAATGCCACAGATATAATAATACTATACTAGGTAATGCCATCGGGAAGGGGATCCCTGGGGGTGCTACTTTTCTTCAGCACATTGTCCTCAAAGTTCAATGCCCTCGGCGCTAGGGGGTCAAAATAATAATGTTGCTCAATACCTACGCAAAAATATAAAGCTACGCATTATTTATTTATTTACTTACTGTAATAAGTTTACAAAGCAGATTAGAATAGGAATGGGTCGTCGACTTCTTTTCAGTCAACGAAACGAGACCGTTTACCGTCCACGATGAACTAGTTCATAAAACAGTCTACTGTTCGACCAGTTTATGCCGTTCAGTTCAGGACATGTTCGATCGTTGAACGTTGATGCACAGATTGGTAAACGACGACGAGAATCAAAACGATCATAAACGCTTGCCAATCGACGACGCGACGTATGAACTATTTTGACGACCGATGTGGTGCAGCCGGCAAAGGTCCGCCTGCGACGCAGGTTGAGGGTTCGAATCTCGCCTTAGGACAAATGTTTGTACGATATGCAAATATTTGTTCCGGGTGTTCTGGGTATTTTTATATAACTAGTAGTTCTACGAACAGTAGACCTCGCTATCACTACTTTTTTTCAACAATGAATTTACCTAGGTACCTACCTACCTACCTAGGTACCAACTCGCTTGCAAATCGCCATGCCAGTAGCCAGTGTGAAATAGCACGGAGCAATAGTGTCATGTTATCGTATCACTTATCAGAATACCTAAGCACCAATTTATTATAGGTAGGCCTACCTTTAATAGTGGTGCTAAACTTGTCATAAGTAGGTAGGTATTAAAATGTAAGTATCGGTGCCTCTTGCTTTTTGAAGCGTCAAAAGAAAAATCCCATAGGTCAGTAGGTAGGTATAGGTACCTAGGGAACTTACACTACCTACCTACCTTCGGGATAAGTACCTAGGTAGGTAGAGATAAAGCATTCTAAAAATGCACGCCAAGTAAGTAGGTACCTACCTATGACGTTTTATGAAGAGGGCCTGCATTTTTAGAATGGTTTGTCTCTACCTGGATAGGTATGCCCGAAAATCAGAAATAAATAACCCTCCTAGGTACCTAACCTACGCTTGTGTGCGTGCATAGTGCAACTTACCTACCCTAAGAAGATAATTGACATGCATATTGCATTGCAATAGAGTTTACTTTTACAAAACACCACTTACGCCGCCGCCGATATACAGTCTGGCCTGGCGCATGGCGAAAGAGAGATAGTCATATTAGCGAAACAAGCAAGTGTGAAGAGAGCAGAATGCTTGATAGACGGGTGGCTAGAGAGCGAGAAACAAACAGTTTCGTCAACGCTCGACTTTGGACTGGGCGATGCAAATATCGTTCACGAGTAAACTGGTTCATCAGTGGACTGTAAACCGGTCTAGCAGTCGACGGCAAAAAAACAGTCTACAAAAACAGTTCGTTCATTCAACGACCACTCCTAGATTAGAATCATTTACATGTCTAAAAATATTGTAATGACAGGGTCAGGTTGTTATCCAGTAGATAAATCAATTTCCCTAAAGACAAGTAAATATTATATTAAACTAGTTTATGCCCGCGGCTTCGCACGCGTTGTTTCTATAAACGTTTATAGGTGATTTCTATGTCATGGGAACCATCTATGATGGGAACTAATTTATGGGATAAAAAGTAGGTAGCCTATGTTTTATTCCAGGATTAGCTTTACCTGTATGCAAAATGCCAGCCCAATCCGCAGGCGTGAAGTGGTACAAACGTCCATCCATCCATCCATCCATCTATCCATCCAAACTTTCGCATTTATAAATTATTAGTGTGATGTGATTACAAGATGGAAATGAATGAATGAAGTTTGTTTACCTATATTGAGAGAATGATTAGGGATGTAGTGACTAGCATTACAGGCCTAACTCAGCCCTTGCTCCTTCAGTCCTATCCCCCGAGCGAGTGGAGTCGGAGGAATCCCTCGAATCGCCCCGCCGCCGCCGCCGCCGCCGCCGCCGCCGCCCCCCCACCCGCTCCGCACTGCTCCCTCACACGCGGCCCTGCAGCCCGCTCCCCCCTCTCATCATCGAGGTGGAGAAGCGAGTGAACAAACATGATCATCCCGAGGAGTTCTACGTGAGGCTGGAGAGGAAGATGAAAAGGATTTACAGGAGGCTGTTTATTGAAGGTATTTTATCCTACTTTAATACTATCCTACTTCTTAGGTACTAATATTATAAGGCCGAAAATTTGTGAAATGTGAATTTTTGTTACCGGAATTTTTGTTACTGGATCTCCAAAACTACTGAACAGGTCAAGATGCAATTTGACGTACGTTTAGAGCAAAACCTTACTTAGATAATAGGCTACTTACTATACCGAAAATACGCGTGCGAAGCCGCGGGTACAAGCTACTTCATAATAAAATAGCAGATAAATAAATATCGACTGTTTCCGATACAAAGGTTGTAAAGACCATTTTGGGCCAAACGACTTTTTGATGCAACCTTACATAATTTTTCACGCTCTTTCGATCTGTGTATCTAAACTTGCGCTACGACGAAAAAAGTACCTACCTACTTACCACCTCAAAATTAATATTTTTTGTTACATTTCTCATAAATTATTCAACCTGAAGAATTACCCTTGTATGTATTGAATTGGCTGTTACTTCAGACGTTTGTTACTGGCCATTAATAAATGGGTCGTATATACCTACTTTTTTTTAGGTATTCAGGGATGTAAGTCCATGCTAACTTTTAAACAAACGCTCGTATATAACTGTAATTAAATGAAACAAAGGACATCCCACATTTAAGAACTTTCTTCCCAAAACCAACTTTATGAGTATAAACAAGATCCGTCAAGTGCGAGTGTAACTCGCGCGCCGAGGGTTTCGAACGTTTGTCAACCAATATGTACCAAAAGTACCGGTTAGAGAGTTCGCAATTTAACGGATACCTAAGAATACTAGGTACCAACCTACATTTCAGATAGATCTCTCTGCATGCTTCGCTTAAAGTGGGTAATGGAAAAATGTTCGACTTTTTTCAAAATATTTCAAAAAGTATGAAACCTACAGAAATTTCAAAACTGTTTTGAAATGTCCAAACCGATACCTTTTATTTGACATCCCACTCGGGGGGTACCCCTTTTGAAAATTATTCCTTTTTGACCATTTTTCAAAAAGTGTTCTTATTACAGACTTCTCTATATTTTTCGTGCAAAATATAGATCCATATCTACAAACTCTCCATACATTTTAAACGGATCGCTCTGCAAACTTCGGAGATAGGGGGGAATGGGTATTTTTTTGACTTTTTTCAAAATATTTCAAAAAGTATGAAACCAGAAATTTTAAAAACTGTTTTGAAATGTCTAAACCAATACCTTTCATTTGATACCCCACATGACCCTGTAGGTATCTTTTAAAATTTCTTTAAAAATACTCATTTTCATTTATCTTTGAAAATACTCATTTTCATTTTTCATTTATTATTTTTATTTAAATCTGTACAGGCGCACGAAATGTATTATTATTTTAAATTTCAAGTTTTTAGCTGCAGTAGTTGCTGAGTTATTAAGGAGGGAAAAAAGTACAGACAAAGCGAGACCATAAGGAAAGCTAAAAACACGATAATTTGTCTACTTTTCGAGGCTGTTTTTCTTGAACCATATTAGGTCATGAAACTTTTTATGAGTACAGTGTACTTAAATGCCAACAAAGACTGAAACTAAAATAAAGTGTAAATTTTTTTTTTTTTCCGAATGGACTAAAATGCTGTTGACCGCAGATGGCCATGACAGCGTTACCGGACTTTTGGCGGGCGCAGAAGGCGCCTCGCCGGTTAAAAGTTAGGTTGGGGCAACACGCACAAGGGCCACCACTTAGGTGCGAGCCTCGGCTTGGGCTGTTGCCAGATGCTACGAGAGGGAAGTGAGGTTGCGCCTATAGGTGCACGAGTGCACCTATGGGCGGAAACGGGGAATTCTTCGACCCCGCTTCCGGCGGGGTCGGTTTTTGGTCGGTTGTGTAGTGTGCGGAAGCGAATCGGTTGCCGTCACCTCCGGGTTAGCGGCGGTGATTGGGTCAACGGGGTCACCGAGAACGTGTCTCGGTCTACGGAGGAGAGAACTCGTGGGAGGATCGTCAATGGGATAATCGGGTATTGTGGATATCAGGGGATTGTAGTGTTCCGAGGCCGTTTCGTAATGACGCTGTGAAGAGGTCTTTATGAAGTGGGCGATCGATTCAAGATTAAGATCTCGATGGAGATCTTTGTTGCGCATGTACCACGGACAGCCCGTGGCTTTGCGCAGGAATCGATTTTGGACAACCTGAAGGGGACGGATGTTGACCGAGTGGCCAAACACTACAGAGGAATACGTCATGACTGGACGTATGACCGATTTGTAAAGTGTCACCTTATTTCTAAGGGACATTTTACTCTTCGCTCTAAGGAGACTGTGTATGAACTTAGCGCGATTGGTTACAGTGCGAATGTGGGGTTTAAAATTAAGGCGGTGATCTAGAATCACCCCTAAGTATTTGGCTGACTTAACCCAGGGAATGGGTTCGCCAAAGAGGGAGAGGGTTTTGGGCTTAGAGAAATTCCGCGAAAAGTACACTGCTGCACTTTTCGTCGGATTCACTTCTATGCGCCACTGTCTAAACCAGGCACCTAGAGTGTCTAGTGCGGCTTGCAGTCTTATACTCACCCGACTTGCGTTCGAGTCGGATGCGTACAAAGCTGTGTCGTCCGCGAAAAGGGCAAGTTCGACTTGCGGGTGGCGGGGGATGTCGCTGGTATACAGCGTAAAGAGGAGTGGGGCGAGAACGGATCCCTGGGGGACACCAGCTCGGACGGGTCGGGGGTCGGAGAGAGTGCCCTCCACGCGGTAGCGAAAACTACGATTCGACAAGTAGTCTCGCAGGATGAGTACGAGTCTGTCTGGCACACCGAGAGTGGAAAGCTTGTAGATCAAGCCATTGTGCCAGACTTTGTCGAAGGCTTTCGCTACGTCGAGGAAGACAGCTCCCGTACTGGCTGGCCAAGTGTGATGCCACATGGTCAGGATGTGCTCCGTGATGCGGAGCACCTGTTGGGGACAAGAGTGATGAGCTCGAAAGCCGAACTGCTCATCGGGTAAGAGCTTGTGCTCATTGACGTGGGACCAGAGGCGACTCAGAAGGAGTCGCTCGTAAATCTTCCCCAGTGAGCTGAGGAGGCTGATAGGGCGGTAGGAGGAGGGTTCGTTCGCCTTTTTGCCCGGTTTGTGGATGCCAATGACATTGGCTTCCTTCCAGACATCAGGGAACGAACAGGTGGACATGGCTGCATTGAAGATGCTTACGAGGAGGTAAATGAGGGCAACAGGATCGCTGCGACCTCCGCCGCCCTGACGTGGTCAAGGGTGGCGGAAGGGGGTAGGGACGCTAAACGTTCGACTTCCCTATTCACCGTATCGAGGTGAACAGGGTCGACGGGCTCAAGACTGGGGGAGCACTGGGCTTCCAGGCTTTCGGCCAGAGCGTCGGCTTTGTCTTTATCTTCAAACGCCGGCGTTTGATGATTTGGACGTATAAGCGGGGGCATAATAGAGAGTCCGTCTGCTTTCATTGATCGCGCCAGGTTCCAGTAGGCCTGGTGACCCGGTTTGATCTTTGAGAGCAGTTCGTCCCAAGAAGAGTTACGGTGCTCTTGAATGGCTCTCTTCACCTTACGGCGAAGCAAGTTCATTCTAAAGCGATTGAGATAGGTGGGATAGGAACTATAGCGACGAGTCGCCGCGTTCTTCTCAGTGATCAGCCGTCTGATATCATCTGGCAGGTCCCAGCGACGATCGTTCGCCGCTGGCACCTGTTTCGATGATTCGCTGATGGCGCATTGGACGTGGCTAGTCAAAGAGTCGACCGCGATCGCGATGTCGTCTAAGGAGCTAATATCATCGGGGATTTTTTCCAAGGCGGGTGAAGTGTAAAATTTATGATCAGTTGGCTTTTGTAGAGTTTCGTATGAGAAATAGGTTTGTATGCGACGAAGCCCTCCGTGTGCGAGTATACTCGCACTTGGACGGTTTTATTTTATTTTATTCAAACAATGTTTAAACTAAGAAATTTGAAGATTTTTTAATTGCGAAAGTTTGGATGGATGGATAGATGGATGTATGGATGGATGTTTGTTACCTCTTCACGCCAAAACTACTGAACGGATCAGGCTGAAATTTTGCATACAAGTAAGTCCAATCCTGTCCAATCAAACATAGGCTTTTTATCCCATAAATCAGTTCCCATGGGATAGAAATAACCTTAAAACCTTTCCATAGAAACAACGCGTGCGAAGCCGCGGGCAGAAGCTAGTTGTAAAAACAATTTTTTTATAGTTCTAATTTGTTTCTATTCCTTGATCGTATTTTTTATTTATATTCTTAGAATAAATAATTAATTAAACATTTATTTTCTCTAACAAAAGTAATCAAATCAAGGTCTCAACAACTCCCATTCGTCTCACGTCTGTTTTTGAGTTCGAATGTGCACCTTTTCCGCTGCGCATGATTGATTACGACGTTTAAGTTTGTTTATATTGGTTTGTTGTTTTTATCAGTTTTTGTTGATTTTTCAAATATAAATACATAGCTCTGTTTATAAAAAAAATACCCATGTTGAATTTTAGAACGTTCTAGTCTAGTGCATAAAATCTTATTAATTATTGAATTTTTTGTGAATAATTTTTTTTTATATTTTTCTTGCAGGCCGAAATATTTCGAGTCCCATGTCTACCGATGATGATGATTTTGAGTATTCAAATGACGATAATAGATCAGAAGAATGGGGCTCTGGTAATATCGACATTGATGAAGGTACTGATTATGGTGGTCATATTGAACCAGTATTTATATCAGACAGAAGTCTGAAGCGTAGAACAAATAATGATTCCAGTGAATCAGATGAGGAAGAAGTTATAGAAAAGAAATCTGAAAGAAATCATAGCTCCTGAGCAGACGATACACCCAGCAGTTCATCTAAAGAAGAATTTGAAGATGAAACTACAGCAAGTTCCATAGCTAAAGAAGATTCTATTAAATAAATAAATAAACAAAATAAAATAAAAATATTTTATTTCGGACAACGAAGAGATCCATAATTTGTTAGTAATATACACAAGCACTTATAATTAGGGTTAGTTATTTGACTTAATACTAGGTACATATTTATAAACATTTTAGTTAATCACTCTCCGCACGAAACCATGCCACGTGGGAGAGGTGACTCTACCAGCAATAGTTTTTGCTATTGCAACAGAAGAAAACATTGAAGAAACACGCTATGCGAATGATGATGTAGATATCTTTGTAGAAGTTAGTGTTGGTGAAAGAGATGACGTCAATTATACATCTGAATCACTTGATCGTATACAAGTGACATTCCAAGCAGATGCCCACAGGGCACATTCTGATGAAGAAATAGAAGAGTCACTGGAAAATAATGAAGGTAAGAAGATACTTCGACTTGTAGTAACCGTTATTAATAAGGAATCTGAATCGAATACACAAGCAAAACTCGATGAAGAATGTTTCGTAATAAACCACGACACAGTAACTAAAATTCACTTGCTTGGCGTCGAGTTTCAGGTATATTGTAAACAATAAAGTTTGTGATACAAAATATGTCTCAATTTAAGATAAGAGGAAGCCAAATCAAATACTGTAATAGAAATCAAATGTATTTAGAATCAACTACTCATAGACTCAGATATAATACATCTCTAAAAAGCAACCGGAAGTTATTGGCCCTAAACTTTTTAACAAACTTCCAGTGTGTATTCGACTACTTGTAACTTGTGAACAATCATTTTTAAATACTTAATGTGAACCTTCTTCTGGAAGATAAAACCATATAGGTACTCTGTGCAGCAATAAATATTGAAATGAAAACATTTATTGAAAAACGAATACACAATAAATAACAATGGTTAACTCAATGTTAAGCTAAAGTTAGGTACCTACATACATCATCATCATTTTGCCGTCGTTGAGGAAAGACTGAAAGCTGTATTGTAAACAATTTGCAAATAATCAATTGCAAAATCTTGACTTCGTTTTGTGCCAGTAGTGACAAATCTGTAATGTGTGTTAACTTTAAAATAAAAATGATAGATTTTTGCTGACAAACAAAACCGTAAAGTAGTGTAAAATGGACATTTCCAGTCCCTTTGGGGGACGGAGCAGGATGACGGCGCGCTCGCCGCCTCCTACCCCCACCACGCCCGCACCTGAGCCCCCCGCTCGTCCTAATGAGCCCACCGCCCAAGAAGCCGAGTATCAAGTAACGGAAGACCAGCGCTGGCTAGACCTCTTACGGGAGCTTAGCCAGCATTATGCTGTGTTAGGGCCTTTTTATAACAACTTTATGTACCTATATCCCATAAGTGTGTTTTCTTTTTTTGTACCTACTGTGTTGTTAGAAATAAATGTCTTTATTTCTTTCTTTCTTTCAAAAAGTAGTGACCACTCCTGAAATACAAGGCTGGATGACCTCAATCAACCAATGCCTGAATGAGGTGTGCACCATCACTACCGAAGCAGGTAAGATGAACTCTGGACTTATTCGTCAACTCGCTTGAATTAAACACGTGCGTTCGCGCGAGTTGGCACCTTCCGATTTTACCTAATTTTCTTGTCGTCAACTCGCGCGAACATGATAAAAGCGCTTTTGTACAGTCAGATGCATAAACTTAAACTGCCAAGACAACTATATTGAAGCAGAGTTCGTTCCTTATCCAAAGTCCGGTCATCAGAAATATAACGGAGGTGCGCAAGTGCAAGTGCTTTCTACCTAAGATAAATACCTACTTACATCAAATACCTCTGGAGTACCAGGAGAGCAGAAGTGTATTGGAAATATGCATGTAGGTAAGCAAGTGAAATGCATCTACATAGATTTCGATTTTGAGGTGCGTAATGAGGCAAGGGGCCGCAGCCGGTGACGCATGATTACCTGCTATCTCTTAGTATGACGTTGCTTGCGCGTAGGGATTGCAAAATCCGGATAATTTCCTTATCTGGATAATTCCGATTTCGTCATTCATATTATGCGGATAATTCGAATAGAATGAAAAATTTTAAATAACATATCTTAACTAGTTTTTTTTTGCGGTTTTGGACGCAATTTTCAAAGGTAAAAGTATGCTTTGTGTTATTTCAGGTTTTAAACTACAAAAATACAACGTTTTTATAAGGTATTTGTTATTATAATTGAGAATTTAGTTTTTATTTTGGCAAAATAATATAACACTGAATGTAATGAACTCGTGTCATACGTCCATTAGTTTGGTTTGAAAAAAAAAACATTATTGGTTATATGTGTTGATTTATGTGAAAAACTTCTAATCTTGTGATTTTTTATTGTTATATATTGAGCATAGTTTTTAAAAGTAACGTTTGTAAAATCATTTACAACAAACTGTGATTTTATAGTATCTAAGACTGATTGATTTTATTAGTTGTGATTTTTATATTTATATTTTTAAGCATAGGTTTTAGTAGTAACGTTTGTTAAGAAAATCATGTACCTACTACAATACAAACCCTCTGTGATTTTATAGTTCCTAAGACTAATTTATTTTATAAGTAAGTAAATTATTAACCAAATGTATACTTGTTGATTACTATTTTTATTACATTAAGATGATAATGAGCAATTTTGCTGCCCACAATTAATGTTGATTTTTTGTTTATATGCTTAGTTTTAGAAGTTTACATAAAAGTTAATAAACTAAATTCTTGAGTGATATTAGTGATTTGTGATGTTGTTAATATTTATAATAAGTAACTATGTTGTCTTTTATTTTAAAGTCAAATCGTAACTAACGTTTTTAACACATTTAAAGAAAGTATCTTCATCACATTTTTATTAAAACGTTTATGTAGCAGACTGTACATAAATCGTTAGATTTTTAGAATCAAGCGAGTTGACGACACAAAAAGTAGGTAAAATTGGAAGGTGCCAACTCGCGCGAACTCGCGTGATTCTTTCAAGCGAGTTGACGAATGAGTCGAACTCTGAGCAAAAACAAAGAGTCAGCGCTCTCTGCCGGAAAGTGTGTAACGGCACCTCACAGATGGCCGTCCATTATCAGTCCCTAAAAACCAAATGTGTTAAGGCCTACAGCACTTTAGAAATGCTGCAGAACCAACTTGCCCAATCCCACCAGCTGAAGGACCTAATAAGGACGATTGAAAAGTCTTCTAAACCGATCGGAGAAACATCATTTGCCGACATGGTGAAAAAAGGGACCAACAATTATATACAGCCCACAAATGTAAGTTCGGTGGCCATCTACCCGAACGACAAAATGAAGACAAGCGATGACACTAAATCCCTCGTACAAAAAATCATCTGCCCCGAGGATATGAAGTTATCAAGTTACATGTGAGAGGGCTTCGCAAGACTAAGAACGGTGGTGTCATCATCAGCACGGACACCAAGGACGACATTGAAAAGCTGAAAAACACTGTCCAGATTACTAACTCGGGTCTCACAATTGACGAGCCCCCTAAGCGAAAGCCGAGAGTCGTTGTCATCGGGGTGCCGACTTCGATGCCCGATAAAGAAGTTTTCTCCTGCATCTACCACCAAAACCTAGCCGACACTTTCAAGAACTGTGACTTGGAAAAGTTTCTGACCTCCATACGATTAAGCCACAAGTCGGGCAGGAAGAACGCAGAGCACTGTAATTTTATTATTGAGGTGCCAGCCGCAGTACGAAAAGCACTCATTACCAAAGACCGTATATTTGTAAACTGGTCCTCGTGTCCAGTGCGAGATTTCACTCTTGTCACTCGCTGCTACAAGTGCCAACAGTATGGACACGCGGCAAAGTCATGTCGCGAGGCAGCTCATACCTGCGGTCACTGTGGCGGCCAAGGAAACACCGTCAAAGAGTGCACAAAGAAAACCGAGGACCCCAAATTATGTGCAACCTGTCTACACTACAAGAAACTGGACCACCATGCCATCGGCTCTGCCGACTGCCCGGCAAAAATAGCGGCCGAAAGGAGGTACATTAATTCTATTGACTATGGAGGCGCCTAAGAGCGCCGTTAATTAATTCATTATTTTCTGACCTCTCTACCAACACATCTTTTTTTCTTTTAAATAAAATAATGATAAGTAGTGTAATTGATGATTTAGATAATTTTTCCATATCAAAATGTAAACTAGCTGAAGTAGAAAATTGCAAGCGTTATCTATCCTCATTTAGTAATCCATTGACCATACTAACACAAAACATTCGCAGTGTGTTTAAAAATCTTGACAACTTTAATGTCTTTCAAAATCTTTAAAATAGATTAAACATCAACTGTGACATCATTGTACTAACAGAATGCTGGCTTGCCAAACAATACAAAGTGCCAGTAATGCCGGGACCATGAATACCATGTACCAAACCACCAAAAATTACAACCAAAACGATGGGTTAATAGTCTACGCAAGGGACCATCTAAATGTATCTGTTGAAGAACCGAATTTTCAGGAATGCAACAGACTACTGGTTAAAATTGGGTTAGATTTTGCAATACTCGCTCTGTATCGACCTCCTTCATTTAGAAACATAAGCAACTTGATTCTCTAAATGATACCTTGCAAAATCAAAATCAAAATCTTAGTAATAAGTATGTTATAATAGCGAAAGTTATTCCCTGTCTGTTGTTATTAGGTACCTTTTCAAGCCTAAACGGATGAACAGATCTAAATTTTTGGGAGGGAGGTATCCCGGGACGGACAAAGTCTACCTACATATTTTTAATCTCGGAAAAGGGCGAACGAATCCTCAAGCAAAAATTAGCTCGGAGCGGACTTGACAAGGAAGTCAACTTCAACTTCAACTTCAACTTTTTGATAAATGGCTTCTAACAAGGAAGTCAGGCCGCGTCAAACTTCCGCTTGGACGAACAAAATCACCCTCTCTGACGCTCGTCTCGTTATCGTCAGTGGTTGATATTGTTCAATCAGTGTAGCTAACCTAGCGCCATCTCTGCGCACGGGCGGTTAGCTAAGCGACCGATGCTCTACCAAGTTAGTGGATAGCGTATAGGTTTAGGCAGTAACAAGCTGAGCTGAGCTGACAAACTTCGTTCCGCCCTAGAATCAGAGATGGTGTTGCATACGATAAATGAATTTATTAAAATAAATGTTTATTCTTAAATAATGTAAATGCCTATAAAAGTTTTATGTATTCATAAAAAAAATCTACCGAAACAAAAATACGAATACAATTTTTATTAGAAGTTATACTTAATAGGTACAAAAATAATGACTTCTTGTCATGAATAGTTTGGACTAAACCAGACTAAACTTGAGTTAAGTTTAACTGAAAAAAACTTATCATGGACTTCTTCCGAGTATTTTAACACAAAAAAAACAAACAATAACATCAGTAGGCACGAGGATGGGATGTGCTGGAGAATGTGTGCCGCCGATGCTCTAGTTGCCTGCAGGGGCGGATCCAGGATTTCATTTAGGCGGGGGCCATTTTGACAAAGTTCGGAGAAAGGGTTAAAATCACAAGTAAACCAAAAGTTAAGGTTTTTATAAGCATTTTTAGAAGATAAATCAAAATATCAAGCGAGGGCGGCGCGTGAGGCGAGCGAGCCTCGAAAATATAAGACAAAAACAGCACGGCGAGCGGAGCGAGCCTCGAAAATTTAAATAACTTTTTAGCGCCGATTGGGACATTTGTGAAAAAAAAATACACTTAAAATAGGCGAGCGGAGCGAGCCTCCAATTTTTTTAAGTCTTAGTGCCGATTGGGTAGTTAGTGAAAGAAAAGACGATATGAAAACGGTGAGCAGAGGGAGCCACGAAATTTTTCAAGATTTTTTTGCAACATTTTGGAAATTCGTGAGTAAAAAGGAAGCAGAGACGATACAAAAACAGCACGGCGAGCGGAGCGAGCCTCGTAAATTGAAATGACTTTTTAGCGCCGTTTGGGACATTTGTGAAAGAAAAGATGACACTTAAAATAGGCGAGCGGAGCGAGCCTCGAAATTTTTTAAGTCATAGCGCCGATTCGGAAACTAGTGAAAGAAAAGAAAAGACGATATAAAAACAGCGCGGCAAGCGGTGCGAGCCTCGAAAATTTAAAGACCTTTTAGCGCCGTTTGGAATATTTGTGAAAGAAAAGACTTTAGGTACATATAGAACAGGCGAGTAGAGTGAGCCTTGAAATTTTAAAATTATGTTTTAACGACGATTGCGAAATTTGTGAGAGAAAAGAAAGCAAGGATGATATAAAAACGGCGAGCGAGCCTCGAAAATTTTAGGGCAATGGTACGTGTACATTTCAAAATAGTTTCTGATATTTTTGTAGGTTTCGTACTTTTTAAAATATTTCGAAAAAGTCGAAAAAATACCCATTCCCCCCCCCTCTATCTCCGAAGATTGCAGAGCGATCCATGTAAAATGTATGGAGCGTTTACATGGATCTATAGGTATGTAAAATGTATGGAGCGTTACATGGATCTATATTTTACAGGAAAAATATAGAGAAGAATGAAAAAAGAACACTTTTTGAAAAATGGTCAAAAAAGGGGGAATAATTTTCAAAAGGGGGGCTACCTCTCCGAGTGGGGTGTCAAATGAAAGGTATCAGTTTGTACGTCTCAAAACAGTTTTTCAAATTTCTGTAGGTTTCATATTTTTTGAAATATTTTGAAAAAAATCGAAAAAATACCTATTCCCCCCTATCTCCGAAGTTTGCAGAGCGATCCGTTTAAAATGTATGGAGCGTTTGTAGATATAGATCTATATTTTGCACGAAAAATATAGAGAAGTTTGAAAAAATAACACTTTTTAAAAAATGCTCAAAAAGGGGGGGAATAATTTTCAAAAGGGGAGGCTACCTCACTGAGCGGGGTATCAAATGAAAGGTATTGGTTTGTACGTTTCAAAACAGTTTTTCAAATTTCTGTAGGTTTCATACTTTTTGAAATATTTTGAAACTAGCCGAAAAATTTACCATTACCCACTTTAACCGAAGCATGCAGAGATCCATCTGAAATGTAGGTTGTACCTATTATTCTTAGGTATTCGTTAAATTGCGAAGTCTCTAGCCGGTACTTTTGGTACATATTTGTTGACAAACGTTCGAAACCCTCAGCGCGCGAGTTACATTCGCACTTGACGGATCTTGTTTTTTTGTTGTTATTATTACATTTGAAGTGCCTATCTATTTATTACGGACGATGGTTACGGACTTGAGTATTTGATGTTAATTTTAACTCGATACGTCCACGCGTTGCTTAAAAAAGTTTGACAGACGGACAGACAGACAGACGGACAATAAAGTGATCCTAAAAGGGTTCCTCTTTTGAGTTACGGAACCTTAAGACCATAAGGATTGGAATGTGCGTCGTTGAACTTATGTAAAACATTAACAGCACATCATACCTTCAGAATCACTCCTTGCTATATGGTTTCCGTGGCAACGGGCGCGGGCGTAAATAGTGCACGCGATTTTCCTTCTAATCTAAAGCTTGTTAGGATACTTCTCTCGAACACAGCATTCAACCATAAGTCCAACTCAAATTGTATTGGTCGTACGCCTTCCACTCGGTGACTGCTAGCAGCCAACGCGCTGTGAACGCGGTGACGTGACGACTCCTTGCAGAAAGCTGCGTTTTAACCCGGTCCATCCCTGCACGGCCGCCCACGATCATACAACTTGCTTCAAGCAAGCAGTCCACGCGTCGACAGCTCGTGGGCCACTCGTTCGTTGGTTGACGCCTTCCTTACCTTAAGAATAAAGCTTGCGGTAAGGAAGACGTAAACTGAAGAGTGTGGACAACGCGGGTCACTTGCTTGCCGCAGGTTGCTTGCGGAAGGTCGTGGCAAGCGAGTGGCCCACGCGCTGTCTGCTTTTTTATGCTGTCTTTGTTAAATGATTACAAAGGTTAGAAGTTTAAGCGATATGTTTTGACTGGCACTGACTCCGAAAATAGCTGTGTTGATACTAATATCTATACTTATAATAAAACTGTAACAGGTCCAATTCTGTACATTGAAGATATTTTGAAATTTTTTTTTGGAGGGCACTCTATTATCGATACTGAAGCCAAAACTGTAATTTGTTTTCATTCATGTCAGTCTGTCTGTCTGTTTCTTAAACGCGCATGACGCCGAAACTACTGAAGGTATTGAAATGAAACTCGGCACGATTTTCGTTCATACTGCGAGGAAGGACATAGGATACTTTTTATCCCGGAATTCAGTCAGGTTCTCCTGAGAGAGGGGATGAAAGTAAAATTTCTTCACCGCGCATGACGCCGAAACTGCTGAATGAGTTGGAATGAAACCTAGCACGATTTGATTTCATACTACAAAGAAGGACATGGGATACATTTCATCCCGGAATTTAGCAAGGTTCCCCTGGGAGAGAGGATGAAAGTAAAATTCTTTAACCGCGCATCACGACGGAACAACTGAATGAATTCGAATGGAACTCGGCATAATTTGAGTTCATACTACGAGGAAAGATACATTTTATCCCAGAATTATTAAGGTTCCTCTGGGAGAGATGATGAAAATAAAATTCTTTAACCGAACTACTGAATGAATTCAAATGGAAGTCGGTACGATTTGAGTTCATACTACGGGGAAAGATACATTTTATACCGGAATTCAGTAAGTTTCCCCGTGAAGGGGGATAAAAGTCAAATTCCTGGGCCGCACATCACACTGAAAGTATTTCATGCATTCTTTTTGTTAGAAACAGTGTTGCAAGATCGAATTTGACTAAATCAGTAGAAAGTCGAGTAGAAAATCAGTAGATTGATGAAATAATCTGTAGATTGAAGAAAAAAATTAGTAGATAAAGGGTAGGTAAGTTCCTATCTATTTATTTTTCCAAGACGCAGCCAGCAGCGGGCGAAGGTCCGCCTGCGACGCAGGAGGTTGCGGGTTCGATTCCCGCCTCGGAACAAATTTGTGTACGATCTGCAGAAATTTGTTTCGTTGGTCTGGGTGTTTTCTATGTATATTAAAAAATATCTATCTATGTAGTGTATTGTATTAAGTATATCAGTTATCTAGTACCCATAACACAAGCTCTGTTTAGCTTGGGGCTAGATAATGCTGTGTGAATTGTCCAGCATTATTTATTTATTTATTTTTATTTATTAGTTAGGTTACACACGAGTAAAAATTAAAATTTTAAGGTCTGCCATTCGGCGGGGAGGGTGTTTGGCCATCATCATCCATCATGCACTGCCAATGGTACCAATGTGGATCTATGTCTTCCTTTGCTTACCTAATTTGCGTATTTTGCCACCACCATACCTACACCTAAACAATTCATCTTGCATTTTTGATTTACTTGCACGTATTTTGGGATTGACGATTGTCACAGACAGATCTGCTTGCACAGACAGAAATACAGAGTGACTTGCGGCTTTTCTCACTTCGGTTACTAAATGAACTTAATAAGGAGGAGGTACCTAGGTAAGCACAGATATAAATAAAACACTCGTTTGATATGTTATTCAACATTTATTATTCGTTAACATTGTTTTTTTAAATACCGCATAAAAAGAAGGCTTTTGCCTTAGTCTTTTAAAAATTGTTTTACAGAGTTGATTTCATTTAGAGAGCGGAAATGAAGAAAACATACATTTTAAATTACACACGTATAAGAATGGTCTAGATAGACTAACCATTAGGTACAATTATATACATCAAGGTTACAATTATAATGACTGGGAATACAAAGTAGGTACATACTTACTAAACATCAATAATGAGCCAAAAAGTACAATAAATATTAAATATTATAAAATAATTATTATAAAAGCAGGTATGATTGAGGTGCCTGACCACCGAAATACAATGGATAACGTTAACATGTTTTGGAAAATAAAATAACAAGTCGATATGTTTTAATTATCCTACCTTTTCATTCTTACTGCCAGTGCCATTTATATTTTCACTGGTAACATTAAGTGTTCATCATTTAACAAGTTCCGAAGAACATCTTACATAATTTATACAATTTTACCTACACTCTTTTTTTAATATCAAGGAAACAAACGAAAATATTCAATCGATGTGCAAATCGATTGAGTCAAGTTTAAATGAAAACGATGTTAATATAATTATACTAGGCCGAAACCGTTAGATTTTAATAAATCCTTATATTGTCTTTACACGAATACATTGTGGACCGCTTTCGTGATACGAATACATATGCTCGCGGTCCAGTAAAAGGTAGAGTTGACCCAATGCCTGGGAAATCCACTAGTTTATATCACTGGTGTTATTTCCGAGTTGGCAAGACCGTGATTAATGATTGGTAAAGTCTAGCTCCTGCAGCCAACGCATGAGCCGACACTGGCAATATAAACACCGTGCTTAAGAAACTTGGTCCCACCACTTAATAAAGGGGCCTTCCCAAAAGCCTAATAAGTCAGCGCTGAGGACATAAAAACCCCTGCATCGTGATAGCGTGACGAAGCTAAAGACCCCTCTTACAACACACCTTTAAAGATTTAAGTAAACTACACATACATATTATGAAAAGTATATATTATGATGTATAAACTCATTTTTTTAAGAAAATACAGATGATATGAACGAAGTTACAATTGATAAGGTACTACAATTATTTTAAAATTACTGAAGGAAAGACACGTTAATTACTCGAATCATGCTAATGGGTCGAAATCACATACAAGATATATTAGGAAGAGTAAGAAAGTAACACCGAATAACACTTTAATATTCAATGGATTAACCTAATATCTATTTTACGAACTGTCATAATACTAGCTACAATCAAATGCAGTTTTATTTACTATTGATACCTATATTAAACTGTTTATGGGGGGATATTTGCGACTCACTGAGTAAGTTGTTATTATTTTAGGTACCATTTAGGTAAAAACAATATTTTTGTCCGACGTTATGAAACAAAACCTAGACAAGGGATACATGACTTTTAGCAGCGATCTGAATGCGAAATGGCGTAAAGGCATATATAATATGGTTATATGTAAAACTGAATATGAGTTGTAATAAACAAGGTATTTGTATAAGCTTCTAGTAAAATGATTAAATGAATTGCGGATGTGAAATATACATAGATGAATATTAAGTTAGACTTGTAACCTAATGCGAATTAGATCTAAACGACATCATGTACAAGATAGCTTAATGGTACTTACATTGAATACTTTTAAAATAAACGAATACTTTTACTTTATTGAACATAAAAGTGAGTCGCACGAAAAGATAGGGGTTAAGAAAAGTAAAGTTGAATGTCTATACTAAGGATCTGATTTACAGAGTCTGCTCTAATTATTTCGTTGTTTCAAAACCTTGCGCTTATATTAAGCTTAATATACAGGTAATTAAATATTAAAATTGAAAAAGACCCATCCCTTAAATGAATTCAACCGAGTAATTACATTTAGAACCTATTTTTCCTTAACTTACTTGTTTTCTTTAAAAAGTGTTCAAGCGATAGTATTTACCTACGCAGCATCGCATTGTGATTGTGTGGAAAAAAGAATTATAACTAAGTAGGCCGACCTTAACCTCAACAGCAGTATTGGTCCACTGCTGCCTCCCCCTGATAAATGCCTTGTTGGCTTTTATCTCATGGGGGTAATGCCCATAATCCCCAAGCTGGGCATGCGGGTTGGGGATCGCAGTTCGGTGGTAGAATTGTAGTGCAGGGCGCTGCTGCCCGCCCCCGGTGGATATCCCTTAGTCGCCTCTTACGACACCCGCGGGAAGAGTTGGGGTGGTGCAAATTCTAAGCCGGCACCACACAGCTACAAGTAGACTGATAATAACCAAATTCCCAAAAACAAAAAAAATAAGACAATAAGATAAGAAAGAAGTCTATGGAAGAAAAAAAATCGTTTGTACCTAATTAAAACTTTAAAAACGTTTTCTTCTCCATTTGACCGACAAATGAAGATTACAAAATAATTGTCGGCGTTAATATTTTATTAATTAGTAGAGTTAACTTCAAAGTACCTAATAATTATAAAGAAAATTCAAAGTTGTCCCAATAGGCAAAACATAGACGGCTTTTTTATAAACTTAATTAAATTTGCAACTATTTGAATATTTTAAAATAATAACAACATCGAATTGCTAAAGCAGAACGTAACCTATCTAGAACTAACCTTAGGTTAATGGGCCTAGTGTCCATGCCCATATTGGGTCGTTAAGCCTATGCCCCTATCGGGTCTTATGTCCTTATACCTAGTGCCCGTTACGGATCTTGTTAAACCTAGTCACTACCCTTTATCGTTAAGTTATTTTCTGTATAAGTCGTAATAGTCCTAAGTTATATCCTATAGTTAATATTTTATTGCGGATTAATTTGGAATTTGAAAACTTTAGGACATATTACAAGTAATACTGCTAATAACATATTTACACTAGACATGAGAATAAATATAGTTATTCATCCGGATGTCCCAACATTTAGCCGGCGACCTTATGTACATCTTAACAATATGTCGATTCTCGAACCGAATTCCGTATACCTAAGGCTTGTTACGGCCTACCAATGTTAGTACAACTCTCTGTGACTATGACATTCATCACATGTGGCCAAGAGGGTTCCATATTTCATGAACAAAGACGATGGAGTTATTGTAAAAGTGCACCGAATCCACGTAAATGGGCAGTTCTATTTCCGGTATTTAAGCAATGTGGGTGTCGTTTTGCTTTCCACGTGGTGAATGAATTTTTATAATAAAAGGTCTTGGTGGAATTTATTATTCTGCTCAAATGTATTATACTATGCTTCCTCTAAGGCTCAAATTGTCTGGGTTTACCGCATGAAATCCTTTTCTACTGGAACTCAAGGTTGCTTAGCGAGGAGTAGCGACGAAACAAATAACTATATTCAATGACATTTCTAGACTTAAAGCTACTTTACTCTATCAACCAAAACGTCGACGGCTATAACAGAAAACAATAATAGAAACTTAAAAAAATGTCTACTTATTCTATTTTGCGCGGCGGAAAGCGTTGCAAACTATATCAGATCGCGTGCGCAATGTGACATTGTGTGGTAACGTCCTGAGGCATTTTGCAACTGATCCATAACTGGAGGACAAGTAAAAGTACCATACAAATGTTTTCATAGGCGCATGTGTCCTACTCGACGTTCTGTACAAGTCAACTTGCAGGTCGAACAATGATACCTAGATATTCCTTACACAATCTGTAAAAGAAGTGCCTAGATTAGTCACTGTCGCTGACTCTGCAAATGGAACTTATGCTCGTCCGGTCTACAAAGCCAATGTCCAAGTCATTTTGTTATGGCGATACGAACTAAAAATAAACTTATGTAGCTGCTCAGACCTTTCTCAGGCTCAGGCTTTACAGTGTACTACGCAAAATCTAGGCTCTAGGTTTCAGGCTAGATTTCGGTAGGTATTCCACAAACGATTGATCTGGCGCCTACCTAACAAAACACATTGGACTTGGCCGACCTACAGACAAAGAATCATCAAACAGATTCCGGCGCAGTGGAGGTATCTTCAATCATTTGGATTTCGTTACAAACAGTTCGTGTATTTTGCTTCTATGGAATAAATAGTATGACATTCCATAATCTTTCTATAGGTGACTTCTGAGAGAGTTATATAGGTGTTAACACTTCGGGCTTGTTAAGTGCGCTTTAAGGGCGCTTTATACTGGCGGTGCGGCAAGGCACTGCCTGAGTTAGTAAAAAACATATCTTTATTCTAGCTTCGACACAATAAAGTTCATTTCAGAAGGATAGCTAGTATAGCTGTAATTAACTTTTTTGTGATATGGCATAGAATATTAAATATTTTTTTAAGCTACCTCGGGCAGTTCACTGTTGCACTGCCAGTGTAAAGCGCACTTTCATGTGTTCGTACTGCTTGTGGCAGAATCCTGATTGACTATACCTAAGGCCTCACATGTCCGGAATTTGCTAGGTGAGACGCTGTGTTTATACTAGCTATAGCCCGTAAACTGACTTCTTTCACATTGAAATCTCTAAGTGACATGCCCATATGAAAGAATGTAGCATACGCCCCGCGAACGCAGAAACTTGTGGACTGCCACCACCCTTTGCGGCCTTACGTACCTTATTTTTCTGGAATTCATGAGATACAGGCCCCGGTCATAAAGGGTTATGTACACGAGGGGATCGTGCCGCAAGTCTACAAATCCCTGCCTTTCGTCGTACCGTAGGCCTCCACCACACGAGTAGTTATTATTTACACGCATGTTGGAGGCCTATCGTGCCTTAACTAATTAATTTCGAGTCCCGTAGTCATTAAGATTAGTCTGAACTCTGAACTGATTTCATAATTAAAATTTACCATCGATGTTGTTCAATATTAAAACAATGAACGCTGTAACGTAAGCAAGTTAAACTTTTCAAACTATCATGGTTATGAAAACAAACAAACACATATCATTAATTTTGAGTAACTGAGCATTGCAATCTTGCTTACTTAGTATACTTACAAAAAAAGTAGTACCAAGGTGTGGTTAAGTTTTTGGCTGTGCTTGCTTATTGGCTACGGAACTCTCAACTAATCCTATGCTAACATTTAACTACTTGTCATCTACTCTTGTTATTGCTTTTGGAACGTAGTATTCAAATGTACAAGTCAATAATATTAAGTTAAACATAGCAAACGGCCGGGATTATATCATTTTTGTCTAAAAATCTACAACGTGTTTGTAAACTTGGTGTGAGGGTATAGTCAACAAAAAATAATAATAAAATGATGTAAACAAATACTAAGATTATGTAAGGTAAGAATTCAAATAAAATGAAGAAAAATTTTGGTTGTCCCTGCCAACTACTATACTATAAAATAAAAAAAATAAAAGCATATAGGCAAAAAGGTCGTGGAACATATATGTAGGAACAACTATGTGTTCAAAGAAAATAAAAATACCTCAACCTCAACAGCCTGTATTGGCCCACTGCTAGACGCAGGCCTCCCCCTGATAAATGCCTTGTTGGCTTTTATCTCATGGGGGTAATGTCCATATTACCACGCTGGGCATGCGGGTTGGGGATCGCAGTTCGTTGATAGAATTGTTCTGCAGGGGGCGCTGCTGCCCGCCCCCGTTTGATATCCCTTAGTCGCCTCTTACGACACCCGCGGGAAGATTTGGGGTGGTGCATATTCTAAGCCGGCACCACACAGCTATACTACTAATATAGCGAAATATAAATCAGTAAGTATTAAATTCTATCTCAATCCTAACTCATAGAAAAACAATTTTCATATCAGAAAATTAACCAAAGAATTAAGTACCTCATCACACCAATTCTACAAGTTTGGGCTCTAAATTAACCATATTGGGAGTGAGACCGTTTACACTACACAATACAGTAAATTACGATAATACCTACCTACATATTCACTTGTATGCATTTCTGCTATTGTTCATGGAAAACGTTAGTTTTTTTTGTAATAATTAATCAAAAACCTCCCTGAGTGAGCAAGCCTATTATTAAAATTTACAACGATAATTATTACCTACCTAGTTCCTGAGCGAGCTATGGAATTCCGAAAATTTGTCCTTCTCGTGTTATTTCACTAAATTGCCGAAAATTTATTTTACAGTGGTCTTTATTAAAAATATTGGCTGAAATAGAATCGCGGTACCTATTCAAAGTTGTTGTTTTGATTGGTGAGGTTGTGTACGGTTACTTTATATTTCTCTTAGGTGGTTTTAGAATTATAGTAAGTATTTGCTTGGATTTAGAAATAGACTGATGAGTGTTCGCTCTAGGAACTAAATGAGTGGACCTACACCAATATATTAATCTCACTCCCAAATCTACGTCTACAACTAAAAGCATGTTGGTCTATCTCTATCTATCGTAAGTCGTCAACCTTGACATTAAACCTAACTATTCTAGAGCAACCCCATAGGCGAAGGAGTCGCATCATGTTTAAATATAAAGATCTTAAACCTAACTTAATTTTAAAAAGTTGCTATTCACAGAAGGGCGTTAGAAAAATATAAAGACTCTTATTTACATTAACTAACTCTTAATCCATATTTTTGTTTTTGTTTAATTTTATGTTTTTTTTTTTATTTTTTTAGCCATATGCTATGTTTTTTTAAGATATACGGTGTGATGATTGATTAAAAATTGAACCAAAAAGCAAAAACTACATTTTAACGCACACCTTAATAATAACTACAGTCGAATTTCTATAAAAAGGTTTGTTTTGCTGAGTCGAAATTTGGGACTGTGGCAGAAACATCCTAGATACAGAAATCCGCCATCAGCCGGTTCCAGAACCGACTTAACGACAGTCTTTGAGCAGCTGGGTAACCATTTGCCAGTGCTCTCGGAGGCCGATTTTTAAAACACTACTTAAATGGAGAAGAAAACTCGTTTTTAAGTTTAATTAGTAAAATATGATGGTTCTCTATGAATATAACGAGCAAGCATCGGGCGTTCGTTCCCATTGAGGTCCCTCATTGCAATTTTAAGACTCAAATAAGAATCCAAAAGTTGCCATGAGGTCCTTCGAGGGGAACGCACACTAGATTCGGTTCTATGGTAGGCCTCTGGTAGACCTTTATGGAGACTAAAAATCGTTATTTATTTATTTATTTATTTTATTTAATATGGTTAGGCCTCTTGAAGGCCTTTACGGTAAATAAATGCAGAAGTCATGACAATCCAACAATGCGATGCCGAGTGCGATGTATTTTATGAAATTTAAAGTCGCGACTAGAAGAATATTGACATTATGGTATTTCTATTGTAAATAAATAATTAAGATATCATTTGCAAGTACGACGAAGATCTTTGTAAAGTTTAGCTGAGTATGTATTTGAGCGTACTACAGAATTAATAATATCTCATAACTAAAATGGACAGTCCATTTTAGTGTTTGAAAAAAAAAAATGCGGTATTATTGAAGTAAATTATGCCTAAAATCAATCAGTGAAAGGAGAGCCCGATAAATATTGAGTATTACACCGAAGAGTTATTAAGATAGAGCTAATATCGATTCGTGACAACATCAAAATGGGACCAGATTACATGGGGGACTACTCGTTAATTGATTATACACTTATTGACGATAAGATGGATCCGAACTAAACTCGAAGATCCTTATTTATGGTTCACAACAATTATGCAATTCTATTTATTAATACTGAAGGTAAAACATCCATGTACTCTTAACTAAGTTACTTGTGGCGTTCCCCGGAAATGTAAACTGACAAAATATCACCCGTTGGCCGCTCCGTCGAAGCGGCCGCTTTACTAAATCTCTCTCTTAAAATTACCTCCATTGTGACATTTCCGGAGGCTGCCTAACCTATTCTTAACATTAATGTGCTAGACTGAAGAAAACAAGAAGCACAGGGGGCGGTCTCGCCCTAGAGGTGTTTACCCTATGAAGTATACGATATCTTATACTTTATATTAAAATACATATAAGGTTTGATAAAAAAATATAGGATCATTATTAGGAATTAGGAGTAGATTTTATTTCTAAGCCCGGAAGCCGGCCGCCTTGGGGCGTAACCGGCTACGGGTGGCCACTACTTGAATATGCAATCAGAAACGAGCCTGCAGCAGCGAATGGCAGCTTGTGGAGTTTCTATCGCACATTGAAGTAGGTTGTGCCGAAACGTGCCGTAGAGGCAGTGATAGTGGAAGATCTGGGGAGCGCTAGGCGAAATGTGATGGGGAAGGGATGAAACGGGACTAGGCCGTGGACCCGAACAAACACAGGGTCACACCGCCGCAGTCGAAAATACAATTATATAAAATGTGAATTCCTGAAGAGCTTTCTATGCCGTAGCTGATCAGAAACCTTACCGAAAACTCGAAGGTCTTTCGGCCCTTTCTCATCTAAAACAGTACCCCTGGCGACCTGCTTCTCCAAATATATAAGGGAGTTGCTTTGGCGCCGGGATGCGAAGCGGCACGTCTATAGCGTGCTTACCCTAAACCTAGTTACACACAATACTGATTATAATTTTATTACTAAACGTCATTTATAGAAGTGCAGTCTGGGATAGCTCGAGACATATACTTATTTATTTGAATATACATAATAAGCTAAGGTATGGGCAACTCGTTCAGCTAGAATGTGAGTAGAGCAAGAGAGAAAGCTTGACATAAGCGCCTTAGCAAAAACTCCATGCTTTTACTGAGGCATTTGATAGTGGTATGAGACTCGTGAACACCGAGCTTTGGGTTTTTGGAAAGCCGAGTTGATTTGAAAAGCTGAGTCGAAGATTCTGAGTTACCCACGGAAAGTCAAGCTATTCTATGGGCCTGTAGGTACGTATGGGCGTGTTAGTCACTTGACAAAAAATAAAATTGTATACCTACTCGTGTACCCGAAAATAATTTAATCGCTTACATATTGTTGTAACAGACAGTTTAATTTGCTATCTTTGGACTAATGGGAAAAATTTCAAAAAACGGGTTCAAAGATACGGTACAAAAATCAACTCAAGTTTTAAGAGACAAAGGAAGCAATCATCTCATACCGACACGACATAAAAGTAAAAGACATAGGATATATGGCTAACATAAATAATAAAAGTTACAAAACTAGCCGATCAATACATAATGATGAAAGGCTAACCAAACGATCGCCTCCCGTCGATATAAAAGACATAAAATTAAAAGACATGGCGCCGATACATACCTACCTAATACTGGCTAACATAAACAATAAAAGCTATAACATACTGATGCAAGTCAGCTCAGCGATGCATCGGTGGCTGGTATCCGTGGCTCATGCGGTCCAGGAATCTATGAAGGTCGTCGAACCGGGGTCGGTGCTCGGGCTCACGACGCCAGCATTCATGCATGAGGTCATAGAGTTCCCGGCGACAGCGCGGCACGGGTGCACACGGGACGCGTGCGTTGCGACCGCCGCAGCGCCACTCGCTCGCGTTGGCTACCACCTGGTGGCAAGGGTTCGCGTTAGATTGGCTTCTATGGAGGAGTACTGCTTCCTAGGCCTCGTGCTTTATCTTGGTACCTTGAGATGTCGTAGTCATACTAAATAACTATCAAATCCTGATGGTTTCACACATTCCACACATTTAAATGTGCTGTACATATGTTCATGTTCTAAAGACTGCTTAAGAGATCACTGATCTGCCTGCAAAGCGTGGTGATTATGCAAAACAAATAGTTTGGGAGAAGCATGTGGCAGCAGCAGTGGACGGACTTATGTGTCCTGATGAAGTTTCAAGAAATTAATAAGGATCGAATGGACCTGAAAGTCTACTCACCTGATCATCGTTCATCTCCTCGTATGGCTTGACAGAGCAGTAAGTCAGTATCTCCCAGACTGTCACTCCAAACGCCCAAACGTCGCTGGCCGGCGAAAACATCCCCTTAAACAAACACACCCGAATTAAAATGGGAAACTGCAAAGCAAATTTTAAAGTCACGATTTGAAAGGAATGGATTCTGCATCTGCATATTTTCAGGGATCAAGAGCTCTATCCAGTGAATTTATACGTTTCAATCAACTGGAAACTAAACATGGGACTCGCTTAAAATGTTCACTTATTTTACTGAACTATGTTTAATAAAATAAGTAAGCACTTCAAAGGCTAGCGTTGACAGGTCGGCATCGGACGGAGCACGCTAATCGGAAGCATAAAACGGATTTTTTTAGCGTAATGCCGGGTGGCGTTTACTGTAACCGCAACAAACGAATTGCCGACGACCATTTGCAAACGAATAATAATGTCATCCGCACTAAACGGATCGCCGGCATTGCTGACAGTCCGATGTGTCCGCTCCATGCGTTGCGGATCCGCGGACGCACTTCTATGAGCGCCCAATGCCGGCCTGTCGACGCTAGTTTTTAATGAGTATTTTGTGAATATTATATGATCGAATTTTCGTTCTGTAATGGAATCGTAATTAAATCAAAAGCTTGTTTATCATTTCCATTATGATAATGAAACCTTTTAACGGGTAAGTAAAACTGGTAGGTACAAGTAAACATCAGAATTATACAAATGAGATAATATAAACTTATCCAGGAGGACATTAACCTCTTCCTACATGTCTGTCTTTATCTAGCTATCTATCTGTCTACCTATCTAACTGTTGTATTACAAAACTTACAATCAAAAGGCTCTCCCACGGCATCCAGCGCAGCGGCACCTGTGTTCCATCGGGCATGATATGGTAATCCCCCAAGAACTCCTCACAAAACATAGCATAGTCTGAAACTTTCACTACGAGGTCTTCACTCACTGTCACATTCCTGTGAAAGAATACATAAAATTTACAAACTGTTTCTGCTTCACGTCTTGCTATTGCTCTTGCTATCAGTTATAGAGCCATTAAAGCGCTTATCAGAATAGTATGTCCAGCAGTAAAGACTAGTACTTATAGGCTGTTGATTTCTGCGATGTTTATAATATCTTAAGGCCCGTCCTCATCGAATCATCACCACAATTATTTTGAGTTAGCAGATTCAATAGCTCGTGCTCTCAAGTCTATGCTCACATCAGGCTAACATATGGAAGGACTTGGATAATTTGATGTCTTTTCAAAGTTCAAAACCGACTTCAAATTACTGAATACATTGCTTTTAACTTTTACGAGGGAAAATAGTAGTCCAATAATATAATGTAGTGTGTAATAATAACATTATAAAGAGGAAAGATTTGATTGTTTGTTTGTATTGAATAGGCTCCGAAACTCATGGACCGATTTGAAAAATTCTTTTACCATTAGAAGCCCACATTATTCCTGATGAAAACAGGCTACTTTTTACCGCGGGAAAATTCTTAATTCCTACTGGAAAACGGGTAATAGGACAACGGGTAGTAAGAATGTAACTAGTCTGTAATAAAATAGTAATCAAATGAAGTAATTAATCAGTTTATAATTAGCAATGATAACTATTGATAAACAAACACACAAAAAAAAAATACAGTCGAATTGAGAACGTCCTCTTATTTTGAGGTCGATTGTAGAACGACTTTTTGACTATGGTGTACTTTTTGTTGAATTTATCTTAGGCCTTTGAGATCGTCTTTACGTAGACCAATTTGGGAGAAACAGCTTGCAATACCGAATAATCGTAGGGGGTACACTTACCTGGCTGCTAAATCGCGATGTACCAACTCGAATGATTCCAGATACTTCATGCCTGCTGCTATCTGGCAGCATATGTGAATCAAACTCGAATAGCTGCGTAAAGAAACATATATTATTTTCTCCGCCTCCAACGATCTAATATAATGTCTTTTAATGGTACATATAATTATTATTTCTATATGTTCTACAGAAAAACAAGGTAAAAAAAGAAAGATTAAGTTTTATCTTGGTACGACGAGACTGCGAGCACTGTAACGAAACAATGTGTGGTAGAAAAAAATGACAATAGCGTCACCATTGTTCAGAATAATAAAATTATTTTAGTAAAGCAACCAAATATCAAGCTGAAACGCAGTGAAAACGCTGTAGTTGTGAACGTATTTTTACTTACTTCAATTTCTTCTCTCGGCGGAGAATCATAGTTAGGGAAGCGGCTTCCCCGCGGTCCAGGGCTGCACATGGGGGCTCTAGCAGACTCAAACCTAACACTCTTGCTAGTTGAGGGTGCTTCAAGCCGGCGCCCCATGTAGCCTCGCGGGCAAACGCCGCTCTGTAACAAGAACACAAATAAACACCACATCCTTAGGGCAGTAAGGTACCTATAGTAATAGGTATCATCTAGATCTAGACGCACAATAGATCGCACCTAGCTTTAAAGAGTTTCGTGTATGGGAACGAAACCCTTATGGTCTCGCTCTGTCCGTCCTTTTATCCTCTTGAATATCTCAGTAACTGAGAAAGCTATAAACTTGGAATTTGAAATCGTATTACATTACAGGCGCTTGTACAAATTAAATGAAAAATTACAAACAAAAATGTGATGTTACGTTTCAAAAAAGAATTAGCTAATTTTATAGGTTTCATACTTTTTGAAATATTTTGAATAAAGTAGAAAAATTAACGCTCCTTTAAAAATATACAGAAGTCTGTAAGAAGAACCAAGCGTTGTTAGTATCTCTAAGCCTTCTTTGTTTGGGAGAGGCTTGTTCAGCATTGGTGAGTATGTTTGCTGATGAGGAAGTAGGTATACTCACTTGACGTCGTTATGGCAGCCGCGCCACAGAGTCTTCACAACAACAATGCGACGGCGGCCTGCTCCGGGGCTGTCTTCGTCGCTGAGTTCTTCTATGCCGTCGGTCTCGCATATTTGGAGCTGTGGACAATGAGCCTTATGTCAAGCATTTTCAGTTCATTTTTGTGTTTGTGAAGTGTCGATTTTGGGGGAGTGGTCGGTTTTTGCAATAGTCGACGTCTTTTGCATGAGATGAGATGATGATAGTTGGATGAAAGTTTCAAGTCCAGACATACCTAGACCAGATAATAGGTATTTAATAATACTAACGCTAGACTTAATGTAAAACAACGTTTAACTGTACAGAAAAAATTCCTCATTCAACAAGCAAGACCGCAAAGTAAAGTAAATACAAAAAATATTTAGTGCGCGCGTTAAGCCAACATAATAAAAAGGGTTGTAAAGAATTTACATTTTTATTACGAGGCACGCGCTAAGTTTTCGACAAAATAGTTCTTAAGCGTATAAAATAGTAAGGGTGGATGTAGAAATTCTCGTGTATTTCGCCGAAGCCTACTTTGGCCCAGTTTGCGAAGTTTGCGGAGCGTGGAGAATGGTTTTGCGCCTGGAGGATTTGCAGACCTTGCCCGGAATCAGCCTTGTTTAGGTTGCAGGTAAATATCGGCATAATTATGCGCCCGACTTGCTGGATTTCCTATTATTTGGTAAGATTACTTGGTTTGCATTACGGTTAGAGCTCTTGTTTTGTGGTGCTGTAACGTTGGCCGAGTCATCACAAACGAAGTTAGTGAAGACAACGAACCTAAAGGAGTCAAGACTCGCCATGACTCAGCCAACATGACCGAGTATAAAACAAACCAGATCAACTTTTTATTTTGATAACCAAATCTATTTGGAATTCTTTTGTGCAGAATCCTTTGTAAAGTTTAGAACGTAGCTTCGCTTGATGCTTGAAATATCAAGTAATATGTAGTCAAAGGGTGTTGGGTTGAGTTTTTCACCGTTAGTGTGGGTTTTCTAGCCATATTTGGGATTCAGTTCACATCATTGTAATCCACAAAGCGAGATCAAGTTTCGAAGATTATTTTTGTTCTTACTAAATACCTACTTAGTAAATATTTCTGCTATGCAGGTAGTTCTGATTGCCTATGTTTCTGAAACGTTTTTGCTCAATATATAGTACTATAACGACTGTTTCCGATAAAGGGCGTAACTCCAAATGAACTACTTGTGGCAATGAGCAAAAAACAAAATAATAAATATCTGTTTTCACATAACTTTTTAGTTTTTATACCACTAACAAAGTTAGTTTTAAGAAGAAAGTTTTTATATTTGGGCTGTCTTAAGTTTCATTTAATTACAGTTAAAGGTATACGAGCGTCTGTTTAAAAGTTAGCATGGACTTACACCCCTGAAAAACTAAAAAAAAAACGTATTTACGACCCATTAATTAAAGGCCTGGTCACAAACGTCTAAGTAACAGCCATTTATGTACATACAAGGGTATAAACCATAGTTTCAGCAAAATGTAAAAAAAAAAACATACAGGTTGTACAGGTTGTACATTCAGGTTGTATAAACCATAGTTTCAGCAAAAAGTAAAAAAAAAAATTGATGGGAAGAAGTAGTCAATGATTACACAAAGTTATTCTAATATTGCTGAGTGACAGTTCGCGCACAGACCATATCAATGGAGGAAACGAGAAAGTGTGGGTCGCAAGGTCGCAAGATTGAAAATGGTTATCTCCGGATCAAATTCGAATCTTTTGAATAAAGAAAACTTTTTTCAAATGAGCTGGTCTTCTATACTTATGTACCTACGAACAATATTAAACGACAGATGATTTATAAAACTCAACTTAAATTTGATGTCGCCATAACAAACGCAGAACAAACCTTTAGCAAAATAATATTTTAAAAGCTTCCGAGGACTACTCACCAAGACAAAAGTTAAAACCGAAACATCTCAACGGGAATGTAAACAAAAAAATCCGTAGTTCCACTTACATCATTCTGATAGTATTAAAGTATCAACTGTTTGTTCATAGTGGCTAGTATGAGTTTGTACACAACCAAAACGGAAATAGTTTTCGTTTCATAAGGCTGACTGGTCAAAATAGTCAAAATTGCTCAACACATCTCACAAAATCATACGAAAACTCTAATTGAGTTCATAAGAAACTAGGTATTATTATTATTATTATTATTTGACGACCTCTGTGGCGCAGCGGGCGAAGTTCCGCCTGCGACGCTGGAGGTTGCGGGTTCGAATCCCGCCTCGGGACAAATGTTTGTACGATCTGCAGATATTTATTCAGTGTGTTCTGGACGTTTTCTATGTATGATAAAAATATCTATCTATGTAGTGTATTGTATTAAGTATATCAGTTCCCATAACACAAGTTCTGCTTAGCTTGGGGCTAGATAATGCTGTGTGAATTGTCCAGCATTATTTATTTATTCGATCTCTGTCGTGCTACGAGAAGTAGTTCCTTTCTATCCGTTAGGGGCGCTGCAACACGATAAATGCGTGGAACTCATACTAAGGCCTCAGGTGGACCAGCATTGTTAACAAGCAATCCGAAGAAAGCATTTGCTTTTGCAACTCTGCAATACTTTTCAATTTCTGAATTAGACATCAAGGCTACTAACAGATTATTATAAGACTCAATCTGGTCCGCGGCTTCGAGTGCTTTATGCCCAAACAAATAAAATGTATTATTTTACTAGCTGTTGCCTGCGACTTAACACACATTTTACGAGGATAAATAATAGCCTATACCTAAGTTATACACCTATTCAGGCTAGCCCTGGATAAGGAAAAATTCACGAGGTTGATTTTATTTTATTTTTACAAAAACTTACAGCAAGGCCAAAACTACTGAGCGGATCGGGCTGCTATTTTGCATACAGGGAATTCTTATCCTGGAATCGAACATAGGTTACTTTTTATCCCATAAATTGATTTATGGGATTAAAAATACCGTTTAACTTTTCCATAGAAACAACGCGTGCGAAGCCGCGGGCAGAAATAAGTTATGACCGCCGACCTTCAGTAATGGAAGGCACTATAAGAAGAAGAAGAAGTTTCTCCAGGTTAGGACTACCTAAAAAGTCGGCCCGATGAAAATTCTTTCCCATAACCATTTATGATATTGGTATCAAGTGTGATTCAACGCAATCACTGAACCTTACCTACACCTACGAATCACAACACACTTCGAATGCGAAAGTTTGGATGCATGGATGAATGTTTGTTACCTCTTTACACCAAAACTACTCAACAGATCAGATTGAAATTTTGCATACACGTAATTCTAATCCTGGAATCAAACATAGGCTACTTACAATAAAACATGAGTAAATAATGAGTCCATGCGTAAATATAATGCATCTCAATCGACGCGTTTTTTGCACGAAAGACGGAAGTGTATTTTTTCTCATTATTTACTTCTACTCTGTTATAAAAGTTTGCACACCATTTTTCATCACAACTTTGTTATGCTTTCATCAATATTATACCTGGCCAGTAAAATGAAACTGTTATTTTACGCCGACTCTGTTTATGGTAATCAATGAAAACGGATGAAAGTAAACAGGTAAACGAGGGAATGAAAGAAATATCATATAAATTGAAGACATGTTTTTCTGTAATAGGAAAATATTGAAGCTCTCTTGATAATAGGATTTAAATGAGAGGTGGGTTATAGTTTAAATAAAATGGAATTATTATTTTATCTTTCTTTTTAAAATATGTACACTTCAGCGTTAAAATATCATATCACCTAGATATATATTCAAGTTGGTACACTTTGAGTGCAAAATATTACATTATTAGTTAAGGTGCGTCCTTTGTGCGTGCTTCGTCTTGTACAAAATAACGATAAAGTACACTCCAGCTTATCTCATATTACGGTGATATACTTATAGCATTAAAACAGTTAATACTGTAGTTAGTACGGCATAACCACAGTTAGTCCAACAGTCAGTAGGAACTTGTAGATGCACTGCGGGCGTAGCCCGAGTCCTACAATTTTACATTAGCCTCGATAATATTTATGGCTGCGGCAAACGTTTTTTGCTCGTAGGTACATACGGGCGAATATCACATGTTGGGTGCCCCATTGTATTGTACCTACATAATGGGCTTGTACAAATATCTGTACCTACAATAGCTAGGTCGTAATCTACTTTGTAGAGCATAGCGATTGTCGGGATATATTGATTGGTTATTTTCATTTTGGTTTTTCTTGTTTTTGGTTATTTGGAATGAGCTTTCCCGATCAGCGTTTCATTTTATTCTTGATCAAGAACAACATTTATCTAAAATTTCAGCCTAATCCGTTTAGTAGTTTTTGCTTTGTTCGTTCTCAACATCTCCACAATGTTCACTGATATAATATACAAACGAACAAATTAACTTAAATTTGGTTATTGGGCTAAGTAACCAAATCATTTTGTACCGATGGAAACGTAAAATAGCTATACTACTACTGTTAAGGAATGCTTATACTTCAACAACACTTTTTCATCTATCTATTAGATGTAAGTTTTCGTAAAATTCTAAAAATTCGCATGTTGTGTGCGTCACATAATTGTTTAAAAATACAACTTTAACAATTACATTCCTACAAAAAAGCTTATAAATTGTAGATATTTTATTTTTATCCATGAATGTTGGAATGGCGTTCGGCTGTGCACACGATAATTATTTTTTAATAGCTCACCATTAGCATAAACTCATAAAGCACTTTATCTCCCCTTTACATTTTTTCTGTTCCATTACGAGTTATTAATTATGATTTATTGATGTTTTATAGAATAATAAAGCTCGCGATTTTTTTTACATAAGTTTTTTTTGGTTTACAGACAAATTTCTAACCCCCTACGCAACATGAGGAAAAAAAAGAACATTACAATCAAATGATAGAATACCGCCCAAACGGTTAAACTGATCCATATCAATACCAGTCGGAAGCGACCCCAAGACGCTGGCTGCATTGCCCCGCTGCTGTATGGCAATGCTAATGAGCTGCTCTCACGCCTAGTTTCGACCAGACGTTCAGATAACTACTAATATCAATTTTAAAGTAACACAAAAAAGCCACCGGCTCAGCTTAAAATTCAGTAACATAGTTTTGAAAAGTGACTTTATCTAAAGTGTTCTTATATTGTTCGAATTTGTTGATGGTTTATATCTCTTGACTTTGGTGTTTAGTGTAAAACAGCTGCCCCCCGTGGAAATTTATGTTTCCAACTTTCTTAATTTTTTATTTCATAAGAACCTTACCCTAACACGAAAAAAACGAATTAGTGAAATATGTCCAGCCGTTCACGCGTGATGCCTTGTCCAAGGGAAATAGTGATTTATTTGTTTAATATATAGGAAGATGTTGATAGATTACTTATGTCAATTTTACTAAAACAACTCAGACACCAGTTCGCTCACATATTTGTTTACCATCTGGAAATACTTATATATATGTATGTGATATTTTCGCTGTGTGATGCCGGCTTAGAATTTGCACCACCCCAACTCTTCCCGCGGGTGTTGTAAGAGGCGACTAAGGGATATCTACCGGGGACGGGCAGCAGCGCCCTCTGCAAGACAATTCTACCACCGAACTGCGATCCCCAACCCGCATGCCCAGCGTGGAGGTTATGGGCTAGTGCCCACGTGATAAATGCCAATAAGGCGCTTATCAGCAAGGGGAGGCTTGCGTCCAAGAGTGGACCAATACAGGCTGTTGAGGTTAACGTTGAGGATGTGATATGACATAATATTTATACCTTAATAATCCTCAACATTTGCTTAAACTACAATATTAATGTTATTTATTAAATCACTACCATTATTTTTTTATGAATTTATTAAAAGTGCTATATATTTCATTGCACCGGCGATCTGCCCTCAGTACCGCGCGAGCGCTTGTCGAGGTCGGACCTATGTCAGTTTTTTTCACGCACTGCGTCAGAGTGTGCGTGCTAGAACATCGTAAACTACGACCAAAGGTTTTGATCGTTGTAAGTATTTACATTCGTACAGTATTTTCAATTACTATTTAGTTTGTACATTATTATAATACCAGATAGATAACTCATTATAGTTATCCCAACACAGTAAGGGGTTAGGGTACATCTGGTCCGAATCTCAAACTGATCCGCGGACGAGATGTCCACTTCAATTTTGTGTTGGGGTACATCTGGTCCGAATCTAAATTATCTTGATTTTAGATTCGGATCAGTTGTACCCTCAATCAAAAGTGAAGGGGACATCTCGTCCGAATCTCCTCGTTACTTTTCAAGGTTTCTGAATCGAAATACATCCAGCACAAATGCTGCCAGATTTCTAATGGTAAAACATAGTACTTGTCAAGATCTACATTTAGGATGACAGCTATCCTCAAATCACGATATCTCAGGAACTGACCATCGCAGAGCACCAGTTTCTAAAGTGAAATTGTAGTAGGTACTCGTCGAGATCTACATTTTTGATGACAGCTGTCAAACTTCTAATCACTATATCTCGGGAACTGACCATCGCAGAGCACCAGTTTCTAAAGTGAAATTGCAGTACTCGTCGAGATCTACATTTTTGATGACAGCTGTCAAACTTCAAATCACTATATCTCGGGAACTGACCATCGCAGAGCACCAGTTTCTAAAGTGAAATTGTAGTACTCGTCGAGATGTACATTTCGGATGACAGCTGTCAAACTTCAAATCACGATATTATGTCGGGCACTGACCTATACGGTATCCCATTATGAGTGTAGATCGCTAACTTACAAAAAAATTATTTTTGAGATTTGCCCCCCGGATCCCCGCCCCCCGTGGGGGCTCCCGAGCCGAGTCATACTGATGAAAAATTTTAGGGGCGTTGTATAGAGGGGGTCGAATGATTTCGACTTCAAAAAAAATTACCCCCCCTTGCCCCCCCGGACCCCTCTTTTGAGAGTACTACGAGATGCCGTCGCGATAGATTTTTTTTTTCTCTTTCATCCTAGCCTAGCAAAATAGGTTCCTACAACAAGCCATTGATAATGTTATACATGATAAGTTCCATCTACATGTTAACTCATAGCTAACCTGCCTATTGTATGTAATCCGTGGAGTGGGGGCACTGGAGACTTGCAGGCACAGGTTTTTCTAAAACCTATAGCAAGCTCCAGCCTCTCACAATACAAGTTTAGTATACTTACCTAACTAGATAATAAGCACAGTGCATAAAATTAACTAGACTGTAAACCTATTGTGAAGAGGAAAATAAACAAACAATTTATTTAATTTAAAACAATTAATAGAGGAGTTCCGATTGCGGGATCGTATAGAAGGTTTCTTCTCGAATTGGAAGAAAAAAAAATCACCCCCCTCCCTCCCCAATTTTCAACCCCCCCCCCCTTTGATATCTCCCAAACTGAGTACGAAAGAAGAAAAATTTTTTCACGTTCGTGTAGAGGGTTTAATAGCATTTTAATTGCAAAAAAAAATTCCATACTTTTCGAAGAAAATCATTACATCCTTGAAAACCAAGTCAAAGAAAAATACGAAAAAACAAACCAACGATAAACTGATTACGTTGATATGTAGTATTTTACAATAATATACTTATTCACACTCTTATTTGTACACGTTTACACTCTTATGTACAATCTCAATTTACGAAATGAGATGCTCAAAATGTCCATTATTTTGATTATTCGTAGAACTCACTCAAACCGTTTTAATTAAATAAACAATAAATAAATAAACAAAACCACACACAGTCAGAGTTTGACATATTAATGAAAAAAAAAAAGAAACAATGCGTTTGAAACACAAATTTTCTATTCAACCAAGTGTTTTTGCAATCCAACCCACGGTTACAAAAAGTTTTTTTACGGAAAAAAGTAAATTGATTTGTACTCCCTACAAAATGTATGGGATCTTATTTTTGTGATTTCTGACTTTTCTAGTACAGAAAATTTAGTTGATTCTAAAGAAATTATTGATTAGTATAAAAAACAGGATTGATTGGCATCAAAAAAAGTTCAAAAAATCTGTACGTAACTTTTTTGAAAATCTATGAAAGGGGAAGGTATTTTTTTCTAAAAAGGATGTTTAGTTTCCTCAGACCATTTTCATGTAGCTTCAACGGTTAAGGTACCTGCCCTTACTGAACCGTCTCAAAATTCCACCCTGTTTATATATGCTGCGGATGTCGGTAAGCAATCGATTACTGCGTAAAATAATGAAAAATATATCAAAACAAATTAGGTACCTCTATTATGAACAAAATTAATACTTCACATAAAAAAACAATCCATCGAACTCCATCCTAAGAAAACTTGTATTACGGTGGATCAAGATCATTTAGTCGCAAAAGAAAGCACGCTTGTGCAGGTCGCCGCCCACTCGGTGCGTAAAATACCTAAACTTGCAATTCTCCGATATGTGACAGGGCTCTTAACTAGCCCCAAATCTGAAGGTAATAAGAAGAGCTTGTAAAATATCCATTAGCAAACAAATGATTTTAGAGAAAGACTTTATTTAACTGTATTTCTTGTAGTGTGACGAAAATGACCACCTAGCCAAATTTCGGTCACGGCGGCCAGTCTAAGAATAGAAAAACCTACCTAGTACGAATTCTAGTTGCTACCTAAGTGTTTCCATGACCCTGAACCAACTTCAAGTGACCTCTTGCTGTAGATAAACCTTCCTATGGATGGGCGTGGGTTAGTACTAAATAAGATGAAATTAATCTTAATTTTAGGTTCATCTGAAGCTTACATGATTAGCGTGGTGTAGGCGCGATCGAAAAGCTAATGGCATCAGACGCCCGAAGCCAGACAATTATCTAGTTTGCAGGCACCTTAAGCACGGTTCATATACGATACGATTAACCTGATAGTCGATGGGGTTGCACGTTTAAGTAATTGATAGGTTTCTGTTTGTATATATAAAATGCAAGAGCATTTTTACGGATTGGTAGTTTGATTATGTTTCTAGAATAGGTTTCTTTTGATCTTCTTTTCTTCTTTTGATCTTTTAAATTATTAAAATCTGTTGGAATTAACAAAGGTGGTGTTGGAAACTCCTACAGCGGGTCAAATCAGCCAGCGCGTGTTGGTGACGCTTCCGATTATTGTTGATAGATTGCTTGAAACAGTCTGCAGTTAGCTCAACTGTTTCAATTGTAAATTAGTACTACTTATTTGTGTCTATTGTTTAAATTGACGCTGGGAAGAGATTAGATATTTATTGTTAAGTATTTATAGAAATTATGAGCGTATGAAGAAACGGCTTTAAATTAAGACTCTGGGGTTCGATTTGATAATAATAATAATAGATAACTAATAAGATAATATGAATAGCAACAGCACTGGCAACAACCGGTAACGCGTAAACAGATAAGTAATTATTGTGAATATCACGAAACCTATATCGAGCTAGGTACTCGTCCGAAATACGATGACCGAAACCAACACCTATTATTTATACTGCCAGTTTATGGCTAGCTTCAAAATTATAGGTGTTACTCAAAACTGTGACGTTACAGTATTCCGGCTTAAAAGTCTGGGTCCGTCATAAATAACGACCAAAAATATTGAAACGCGCCGAAATTAAAAAGAAAGGACGGGGTGCTCCATCATTCAAAAGGCAGTTACCGATGTAATGGTCGCTGGAAAATTGAAAAATCGATCATGTTATTTACAGTCTGTAAGTGCGGGTGGTCGGTTTAACATAAATATAATCGACCCTGATATGGTAAAACGTCGTAAGCGGTTGACATGATTTTACAGGAGGCGTTTTTGTTAATTTTTGTACATGGAGTACCTACGTTTTTGATATATAATTTTTTACCATGTTATCGACAATACTATACAATACTGTTCAGTTGATGACTTTATTACAATAATACACCTAATAAAGGAGAATTTGTCTATGATTTTGATCGATTTTTCAGAAAATCTTTTTTTGGTTTGGTTTAATAGATTCAGCCGAATAGAAGCATTTAAAGAAGGTCAGTTAATCATTTTATTGAATTGCATGTCAACTAATAGTAATTCAAAATTATTGTAAGTAGGTACATTTCGATTTAAAATACCAACAGGGTATTTCGAGGCGCACGGTTTTATGTACGAGAGCTTTTTCCGTAACAGGATCGATATCTGATGGAGTTAATGCTATGTAATTACAATTCGGAACGCTGATGTGACCGCCACTTTAAATTACATTAGGGCACTATGGTGCTCGTATTTTAGATGCAGGGTGATATTCAATGTATGACCATGTAAATAAACTTCGAAAAGCTTTCACGTTTTAATGAGTTTACCCAGCTTTAGCCACGGTAATAACAAGGCTGCGCTGTGATATTATGATTTATTAGGCACCAACTATAATTGGAACGGCTAATGTTTTTGATAGTGTAGGGTTAGTCAATAATAAAAATTTAAACAGAGAGATAACGAACGCTTTATTGAAGTTTTAACAATTGATTATTACAAGCTTTTAATTACTTGCCCTGTTATGTGTGTGCATATATGTGTGGGAGAAATCTTGCAACTTAATTTTAGACCAGTTATCCTTAACCGATTGAGCTGAAATTTGAAAACATGTAAGTTATGAAATCCATGAGGGCGGGTGCGGCGGCAGATTTGGCCGAAGATCTCGAGAGGCGCAAATATGCAGGTCTCGACAGAGCATACACATTTTGCTCCCCTTGGAATCGAGATCCTAGGTCCGTGGGGTACAGAGGCTATTCATGTTTTTAAAAAAATATCTGAGCCTCTGGTCGAAGCCACGCTTGAACCGAGAGCTGGTGAGTATCTGGCGCAGCGCATCAGCCAGTGCATTGCCATACAGCGGGGCAATGTAGCCAGCGTCTTAGGGACGCTTCCGACTGGTATTTATATGGATCAGTTGAGCTACCTGTAGATTGTTTGCAACAGTCTGCAGTTAGCTCAATTGTAAAAACCAGTTGTAATTTATTTCTATTATTTGATTGTAATTTTCTTTGTGACTAAAGGCCCTTTTGTTTATGTGACAATGCAATGTTATGGTCTCATCGAGCTGGTCTGATGATGGAGACAGAAGGTGGCCATAAGAACTTCTAAATGAAACGACGATGAACGTAACCTCATCGAGTTTGTGCTCTTTGGATTTGTTTTCCCAAGCAAAGTTTTATTAAATATTAATATTATTTCAAAACAGAAGAGATGATTGGACACAGAATACGACATGACAACTTCATAAGTAACATCATAATATAGAAGTAACGGAAAAGAAAGACCAAGAATTAGTTATATGAGCAAATCAATAAGAAAGACGATGTCATGACGTAAAAAGAAGTAAAAAATAAGTCGAGGAAATTGCATCAATATACCGACATAGGCTTATTAAATAATAAAAAAAAAAACAAAGAAATACTCATAAATACATACATACCTACACTACGTTTTAAGAAAGCCGCTAACGAAATCTTATGGAATCTTACATATAGAAAGTGCTCT
The DNA here is from genome assembly GCA_949316285.1 of Eupithecia subumbrata. Lineage (NCBI taxonomy): Eukaryota > Metazoa > Arthropoda > Insecta > Lepidoptera > Geometridae > Eupithecia > Eupithecia subumbrata. Next base: position 16,378,963 of record OX438642.1, read on the forward strand.
TGTAGAGCACGTTCTTTAATAATATACCGAGATAGGCTCATTAAATAATGAAAAAAAAAACGAAAAATTACTCATACTTTCGCTTCGATGGAAGAACGCCCCTAACGAAAGCTTATGAAAACTGCAAGAGCACTTTCAGTGCACGTTATTATACCTAAGGTACAATATTCTGCCGTGGGTTCTTCCACATGACACTTAGTTTTGTTGTACATTATAGTTTTTATAGATTTAAGGGTGCAATAAAGTATTTTCTATCTACCTATCTTCAGCGATGAAAAAGTTGTTATTAAAGTCCTACGTAGTAAGGTTGGTACGGTAAATATCACTATAATCTGGTCGTAAGTCTTGGAGATCTTATGGTAACAAACATTGTTTACATCTTCATTTCCAACTTTCATAATATTATAAAGAGGAAAGATTTGATTGTTTGTTTGTATTGAATAGGCTCCGCAACTATTGGACCGATTTATAAATTCTTTTACCATTAGAAGCCCACATTATTGCTGATGAACAGAGGCTACTTTTTACCACGCGAAAAAGCTTCATTCCTACGGGAAAACGGGTTATAGGACAACGGGTAGTAAGAATGCAGCTAGTTAACTAACTAAATAAACTAACTAATGGTTAAACAAATTTAACCATGTTGTTTGGACTGTTTAACAAAGGTTTAACGTGACGTCACCCAGATTAGGTTCAGACTGAAAACCAGCGTATTCGTCAAACCTCTTTTTTATTCATTTTTACTTTTTGTTTCTTATATTCCGTCACAAATATATTTGTTTGCGAATAAATAAACTGAAACCTGTTTAGCCGCGCACGCACAAAGGGAAAGGGGCAATTTTATTAATTAGACTGTAAACGTAGAGCTTTTTCTTGGTTTAGTTTCAAAACGCTTGTTTTATAGGTAGATAAGACAAGTTGTGATTCTCTTTTCGCTTTGTTTCTTGTGTGTATGCCACAAATTAATGTTTTATTTATTTTAATGACCAAAGCATCCGTAAGGTAGAAAAGCAATCATCCGATACTAGAGAGCATCTTTCCTTAGACTTATTACCGGTGTCGTATCTTTGTTAGCTTCAATAATCCGATTCAATAAGAATTAGTAAGGATTAGTTCAGAACTTTTGCAATTAACTGAGAGGCTATCCACAAGATTAGAGGGAACAAAGAGGGCTGATTTGGGGGTGCAAACAGTGGAAGTTACACAGGTGCCGTTGTTGCGCTAAGGGTCGCGCTAGACACCGCGTTGTTTGCGTTTGGCTCGAGAGTTATTTGCGATTGGCTAGAAAGTTATTTGCGTTTAGCTTGAAAACGAAATAGAGCTTACCTAATTAAGATTTTTTTGCGATGCACAAAGAGTGTGTAAGTAGGTACCAAGGTACTGCTAAGCAAGCGAGCAAAATTTTTTAGGGGTCTCCTACATTGGCGTTAGCCCTCCGGGGTTCCGTACCACAGAATAACTGTGAACTATGTCCTAGCTTGGCCAAAATAGGCTAGTAAAGGGTACTATTTGGGGGGCCTGAAAAATAAAGCCCTCGTCACATGCTCACGGCGATGAAGCTCTTACCGGGCGCAATTAACACTTACAGTGGCCTTGTCGATTTACATGAAAGGTTTTTAACGTTTCCGTTTTTGATATTATTTCTTGGCAATCGACCGTCATAATGAGGAGGATATTCGGAGGACTTTAGGAAAAGATGTCGCGGGAGGTATGTTCGACGTTCATGCCATGACGTCCGGTTTAGGCCTGAACGACACCACCACGGCGCGTAAGTGTGGCTTCTTGTCAAAAAAAGAGTAATAATATAAAACCGATAACCGTTGTTTTCTAATTGCACGACAACTTGTCTTGTGGAAAAATTTGCAAGCGAGTCCAAAGTGAGACGAGTGCGCAGCAAGCTCGCCACGAGTCGCAGCGAGCGCGCGGCGAACACGCCGCAAAGTCACCACGACGACGGGAGCGAAGCGCGATTTCTTGCGGCGAGCTAGTTACGCACGTGCAGCGGGCTTTGGGCACTCGCAGCGAACTCGCTGCGCAATTGCCCTGCTTTGAACACGCCAGTTCCTATTCAAATTTTGTTTTGTTCAGTTCCTGTTCTGTTGGTATTATCAAATTGCCAGTTTGATAAGACCCTAACAACTCTTCTAAATAAGGAGCTCCATGGTAAACATTTCAACTTCTTTTCTAATGGCTTCTGCATCTGGTTTGACACAATTCTGCCACAATTTTTTCGACTCGAGTTAGATAATTAGGCACAGATTAGCTATTTGTGAGTCATAGAGTTGAAAAAAGAGTTATCTCCATATTCATGTTAAACCTACATGGTATTAGACGAAGATTAATTAATCTGGGAAAAAAATCCTTCATAATATTGACAGCAAAAATCAAATAAATCAAAAATATTTAAGGAGACGCATTTTCCTGTATTTCTTTTTAGAAAACTAAAAAATGGAAAGTGCTACGTATTCACTTAAAAAACAAACATTCACTTAATTAGATTTAAAAGTGATTTTCTGAAAAAAAATCTAAATTAGCGAGTTTTACATCCACCTAGCACCAACCTCTCGGAAAACTCAAGCAAGCAAGCAACGCCTACTTATAACCACTACAATGGATGACCTTGTAAACTCCATCAAGAAAAGGCTCTCCGTGGACAACCTGGTTGAAATGATGAAAGATGGTAAACATATCAGAAGTGCCTACCTATTTAACTTTTCCTCTGCTCATTATAATCGGTCATCACCATTCTTTCTTCAGCCAAACAGCATGCTGTTGAGGTGTAGATACCCATAGGTTCCTACACCTTAACGTCCTTAATTCTTACGCTCGGTTTACATTTTACTTAAACTAGATACTTTTATGATCTCCACCACACCTCACTAGCCCATATTTGTCCACTGTTGGAAGCAGGCCTGATATGCACCTTATTGGCTGTTATTTTATGGGGGTAATGCCCATGAGATAACACTTTTGAGATCTTATCTTACGTATTAAAAAATAATAATAACCTTACATATGAATCAAAAATAGGCTATTCCATGTCTGGGTTTAAAGACCGTGGGAAGTTTTTGTTAGAATGAGCAATACTCTACTAAATTTGAGTGACTCTAACTCAATTTCCGTAGGTATATGATGTGCCTGGGCAATAATGCCTTAAAAATATACATTTTGCAGCAAAAGTTATCGCCGGCGAAAAAGATGAACAGAATGTTAGAAAAAATTTGGAAAACGTAAATCCAGACGAATTGATAAACGTAAAGGATTTGGCTACGAAACTGAATTCCTTGACTGCTAAAGGATTGCCCACGAACGATATGCTTGATACAAAGAGGAACAGAGAATTGGAGCAAAATTTAGAATTTCAAAGAACGAACAAAGAGATTCCATTCCCGCAAGGACAAGGGACGAGCAATACTGTGGTCGAATCAGAAAGCACCGATCCTGAAAAGCAACTTTTAGACAAACCAGTTGAGGAAGATGATTATTTCAGATCTTTTCTGAATTGAAATGTACCCTCTTACGAACACTTAGTCATACAATAACATAGAGCCGCAATGTAAAAAAATACAAGCAACCGATTAGGAACAATAAAATTATTATTAGCACTTATTCCATTTGTTTTATTCAAGGTTTTTTTTTAAGAATTTATTTGCACATTTGTGTTTCTTTGTGGGTTACCTATTTTTTTCAATGAGTAGATAGGCTGCTTATTTGAAATCCCAGGCTCGCTCAAAATGGCCGACTATTATTTTAAGAAACCGCTTATGGTAACCCTGGAAAGACTTGGGCGCAAGTGGATCTGCAAGAGCTACAAGAACGAAACTACACAGGATAGACCAAGAAGGCGGCTTCTTGTAATGGAAATCTGTACACGCTTCGGAGTCCTTTAGCAATAGGAGTAAGTCAGTATCTATTAGGGTAAGTATTTGTTAGGGTAGGTATCTAAGTATCTAGGTAACAGCCAAACGCCGCAACCGATACGGCGTAGGAAACGACGCCTACTAGCCGTTGGATGCTGTAAGAGCTTATTTCTGGAACCAGAGGAAGGGCAGCAGCATTATTCTTCTATATTATACTATTATTTTTATTATTATTATTCTTTGTATCTTTACCTCCCTGCGACCACCAATCCACCCCTTGTGTTGGGGAGGCATGTTCAGCACTGGACGTATGTGTGCTAATGAGGTCAACCAGTCAAGTTCAGTCAAGTAGTCAACCATCGAACTGCGATCCCCAACTGGCCTGCCCAGTGGGGATTTAGGAATTACCCCTAATGAACAAAGGGGGTGCCTATTTCAGTGGTAAAGGCTGGATGATGATGTAATGTGAAAGTAGTAGTACTAGTACTTACATTCCCATGTGGTCCCTCGCCAAGGAATGTAATCGGTTTCATGCGCCCCCGCGGGAAATCTAGCAGGGGCGCCACGCCGTTTGGGGGCTCGGCTTCAGGTAATTTGATGGAGGTGAAGAGCCCTGGGACTGGGCGCTCTCGGCGAAGGGGCCTCTCTTCCGGGTACGTCTGAAAGAACAAAGGCATTGAGGGTGCTTCTTCTACCAATTACCTGGTCCGAAGCTGATAAAACGAGGTTCTACGTTCGACTGTATGTACTGATTTTTGTATATTCACTGATTGTTCCTTCAACTGTGGACCGATTATGATGATTATTTCGCTTATGTACCTACTTAATTAGAATAATTCCAGGTGATCCCATAAAAAAGTTTTATTCTCGAGGGACTTCTATTTGTTCCGTTAAACTTAAAAGCATTGAGACTGCTTACTAAGAAATTTAAAAGTTTTATTTTAGTTTAAAACAAAACAATCACTCGTAACTAGCTTGAACCTAATACTTAGCATTGCTTAATATGTTTCTGAACCTAACGCTTCTAAATTGATGATTTCATGTGCCACGGCCTGAGGCGAGAAACGGTTTACTTCCACTGCCCTAGTCAAAGCTAACTTCAGTTCGGAGTTTGAGTAATGAACTGCTATAAATATTAAACGTTTCTTGACTTCGCAATTTGTGACTTCAATTTGTTATTCTGTAAATCACCAGTTTCTGAGACACGGTCAGGGTGATCGAGTTTGTATTTATTTATCAGGGCCTCTGGTCGAAGCGAAGGTGAGGCTGGTGACTGGTGAGTATCTGGCGCAACGCATCAGCATTGCCATACAGCGGCCAGTAGCAGCCCGGAGTCGGGAAGAGTGCACCTGTTTTTACGCATACACTTGTGCACTATAATATGTCCTTCGCATTTGACTAGTCTCCGACGAGACTGGCCGCCGTGGTCGAAATTCGGCTAGGAGGACATTATTATTACAGGCCAGGTTTAGCCAGCGTCTAGGGGATTCTTCCGATTACTATTAAATATAAAACAGTTGAGCTACCTATAGATTAATTGCAACAGTCTGCAGTTAGCATTACTGTTTCAATTTTAAACACTTTTAGTTGAAATTTGTTTCTATTCTTTAATTGTCATTTTCTTTGTTCGTAAAACTATTGTTTTTAGGTACCTACCTAATTCCCAGACATAAAGAACATCCTAAAAGGTATACCCACGCCTTCAGTATTTTATAGGAAATAGTGTTGACTTCAACAATATCTTAAAAAACAAACGGATTAAATGATGATGGATTTAAGCTAATATACAATAAACACAAAGCAATGAACTAATTCATTAAATAATTTCGTCATTTATTTAAAAGGTAAGTAATGAATATTTTACTACTTAGACGAATTAAAAACAAAATTATTCTACCTAACACAATTTAGCAAAGATCTATCACTCATCTATAATTATTATGGAACTGTAACAGGTCCAATTCTATGCGTAGAAGATATTTAGATTTTTTTTGGAGGGCTTTCTATATCGATACTGAAGCCAAAATTGTAACTTTTTTATTCATGTCTATCTGTCTGTTTCTTAAAAACGCATCACGCCGAAACTACTGAATGAATCGGAATGAAACTTGGCACAAACATTTTATCCCGGAATCCCGTCGAATTTTTAAATGATAAATCTAAACTCCTATTTGGAAAATTACTATTTAGCTGTCCGAGTAAAAAATTGACATACCTACTTACCGAGTTATTATTAGGTACAATTATTGTTTTGATTCTTGGGCCTGACATTGCCTGTATTTTCTACCTGGTTTCTACCATATTTAAGGCCTGACTTTAACTATGAATAGATTATGTAGGTATCACTGAGTGGTGCCAACTTCGAATTTTCACCACCCCAACTCTTCCCGCGGGTGTCGTAAGAGGCGACGAAGGGATATCCACCGGGGGCGGGCAGCAGCGCCCCCTGCAGAACAATTCTACCACCGAACTGCGATCCCCAAGCCGTATGCCCAGCGTGGGGATCATGGGCATTACCCCCCATGTGATAAAAGCCAATAAGGCGCATATCAGGGGGAGGCCTGCGTCCAGTAGTGGACCAATACAGGCTGTTGAGGTGAGTCCGCGCCCACTCGGCCCGCTTAGACTCGGCCCGAAGAATAATACCTGGTTAAGTCTGTTTTGATAGGCGTAAAAACTTGGTTAAGATTGAGATTATGTAGGTACCTACCTATTATAATAAATGGTTAATATATTGCTGCGCCCTTACAGGGTACATGTACTTACCTCTAAGATAAGCTAAAACTATGCCATTATGTATATGCTGTAAATATATATGCTGTAAATAAATCTGAAATCTGAATCTAAAATGCAATTGGTCGCAAAGCGTCCGGCTCTTTGCTTGTTCTGTGAAAGGAAATACTTTCATCGTTCAAAAGCAGAAATTTTATTAACTGCACGTACTCCATGATAAAGCTTGATAACAAAGGAAAAAGCGCGTTTGCTTACTTTTTTTTCTGCGAATTCAGAACGAGAGTTATAAAGGAATTCCTAACTCTGCCTTTCTGAAGTAATTCACGGAACTCAACACCTAGAAATTTAATTCAAAAAGCACTGTGACTCTCTTCAAAAGGTAACTCGGGCTACTGAACTCTTAACTATCCGTTACATACATTGCTATACATTGCTATCCGACAACCTACCTTGTAAGATATGACTATGGCGTCAGCATAATTGCACATGAGCTCATATTTTGCATACAAGTGTAGCAAAGTTGGCCCGTTGCCCAACCTGCCCAATCGGGACTCAAATTAAAATCAATATTTCTTCATTTTCGCATTCACTAAACCAGCTTTTTGTAGTTTATAGGCAATAAGATTTGAATTATTTGTAAAGAGATATTTCTATGTTGTTATGATTGGTTTTGACGTCAAAGGCATTGATTGCTGCAGCCAAGTTATTTTGTATGGGTAAGAGTAGATTCAGGCTGAATGGCTCAAAAGCCCATTCAGCTATTCTGCCTATTGAAATGTGCTTCTAATAACTCAACTTGAATCAATATCCAGACTAGTATTTGAGATGTACTCGGTTCGAATCATAAATATTTTTGTAAATAGAAGGGTTACAAAACTAAATCAATATTGGTGGTAGGCAGGTTCCGCCAATATTTATACAATAGGTATTTTAGACACCGGTATCATCAAAGTAAATCGCAGAAGATTGAAGCAACTATAAAGATGAATGAATAATCTCTTGGGACCGTTTTCGAATTCGAATTTGCAAATTTTTTGTTGCGCGTGGCGTTCTTGAAGCTTTTATTTATAGTGATTACCTTGTGGGTTTCTGTTAGTGTTATGAGATTCATCATCATCATCAGCCCGTATACGTCCACTGCTGAATATAGTCCTCCCCAATAGAAGCCACAAATAGCGGTCTTGAGCCGCCTCCATACATCCACTACCGTTACAATGTCGTCGGTCCATCGAGTGGGAGGTCTTTTGACACTCCGTTTCGCATTGCATTGCGGTCGCCACTCGAAAACTTTTACTCCCCAACGGTTATCGGTTTTGGGAGCTATAGGTATGGCCTGCCCAGCCCATCGCCACTTCAGCCTGCTAACTCTGAGAGCTACGTCGGTTACTGTGGTTATCAGTTTATGTGAAGTTTAAGCTTTTTAATTATCTGCATAAAAGAAAAGCAATCCCACAAAAACAATATCCGTTATATTTTTGTTGTAACAAAAAAGTTTATTAGGTTCTAGTGTTTGATAATTGTGCTAAAAATCGACAGTTTTACACAACTTAAAGTATCCACCTTAGTTTTCGATATAAATATTCCTTCTTCATTAAGTATTGTTTATAATTATATCTGTATCTCGACTTCAATCAAATGATTTTTTTTTAATTTGAAACAAAATAGCATTAAAATCCTCAAAAACCGAAGACGCCGCACCACAACACATCATCAAACATTATAACCGATCAGTAAATGAGTATTGCGTTCCCAATACAACATATTCGGTATTATTAGCCAGTAAATAACCTGGCTGGCTTAATTGCTATTCCCCTCCTTCTGAGACTACTGTAATTTATACGCTACGATGAAATATAGGCGACGCGCAAGTGTGTACTGATAATGCAGTAATTGTGGACTATAATATAGCATGTGATAATGCGGACCTGAGCTGTTTGGCTGGACTTAGGTAGGTCGGATTTTAATATGAAGTCCTTAAACTTCAGCCAGTCGATTCATGATGATTTTATTTGAGTTTGGTTGGGTTTGGGATGTGAGACAATACTGATAACATAAAAATATATAATCATCTACATTAAAACCATCACGCTAAGCTAAACGAGTGTACCAAACAGCTCAAATATTAAAAATTATTAAAAACTCACATGAGCTTCTGGTCGTACCGGATACAGACTAAAATGGAATCCCTCTATCCCATAATCCCAAAAACCGCAGTAAAACGTTTACAAAACACCGGGTCTTATATCGTACTCATTTATCATTTCGCAAACGGTCGCATAATTCCTCTAATGAGTAAAATCCAAGCATACCTTGGGCATTGCCATTAATATTACAAACCCAAGTCTCCCCTTTAGTGTCATGTAGCTGTGTAGTTGGGCTTTTGTTTCGAGTTTACTGGCCGACTCCACTCGCACCTCATTGTACCCAGTTATTTAATATAGCAAATTATAATGTTATAAAACCCGTCGACATTTCTCGGCTTATGTATCTCCAGAAAACAAGTAATGGAGAAACTACAGAAGTGGATGGAGGAAAAATATTGCACGTATGTAATTGATAAGCTTTAAGCTTTTTTTTTCTAAGTGTACATTTATTATATTTATGGAAATAAAGAGTTTTTGATTTGATAACGAGCTGCAGTTGATTTTGGTTAGGTGATTGATATATATCGGAAAACAATTATTATATTATACTTACAATATTACTATGTCCGCAAAATAATAAGCATTGATTATTTTTATAGGAAATCGTTTGTGATAGGTAGTTATTTTTCCTTCGTGTATTATACTGTAAATGTAACATCACGATTCTGGTGAACTTTTATGAACCGATATAATCATGTTTTAACACTAAAAAGACGTACATTTTCAATTAAAAGTACTTTCTCGTTTGATAAAGTTTCTACGATCTAACTTTTTAAGCGGTCTTTAATTGTGCCAAGGCGCGAAAAACGAGTAAATAACTTTTTCTCGTTTTTTCGCATAAATACGTCAACATAATACATAATACAACATAAACGTCAAAAATAAAATACGTTTGCGTACTCGAGAGTTGGCGGTAAAGTTTTTACGTACGATCCTTAGCAACAAATTTACTTTCATAACGAAACTTAGGTACATTTGTGTACAAAGCAGATTGTGGCACTGTGGTGCTACGTGCAAGTTTGTACCGGCAAAGTTACCGGTAAACAATGGTAATTCAGTAGCAAGAAGAGCGTGTTCTACCGGCCTACGAAATCGAAAGGGTTTGAAATTTATGTAAGCTAGATACGTTGATTTGTTAATTCACAAAGAACATACGAGTAATATTAGAGATACAAGCCATGCCTGTTGGCATTGATCTTATAGATATTGAAAAAAAAAAAAACAATAAAGTGCCGTGTACCCTAGATGGATATGAGGGTACCCTCTTTCAAAGAAGTGAAGGAACCATAATCACTCCCAATGAAAGTTCCCGTGAAGTAGTTCATAATAAGTCCGCCAGTTCTTCCTACTGAATATTTTATAACACAAGTGAATGAGATGGCTGTAAGTTATTACCAGTCTGTCGTTGTGGATGTGCCTGGTGTACTATAAAATATTTTTTCATATGTTATTTTGTTTCCTTCGTCCCTAACAGAATCTCGGCTGTAGAATTCTTTACATAGGTAAATACTTTACGTGGGGCTTGCTCTGTCGTGTGGCGCAAAGCCTCGAGTTACACGTGTGTTCCCAGTGAATCCCCTCTAATTAATTATAACTTCTCGCTCGAGTGTGCTTTTGCTGAAATTTATGATGAGCCCAATGTAGCTCAATAATCTGGGGCAGGCTGGTCGCGACCTCGCTCGCGGTTATGTCCTGGCCGGCGGCGCTAGCTCCGCAACAATGTCATTAAATATTAAGCACCAACGAGTCTCAGGTGCTCTCCACTGAAATGCATTAATTAAGATCGTCGGTAAAAACCGTATAGTGCCGCACTAATTAACGTGGTTACCCCATTTGCCATGTTTCTACTGCGGACTACTTGCGCAACACGCACCATTGTGCAAAAGCAAAAGACGACAAATAGCTCTCTTGCTCTTCAATGTTGTGTCAAAATATCGCAAAGTTTAATAACAAAGGCGATTTACCTCACGTCGCGAGGTTAATACAAAACCCCCGAAATAGCTTTAGTATTTTATCGTGCGGGAAAAGAAAAGATTTGGAACACAAAGGAGCAACCCTAAAGGTAATCCTTGAGTGGGCAGCGAGCATGCGTCGTTTGGGCGAACTCCCGTGTCATTATAAAATACGGGCGCTGTGTGGATTCACTTTGAGAAATGGTGGGCGGGCGGCGCACACCTGGGCCCGCGCCACGCCGCGCCGTTGCCTCCACTCACTACACACAGCCATTCCCTCTTTTTGCCGCTACTTTGTAAACTCAGAGTTATAGAATGCTCTAAAGTGGATGGAACGCGTTGCGTATACGAAATTACTATTTGCACGTGCCTCCAAGGATAACTTTAATTGAATAACTTTTAAGGTGTTTGGATTGTCTAGTAGTCCATGTTTATGAGAGCCTAGAAGCGCTTTGAAAGTTTGATGTACAGAAACTTGAGCTTTGATTCGACGCTTGAACTTTGCAAGCTGTCTTTACGATTGTTATTTGAGATTAAATACAGAAATACTACCTTGGTGTACTACCTACACACATTTCGAGAAATTAATAACAGAGGCTTGTGTTACAAATTAATTTAGTACTAAAAGACATTCCACTCGTGTTATGGCATAATGTATGCAAACAAAATTACCGAGGCTTCTGCATATCTTATTACACAAGTACTACTGAGCTCTCGTTAAACTCTAGGTATTGTTGGTAGACGCTTTTCATGCATCAACTTCCAACTAGTGAACTTAATAATTGAGATGGGTGCAGTATTTAAGAACCAACTAGGAAGAAAATTACGGGCAAACCCACCTTAAAGGTACATAAGTATCTCTCCAACTTTTGTTAAGGATTATATCTTATTATTTTGCTTCGGATGCGCGTCGTGGTTTCATAAATAATTTATCATGGTGTTCTGAAGTGATAAAGTAACTTTGTTATTATTATGGACTGAGCTTTGCACTCTGCAAGAAGCACAAAGGAAAACTTACGAACGTTACCTATCTATGGCACCCTATTATATATGTAGTTTCATATAATGTTACATAGCTAACGTTACATAAATAACTACGTTATTTAACGTTATATTACCTATAACGTTGTCAACAGTATGTAGCTAAATCCAAATATAAAACTCTTCGTTTAGGTTGCTACCCCCTATGAGAAACAGAAAAGTTTCGTTAATTATGTAGCTATCAGTTAAATTTCCTCCCAAGTAAGTCGACTGCCAAAGTTTACTGATTGGAAAGACACTTCGCAAAACTTTGTATTGCTTTCGCATTAAAAGAAGTCTTTAGAAATAAAAGATAAGCCAGGAAGAAAATTGATCGAAAGGCTCTGTATTGTTCATTGTCATGTCTCTCTCGTTCTGAATCTTTATTGTTAAGAATTTTAAGTACGAATATGGTAGTTTTCTAGAGGTTTTGTATGATAGCATATTGTTCAGTTACCTTTAATACATCTCTATACATAATCTAATATGAGGCTATAGTTTACTATTTATAGGCTATATAGTTTTTTCAGTTTTTAACAGCTTTCTTGATAAACATCTTTTCATTCTATAGAATTTATCTCACTAAGCTCAAAAATTCGTTTTAGAATAGCAACTGCATTTACCACGAAGACACATTCTCTTTACACATACAAGATAAATGAAAAGACGAAGGCATCTTTGAAATTTTAATGATGCTTTTTGTAGAAAAAGAACACAGACCTTTAACTGCACAGTCACCGCCTACCTAAAAGAGCTATACAGACGAAGATTCCAAAATCTAGAATACACACAAAATCACTGAAAGCGCTAGACCAAACCATTCCTAAAGTCTATAAACCCGCTCGACTCCAGAAAGCGCTGAACTTTCGATGAGCAAAAGCTACGCTAATTTCACATTACTACGTAATGCCAGAATGTTTGAGTCGAGAGTGCGCTCGGTTTTGGTCGGATGTTCTGGTTCCAACCTAATTTGTAATAAGACATTTTGCTTTTTTTTGCGTCGCCTTTGTTCAGCGCTTTCTGGAGTCAAGCTAGTTTGGAAGCTTTCAGAGGTTGGTTTAGCGGTTTTTGTGCCTTTGTGTGTATACGGGGTTTTCGAGTCTGTATCTGTTCAAATCTTTTATTTAATTTTTATACACAATTAGTTGTGTGTAGTGTTTAGTAAATAATTTTATTTCTTTCTTTTCTTTTAACTCTTTGAAGCCGGGATTGTACCAAGACTTGGCCTTTTTAATAAGAACCTCGGTAGAGATGTGACGGGGGTTGAGTAAAAATTCTGCAATGAACGGAACGGAGCTAAACGGTGCATAACATAAATTCTATACGTACAATTACAGAGTGCTTAATAAGCTTAATTAGCGCGCCAATAGCAACTGGCTTGTATTTATCTTTGAACCTACAGAGTTAACACGGGCCTGCTTCATTTAGAAAATTACTGCTTTTTTAGGAATACTTGGTTTGTTGTGAAATGACATTTTTTTAAAACAAATAGAGCATTAGAATGCTGTTTTTAAATAGAGTTTAAGTTTCTGGAGATTACTTATGGATTCCGTATCGGTAGGTAGTTTTTGACAAATTTGGTACCTGTTGAGTTCTATAAGGAAAAAAAATATAAACTACTTGAGACTTTAAAAGTCTATACAGCTCTATATTTTGGTAAATCATGTTTTTTTTCACCAAAAGTATACACAAAAGTACTCACATTATCCATAGTCCATTTTTACTTTCCATCTACATTTACACTCAAAACTTTTCTCGTTATGTGGCAGTGTCCAAAACAAAAATAAAAACCTGCTTATAGCAGCTAACGTACCGTCTACTCTTACTTAACTTTATACGAGTGTTTCTGTCGAGTACATTAGTACTTTAGGAGGTACAAGAATACCTTTGGTTGAAACTAATTATGAGTGTACTCTCCTAATGCACTCTCATTCCTTTCCATTTACTGGTACAGTGTAAACAAACCATTAAGTAAGGATTTTTATGTTTTGGAATCGCAGGAGCGGAGAATGGAGTAATATGTTTCGATTACGGTCCACGCTTCTATTGATAAATGTGGAGTCTCCCTCCGAACACCTCATTGTTCTTTTCCTCGTTTATTTTACATGCTCAAATATGACGAAGTTAATTAAAACGCTGAAAAATGCTGGCGTATTATTCTTTTGTTCCGGAGAATTAATCTACTAAGTGTTGATTCAAGAATTATTGCGACAGCATCAAGGTTCGTCTGTTATTTTGATGTTACTTTTTCTGTAGCTTCAAGCATGCAAATAACTAGTAATAGTAGTTTCTTAATTAACTAGTAATAGTAATTCCATTTCACAAGTATATACGTAAGGTGCCGTGTGGAGCCGGCGGCATAGAATTGCACCACCCCAACTCTTCCCGTGGGTGTCGTAAGAGGCGACTAAGGGAAACACACACCGGGGGGCGGGCAGCAGCGCCCCCTGCAGAGCAACTGTACCAAACTGCGATCCCCAACCCGCAATGCCCAGCGTGGGGATTATGGGCATTACCCCCCTAATGATGAAAGAAGCCAAAAAATGGCCCCCAGTTCCCGGCCGCCTCGCTATTCCTGGCCATGGTAGCGGCCACGGTAACGGCGGGGCAGGGGGTGCTAGGAATCCCCGGGCTACATTAGGCTACCATTCATTGCTCAAAAAACTGACCCTGGCGACGTTTAACGGACGAACTCTGAGGCTGGACCATCATCTAGCGCAGTTGGAAGTGGAGTTAGAGAATATTAAATGGCATATTCTGGGGTTATGTGAAGTCCGTAGAGAGGGGGAGGACACCGTAACTCTAGACTCAGGCCATCTTCTCTACTTTCGCGAGGGTGATAAAACATCCCAGGGTGGCGTAGGGTTCCTCGTAAATAAGGCTCTCGCTAGCAACGTTCAAGAAATCTCCAGTGTGTCGAACAGGGTAGCGTACCTGATCCTTCGGCTATCCAAGCGGTATAGCATGAAGGTAATTCAGGTCTACGCACCGACCTCGACACACTCGGATGATGAAGTGGAGGATATGTATGAAGACATATCCAAAGCCTTACACAACACCACTAAGGCCCACTTCAACGTTGTTATGGGGGACTTTAACGGCAAGGTGGGAACCCAGACTGGCAACGAATCCCGAATAGGCCCGCATGGTTATGGAGTTAGGAATCACAGGGGGCAAATGCTTGTCAACTTCCTTGAGAAAGAGGGGCTGTTCTTAATGAACTCCTTCTTTAAGAAACAGCCTCAAAGGAAGTGGACATGGCAAAGCCCCGACACTGTGACTAAAAATGAGATCGACTTCATCATGACGGATAGCAAGCACATATTCAGAGATGTCTCAGTGATCAACAGGTTCAATACCGGATCTGATCACCGACTGCTCCGAGGCTCTCTGAATATCAACTTGAAGCTTGAAAGAAACCGTCTGATGAAGTCCACGCTCCGACCTAACCCAATCCAAATCATGGCGGGCACCGAGAAGTTCCAGCAGCTTCTCGGGAATAGATTTGTTGCCTTGGATCCCACTGATGACGCTGACGAGACACTACACAATCTGGTCGAAACGCTGAGGGATGAGGGCATCAAGTTTTGCAAAAAGCAGCGCACTGGCAAGAAATCCAAACTCTCGGATGAGACTCTCGGTCTGATGACAAAAAGACGGGAAACCACTCAAGCGTCTTCGTTAGAGAGGTCAGACCTGAACATTCTGAACAACACAACAGCGAATTGCGAAGATGGTACGGCGCGACCTTCGGAGCTCCAACACACGCCTCATCGAAGAGGCGATAGAGCGAAACCGAGGGTCCAAAGTATTCACTCAGCAGCTTGGCAGGAGCCACCTGACGAAGCTTAAAACGCACGACGGGAGGACCGTATTGTCGAAACCGGAGATCTCCGCCGAGGTAGAGGATTTCTATGGCCGTTTATACGCTGCACATGCCCCCCATTCCCGGCGAGACGACCATGATTCTAGAGCCACCCTGACACGCCACTATACCGACGAACTGCCAGACATCAGTCAAGACGAGATCGTGTTAGCTCTGAGGCAGCTTAAAAATGGAAAAGCCCCCGGTGAGGACGGAATAACTTCAGAGCTTTTGAAAGCCGGAGGTGCCCCTGTTGTACAGGAGCTACAGAACCTCTTCAACGCCGTCTTTCACAGTGGGAGAACTCCAAAGGCGTGGAGCGGGAGTTTGGTGGTGCTCTTTTTTAAGAAGGGAGATAAAACCCTCCTTAAAAACTACAGACCCATCACGCTCCTGAGAAACGTCTATAAGCTGTTCTCACGAGTGGTCACGAATCGTCTCGCCAGGAGACTCGACGAGTTCCAGCCACCAGAACAGGCCGGGTTCCGCGGAGGATTTGGCACCATAGACCACATTCACACGGTGAGGCAGATTATACAGAAGTCCGAAGAGTATAATCAGCCTCTGTGTCTGGCCTTTGTGGACTATGAAAAAGCCTTTGACTCTGTCGAAACCTGGGCTGTTCTGGAATCCTTACAGCGATGCCAAGTAGACTATCGTTATATCGAGGTGCTGAGATGTCTCTACGAGGCCGCCACCATGAGTGTCCAAGTACAGGGCCAGCAGTCTAAACCCATCCAACTGCGCAGAGGAGTGAGACAGGGGGATGTTATATCCCGAAACTGTTCACGAGCGCGTTGGAAGATATGTTTAAGACGCTGGACTGGAAAGGTAAGGGCATCAACATAAACGGCGACCACATCTCACACCTGCGATTCGCTGATGACATAGTCTTAATGGCGGAGTCGCTAGAGGAGCTGAACCAGATGCTGGACGGCCTAGCCTCAGCCTCGCGACGCATCGGTCTTGGCATGAATTTGGATAAAACCAAAGTCATGATCAATGGCCTCATTGATCCGGGACCGGTCGTCGTACATGGCCACCTTCTCGAAATTGTTTCCGAGTATACTTACCTTGGGCAAATTCTGCAGTTGGGTAAAAATAATTTTGAGAAGGAGGCCAAGAGGAGGATCCAGCTAGGCTGGGCAGCGTTTGGGAAACTACGTCGAGTCTTCTCGTCATCCATACCGCAATGCTTGAAAACTAAAGTTTTCAATCAGTGCGTCCTACCCGTCATGACCTACGGAGCTGAGACGTGGACACTCACGGTAGGGCTGGTCCACCAGTTCAAAGTCGCTCAGCGAGCTATGGAAAGAGCTATGCTCGGAGTCTCTCTGAAGGACAGAATTCGTAACGAATACATCCGACAGAGAACCAAAGTTATCGACATAGCTCAAAGAATTAGCAAGTTGAAGTGGCAGTGGGCCGGCCATATCTCGCGAAGAACCGACAACCGCTGGGGCAAACGTGTTCTTGAGTGGAGACCACGACTCGGCAAACGTAGTGTAGGACGCCCTCCGGCCAGGTGGGATGACGATCTGCGAAAGACTGCAGGCAGATGCTGGATGCGGCAAGCTGAAGACAGGGCGCTATGGCGCTCATTAGGGGAGGCCTATGTCCAGCAGTGGACTAATTTAGGTTGATGATGATGATGATGATACGTAAGGTACCTACTAATTCCTCAAGCTCTCGTGGCTATATCTTAACCATAACCCTTGCATACCTCTTATCATTTTTCCGATCAGAGAAGATTTTTTTTCAGATCTGCGTCTCAGCTGCGGTAAAATGGTATTTCTCTTAACATATTTTATCTAATTATGAGTCTATTTCGGAAATATTATAGCTTTCAAAATAAATAATAATAGATTACTTTACGGAAATCTATTTCAAAATATGAGCATGAAAAATATTTGGTAACAATTCCGCGTAAAACCTTCTCTGATAAGATTAAACAACGTACAATTCGTGTGCACCGCGTCAATTTGCAGTTTTTTTTTCACATGAACCGTGCGTATTCGGTGGGATTCAAAAGTTTTTAACTTTTAGCCAATACAAATAAGGTTTCTACGTTAAGTTTGCATACAATTTCATGTCAAGTTAAGTTAAACAATAACTTAATTTAAGTTCATAACGAATGTTCACTGAGAATAACTAAGATTGACCTAGCTCTAGCTTTAAAACGGAATTATGTTATTATACGTATTTCAGAAGTAAGAAACCTATTTAGAAAAAAAATCATTCTTAATTCCTATCCCACAAACACAATATTCTTTTCTTATTTTTACGGATGATAACAGAAAAAAAACAAATGAATTTAAATACTACTAAAAAACGTCTGTATCGTCCGTTGCCCGTGGTCACACCTGGGTGGATCGCGACGGAAAATAATTTCCTATGGTCCTCTAGAAACTCCAGATGCCTAATTATTCTGAGCTAAGAGCAAATTGTACAGCCGCTGTCACTACAAATAATCAGCAAGCTCTAAATTTATTGATACATTTGTGTTCATAGTTCAAAGCCAGCAGTTTCACCTAAATCACTTTGGAACTTGTACCGCGGATAGCTTTGGGATCAAATAAGCACGGCTTAGGCAGAACCACACTTTAGTGTCGTGTTGAGTCGTGACGCGCCAGGAGCATATCGGCTCCATTCATTAAGAATAGCCTGTCTGTCTGAACGCGATAAATTCCAAAACTACGAACGAACAAAGTAAGCCTTTATTCACAAAGAACGAACGAACGGATTTCCATTCACCAATAGATGGAGTGATTCATGAGGTAACTTTTATTGTACCTAAATAGCACAGATTAGGTTACTAATCGATTAGCAGTTACTTCGTAACTAATAGGATGACATCTGTCGATGGTTGTTGAACATGTCGAGAAAAATCAACCGTCTGGGAGCTTTGCTGACGTGCACTGCGTAAACAAATAGAGTATCATAAAAAAAATGTATCAAAGAATAATACCTCATAAACAAGATCACTTAAACTGTACTAATACCCATCCGAGGCCTAGGGCGGGTTGCTAATTGAATGCGGGTTGGGTTGCTAGTACTAATTATGTGTTGTTAAAACCGATATGCTTCTGACGCGTTACGACAGAATAGTGTGTTTCTACCTTTATGATTACGGCTCGACTACTCAAACTAATTGTTGATATATTTGTCAAAACTTACTGTCTGCTAACATTTGAGTAATGCTTGCTTTGGGAGCCACTGGGGCTGTTAAACTAATTCAAAGTCCAACTTCAAATTATTTTCATAGAGACCAAACAGTAGTCTAACCACAGTGATTGTTGTCTAGGGTAGAATAGACACAAATGCAAATGCGCTTTTCTATGGGAACATCCAATAAGGTTACCTAAGTCTATGCAAAATTTCAGTCCGATCCTTTTGTAGTTTTGGTGTGCAAAAGTAACAAACATATATCCGATCCAAACTTTCACGTTTCTAATATTAGTGTGACAAACTTGGAGAGAGGCCTAGCCTAGGAGTTGGTTGTATACGGCTGATGCTGATGATGAAGTATCGTTTTTTCAAAACAGTTCTGCGAATTTTCATTGCTTTATTTGATGAAAACTCTGTGTTTGCTAAAAGTTCTGCCTTTGCATATTCCTGCCGGTGGCAATAGCCCTGCGGCTCTTTGCAAAATGCAAACAAGTTGGACTATCCATGCTAATTTGTTCCATTTAAATACGTGCATTGTCCACTCTAAAAGTAAAGTACAATAAATAAAACGGATATTTTCGAGAGGCTTACAAAGACAACATAACATACTATTACTACTACTATATAGCTTATTTCCGGCCATAGAAAGTAACTAATGACAAAAATGATTATTTCTCTGATGAAAATCGATTTAGGGGAAATAAATACACATAGATTTGAAGCGCGCGTTTTGGTAACGACTTTATATAAGGCTTTAAAAACCATCTGGTCCGATACATCGGTATAGTTACATCCAAACGAGCGCTTTAAGGTATTCAAACGCGAGTTTGGGTGTGCCAATGCCAAAGCAAAGCGCGCTCTTCCTATGAAGAGCGCGCAAAGAAAAAAAGACCAAAGAAGCGCGAAAGAAAGAAGTACTCCATAGATATCAGAGACTAACAATTAAAGTTTGCAAAGTCTTTCTTTGCTTTTGCTTGAGTGATTTAAGGAGTGCACTTTTATTTAACTACTCGAATACTCGAGAAGAAAATGGTCGATGGCTGTCTGTCTGACATCAATAAAATGCATTTCGTTCCACAAGTGTTTTCAAATTCAAAGTCATTATAATATTTACCGGTAAATTCGGTCTGATAAAAGTAAACTAATGATCATTTCATTATACCCGCTAAAAGTTACAGAAGTTTCGCGATATCTCACCGAGCTCAGTGAGGTTTATTTAAGTGGTTCTCGATAGTTTCGACGGAATTTATTCCGATGGAATGGAATTATGACAGACCCATTACACCGCATCGTTTCGAAACGAGAAGCTTTGAACTGTTCCGAGAAATATTGTTATTTTTATTTTTCTGTACACCTGTGGAGACTGTGTGTTTTATGTTTATTTTTATAACAATGTCACGTTAAGTTATTTTCTGATAGAGTAAATTACATCACAAAATTGTATGATATTAACATTTTTTCTATGAGGCACCCATGAGGCAACGCTGACTTTGTAAGCATGAGAAATGCCATAGCAAGTTCCATTTTCATTTGAAACTATATCTCGAGGGATGCCATATTAAATGTGAATTCCGGATTTAGGAAAATACCTACCATCTTCCTATGCGATGATAGCAGAAAGTGGTTAGATTATATATTATCTAAGAAGTTTTGAATGTGCATTTAATTAATAATCAAATAGTCTCATAACTTGCTAAATTGACGTTGACAAGAGATATCATTGACTGGTTAGTGATGATCAAAGTATACACGAAAAACCGGCTGTAAGTTGAGAATGTAGGGAAACATGAGAAAGAACCTTCAGGAACCTAGAGGATTTTAAAGGTAAATTATTTTCAACAGAAACGGTCTAATTACGGAATCTATGCCTGTTGTCCATGCAGTGATCTTGCGGAATAAATGCCATCCGATGGATCCATAGCACCCGCTCTACGTACTCTAAATGCTTAGAGCAGTAGGTACGGAAGCATGAAGCACGGGGAACTACGCATACCAAACAGCCTACACCTATTAGTCTGGTATTCAGTCTGATTACTAGTGATCGTAATCCATCCTGTGTTCTGTTTCCATGGGAAATACAAATTTCCCATAACTATGTATTACGTAAAGTAAAGTAAGTCAACAAGGGCTGATGATGATGATGATGATGAAAGTAAGTCAAGTCAAAAGTATTTATTATAGCAAAAGACATAGGTAATTACATTAGTTGCACATTCTTAACTATGTATAAAACAAAATAGGTATCCTAGAAAGAGTCACAAGAAAAAATAAAGAGGTAATTATAAATGTCATTTGCAGACAGCTATTAATACCTAGTATTTTATGTGTCTGTTGATTTCTTCACTAAGCTAAGCCAGTATCCAAGAAATCTTGAGTACAAAAATTTAGATACGATTAGATAGTTACGGAAAATTTACTGTGAAAATAACATAAATAAACAAATGAGAAAAATTCAAGGTACAAAATGTAAAATTAATTTTAAAGTACCTTAGTATTATATTAACTTGAAAGTCCAATTAGTACTATGTAGAATTTCTTGAGTTTCATGATAGTTTAAATAATCAATAATGTATAGTGTATGTACCTGTTTGTCTAAACTAAGTAATGGTTCAGGTTGTTCAGAAACAATAACACATTAATAGTCATTAAGTCATCTACATAACTTATCCATTTATATGTGTACCGAAGAATAACACATTGATTATTTGTATATGCGTACATGGGTACCTCAACATTATTCATTGTAGGAAAATAAAGGATCTGTAAGACAGATAGAACGGTTTATGAAAACTGTCGAAACGCCAATATTCTTTTTCATGCGTTTCATTTTTTTTCTATTTAGCCATAGCGCCAAAACTACTCATCTCATAGACCATCGAATATAGTTCATATAGAGTAAGCCGGTATAATGTTTAAATTAGTAAATTAATTTAATGAATTCATAATTAATTAATTCGGTCTATGAATTAGCATTGCCTATCAACGTGGCAATGCTGCCAGCATTCTGGGCACTCTGCCTTCTAGATTTTTAAGAAATAGATGTAAGTTTAAATATTAGTTGTAATTGTTTTATTCTGTTACTGTAATATTCTATGATTTCTGATAATAAAGACTACCATAAGCTAGGCTAAGCATTTAATGAATTAAATTTACAATTGTTTTAATTAAAGTAGTCGAACCGTTCATTATTTCATGGACCTACGTCCTGAAATACCAATATCGATGATTGGTTGTTAATTAGTCAAAGGTTCTCGTGTCACGCTGAGTGCTCTCCACTTGAAGCATCACGGTCTGCTTGTAAATCATTGTTTGTATGCATTCGACAGTTTTGTGACCGGATGTCCTACGTTAATATTAAGTGCGTCCTTACCATTCCAAGTTTGCAGGTAAAAGCAATGATCATCTTTTTAAATCCTCGATAGTCACAAAAGAATATGTGCTACAAATACGGTACGAGTGACTAGGTATCTGAATGAGTTGAAAGTAGTAAAGTGAATAGGTTAAGTTTGACGTATCTGTCTGTGTATTTGTGTGTCTGTCTGTCTGTCATCGTAGCTAAAAATATTGATTTTGAATAAATTTTATTGTTGCTTAAAAGGTGTTTTGATCGGCAGTCTTCTAAGTTTCTAAATTTTACATTAACGGATTTATGGCAAATTTATGGGTAACTTAAGCTATGACGGTAGGTATCATTTTTATACTCGAGTTTTTAAGTATTTACTTGATACTTTACAAAAATTGCGTGTGTCGTATAATAATTGAAACCAAAAACATTTTACTCAATCTTACTCGTACTCGACTTCGTTATGCTTGCCAAGAATCAGATTGATTCTACTTATAAAAGGTGATGTGATGTGCCTCAAGGATCGGATCATCACCCAAAACCATATCCCAGTTGGCATCTCTACTACCAGCAGTCGTACCAGGCTTCTGGTACGACTGGTGTGTAAAAAGGTATTTACATACAGTTTTTGGGTTTCCCCCAAAATAAAGATCTTTTGTTCTCGGAAGTAAGATGCATAGCTCCCTCGTTTATAGTTTTGAATTTCATTTAGGTACGTAGGAAAGTAGGTATGTTAAAGATCTTCGGTCGATCAAGAAATTTGTAATAAATGGAATAATAGACTGTAACGCAGATCCGTTTATTATCCATTACCATAGCGAGTAGATTGCCTGTACTTAGCATCATCCTCGCATATCATATTAAATTCAATAAGCTGAATACATTAGCAAACTGGCTATGATGCTTCTTAATTGGTAGGAAATGGGTGCTAAATTAGTACTTGGTACTACGTGCTTAATATGCACGATTATCTATATAGGCGATAAGAAAAGTTAGTTTCCGACTACAATAAGACTTGCATCAAACATTTTGATATTTTTTTCTTACCAACTAATAAGATAAGAGGTACAGAATTGAACATACTTTACAGTTTGTCTAAAAAATATATACATATTACTTCTGAGATGTCACCAAAGAATATGTGCTACGAGTAGGTACGATACGAGTGAATAGGAATGTCTAACAGAATATATTAGTTTAAGGTATGTAGATAAATAAAAATTACGATTATGGAATGAGAAATAATATAAATCGTTTTCAATTTGTTATTCCGAAACTGGGTGTTTTAATTGACAAGACGATCAATTCGATCCTTATTGTTTCGAGAAAGTTCTAAATATCCAAACGCTCGCGCTGTGCTCGTTTCGCGTAATGGATAAACAATGTACGTCTGAATTGTAAGCTTCAATTAATGCCATAAATATTTGAACAATGGCTACGATAATTCTGAATTAATCTATTCATTAATATTAAATACCGCCTGTCACAGTCACAGGCCTAAAGGCCTGTGCTCAGTGAAGTTTGTAAACTGATAAGAAATACCTACTACTGGCAATGGGGAGGTACACTTGAGATAGTGGTTAGTGATATAGAGAAATCGCCATATGTAGGCAACCGATGAAAATGTATTTGGGTTTTCGAATTCTCATGAAATAATTAATAATAGGTATTTAATTAAATTCATACCATGTTTTCGGCATCAATGTTATCAGTAATAACATAAACTAGTTCAGAGCCTCTTTTTATAAGGTACCTATATTTTTTATTAGTGAGAACAATTTATTGGCAAAGGCCAGTTATACGTAGTTATCAGCAAAATAACATTCTTTTGTCTATTTGGGTTTTGGCACAAAATAACTAAATAGTACAGGTTTGGGCCTCGATTTGTCTATTTTTTTCCCTCTTGGATAATTACGTCAGCGATCGAAGCTATTCATTTGAAATTTAATTTTTATTTTGTTCGGCGATTAAGTATGCTTGAAAAATACAAGTAAAATGTACGTACTCAAGAAAGTACCTAAGTTATTGAAACAGTAATTTACAACAAGTGACTCTTACAGAAGGCGGCAGTGCTTTACTTCTGCAGTTAAAGCTTGTGTAAAGCCAAAAGCCGCTTTAAACCAGCCCTATTTTTGGCGAAATCCGCAACATTTCTGCTAACTTTGACTGACACTATTAGGTCGTGTAAACAATTAGCGATTCCTAAACGGGTAAGCCATGGTAAACCGTATTGGGCTCTGTGGCAGCTGCCAAATTGGCTGACTCCGATATAGGTCACGTCACGGTTGTCATTTGTCGTGGTTTACCTACACGCTGTCATCGGTCTGATGCAGGTGCTTTAGGACAGCTTGTGGAGCTGTTGCAGTTTTGAGTGGTCATAGGGGAAAAAAAGCTTGTACGATTGTATACGAGGGAGTGCAGTTATTTAATAGCTTGCCTAACGAGCTCAAGGAATGTGCTAGCATAAGCATGTTTAAATTTTTTTTTAAAAAATACATTTATAGCCTAACCTAAACATAAGGTATTATAGCGTACTAATATTAGTTTAAACATAATTTTTAAGAACTTTGTATCTCATTATAAGTGTAATTTTTTTGTTTTATGAGAATAAACTTCTTTAAACCGAAAGCTTACAAAATCTGTAGAAAAGCTCCTTCCAAAAGCAGAGTACCCACAGTCCAGTTTCAACTTAATACTGGTTCTAATTTGTCTATTCTTTAATTGTAATTTTATTTGGAAAATTTTAAATCTAGTCGAAGTGTGCGTGTGTGATTGTCTAGCACAATTTTTCACAATCGCTTACTTTGGGGTCAGACAGAAGACTGTGCGTGTATGCCGAGAATTATTTACTTAGCCTTAGTACTTTACTTCTTTAAATATTTTAAATTTTTAAGACTTAGCTCAAAAATTTTAATATTTTGGCAAATAAATACCTACTTTAAATACTAATCAGTCAAGACAAAACCTAGAATACAAAACGTCTGAGCCCCAGAATAAATTATATCGCGTAGGTCACTACTCAGCCGACTACGTCGTCTAATTGTATCTACGAGGAAAATAATCTTTGGAATCTCTGCTACAAAGTTACCCAGTGGTTGTTCCGCGCTTAAACGCAATGCACAAGAATGATTCGCGGCCGTCTTTTAAACTTTTGCTACGGCCAGCTGTCGCGAACAGGCTTTGCTAAGGGCTGGCACTTTTATTTTCTTAATAAAATTCATAAACATAATAAAGAATTTCGTATTCACACATTTTTTTAAGTTGTATCATTTTTCTTTTATGTTTGTGGTTGTAGTAAAGTGTTCGTTAGGTATCAAGAATAGATTAACGTGTCAAAGATTCTTGTTATGTCTATATGAAATTAAACACATTTATATTTGGACACGAGATTGTCGTTATTAATAAAATGATTTGTGTCCACCTGTTTTTGTTTAGTGATGATGTTAACCTCAAGGTTTGGCCCCACTGTGCAAGTTTTTGGAGTCTGTAGCCTTTCTAACAAAACTATATCTTGATAATCCAAGAGGACTATGTGGCAACCCTATTCGTGGTTATCTTAGAAGTTTTGCGTCCATTTGCTCACAGCTACAGTAACCTAGTTATCCTCAGTAACACTGTTGCTGTGTGCTTTGTATGCGTCATCGGATCGCAGAGGTTTCATGAGCGACTTAGCACTGTTTGTCCGGCTGATTTGATCAGGCAATTTCTGGTGTTTCGATCCCATTTGTGGCTTCATGACAGTAAGGGTATAATTGGTGCTGAGTTGACCGAGTGCTGAATATTTAGATCATTACCAGTTGTCACTCCAGTCAAGTTTTAGTCTGTCTTTCTAAGGTAGCGGTTGGACCTGTGTAAACTGACACGGGGTTAGCTGTGTGGAGACGGTTTGATGTCTAGAGTAAAACTGGGAAAAACTTCAACCGGTGTTGTTGTCAACCATGGCTACCAACAGATAAGCCATTATACAAACGGTTGGTTATAAGGACTTGTTTGTTTGTCAAACAAACCTACCATAGCAATTCATATGACTCTTACTGACTGGTAAGCTAGGTCGCGGACACTGAATTTAAAGACCTTTTTAATTAAATTTTATTTATTTATATCACCATCGGATCTAACCGCTGACCCTTAGTACTTACAAAGTCCTAGAAAGGAACTAAGAAAACTCTCTCTGCGAAAAATCAAGAATCGACAAATATCCTTGTGCTTTTTTAAGAGTAAGTTGTAATTATCTATATTTACTGGTGATGCCTTTATGTGTTCTTTGTTGTGGTGAATGTAATTGTGTATTCTCTGTTGGTAGTTCTCATTGCATGAATAAATAAGACATCAGTAAGTTTCTTTATAACCTCAGTGTGTGATGTACCTATAACAGCCCTTAATACTACTGAAATATTAACAGAAAATCAGACAGCATTGTTAGTACTCGTATAATAACAGCGTCCTATCCAATCTCCATCTAACGCAGAAGAGCTCAAGACGCGTCATCATTAATTAATTCTTTCCCACCGCTGGAAGGCAGGTCTCATTTACCCAGTGTAATCAGGCGGATTAATTAAAGACTTCCTCGGCGTATTGTGAAAAATTCAATTAATATTAACGTCACAGTGAATGATGCTCGTTAAGAATTAACGTTCAATTGGTATGTTTTACGCACCGCGCGAGTTTGCCGCTTGGGAAATCAGCGCCCGGGAGGGGAAACGTCGACGTAGAAAGCAGGTCTGTAGGTGCCTACCACATAGTTACCGGCTCAGAGGGATAGTGGTACAGAATGCGCCTTACAAACGGGGAACCGTCAACAAACAAAATAGCATCAAACAGTGTTGTATAACAACAACATGGATGCAAAGATAAGATTGCTTGTCTACGCTACGCTATGCATTGAGGGCCTGGAGTCATAAATCGCTCTGTGGTACTATAGGTATAAATACACGACGGCCAGTTACATGGCGGCAGAAAAGCGATGCGTTCGCGATGGAAAATTTTAGTTTGTGATCGTCAATTCAACCTAAAATAGAATCCACATGTGGCCCAAGTCATGACGAGCCTCTTGTCAGTCTTGTACAGGCTGTAAAATTAAACAAAATGTTTCTGATGACTCGGCCGCTATGTAGATGGTCCATTAGAATGATCCTAAGTCAATGGTTTCAGTAAAATCCGTCTCAAATAAAATACAGTCCAGCCCATCTAAAAAAAATCCAAAAACATTTTAAGGACATTCAAATAGGCCGTGTTATAACTAAGAAGTGCACTAAAAATATTTCTGGGGAGGGTAGAAATCATGTTTCGTTAACACTCTTACCTGTTACTAGTGTAAATTCGACCGAGTAAAAGAGGGCAAATACTTTTTACTTTTGTATCGAGTAATTTAATAGGTTAGTGTATCAAAAAGGAAAGTTTTTTATTCGTTGGATATAATTTTTTGCTTTTTGAACAATTTTAATAATTTTTAAATCAATTACTTATATATAATCTTTTGTGTAGTGGTAATATGTGGTACATATATCCTTTATTGCAAACTATAAAAAAAGTAATTACTATGAATTTCAAATCTATTACCGGGAACACGTTGGTAATAGAATAAAATTTAAACTATATAATATAACTTACCTTACAAATGATATTATTATTTGTAAGATTCATCACAAAACCTTTCACGTGGTTTCCTCTAAATAAAGTTTCAAGGTTCTTGTTCCAAGTAGACAATATAGTTAATATTGACCTGCAAGCTCGAGTTTATATAATATTCAATTGTGGGCAAAACCCGTACCTAATCTCGCGCAAACTCCGAAGCCAAGCTAGTAAACAAAAGCGTGGCTCACAATAGCATGATGGGGTAGGTATCTCATACTACCCAGGTGACCTGTGTATAGTCGACTTCAAAAACAAAGAGTTACTTGAGTAGTCTGTCCACCCACGCATTTCTTTTCTTGGCTTGATGAAAGAAACCATTATTTTATAGACACCTATCTGTCAACGCAATAAATATCTAAGCTTTCGCTTGAAAAATCGAGTCGACAGATCCGCATGACTATTTTTAAAAGAAACCGAATAAAGAAGAAATATGGAATTCTTTCATTTTGTCCAAGAATATGTTTGCTTGGACAGAGTATTAATTTACTCCGTCCACGCTTTTATTTTCTTTGAGGTAAAATACAGGTTTCGGAAAACCTTGCAGAGCAGTTCAACCGGTCGGCCAGGAACAGCGAGCCCGCGTGGGCTGTACGCGATTGAAACCACAGACCTTTTTAGATAACTAATTCAGTAATAAGTTGTTTTCATGTTTGTATTAGTTTACGCGGCGCACGTCAGCAAAGCTGTCGACTGGGGTCTAGAAGATTTTTTCCAATATCTTCAAAAATCGTCGCCATATTATAACTAATTTACACAAAAATTATAATAAAGTGTACACCATTCCCATAAAACACACCTTTTCCATAGAACACTAAGTTCATCGATGAAAACCGTGTGAAAATCCGTGCGGTGGTTTTTGTTTTTATCGCGTTCAGACAGACAGATATACGCGATGAGAAACATTGTTTTAGTATGTACTGATAAGACTACATTGTCGAGAAGATCTATATTACTGCAATAATAGAAATAGCTTGACCTGAAATAATTTGCTAAGAAATTAGCTACGTCGTCGTAGCGATTCCGAAGTTCTTGGATACGATTGGTTTAAGCTAAGAGTTTAGTTATTCATCAGCCATTGTACTAAAATACGTTTTGGATAAAAACTTGTGTTAAGGTGTAATTATCACAAAAACTAGAACGTTAATAGTATATATTGTTATATAAAGTCCTTGTCTAAGAAACTACTAGTGAAGTGCTTTAGTCAGTTCTAAGACTAACGACAAAGCAACTCATAGCGCGCTGAGATTCACAAAAATATTATTATTAAAAAAACTTTACTAAACAAGCTTAATCGACGGGGCTACGTCGTTTCGTGTTGGAGTTCCCATCGCCACCTTCTGTCTCCATCATCAAACCAACTCACACAGATGGTACCATTACATTGCATTGTCACCGAACTTACATAGTGTAAGTGCATTATCACCGAACTTACATAATAACTAACTAATAACTAACTGCATAATAACTAACGTACATACATAATTGCTATTGAATTGGAAATAAAGATGTTGGTACCACATGAAAACTATGACGTCGCTGACATTTCGTAGTTTCAAACTCATTTCGGTAATATAACATCACTGCGTGCGACTGTACTGTTGCGGTCGTTTGAACGTGTCACTACTTAATGACGCTGCTTTGGCCATCCTTTGTAACGGCACAACACAGTACCTACACAACTCCGTATAATAATGTAGTATCCTCGGTCTCGGGCGAACTTCCCTAACAAGCGTCATGCAAATAACCTCAACTTCGGAAGATACCGAGTACATCATTCGCTGCAACTTTGCCGTCTAATGGTGCGTACATACACGTATCAGTTGCTGCGCGAAAAATGTTCGGAACTTTGAGTAATTGAAAGTCTTTAGAAAAACAACTTTGGCAGGCAGTTAGGCACCTATTGTGAAGTGCAAAGTATCACATCAGATATCTACAGCTCGGGGCTGTATTTTGAGAGCAGTTTGTAAAGTTTTGTTTTGTATAAGAAGCGGAAAACTTTTTACTGATTTTAAGTGCTCTGCGTATCAAAGCGTAGATGACAACACCAGGGTTTCTAAATAGTGCTTTCAAAAGCTTTTACGAGGATGGCTCCACTAATAAATCCGTTTAACCTTAAAGATAGCATTGTTTTGCACTTAATGGACACTCGAATGGACAGTTCTAGAGCAGACGTAAAAGAAATTGGCTCGGATTGGACTTAAGGCGCTGTGCATGGAAAACTAAGACTGTCAGATTGCATGTCAATATTACCAAATGTGGTCGGCAGAGGCGCTTATTTTTAACATAGACTTATGCAAAATTTATCTGTTGTAGAAGAGGCAAACTTTTGTTTTATTTTGGTTGATAGCACAATCACAAGGTAATAATGTAATGTTAACTAACATTTGCCCGCGGCTTTACTATCGTTGCATGTAAAATACCTTAATAAAACCTATGTCGCTTGAAGCTTCTCAATTATAATAAAAATTACATTCATCGATAGTTATTCATAGAAATCAGAAACACTTAAAAAAATAATATCATCTTCATGCATGTTAAAGTGCCGACAATATCACCGACCATTATGATAATACTTTATACATTAAAAAAATATACTAATTTAGTCAAAACAACTGAGGTCTAAATGGATTACAAAAGTGTCAATCGTTGAAGATATTTCGATTTGGTTTTGGAGGGCTTTCTCAAAAAAAAAATTAAAATATAAATAATGCTGAACAAGCCACACAACATCATCTAACCCCAAAGTAATTAGAGCTTGTGTCGTCTTTAAACATCTCCTTTACTTGACTTCTTTGTTACGCTAAAAAAAATATATTATATTGATGTCAATGTACACATATTGCCAATAACAAAAAAGTTATGACAAACCGCTCCGTTGAGGTTTTTCTATGAGTTATTAAAAATTTAAAGTAAATTATTATTTTTGAGTATCTGTCCTTTTGAGAATCTCTCTTCTCTAAGAGAACAAACCGATAGAACTACGAGTAATTTAAATTTGCCTGTAGTTCTACTGGTAGAACTACGAGAAAAAAAATGCAAATGGTTGGTCCTAAGTAAATCAGTTATCTAGTAAGTACCCATAACAAAGCTCTGCTTAGCTTCGGCCTTGGTGATGATGTGTGAATTCATCATCATCAGCCTATATAAGTCCACTGCTGGACGTAGGCTCCTATTTTAATTTTTCAGCATTATTTATTTATATATAAGGTCATCAAAATCGCCCTACCTATTTAACATATTTTAACTCGACCAATACTTTCCGTGCTGTAAACATGTTGAGTAGTACCTACCTATCTAGCTACCAGAGAAAAAACCACTATAAACCTATTCTACTTAATTGGTAGGTCTGTCAATGAATAAAATTCCTGCAAATTTCTTTTGGCTTAGCTTCAATCAAATATAGACTTTATTTCAATGACAAATGAACCATTTAACCCGCAAAACAAAAGTTGTCGAAAATCGTAATTCGTCCGTCGAACCCAGCTGTCATCGCGAAAAAAGTTACATAACCTCACGTCCGTCCGAGGAGGCATCCAGCCTCCGAATGAAGCTAGTGGAAGCTATTTTGAGCATATATTGAAAGGGATGTTTGAGTAATAAGGTTGAAATTCTATTGGCAAAATATTATAATTTTTGCAATTACTTCGCTAAACGCCTTACAAAAATGTGTTTTTTGGGTTTTATTATGTTAATGGTTTTATTTATTTAAAACTTTTTACATATGTCTTTAGTTGATAAAATTTCCTTTCATATAGTATTAAAATAATTAATGGTTGTCACTCAAAATATTGAGCATTTCGAGACGAAAATTTTTTTTCTTGTTCTTTCTTGTGATTTTTTTTTTCAAGATCCTAGATCGTTTTATAAAATATTTTTGTATAAGTCTTTTTTCCATACATTTGACTATACACTGTTTTTTTTTTGGGCTTGTAATATGTCGGAGAACGGCTAACGGTGCGACGAAAAAGTGTACTTTCTACGGTGTCGCTGTTTGGGCAGCGTCTTAAGTATAATTACAAGTAAAGGTCTCTTGTTTTAACTTGGGTGTTGATATTTTGTGTCATATTGTAGTATTAAGCGATATAATAGTTTTACGTGATCCACGAAAAATTTGACCTTCTGACTCTGACACTTGTCTTCACGTGTAAGTTTTTAAGGACCCGTTGGCATCTATGGGTTCAAAAACAAGACAAAACTAAAATGTAACAAAAATATTTATGTAAGTAATAAAGCGCATTGTGCGCGTGTCATAAATAATGGGTCAGCAAAGACTGATGATGTTCAGCCTTCACCATTAGCGTCGACCAACTGCTTATAGTCTCACAAAATAATCATTGTGTATCTTTGAAAATATTGTACGTGGGTTCCCAGGAGGGCAATTCTGAGTACCACGTGATATTTTATCTAGTGATACGTAGTTTCACGGGATAAAATATCAGGTCAATAATATCATAAATACATAGACTCCTGCCAAAAATTGCATTCTCGCGTGATTTATCGAGCAACTTATCGAAGAAAGCCCCTCGATAAACATCGAATTGCAGATTTTAAGAATACGCATGTTTGCTACGAAGCAATCACTTGATATTTTGACAGTTCTTGCCATATTTATCGAGTAGATATATTTCCAGAATTGCCCTCCATTTATTTAATTTAGTAATATGACTAAATCATATCGTTATACATGAACTTACACGAAAATCTGTCCCTGCCCCTACAAAAATATTCATCCCTAGGACCACTGTCGACTGCCATGTGACCCCGTTTGCTTAGTACAATAGGTTAGCATTTTATTAAAATAATTCCTAACGTGAAGTGAACTGAAGTTCTTGAATAATTAATGCAGTTGGAATCGGGTCGGTACGTGCAAACTTCATTGCTATGTAACTAGGGCTTGCTTTGGCCAGATTTATTTGATACCTGCCACTGGTATAGAATAATAAAAGCTTAGAAACAAGCCCACCTCGTAATTTTATAAAAGTAGAATGATGGTCGTGATAAGCCGTTGTTATAACGTTTTTTCCTATTTTCCTTTTAATTGTTTAGCGTCAGAGAAAATAAGGGTATTATTTATTTTTTTATCTGGAAGAATTTTGTCGGATTTTGTTCGTTTTAGGCAATGAAACGAATTGCAGTCTTTCAATGTTCGATTGACTACTGAGAGGTACTTGTACATTAAAACGGCTGGTAAACAACAAAATCGAAACATTGAATTAACTGAAATAATTTGTAGCTTCTTACAAAACTAAAAACCTGTAATACTACACTGTTTTTTAAGGTTTTAAGGGACGAATCTAACGAATCCAATCTCTCGAGAATAAAACTTCTGGTACCACCTTGGCATCATTCTGTGCGTCCAGAATCAAAATCAAATAACAATAAGGCATTTTCGTAATTTCAAAAAATTGTTCTTGAATACTTAATGGATGGCGCTTTGAGTTTGAAATTATATGCATATTATTATTCCCAACAATCTGGTGATTTTTATAGCAGCTAACCGTTTTACACTTCACCTATCTTAGTGATAAATCCATTCCTAGTGAATATTTTTTTCTACAAATGTTTAGTTTTTTTAATATGTCGTGTCAAATAAACTATTTCATTTCATTTAGACCCTGAGTTTGAAATAACACTCTACTACAACCTTCATTCTTCCGAGAAAAAGCCCTGCCATCTATTGCGTTCTAAGGAAAATGTGTTTTTTTTATAACTACTCATTGGCGGAGATATTGAGTAACTTAACATACAGTCGAATTAAGAACGTCCACCTTTGAAGTCTATCGGAAAGTTTGAAGTATACTGGAGAATGCTCGTTTTTTTACGCAAAAACAGCAGCTCCAATAAACTGTGTGCAATGATGTAGTTCTGGACCTGTAATAACATTAGGCTACTATCCGAGAGAGCGTGCGAAGCCGCAGGCAACAGCTAGTGGAGTTATATAAGAGGTACTTACATGGCGTATAATATCGGTTGCTGCGTAGAAACTCTCATGAGGATCGGGGCGTTTCATCATGTACGGTCGTGGAAATGTGGGGTCCTCGCAAATTTCTGTTGGAAACAAAATTCATGTTTAACATAGTTCACGAAGCTGTATTTCAGAAGGTTTTTGAAATTGCACGAGATAAATAAGAAAAAAATGTTAAAACGTTTAATTTTTTGGTCTTCGTTTTATTTCTGACAGTATGTTATTTAGCAAAAAACAATCCTTATGATGAATCCTTTCGATTGGCATGATAAAGGTACAGGTTATTATTTTCTCGTGTTCACGGGTTCGATTCCCGGTTCAACCATGTAATTATTTAAAAATCTATGAATGCAATTTAAATTGTTTTTTAAATTCAAATAATGTCTTCTTTCAGTAAAATGTTCCATCTACAATATTCAAGGTACTTTCCCTCCATGTGGCATACCCGTGGGACGCCCTGTATATATTTTTTTATGTGTGACCACGCATAACTTTTTACAGAGTAGTCAGATTTCGATAATTATTTTTTTATTGGAAAGGGAAGAAGAAATACCTCGAAAGCGGTCTCATTTAAATTTGGAAAAAAATCCAATCATAAGGGTAGGAAAACAGGGTATGATTGATTGTTCACTCACTGATTGTAATGTTTGACCACGCATAATTTTTGACAGAGTAGTCCGATTTTGATAATTCTTTTTTTATTGGATAGGGTATACCTTGAAATTGGACCTATATAAATTTCATTTAGTAAAAAAAATCTTACCCTGAGGGTGACGAAATAGATAGAATAGAAGATTTGTTGTTAAGGAATTTTGATTAAGTATATATTTTTGCAATTTATTAAAGTAGGATTAGATAACAGTTAATAGCTAAAGTTAGGTAGGTAGCTATTTTAAAAGTTATCAAAAACGAAGCATGTAGTAATTAGTAGATTATGGCCATAAAAAAATAAAAATTAAACAGACGAAAAAACTGAAAAGCGATATATTATAAACCTTCTTATTTAACCTTATTAACTAAGTTCTTAAACTAATGTAAATGTACCTTTTTTACTAGGTTTATTATTGATTGCTTTCCAGTTTTTTCGGCGGTTTAATTTTTTTGTTAAAAAGTTTTATTGGGTCTTAAAGTCAAAGTGCTTTATTTCCTATATCGGGCTTTTTTATGTATTGCCATGTATGTGTATCAGTCATCTGGTACCCATAATCTAAGCCCTGCTTTTTTAGGATAAGTTAATGATGCATGAATTTACGAGATTTTTTTATTTTTTTTTGTTATGCTTATGTATCAAGTAATAATTGATTAAGAATAAGTATATATGTACAAGGTGCTCAAAAAGGGTGTATTAATAAGCTGAAAGGGGGTCTTTCTGCTCATGTTCTTTTACACGCACTCTTGCATTATTTGACATTAAAAAATATTTCAATAAAATATTTCAATGGTTTTTTACTTTTTTTTTTTCAGCAAAACCAGGTAAACAATCATTTTTAAAAGATGATCTAAATCCTTAGAAATTTCAAAACAGTAATAATAATGTGAGATTATACGTAAAATAATAAATAAATAAATAAAGCTGGACAATTCACACAGCATTATCTAGCCCCAAACTAAGCAGAGCTTGTGTTATGGGTACTAGATAACTGATATACTTAATACAATACACTACATAGATAGATATTTTTTTTATTATACATAGAAAACACCCAGACCAACGGAACAAATTTCTGCAGATCGTACACAAATTTGTTCCGAGACGGGAATCGAACCCGCAACCTCCTGCGTCGCAGGCGGACTTTCGCCCGCTGCGCCACGGAGGTCGTCACAAATCGTCGTAAAATAATACGAATAAGAAAAAAAAACGTCTCAATAAAAAATAAAATTTCGTAATTAAAAAAAAAACAAAGAACAAAAGTTGACCCCCTTGAAGTTATTTTGTGGCATTTCAACCACAAACTAAGTTTATGACGATTCTAATGCAGGATTTTGGGATATTTTCAACAGAAAGAAAAAAAAACATAATTTTATCTTCGCAACCGTGACATTGGGTTTACCGGTAGCGCATGACCTCCACAAAACCTTAAAAATAATGTCGGTCCTTGAACTAAATAGTCTGTTATTATGTTAGTTTTACCGAAAAGGGCTGCAACGATTCTCATCAACTTCAGCTGAAAACACTCTCGATGAAGTATCCTTACGGCTGAAATAAATTTTTGAGAAGAAATAGTGTAGTCGTTAAATTCGCGAGTACATATTCCAAGAAATCGTCTGTAACAGGGTCACAAAACACATAAAGCTAGTGGTAGCACCCTCCCAAATAATTAGATCAAGATTAAAGGTGGCCGAGCTCTCGGTAACGTACTACGATCCCTTAATACCACCACTCCATGGCACTGTTTTCATACAAACTATAGTAATCTGAAGTTTTTATGCAGTATATCTACTCAACATTGGTTTTTGGAGCGTTATGTTTCCAGCGTATTTATAAATTTTAACTTTCCTAAATGCTGATAAATCTAGCTATATTTGAGCAGATCTCTCATCGTTCATCATTTTGAGTTTTTTTTTGCACACAATACCAACAAAATGCAAATATTTTTGATGTCTATTTAGACCAACAATTAACTAGTTGTAATTTGTCGTTTTATTGTTTGTCTGATTATTCTATAAAGAACTAATAGAAATAAATTACAACTAGTATTTACAATTGAGACAATATTTATTCTTTAGAATCCTGTCCAAAAAGGCTTACTCTAAAATATCTGATTGTCTACAGGATAAAAAAGCTCTGGACGGGTTCAAAAGTTACCTCGTCGTTTCGGTATGTAGACTTTAATCTACATTAAAGATACTTTAGTCTACATACCAAAGCCACAGAAATCAAAAATATCACTTTGTTTCCGTGTCAGTGTTTATTTTTATAATTTGACCTTTTCTAAGTGTAATTTATTGTATTTATGGAAATAAGGACTTTTTGATTTGATTTGATTTATCAGCGTAATAACTAATAATTTCTGTTCATGTTCCATGCACATTATTCTTCCCGATTGATAGCTATAAAAGTACAAGGAACCGTCACTCAAACTACTTTTATATAAAAATTGCTTCGACTACCGATCCTTCCGTTGAGTATAAAGCTCGAAAACCTGTTCACTATTTTCTCTGGCGCCTTCACACTGGCCTTAGGGGGACATTATCCACTGCTCAGGGCCCTTATTCACTACGACCAACAATAAAGTACGTCTCTACAAGCAAGTAAAGCGATGTATATAGTCCGTGCGCGATTAGAATGGGACTGAGCCTTGTCAAAGTAAATAATGACCAACGACGAAGTACATATCTACAAGCAAGTAAATATTTTCACATTTCTGGTACAACTCGCTTTGTCGGGGGATGATGCCTTGTCGAACTCAAGGCCCGACCGCGCTTGGTCAGGGTGCATCCCATTATGATAGCTTGCTAACTTCTTTTTCTTTGTTTTGAGCTGTCAAGATGACGGACCTTAAAATCACTATGTAACGCACATTTTATCTTGGACTCTGCGTTATGTCCCGCGCGTTTTTCGCATAAATGAGAGAATAAGGTCTCCGGGCTAGGGGTATCATCTTTTCAATATGGCCCTGAACAATAGCTACCTTTCTTCCGGACGTCCGGCATTCGTAACGAGCGTGCTATCTCTTTTTCACTCCAGGCGCTAAGATTTTATAAAAGAGTATTTTTTGAATGCAAGTATTCATTATGAATGTAAGTGGGTGAACTAGGAACCTAGTATGTCGTGGAACGGGCGCGACGCGAACCGCACTCACCCCTGATGAAGTCCCTCTTTTAGAAATGAAACGTTGTTGTTCTTCCAACACAAACTAGGTCCGTAGTTAGCCCGCTTATATACATAGTGAATTCATCAAACTGCGATGATTTTTATAATATGACAGGTGGGTATTATTTTTCGTCGAAGTCAGGTGTTCGTTTTTTTGCTCGCTAGGATTACCTTAGGTAAAAGTTACAACACTAACTTCTCTTTCTGTCAATTGTTTTTACAAAAAACGTTTGCACTAGAGTATTGGTTTGCCAAATACCAAAACTAAAAAAGTATTTGGTTACTGCCGCTGACCTGACAAACTAAAATAGAAATCTATTTATAGACAGTTAAAATACATGTCATGTTAAAGAGACTTAATACTTACTAGTTATTATTACTTATTTAAATATAATTAATATTTACAATTGAAACAATTGAGCTAACTGCAGACTGTTGCAAACAATCTACAGGTAGCTCAACTGATCCATATCAATACCAGTCGGAAGCGTCCCCAAGACGCTGGCTGCATTGCCCCGCTGTATGGCAATGCTGATGCGCTGTGCCAGATACTGACCAGCTCTCGGGTCACGCGTCGCTTCGACCAGACGCTCAGATAATTTTTTGAAAACCCGAAGAGCCTCGGTACCCCTCGGACCTAGGGTCTCGACTCCAAGAGGAGCAAATGTGTAAAAATAAAAACAAAATTAAAATTGAAAAAATTAAAATTAATCCTGACAAACTTAAAATTGGAATGCTAAAATCCGAGTTCACCGATAGATCATTAACCTTTAGACAGTTGTTTTAACGTTTTTCACAAGTTTTCATACATTAAACGTCAACGTTAACCGTCAAAGCAGCCTAATTGGCCGATTATCTATTGGTGCACAAACGTTATATAGGAACGAATCACTGAATAATTCAAAAATTAAAATTTGCGACACCTTCAAAGTTGCTGGCATTTTCTGGTCCATTATACAAATTAAGTTTTCAGAAACACTGCTAAAGTGGTGTTTACCAGTTTTGGCAACAATTTGACAGTTTCGGACATTTTGATGTCAATTCTATGACAGCAAATAACTTCTTTTTCCAATGCAGTCTTAAAATATATCAAAATGTCCTCAATCTACTTTCAAGCTACGAAAACACATTACGGCCTCATTTTAACTCGCGATATTCCGCGATAGTAGGTGACCTCCTTTAAAATGCTTCTTTTTCCGACGTTCTAGCAAAAAAATAGCTACTTACCTATTTAATTCTAGGGTGGTAGTTAAGGAAATCATTAGGCCGTATCGTGCTGGAGTATTCGTTAGAAAACAGAAAAGGGGGAAAGTAACAATCCGGGTGCAAGAGTAGGTACTTTGGATGGTAACGAGTGGACGACCGCGCGTCGAGTGTGCCGGAGCCAACTAGCAGGGGCAACACCAACAGCTTTATGGAATTATTTGTACAATGAACTTCGTTGACATAATTTTAAACTTGAAAGTTTTATACTATAGTGTGTTGTGTTGTTTGGAAACAATGTCGTTTGGATTGATTTTTATCTTGGTTAGTATAGTATTATCATATCTGTGTCTTAGTGTTTTCTATGTATGAGTGATCTGGTTCCCAAAATTATAAGTTTCTACCCTCTATTATGGTTTGAGATTTGTTTTTTGTAAAAATAATATCTTACGCTCGCATTCTATTCAATTATAAAGTTAAAGATTATTAATTATTTGCATGTCATCTTAGCGTTAATAAAACTTTAATATTGTAATAATAAAGCTTGGGCGCTACCCATAAAGAAACTAGAAATAAGTAACCTTAAGTAATCTCATTGTAAGTAAACTGTTTAGGTTTTTAATGAGAATAAATTCTTTAAACTGAGGTACAGTCAATTGTGTTGTGTTGATATCATTTGAAACTTGTAGAACTATGGCGAACTAAATGATTTTTGGTTTATTAATTTTAGTTTACATGTAATAAATTTATAAAAATCATGGCCGCAATTAAGGCCGCCTATTGTACGTTCTTTTTTATATAATAAGTTATTTTATTAATTTTGTGCAATAAAAGGTTCATTCATTCATTCCATAAAAGGAAAAACCTTTGAGACCAGCTTAGTTTTAATTATTAACCTAAAACGTTAAGGGGCGTTTTGTGTTGTTTAAGCTTAGCGCTAAGCTTAACATTATTAAATTAAAGTTTAGTAGTTATAACAATACCGGCTAAGCCATGCTTTGTGGTCATGGCGTACCTAAAGACTCATTTACACTGAACAATTCTGTATCAAGTCTGTGTTGTAGGTATTACGTTTTAAATTGGTTACCTATGTTTATAATCCAGTGATTATTTATTTCATCATCATCATCATCATTTGTATGTATTAGTGTATTAGTTTAGTAGGTATTATGTGTCTAAGTATTAATACTTTAGATTTATGTTAAGTAGCACCGCCATCCTTTATTATCTCCCATCGTTTTGGTTGCCTGGAAGAAATCGCTTTAAGTGATAAGGCCGCCAGTTCCATTGCCGTTCTCTACATGATTCTATGTAAAATTAGTTTTCTATGGTGATGAATAAAAGTATTAACTATCTATCTATCATCCACTCTTACCCACTGCTGGGTATAGGCCTCCCGAAGTTTGTGCCATCCACCACGGTCCTGTGCTAACCGCCTCCATTGACGCCCTCTTCCTTACTTATTTAATCATTCGAAATGAACTAAACTTGAACATGTGTAGAACCTGTCCAGAACGTATAATAGTTGGGTGCCTATTGTCCCTGATACGGTGAATTTTTAAAGGGTCATTATTTATTAGGATCTACTTTCCCGCCTCACGGTGTATTTCTAGGAACAATTTCAGGATAAGTAAACATTTTTAAAATTTTTGGTTTCTACTCATCCATCCCAAATGGGATTTTTTCAGCAGGGATTAATGGAATAAGCCCAAATTTTGCGCTGAAATTCATTTTCTATTGTATATTATATACCCGACTGCACAAGAAGGAGGGTTATGTTTTTAGGGTAACATTCGGGTGCGAAACCCTTGTGGTATCGCTCCGTCTGTCCTTTTTTCTCTCTTGAATATCTCAGCAACTACCAAAGCTATTGACTTGAAACTTAAAATCTAAAAATTTACCTCGTCGCTCGCTATTGCCTCGTTGGTCGAGCGGTCGCATGTTTAACCACTGTTACTGAATTCAGAGAATTAATCCGAGCAGAGACGAAAAAAAAATGTTTTTCGAATTTTTCTAGGAAGGAAAATTAATAACTATTAACTAATAGCAGTCAGGATTTAGGCGGTGTTGCACCCCCGTGCCTCTGAAACCGCGTTACGAGTGAGGAGAATAGAGAGTGCATCTGCGTTTGCGCACATTTTTTTGCACTTTAATCTTATTATGTCCTGCACACATGGCTAGTCATTGTTGATACTACCCGTCGTGGCCGAAATTTCGGCTAGCAGGATCACAATTTTGCTATCTGGAGCTGTGTGAATAAACCCTTACCTAATTTCAATTGTTACGAGGTAGGTATTTGTACGCACACCTGCTAATATACTTTACTTCATTAGCGACAATCCCCTGGTTATAAGCCCCCGATAAATATTACCTAAAGCTACTAGGGGTGTACGTAAACGTACACTGGTTCATTCATTAATTTATGCTATTTCAAATTAACGATTTGCGTTTAGATTTGGGCACCCAAATAACGATTTTCAACACGTTTTTCAAATTATTATTAATTAAAAAATACACACATAGAATTACACCGATGTATATTTTTACTATACAAAGTGAACAATAAGACCTAATAGGTATTCAGATCGCACTAACATTTTTTCCGAGCCGGGAATCGAACAAGAAACCTCCTACGTCCCGGGCAGACCTTTACCCGCTGCGCCAATGAGGTCGTCATAATCGATCGTAGCAAATGACTACGTTCCGCAACTATCTTTGGATCGTAAAACCAAATAACAAATGACGTTCAACACGTGACGTCCGTCATCGCGTGTCGTCATTTGTTTCTTGCCTTTTTAGAGGCACAGGGGTCGAATTGTGATAACCAATCGCTTTACTATGACCATGGACTTGTCGCAGAATCGTCCATAGATGAAAGAATCTGGACGGCTTAATCAAAATGTCGGGATATTGCTTTATTCTACTAATATTAAACAAATCCTTAACTCCACTAATTTCAAAAGTCCATTTAAAAAAATATTAATTCGAGATAATAGAGTTTATTTTATATAAATTAGAGTATGCCCTAACTTAGTGTAGGTAAGCTTTTATACATAACTTTAAAAAACAAAATGGTTATACATATTAAGAATTAATATTTAAAATAATATTTTTTCACTAAATGATGCTAGCCAAAAATCTACACTCGAAAAACGGTAAAATTGAACTATCTACTTTTTATCACAGCCATTCAACTGTAGATAATGCGTGCGGTGCAATTTTCACGTAGAGTTTGATAAAATAGTCAACAGTCAATCATGAAACATAAAAAAAATGTGTCTTTCTAGGACGATACCATTGTCATAGTGAAGCAATTAATTTAGAGGAATTCGGTCTCAGAACGTTGTCTGCACAAAAACAACACAAGTTGAGGATGTTAATAACGTCAAGGATACTTAATCCGCCGAGGCCTGACCCTAATTGTAAATAATACCTCGCAACAAATGAACAAACTACTCTGTACTTTTTGCCCCAACCAAGGGTAGCAACCCCTCTGTGGTTCAAGTTCAACTCGTAGAAACGGGCCTAATATTGATGTTGGACGAATTTCGCTTTTTCTTTTGTACGTAAAATATTTGATGCTTGCCTGCAGGGTATTTGGTCCGAAAAAACAGAGCTAATTAAGTTCAAAATTGTTTCCGAAAGGTCCGTTTCTAAATTGAAAAACATCTGTATTTTTTGCCGAGTTCGGTTCGAGTATGAAAGTTTTTGGCTTGTTTACATTTATGCAAATAGTTGAAACGGGAACTCGGTGCAAAAACTAACAGTTTTGATGGGTTTGTAAATACCAAGCAATATTTTGCAATATTCCCAATGGTTTTACGGACAGAACTTCTTCAGCTGGTGGTTTGTTTGCCCCAGCACTTAAATACTTTCAAAAACTATTGCGAAACATTGTAAACGAAACATTTTGTAGGGGTTCGTATATTATATTAAATAGTAATAAATTTACCATCTCATGACTTTCCCGAATAGGTATTCGAGAAAGTGGACTGACAAGCCAGTCCAGTAAGTGCTGTCAAATGTAATTATATCAAAAAGTATATTTGACTT
Organism: Eupithecia subumbrata; assembly: GCA_949316285.1. Taxonomy (NCBI): domain Eukaryota; kingdom Metazoa; phylum Arthropoda; class Insecta; order Lepidoptera; family Geometridae; genus Eupithecia; species Eupithecia subumbrata. Next base: position 16,421,717 of record OX438642.1, read on the forward strand.
TCAAAAAATCCAAGTAATTAGTTGTAAAATAAAATGTATACATGGTCTATGCAGCAAGGTATTTCATTTTTTTTAAATTCATTGTTTGAGTTTGAATTTCAAAATATCCACGTAAAAAGTTGTAAGATATAATATTGCATGGTCAAAGAAGAAAGGAATTTTTTTTAAATATACTTTTAGATACCTATTTTAAAATAAGCAACCAACAAATTAGTAGTGTCAAGTCTTAGTATAAGGCACTCACCATTGTATTCATTTTGGTCGGAAGAGTCCCGCTTATCACGACGGCCCAGGGTCTCCCTCCAGATGTTGTACGGCTCCCTGTAATCTTCATCCACCACGGCCGGCCTGGTAACCAACAAATTGTGTCAAGTTTTAAGTTAAATTTTTAAAATACGCCGCTTGACTCAGCAAAGATAGAGGAGATAACTTTAGCTATAACTTCACTAAATACGGGTATATCCCACTCCATCACGCTGAACTTGATCACTTCGCACTATATCATGCCAATGGTGTTTGATTACGTGAAAGAGTAAGGTATAACCCTAAATACTAATCTTAGAGAGCAAAATTGGATAATTGACTGTATTCTATTGAGCGTGCAAACGTTTAATTGACAACAGTCGTGTGCAATCGACAATCACTGTGCACAAAATAGCAATTTAAAACTGCCCTAAGTCCACTTCATTTCTGCTCTTGGGGCCCTTGAATATAGGTTTAGCCTTAGGGTGTCCACAAGTCAAGCTCTGTCTTATCTTTATGTCTGAAATTAAATCATACCACTGACCCATTTATTTACGTTCAAGATTTGATGCCCTCCAATATATTTGGGCATACACTTAAACGTAACGTTTGGCCATAGCATACCACCCCTTCCAAACATCAATTCAGACCTTAGATCTATGAACAAAGGTTAAAGTTCAGCTAAAACCGATGAAGCATGCGACTCAAACTCCTCCAACCTCCATATCTCTCAAGCCCCCAGAGATTTTATCGACGTCCTTCTACTCTATCACAAGAAAATCCTCTTAGAGGCTGAAAATAACCGATAAGAACAAAAGTACTAAGTAACACGTCACTTTTATCAATGAGGATTGTAGAATGAAAATTCCACGACTTAGAGATCAGATTCCTTTATCTTTAAAATGAGCATAGTTTGCCTTGTCACGTCAATTAGAGTTGAGCCGTGAATAAGATGAAATGGAAAGATTGTACAAAAATAACCACAATTTGTGAGAATTTAACTGTCTACAGGCAATTCACATTGCAGGCAATTTAATTTTTGTCTAAAGTAGATGATGCTATGTGAATTGTCCAGCAAAGTTTATATTTTATTAATAAATAAGCTTCGCCTCTAATTTATCAGATTCTCTGAGACCAGCTTAAATGATAAGAAAGTGTTAACAATTAAATACTCTTACCTATAAACCTCTTTGAACTTTGACAAATTGCTAAGAGTCGTTTGTTTTCTTCTGTTGTATAAGTCAGAGTGAAAAAATCAACTAATATTTGTATTTCTAAGTAAAGCAACATTATTGTTGTTTTTTTGAGTTGTGGCGGATCAGAAACATTATTAAAGCGACATAACACACAATAATAGTGTTTTTCCAGCTTTACATCTGTTTTTCAGCTTGGTGTTAAATATAAAAAAAACTAAATGAATATACCTTAAGCCGTAGAGTAAAAACTCGTTGCTGTCTATTTGCTATACGATATGCCTCTGATGCGCAACAACACACCACATCACAATAGTGTGGCTCTACCTTAAAGTGGTAAGACACAAACACCGCGTAAAATGTTTGTGTTGTGTACAGTAAAACGGATCGGAACCACTCACGCACTATCGATCGCGACGAAGCCTATTCATAATTCACAAGACTCCCAAACATTCAATTACATTTTTCCCCCAGTTCCTAGATCCTTCACTGATAAACAATTCATATGTTATACGAGCAGCTGTAGTTAAGTTCTCGTGTGCTTGAATATTTGCTAAGGTGAGGGAGGCCTGTGATGTTGCTCTGCTGGACCTTAATCAGGGGTGGTTTTTTGGCGGATAGTTGTAACGGAGTTTAACAGATTTTAATAGTTATTTGTTCAACAAGGGGGGCAAAACGATTTTTTGTTGAACGAGCTGATATTAAATCCCGAGCTAGCGAAGCAGTCTAAAATAGAGTCACGACCGTAGCGAGTGGATTTAAAGTAGACGGCTGAGGTAACGAGGGCTTTAAATATTTGCCCTTGAGTTAAACATACAACTGTGAAAAGTTGCTGGATAAGCGAGAAAATATTTTGTAATTGATTATTGAGATCGAATGTCAGAAACTCCTTTTGGTCAAGAACCTTGGAGGTAACAATGCTACAAACCTCTTTCAAACCATGAGCAGACGAAATTTTGTTTTCTTTAAAGGTTGCATTATAATGTATTCAAATTACTTTTTTCAACAAGTTTAATAATATTATTTATTCCACGTGTGAGCAAAACCCGGTTTTGCTCACTGTTTTTAGCAGCTAAGTCACCGTTTTCGTGCGAGAGTGATGAAAAGGAAATTTTGGCGTGCTGTGCGTTGGGAAGACCTTCCATTGAAAACTGAAACAATATCTCGGTGGCTATCAAAAACGCGCCCTAAGAAAAACTGTAAAATCGTCCTGTATCGTTCAGTGACGTTCATCAATACTAAACCATCTGTAAAGTTTGATGTCAATTTCTATTTATAAATATATATTTTAAAACAAGATTATTTCGGAAAAAGGAAGATAGCAAGCTGTTGTATATAAAAACAACAAAGTTACTGTAAAACTATCATTATAAAACCAAAACTTTTGTAATTACGAGACTTGAAACATGTCAGGGGTTACCTTAATATCGATGAATGCCACTGTGCCTAAATGTTCCTATAAATAGATACATCATAATGTACAGACGGAAGTCAAAAAGACCCAACTTTTTGACTTCCGTCTGTACATATCTACTACTCTGTATTAATAAAATATACTTACTTTTTTCTGTATCTTCGAAAAAACAACAGCGTCAAACCTCTGACCGTGTTTTATGTTACAACATAAATGAACCTTCGAAGACGTCTACTGAACCAGTAAAACGTGTAACTGGGGGTGTAAATGAACGAATATGCGTACGTCAAAAAACTATTGACGCAAAATTAAACAACGTAACATAAAAATAAACAAACGGGCCTTGGACTTACCTCTATTCAAAAATTAACGAAAACGGTTCGAAAATTTATGTAAAATGGAATAATAAACTTCTTCCTATTTTAATGTCGGGTAAAAACATGTAGGATTAAGAATTTTTTTTTTGGCACAGCTAATTTTTGCGTAGAGGCATAAGTATACGCAATTATTTGGTGTAACTTGTTTAACATCTTAAGTATACGCCTCTGGTTTAATATTTACATTAAAACGACGACGGTAACTGTCTCGGGAAACTCAAAAATGTTATAACCTGGGTATTTATAGAATGGGATTAATAAAACACAACAATGACACAAATAATGAAAACAGTTCGAATCCAATCTGAGCGGAACGGCATGCGAGATGACCTCATGCTCAATCCCTTCTTTAAGTACGCAGGTTATACTATTCCTGCCATGCACACAATTTGATTAGTCAAAGCTCTAAAGATGTTCCAACAATAATTACAGCTAATATGAATAAAGCCACGCAACGCTTAGTGGTGTTCTAGAATAACCGACCAGCATCCGTGGGGAGTAACTATGAACCAAGAACTAAGAGCTTTGACTAATTGGCCATTATACTAAAAGCACAAAGAAAAACCTAGACAGGACGAGATGTACCCCTACTCAAAAGTGAAGTGGACAACTCGTCCATGGGCGAGTTTTAGATTCGGACAAGATGTACCCTAACCCGCCTTTGCGTTGAAGGTATGCGCGCTTCGAGAAGAGGGAGAAAGAGGAGACAAAATACTGGCAGCTAAGCCTCATCTAAAGAAAAATAAATACGTTGATGTAGATTTCGTTTTTCGGCTGACAGTATTTTCTGCTGCGGAATTTTTCTCGCCTCTGGCATAACGCAGAAAGTTGCTGGAGTTGACTTCCTTTTGCACGAGTGGAAGTAGAAAAAACTCACCGAAGCATATGTATCGGCGGACAGTTGGCAAGCGCCAACGCCAGCCGCGGCGCACGGCGGTTGTTCCTCGCGTTAGCGTTACTTCTCAACGATCGCGTCGGGCAGAAAGGCTTCTTGAACAAAGCTGGGATCCTCCTTCGAGTCTTCTTAGTTAAAAGCATAGCAGTGAACGCTACGAAAGCGCCGCCTCCGACCAAAGCGCTGCAAGCCACCCCGACGGAGACCTTCATTGAAGAGTTACGCTTCTTACGTGACGATGGGATGAAGTCGGAGCGGTAGTACTCTTCTAAGAACTCCGCGGAACCATTGATAATGGTTGGTACTGTTGGAAGAAAAATATTATAAGTTATTCATCTAACAAATGCACTTTCTGGACGAAAGGGTTTCTTACGGATCTCTATTGTGAATGTGTAAATTTAACAAACATTACGCGAATTATCTGTGTGGTAGAGGCTTAGAATTTACACCACCGCAACTCTTTTCGATGTTGTCGTAAGAGACCTGGGGGAGGACAGCAGCGCCCCTTGCAGATTTTTTTTACCATCGTACTCCGATCTGCAACCCGCATGCCCACCTTGGGGATTATGGGCATTACCCCCCATGAGATAAAAACCAATAAGGTGCTTATGAGGAGGAGGCCTGCGTCAAGCAGTGGTCCAATACAGGCTGTTGAGGTGAGGTGAGGCGTGAATCATTAATAACTTTTACAAGTTTGATTCTACATTGATCAAATATCGTCTTGAATTAGTACTCCTTGTGAACCCACAAAAAGGACCTAAGGTTCTTATTAATTTTAATGATGGATTTAACAACAAGTACCTACTCAAACTCATCATATATAATTAAAAGAGTAGGCGAGGTAGCTTTATTTAACAGAGTTTCATACAAAACTGCATTGTGACGTTGCTCAAAAGTGGATTTGAACTTTCATTATAGGGTTAACAGAACCAAATCACCTGGGGGTAACCCACTTACGCTCTCCGCTGCTAGCAAAAAATAGAAACCTTTATATAACTTTAATTTTGAACGGTTTATGTGCGGAACTAGTGGTCTTTCGTACGGTAGACAACGTTACGAGATAATACACGGTCTAGCGGGCTCGAAACTGTATTAATAATGTCGCGATCGGATTATTGAATACCTGCCTTTAACCTGACAGGTTTGGGCACTCTGTTATATCTAAAAGGGGTCCGACTGTATAGTAATCGAGATCGATTTCGGAACATTTAGCTATTGGATTTGGGAAGCTTTCATCTGGAACAGCATACTTGTAGAATTAAGCACGATTACACTACGCTCCGAGTTGCCATAAAGTTTGAAATCTAGTTTGACTAACTAGTTGGTTACGACCTAATAGTTTAGTCGTGCGGAAAAACACAAGATTATGAAGAATGTTTGCAATCTATTAGTGATTTAGGTTAAGCCATAGTTCTCTAATCCAAAAAATACGAAACTATCCGATTTTGTTTATAAAAATAAAATAAATGTTTTTTGTGTACCTATAAAATAACAAATTATTATAAGGTTTCTTGCTTTCTAAGTCTATCTCCTCCCTACTGGCACGAAAAAGCGGCAGAATACATGAATACTCTAGGAATAAAGCTGCGGTCATCCAAAACTCAAAGTTATCACGTTCTACTTCAAAATGTATGACAAAAGGCGACTAAATTAGGTCATAAACAAAAGTCGGTGACGGTTGTTCCCGTTCTAGAATGCGACGCCCAGATAGTGCAACTACATAGAACTTTAAATTTAATTTCAATTTGTTTGAATATGCATACAGAGCGGCAGTGAGCCACAGAAAGCATAGAGACAATGAAGGGAAATGAATAGGTGTCGAGCACAAGGCTAATTGTGGCCCACAATAGAAGTTAGAACGCTTTGAATCGCGTTCCGCTGAGCTTGATAGTCAGCTTGACAATAGGATTATGCTTCTTGTTGATTCAGAGCCTGGTTGTTTTGTTGGCTGTTGAGTTTTCAGTAGTTGGTGGTCTAAATCTATGATTTTTATTGTTTATGAAAAGATGTAAGACAGTTTAGTCTAAGAATGATTTTTATTTTAGTTCTAAACCTAAAAAATTCTATGAGATTTAAGAAAATACTTTTGGTATTTAAATGGATTGTATGGTTTTTCGTTTTTTTCTTCCGTTTTTAATTTTTGTACAAGGAGTAGGTTCAAGCAGAATATCTAAAATAACTTATTCAAAGAAAAAGTTTATATTGCCCTGTGTCAATCAATTTTAACTTATTGCATTACCTTATTATGGGCTGGAGCGGGAAAAACAGTGTTACTAACAGTAGAAAGAGCATTACTTAAAGTGGCAAATTTCCGTCCTTTCATCTTTCCTACTAATCTCTTGTATAAGTCCTGTGATGTGTTAACAGTCCGGCAGCTATTTATAATGAACACAGTACTAAGACAGCATGCAACCCTTCCCTACAACACTGAATTCACTAATAAGAGACGGAACGATAAAGTTTTCCCGCAGCCAACAACTCTAAAATTTGTCTTTACGAACAAATTTTATCTATTTTTGGTCCGTTCCTATACAACAGACTAAATTCAATGTCCAATTTTTACGCGCTGAACTATAACAGTAGTAAAAAAATTATTAAATTTAAACTTCTCAGTCTATCCTACGATGATACAGAGAAGCTATTAGATATTTTCAAGTAAATTATATTTAATACATAAAGTTAACCTAGTTAGTATAGTGATTGATTAATCTAGTTTTTACTCGGTGTAAGTTAAGTACCTACCATAATACACAGAATGTTTGTATCCTAAACAAAATTAAACTAAATGCCTTTATTGTAATATTAAGTGACTGTTTTATCTAATAATTAGCACTCTTGTCGCCTGAAACACAGGATAACCTAGTTCAGGCTAATTTGTTATGATACAAAAATACATAGTGCACTTATATATTGTCTAATTAGGAGTTTCTTTGAATAAATTTTATTTATTTATGCATTTATTTATTTATTCTCATGTAAAGTTATAATCCAGATTTTTGTTTTTTATTATTAATTGCTTTAAATTTATGAGGATTGCTTGTCATCCTTATGGAATAGAAATACGTTGCTCTCCTATAATAAACCTAATGCCAAAACTAGTTCATCGTAGCGTAGTTCCTTCATAACATATTTAAAGCTCGAGCCAGCTTTGCCAAAAAACTCGCAATGTTTTAACTGACGGTTTTCAGCGCAATCTGTATATCCCCGCTTCATTACCAGTACAATTAGAAATTAGTGTAGAATTAACTGACTTTTGGCACATACCCACTATTGGCACTGGCAGCCGGCCATTCTCACTTAGGTAGAGTTCTTACAGTCTAAACTTGCGCGGTTTTGTATTATGTACTGTTTAATATACACACACTGAAATGTCGCACATTTAAAAACCCTATTGACACTATCTGAAAACATTGTACAACCACGTAGAAAAAAGTAGGTTGATACCCTCTTTTATTAATGCTCCCAAACGTACGTACATTTTCATTCTCGCTAATTCCGTATTCACAGCCCTTTCACATGTATTACGCTACTTATTTACTAATGGATTCCGTGTGCCGAATTTTTCGAGAATTTCCGTACGACGAATACGGAGTAATATGACAAAATGCACCTTTTATGCTGCCTTTGACTATTGACACGACAGTCGAGCTGGTGCTCCTTTAAAGCTGATATTTGCTTCCTGGCGCTTGGAATAAAGTCTCTAATATAATAATATCATGCGGGGTTATATACCGGGTGTTGGCGTTGTTCACGGAAAGTGCAGTTTTTAATGATCATTGCATGGGCATTGGGAGGAAAAAGAAGCAAATCAAAATTTGTCCTTGTAGCTCTATCACAACTCTATCTAAATTTATAAGTGCGTCAACTATAAATTTATCAGGGCCTTAGTCCGGAGTGTTTGTTTGATTATATTTTGAAAGAAGATTGCGATTTGTAGGAACAACTTAGCCGTTGCCAGGCAAGTGGGGTCACGGCCAGTCAAAGGTGAAGGTTCCTGTTTTACCGCGGATCCATACAACTTGACTAGAACACATACGTTGATTAAAAACTTACGACGTTATCGATGAAAAAGTTAACGGTTCTATTTTGTGGGCTGACAAGAGATAAGTCATCTCGATACTGTGTAAGTGAAATATAATTTTTCTTTGAGTGCCTTGACCTATAAAGCTAGTCCTATAAAGACCTGAGTTTAGAGCAAGATTTCTCCGAAGAAGTATTGTTTTGCTTGCTTTATTTAATAACCCAGTAGCTTACAGTCATCGACATACTTGATTTAGACAGACTAATATTTTCTAAGATTAACTTTCCAGAGTGTACTCGAATTCGTTTTATCTTTAGGGATTAAAATTATGAAAGTGGAGTCTTTCATCCAGCCATCGTATTTTATTAAAATATCAACGCAATTTCAATAGCTTTTGCCCGGAAAATGTAATTTTGGTAATGAATTGGATGTAAACAGCGTTGGTTGTAAAAACGTTTGCAAACTCCAGTTGATGCAATATTGTGTAAAGAGAACATACATATCTGTACGTACACCTGTTTTCGAAAGCTATATGTGGTGTACATAGCTTTCGTTAACACGTTTAAAATTTTGAGAGCTATATTTTTTTTGGTTATGCTGAAAATTAACAACTTTATGAGCCCAGATGGCTCATAAAGTTGTTAATTTTCACTCGTGTAGTTATCGGTGGGTACCTTCTAATAATTTCTTAATACAGTGATTTGAAGAAATTTCACTTTCTGTGTAGTGTGTAGTAGTAGTGATTCTGTGCCTATATACACAGCTATGCTTTGTAGCAGTGTCGATAAATGGAATCATGATTAAATTTTCACAAAATATCCCCCGATAACTAGTGTAAAGTGCTATCCCGGATTTGGTTTACGTAAAATGATACCTAACGATATTAGTATGGTTTCCTACTTGTGGGATTAGGATAAACGTTGAGTCGACAGTATGTGCCTCCTAATTAGGTGACGGTGCTATGAAATCGTGAGCACGAACCGCGATAGTGCAATCAAAATGTAATTTTACCCTCCAGATATTTAACCTAACTTCGTTCCAATTACCGAGAGTTTACCCAACAATTTCAACCCAATTTAAATAACCAGACCATATACAAACTTCTTCACACTCCGAATGCGACAAATCTTTAAAATGGACCTAGTTTCTGTCCCGTTTTATTTTATAGACTCAGAGATAGATTTTTTACTACAAGAAAGACTATTTGCAGCTGAGTTATAACAGTTGTTCGCTCGCGGCAAATCCTCTACTTGAAAGATTGGTACCGTTTTTAAAATTTGTGGAACATTTTAGTATTTCCGTTTGGAAAGTTTGAATGGCAGTTAATTTTTATGGGTAATTGTTCTGCACCATAAGTCAAAATTAATTTAGAATTCGTGGATAAGATCGACATCGGTGGCGCCGGAAGAATCCGAGAGCTAAATAATCCAGATCAAAGACTCTTTAATTACAACTTCTTCGTTTGACTCAGGCGATTTATCACTCCAGTGGCGATACCCTCAAAAGAGCTGTGGATTAATTAGAGAAAGATAAAATTTGTGAAATAGCCGCGGGCTCACGAGTCGAGTGCCCCGAACAGATAAGGGTTCGATGAGGAATAATGGATCTATTAGCGAGGTTCCGCCAGCCGATTTTTGTTCGAAACAAACATGACCCAATAGCTTATGTTTTTTCCGTTATTTAATCGAAAGAATAATTTATTTGCAGAAAACATCAGATTCGATAAACTGTTGGAATCCCGAGTGCGGATCGAGGGTGTTTATCTCTGGAATTGAACGTTGATTCGGACTACGAACTCAGCAACCTGCCAATGGATTCCAAACAAATTATCTGCCGTTCGCGCTGATTTATTTCTTTTTTAAGTAGGGGCATTAAATCCTCGATCGGGATGTGTATTTAGGTTTATAAGGTGACTTTAAATTTATTCTATGTTGATGTACTTTATGCGACTACTTTTGCCAGACATTTCACAATTTCACTCGTAGAATTTTAGGGTATACATACTTATTGAAATGCGAGACAGATGGACTCCTCGTTTTTTACGTCACGATGCTTATAAGACCAGCCACAATTAGCTGACGTCTTTTGTTTCTCAGATGAAAATACCTACAGCAAATTCTATCTAACAAAGACAATAGACACAGATAAGTAGACCTTATAGGGTAAACTTACCAGTCTTAAAGGTGACTTCGCTGATGAGAATCCATTCATGCTGGAAGTACAGCTTCAGCATAATATGCTTGGCAGTACGGTTTTCCAGATCTACATGCACAATGCGGGCGTGCTCTGAAACTCTGTCTTGTTTGGGTTCGTAGGCGACGTAGTCTTCTTGCCAACGCTCTCCTTCCAGAGAGAAGTACACTTCCACTTCTTTGAAGAGCTGCAAATGTTATATTATTGTACTGCCGAACCTATTTTTTGTTCAAAAATGTCTATTATGTCTTCTGATTCTATTAGCTTTGGAGTAATAACGAATATTATAAAGATACTGTGGTGAGAGTAGTTTTTCTTAAAATCTTTCTCTTTTTAGCAATTGGCAGAAAACTACCTGAGAGAGTTGAGAAGAGACTCACTCTGAGAAGGGAATTTGACCTTGGAAACTCATTACGCAATAATTATACCTGTACATCCTTTGTAAACATGTTGTTGGTGTGAATATCAACATGATAGAACAGCCTGGTATCAGTAAAGTTAAAGGTGAGTTTGACACCCTCTTCAGTTAGTATGGTCCTGTTCCATCCAATCCAGCGACTCCCTGCAAATAGAGTGGCTTTAAAATCAACCTTTGGTTGATGTAATAAAGGTTCAGAAAAAGCCACGATCAACACCACAAAAAGCGTTATCCGCCCAGATAGATCACTCCACCCAAGAGCAAAATCGTTCAACCATTATTCTCTCTGTAGCTGGTGAAACAGACACACGAATTCAATCTTTCGTTCTGAATTGACCCCAGGAGTGGTGTAGGTATCGCCCGTGTTCTAACTTACCAGCGGTATCCATGATGTCTGCCAATTCAAAATCGTTAGGGCCGTACAAAGAGTCAGTTATCTGCCCCATCCCGTCAATAGAAATCCACTTCGTAGTCATGTTTCCATCGTAGGCGAGGTCCACAAATACCGCACCTCCTGTCATAGCTTGCATTTCACATCCTCGAGGAGCCGAGTATGCGATTATGGCCTCTGGAGAAATTACACAGAATAAGTAAATTCGTCAAACGACGCAAAATTCGCAATTCGCCATGCGCTATGCGCTTGGACGAATATACATTCGCCTCAGGCAGAGTTCGTCGCAAACGCGTTAGTGAAATAACACGGCGAGGTAACTCAGCACCATGCTAGGGTAAAGATGTGTGTTCTGAATTTTTTTTCAGTTGTTTTATCATAGAACTAATTAATTACTTAAAAATGAACTGTTACAATTGTAAACTGCAACGAGCAAGACTGACAAATCTCAGCCAATTACGGTGACTTTTGAATCTAATGTTTCGAATTCACGTTAAATTTTATAACTTTGTGACAAAAGAGACAAAGAATGAAGGAAGCTACATACAGAGCACATTTCTCCACCCTAGGCCCTAACCTCTGGTACCGGAGGAAGAGCAAGATGCAAAGTGATCTCTATTTGACTATACATACGTTTCCATTTGCATCCGTAGAGTTCGACGCGCATGCAGGCGGTTCTCGGGTGAGCAGCGTACGGGTAGAAGCGTACTTTCGAAGCGATGAAAGGTGCTTCTAATGTTGACTTATTTGGTGTATACGTGTTCGTGTTTCCGGGTATGAGCTGAAAATGACGGAACGTTCAGCTTTCCTGTTCAAATAGGCAGCTACAAGTGGAACTAGACCACGCGTTTACAGATTAGGACGGAACCTTGTCACATTTATTTTATTTCGGATTTTCGGTTTGGTAAGTTGAAAAGAAACCTTGTTAAAGTGAATGTCCCACCGCGCTTGTTTCAATTCGAAATGGTCCCATCCCATTCTGATCACGCGCGTCGACATATACATAGACATCTATAGGTATTGGTTGGTAATCATTTTTGTTGGTAGGTCAATTACTTTAAGTAGATATAGCAAGTTAATAAATATGACTGCAAGTAGAAGTAGTAATTCATTGTCCACCCTGAGACAATAACCCAATATTACCAAATCTAAAACTTAAAAAAAAAAATCATACAAACCAAAAAAATCTTATAGGTAACGGTCTTGTTGCTTAAAGCATTCGCTCCCAGACAACCTAAGAATGTAATCACCGCGGTAAATCCATTATGGTTCTGAAACTACAGTTACGTCTAGACTTGAGATGTTAAAACGAACAGCGCCTTATTACGTCAAATTTCAAACGGGCATTATCGTAAACGGACAACAGATGTGACTCTATTTGAATTTATTTTATTACTAGCTATGCCCCGTGGTGTTAGTGTTACCCGAGTTGATAAAAATGTTTGAATGATTTGATCAACCCACGCCAACGCTGCACTTTTACGGGATAAAAATTTAAGCTATCCTGGTGCCAAATTTTAACCAAGTTTGTTCTGTTATTTGAGCGCACACACAAACTGATGAACCTATTTTACAAATTAAAAATTATTGAATTAATTAGAACTAGTATACAAACAGTACCAAGACAAACCTCACAAGATTTATGAGGTACAAATAAAATGTATACTGTGATTGTTTTTGTAATGAATAAATATAAAAAAAAAAAATACTGGAAATTGACCGGAAGATAGCTCATGTTATGACCAGGAACATATGCCACTGTTATTTTATATTAATGTGAATTTTTAAACACAATCAGTTTTATGATAGGTAGGTACCTAGTATAGTCACAAACTCAATTCCTCTCAGGCAAAGCCACGGGCACAAATGGTTTATTATAATATGCTTATTTTAGTCGTCTTTGAACTTATTTCGGATTAAAGCGAATTCCGCGATATTTTGAAAATAAGCCGCTATCTTTGTCAACTCTAATTTCCTATTGATTTTAAATGAGTAAAACGTGCATTGTGTGAAAAAAGAATTCAAAGAAAGGAACACACTCACGACTGTGGACAATTGTATATGTAGAATAGAGTATACTAGTCCTTGTTTGTTGCTGTGCGTTTACCCACTTTGGTGGTCTAAAGTGTGCTAACGGCGAAGAAAATACTGACAGCTTTGCAGCAGAAAAATGAATGCTAGCTCGAAGACGTACATTTTGTTAAAATGCCAGGGACAAGCAATATTATGGTAATTATTAAAGGAGGTGGCTGTTGGTGTGAAGTTAACATGCCAGTAGATTTAAAACACTTCAATCTTCTATCGGTCGGATATTTGTTCATATACTTAATTTCTAAGGATGTATATATTTGGTGAATAAATTATTTATGACTTATGAATGTTTTTAATTTTTATCCGTTTTGCGAGGTGTTATGGGTTCATCTAATAATAACGACAACAAATAATTTTATTGTGTTTAAAAAAACAACACCGTTAAAATACTGACTTCGAATCCCTTAATTTTACACTGTTTTTGAGTTTTGCGAGACAAATACTAGTAATGCCTCAATAATTAGTTTTTATGGGACCACTTCGGGATTATTTTCTAAACAATAGTGAAAAAAAAACCGATCCATAATTGACGAAAAGTCGGCGAACATACATACAGCCGAACATAGAACTCCTTTTTTCGATGTTGCTTAAAAAATAAGTTACAGTGCTTTGCAATTCCCATATAAGTAGATTTTTTCAGTTACATACTACAAGGTATATGTAAGTGAGTGAAACGAAATGGAATATCAATTTCCGAGATATTTTCTTAAAGGTTCCTCGTAGGTATGTTTTAGCAATGTTTGTTTTACGTTATTGTCTCTGTGATCAAAAGAATATTCGGAAATACGGACCATTTTCGATCGCTTTGATTCAATTCTTTTGTGCTTTTTTGTATTCTTTTTGTCAGTAAGGAATATTTCTCAAAATAAATCTGGGTTTTTTAGATAATTTCCTGTTTTCATGATCGTAAGAATTATTTATTCTGAATAAATACTTGTTGCGTTCGTTCCTTGAATAAACATCTAAAAAACATATAGCCCAATGAGGGCTTTTTAATGCAATATTAAAAAAAACACACACACACTCTTTTAATTTTGATACTAAATGGCGCTGCACAAAAATCAAGTGTCAACGCAACGCAATGACAGAGCTCTTCTGGCAGAGAAGAGAAGATATGAACGACAGTGACAGCTCAATTTTTCTCTTTTTTTTGGCAGATTTTTGACACTTGAGTTTCATACAGCGTCATCTATCCTAGTCTATGGCAACCACTTTTTTTTAAGGTTGCATTGAAAAGCCCTCATTGAGAACCTTCTTGTTTTTTAACCGATTTCAAAAATTCACAAAAGGAGGTAAAAAAATACATAGGTACAGCCGACTATAATAGAAGTCGGCTGTATGTATTTTTTATATGTATGTTCGTCGATTTCTTCGTCGATTATCAAAGTTTTTCTCTATTGAGAATCCCTAATTGGTCCCACAAAATGTTATTCCCGAGGGATTAGTATTATAAATAATTTGAATTGCTTAATATTATTTGACATTTACATGCTTAAATTTAATCTAATTAGAGTTTGTGTACTTCATTTAATTTTGTAATAATAATTTATTGAATGTATTCTGGAGTTTTTGACATGAATAATTGAAATCTGTTTTATGGTAACGAACATAGTATATAATGTAGGTAGTTTACTAACATTTATGGTGAACAATCGAAATAAATAAATTGAATTGAATGTATCCCGTCAAGCTTAAAAATAACATAACACTTTTAAAAAATCACGAGAAACCTTCACCTAATTGCAAAGAATTATAAACATATTTCAAAGTGAATTTATTGCCTGTATTTTCCTAACCGTCTTCAAACCGTCGATTTCTCATTTGTCAATTGTGATTTTAAAAATACTTTTTAGTTTTAGTTTTTTACAATAAAATTATTTAAGTTTGAAACAAAAATCAAACGCGTTTATTTGTTTCTATTAATGTGGTGTGGCATAATCCGCATAACTCGCGTATTTATAGAACAGGATTGAGATTGATGTCATCTCTTAAACTGTCCTGCTCACACAAATCCGTTCGGAGAGCAGGTTATGTTTTAATCCAAATGAGACTTATTTCCAGAAAATTCTTTGAACATGATCAAAACTTTCAAACTGGCAACTCAGTTAAATTGGAACGATTCTCAAACAAACGACACAATTTTTGAGCCTTTGACTAAGGCTAATGCTCAACGTAAAGTAAAGCTTTCTTTATATTATGACAAACACCAAAAAAAGAAGTCAAAAAAAGAAATATCACATGAACGACTTCAAAAACAGAAGGTGGTTGTTGGTGTATGTCTTTTTATGTCTGTCCGTCGATTTCTGCGTCAATTATGAATCGATTTTGTTTTTTTTTTCGAAGGGTGAAAATAAAACAATACTCACACCTAAAAAATTATTACCGAGGGATTTGTATTTGTAACTTAAAATCAATGTAACACTAAGAGATTCGAAGTCGGTTTTTAGATTATTTGAATCAATCAAATTATTCTATAACACTATGTACCTAGTCAAGAAATAAGTTCAAGAAGATTCATCTCTACTTACTCATTTTTCGGGAAACTTTCGGGAATTTATAAATGAAAAACTGATGGAATATAGTAAATCTAATGATTAAAATAATCAAAAATACGTCATGCCGATTTGAAGGCAATCTTGTCCGTCTCCTGGTTCTAAGCTGCCTCCCCACCAATTTTCAGCCAAATCGGTTCAGCCGTTCTTGAGTTATAAATAGTGTAACTAACACGACTTTCTTTTATATATATAGATTGACGGGTGCGGATGTGAGACCGCCATAATAAATAGCGTCAAGTAATCACTTCTATGAATTTACTAGACGCTAACAGGAACAACGGGGCTGTTGTCAGTATAAATTAAAGTATAGACTTAATACAAAGTAATGAGGAGTGCCTACATAACTACCTTGTAAACAAAAGTTATCAGAATACCTAGTATTCTGATAACAGAGCAGGGTGTAACATACCCAAAGGCCCTTATTCGGAGTAACTCGAGCATTTTGCCAGAAACCTTACTAACTTTCTGATCTAAAGGAAAACTTTGGGGGTACTGATTTGTGCCAAATTGTTAAGTAAATTAAGTAAGTAGATCACGGTTATTTTGATACGTTTGCAAAGAGGGGTACAGTGGTTACACCCACCAGTTAGCTTGATTGCGTTCGTTTGGGTTAATTAATTAGATTTTAATGACCCGCGAACGGTTCTACGGTTCGTTCCTTTGGAACTTGTTCTTGGAATTTCAGTCTTCGCTAGTATAAATCTATTATGTTTACTCGTAGAGTTACCAAAAGAGCTATTTTGGTAGCTCCTATACTTTCTTGTGGGTGCAAGTGCGTGTATAATTTGGCCAAAATTTCGACCATGGCGGCAAGTCTCATCAGACTAGCCAGATGCGCAGGACATATTTTAGTGCACAAGTGTATGCGCAAGCACAGGTGCACTCTCTGTTCCCTCACTCTCATAGATAGATAGATAGATAGATATTTATTTATTGTTTCACAGTTGTTACAATTTAACGTTAATAGCGTCTTAAAACCTAACAAAGGTTCATCATAATCCAAAGGGTCGACAGATCGACACGACCGGGGAGAGGTCAGGCGCAGGACCAACGGATTAACGTGCTTTCCGAGGTACGAGGGGGTAATACCACCAACTTCCTGACTCCGGGCTGCTACTGCGAATTTTCCTTTCTAGAAAAACCCCAATAACAACGATTGGCCCAACCAATTCACTATTGACTAACGGGATTCGAACCCAGGACTTCATGATCAGCGGCTGTATAAGCTGACCGCTAGACCAACGACGCTACAAGTGCGTGTTTATATATACTGTATAAGTATGATGAATAGTCTATTGGGGGGCCGGGTGATACTGTGTGTAAATAATTATAAAATAATATATTATTAATAATATATTAATAATTATAAAATAATATATTATTATTAATATATTGTAAATAATAATAATTCCTGCAGGTATTGTATTTATTTATTCTTATTGTATGCCCACTATATTATGAGCATTTATTTTAGGTACCTACTTGATCACCGGTTCAAGTTAATAGACCTATTGAAGACCTCCCTAGATTGAATAAAAAATGTTAGTTACATTTTTTAGGTATGTTTGAACAAAGCTAGATATTGTAAATAGATTTGATTGCATAGTTTTTGATTTAAAAGAATATTAAAGAAGATTTCATGGTGAAATGAGAGAACAGTACCTAACAAAATTAATATCTCTTGAGAATAAGTTTGATGAAGTTTTAACATTATTCTGAGTTTGAAAGTTTTTTCTTGGTTTAGTGGAATTGGATTGAGTGAAAAATTATTCAGCGCTGTAATAAGGGTCATACTATTAATAAAAAACTTACTTTATACTTTTTGAAACAGTAATTCAGAACGAAAACTTTGAATTACGGATTTAACTTTTAAATTAAATAGATTAACCGATTACAGACTAAGGTGCTTCTTATAGTGTGTAAAACCAACAAACCCCTCAACAAAAAAGATTTGAAACAGTTGTGTGTTTCCATGTATCCAATGTTTCCATGTACCTAAAACGTAAATCAGAATAACAGTAAAAATACTTACAGTACTCCCATTGAAGTCTTTGTATCGAACCCAGTGGTTTAGAGCTGCTCTCCAATACTCGACGGAGTAGCTCTCCACGAATTCAACGCCCACTGAGTTGGCAAACCGCCCCTGGCTTTCAGTTGCGGTGATTAAGTATTCACCACGAAGGTCTATCTCCAGGTATTGGCGACTCTTTGGAGTGATCAACCCATTAGGACACCACGCCCCGCCGCGTATCTCGGTGCGAATGCTGAGGACAACGGTTATGGTCAAATACTATCCGAATTAAGTCTGCTCAATTGAAGACTTTTAGGTGAGTGGGTGGGTACATTACCTATTCCTTCTAATATTATGTAATTTATGTAAAACTATATTGCAGGGTTCATTTATTGTTTGTAAGTTATACCTACTATTTCTGTATCAGAGTTGTGTTTGTCAATAAATGTTTCTTTATCTCTATCTCTAAGACATGGGTAATTTTTTGGATGCGGATGGGAGCAAAGAACGAGGCTCGAAATGCTCGAATCGAGGCCTGACGTGAAATTACGTAAATTAACGTCAAGAAACTAAAAAGTGCTGTTTTGGGCTAAGGCTGAATTTTAACAATTACGTTTTAACACCAAAATATCTGAAGTGTCTGCGGTATTCCTATCATACAAAGTTTAACGAGCGTCTTTGTGGGCTCTTTCGCGGATAAATTGATAACTTCCTGCTACATTACTTGTTGAACTCGAAACTTAATAAATGTCAGGTGAAGCCCCGAAAGCATTCATTGAAACAAATCCAATTTACGAAATAAGCGACGACACTAACTAAAAGTCCGCTCTTCTATAGAACTGTGCTCATTTTTTAACAGCTGAGAGTGCTGTTTGTTAGTTCAGAAGATTGCAACTTCGAGCTGAGCCACTCGGCATTTATAAATACCCGCTTAAGGCACGTTTGCGCATAAGCAAATAAAATTAACGTAATAGTCTCAGCAAATAGACTAAAGCGTTTCTGTGTTTCGTTTGTCAACAGAGGTGGGGACTCAGTCTGTCGGCCATTCCATTTGAATATCTACAGCGATCTCATCGGCGCGCCACTCGCTCCGCAGCGAACAAAGCGCGCTAAACGTTCAATTAACTAGTATTCGCAAATCACCTCTGACCCTATGTAAAGTTGCTCGCTTGATAAGGCTTCGGCACATCCGGCCGTACTTACATCTTGTTATCTTCGGCAGTCGAGCCCGAAAGGCTTTTGTAGGATCACGCTCACTCGGAATTCATATGAAAATTTAATTTTCTGTTAGTGAATTTCGCAAAGTGTAGACGAGTTCGGTCTATTGTTTCTCGCCGGCTTATGCGGGCTCAAGGCCCGAATGTGGGACCCTCTGTTAATTGTTTGAGCTAAGTGTGAGCATTCTGCGGTCCCCGGATCCACAATTATTGTTACAACTTGGCCGTATCATAGCGCGTATTGTTGTGAACAATGCTTGCCTAAAGACGCTTATCGATTACGGAGCTATTCGCCGAAAATTTGTCGAAGATATGCTTGTTTACAGTAACACGGCAATTTGGTGACTTATGTTATCTGATATGTTGTCTTCACATGTTATCGGTACATTCAGCCCTTGGCGGAGAGTTGTATAATGAATATTTCGTGTTTGAAGAGAAGGTTCAAACTATCTTGTGCGCTAGTAAAATGTGAGGGAGACAGGAGCCCTTTGTTTGAAATTATGATTGTGATGGGTTGTTGAATTAAACAATTGTATTTGTGAGCGGTTTTAGCGGTAGGCGATTCCACTCGTGCGTATATTTCTGTCTATCGGTGGTATGGGTGGCATGGAAACACTTCTAATTAATGTTAATAATAATCTATTCACTAATTTGGTGAAAATCTGAGGAGTCTCAGTAAATCGTCAATCAAAACAAGAAACGACTAATACAAAACGAAGACGAAACCCGGATCCTTTCATGAAATAGTTCAAATCTGTAGGAATCTTGTAGATTTATGTTCAACATTGTAGGTTATGCAAGTCCGTGTCTGCAAAGCGATAAATTCCAAAGTTCCTAAGTCGCTCCAGCTGATGCCAGGACAAGTTGAAATAGTTGCACTTGATTCACTACATTAGCTCGTAATCAAAAATGAGCTTTCTACCACCTGCCAAGTAAACTATTCCCAAAACTATAGTTTGTACGAGCTTGTTTTGATAAAGATGTTTCTTATTATTTTGATTCCCTTATTTTAAAATCAGTATTGTCTGCAATCCTGTTTCTCTCAAATTCTTTAGTTAATAATGTGAGGTTGGGAAATTAAGGGATATTTGAAATATTGTAGTTTTACAGTCAGTAATGAATCCATATTGTTTCTGAACTAGTTCAAAAATGTGTTGTGATTTATGTATCAATTATTCTAAAATAACATCAACTTTGTTACCAGACTATGTTGCAATATTTGTGGAGTCTTACAGTGGGCTAGGCTGATGTTATAGATGCAAATTATAGGTATGTAGGTATACCCTCAGACAAGAACACTATAACCTTGACCTGTTAATTTGCTTTATGTGAGATTTCTCAGAAAAACCTTTCAAAAACAAGATCCGTCAAGTGCGAGTGTAACTCGCGCGCCGAGGGTTTCGAACGTTTGTCAACAAATATGTACCAAAAGTACCGGTTCTTCGCAATTTAACGAACACCTAAGAAAAGTAGGTACCAAGTACCAACCTACATTTCAGATGGTTCTGCTTGGATATTTTTTCGACTTATTTCGAATATTTTAAAAAAATTGACATCTACAAAAATTTCAAAAACTATTTTGAAATGTATAAACTGATATCTTTCATTTAATACCCCACATGACCCTGTAGGTATATTTTAAGATTTCGGCATCACAATTTGTATTTAAAATATTCATTTTCATCTTTCATTTATTTTCATTTATTATTTTTAAATCTGTACAGGCGCACGAAATATTTTATTGATTTAAATTTCAAGTTGACAGCTGCTGTATTTGCTGAGTTATTAATGAGGAAAAACAGGACAGACAAAGCGAGACCATAAGGGTTTCGAAACCGATCTTCGATCTCGAAACCCTAAAAAAAGCATACAGCTGTTCCACTAACGATGACAATGGTAGACTCACCGAGAGCTGAGAGGCGAGACGCTCTGGTCATAGTTGGAGCTGGATGAGAGGGATTCGTTGGAGATCCTCCCGCTCTCCATCCCGAGGGCGACTCCACATGTCCCCAGGTCCGCTGTGGACAAAGAATAATGCGGGTTAGATAAATAATAAATAATGCTGGACAATCCACACAGCATGATCTAGCCCCAAGCTAAGCAGAGCTTGTGTTATGGGTACTAGATGACTCATATACATAATGCAATACGTTACAGAGATCTATATTTTTTATGGATAGAATATATGTAGAACACCCGGAATAAATATTTGTTGATCGTATAAATATTTGTCCCAGGGCGGGAATCGAACCCGCAACCTTCTGCATCGCAGGCGGACCTTCGCCCGAAGCGCCACATTTGTCGTCAAATTAACAAAGGTACCAGTTTATTAACTAAGAAAATTACAATTAAATAATAAAGGGTCTTTCAACAAGAACGGGCCGATGTTGAAATTTAAAACAAGCTGTGTGTGAGATATTAACGTAATTTTTTTTTTTATTCGAAAGGCCTATTAATGCCATTATTAAATTTATGGAATATGACATCGTTTAAATGTTCCCCGCGGCTTTGAACAGTGACACGGATCCGAGAGGTCCAATTTTCTATGACTCTGCTGCATAAATCCGACTGAATCTGAGCGATGGCCTGCGTTATGTTGAATTTCAAGGCATCAGTCGATTGCGGTTTATTGGGGTTGTTGTACATTTGCCACAAAGTAAATTCGTCACGAAAAAAAGCATGTGTAAATTCGCCACAGTTCTATTTTTCTGTAAAATTCCTTTGTTTATTAATTTTGAATATTGTAAGTTCGTCACATTGCTTTCCGCATAGACAGCAGAAAAATCAAACAATAAGTAGAATAAAATAAAATAAGTTTCAAAATAAAAACGGTATATACATTTCATAATCAGGATTTTAAGAATTAAACTTACATATATACTTACATAAAAATCACAGTTCACAAGTAACTGATTTGCCCATAGCATTACAAATATATAAAAATAATTAAATCACTGTAATAATCACATTTTATTTTTTGGCATAGACTTGTGACTTCAGGAAATTATTATTATTATTATTGTACCATTAATGAAACCACAGACAAAATTTAATAAACTACAAAATACATCCCATGTCATGGGTGTCATTGAATTAAGCGTGAGTGGGTACTCAATGTTGCATCGCATCGGTAAAATGTTTAGTAACGAAGCCCTAGCAAATAACGGAACTAGGTCATATAAAGCCAATGTTGCCAGCTTGTATATTTATTTTTATTATCAGAAAATGAAAGTCCGGAATTATCCATATCATCTTCGAGATCGGACCCGATTTTGATGAAATATTCATAAAGTGAGGTCAATATAAACTTCCTCATTGGTTGTTTGGTTGTGAATAAAACTTGTAGCTAAGTATTATTTTATTAAATGGAACAGCGGCGGGTCACGAATTTATTACGAGGATATGAGATTTTTTTAACATCATATATGATTCTACTTATATTAAAAAGGCGAAAGTTTGTATCGTAGTGAAATGTGCGAAGACATGCCAAAACTACTTAAGGATCGAGCTGAAATTTTGCACCGATGGAGTTTTTGTACGTATTATAACATAATATAGACTACTTATTACACCGAAAATTAAATTCTATCAGAAACTAGAATATTATGTGTATATACAGAAGTTTGGATGTTTGTAACCACTAACTGGTAAAAAAACTAAACGGATTGTATTGAGATTTTAAAATATATAATATTAGACCTGAATAGTACTATTATACTATTATAGGCTATTATTTATGTTTAAGTGGTGTTCTTGAAATAGTATCGGACAATTAGGCAGCATCGTCGGTTAAAATTTTCGTAAAATATATGACAACTTCTGGCATAAGGTCAATTAACATGTAATAGTTCGATTATCTTATATATTATTATTATTTAATTATCTTTTCAAAGAACACATGCCTTAGTAATTAGGGAAACTGGATTCTAATAAAAAATATTGTTTTGAAGCCTTAAGTTTGTGCAGGCAACACAAAAAATATTAATTATTCTCAATGACTCACACGAGCCGCTCGCCGAAACATCTGTCTCATTTTAAAAGAGTTGTCTAACGGTAATCCAGAACGATATTATTCTAAACAATTTTATGAAGGCCAGACACGGCGAAATCATAAGGGTTCCTTGAGTGACTTAGAAGGAACTCTAAAAAGTTAAATTCCTTAAGGGATCGGAAGTTCGCCAATGGTTGGCCACGGTAAGGCGCATGTAGAGCCGTGGCCAAAATATTTTCCAATCAATCACCATCGAGAGAAAATCGAATTGAAGCTCGAAAGCAGAATTTTTACTCGGGTAAATAACGAAAAAAATTATAAGGCCATCAGCGGCGTTTATAAGTAATAACATATAAATTCTAGGAAACTTAATTGCATTAAATCATTAGAGATATTTCTGATGAATTATGTTATTGAATTTCACTGACCTCAGCTTTTTCGCGAATTGGATTTTTTCGTGAAAAAATATATAAACCTTTTTTTGGGTACCTATTTATTAATTACTAGCTGCATTCTAACTAACCGTTGTCCTATTACCCGTTTTTCCGTAGGACTGAAGCATTTTCCCGCGGTAAAAAGTAGCCTATGTTCATCAGGAATAATGTGGGCTTCTAATACTAAAAGATTTTTTCAAATCGGTCCAGTAGTTTCGGAGCATATTCAATACAAACAAACATACGATCAAATCTTTCCTCTTTATAATATTAGTATAGATTGTGAGGGCAGGAGGGAGCCTGAGCCGCTGTCATGTCAAAGTGCGACAAATCACTCAAAATCATTCCAAGACTATCATCGAGTTTGTAAGAAACGATTGGATCGTTGTCATACTACGAAAAGTAGTTCGTCTCGATCCTGTAGAGGTGCTGAAAGGCACTAAATGTATAGGAAGGACTCGAAAACGACGGAAGTATTCAAAAAATAAAGCATACCTACAACTCATACTAAACACTCAGTTGATTTCAACCAACCTAAACAACGGACTTAAGGATTGTGAAACAGCACACTACAAGCCTGAACCTCTGTTCTCCGATGTTGTTCATCTACTCTCTATACACAGGAATAGTATAGATCTGAGCAAAAACTACAAAGAAGCAGACTCCTTGTCTTTTCAATACTAAACTTATTGCCGACGAGGACGCGACGAGACGGCAAAAAAAGTAAAGAAGTGTTTAATTTGTAAAACGTAAATAACCCTTACAATTTTAAACAAAATAACTGGTGGATGTTTAATTTTAAAATAAATTTCCGGTTTATATTTTCCACAATACTTTATATTTTACCTTTAAAAATGTTTGTCGGAACATTTTAGGTAGCTGGAGGGTGTAAAAATAAACCAAACAAACTGTAATAGCCCGCCGGACCTGAGGCTGCTAATATTGTTATAGCTCTCAAATAAAACAGAGCCCATTTTAACGTAAATAATTTAGCGATTGTGAACCTTAATTCTACCGTTATCAAATTATTGGAGTTCGTGATTAGAAGTGAAGGTTGCCAACGTTTAGTTTTCAAAATAATAAAGGGAAAGCTTCATTTACTTAGTTTTCTCTTGAGAAAACGGAATAACAAATAGGTCTGGAATCGTTGTTTTCAGAGACCACTTGTTTCTGCATTCCTTTGTCTAAAGCGTGACAAGGAGACAGACTGGCGTACTTGCGACAAGTGTGTAAGAAACATCTAGAACAAGCAGCGCAGCGGTACGCTGTGCTGTGCCTAATGTTACGCCAAGAGTGGCACACTTTTTTATTTGGCAGCGCAACACGTACGAGGCGAGGCACTGTCGCTCCGCAGCTACTGCGGTTCCGATGCGGTACCCACGGAAAATTTATGTACCACGGAGCGTGCAAGTCTAGTCCTCTACCCCGTCGCCCCTCGTGAAACATTGGCCGCGAGGTATTTTAGTAAAATACGCGCTCTATTGCGGAACACATTCCCGAAAGCAGCCCAGCCTGCCCACACACGCAGCCTTGGATAGAAAACGACTGCGAATAAACAAAGGTTACGGGGTTCGTACGCTCGCACGCGAGCCCACCGGGACCTGCCCCGCTCAAATATTAAGTTTCCTAAGAATTTTAAATGAAGGGCATTAGGCGCGGCGTCTCGGTAGAATTAAATATTAATAAAGCTATCCGAACCAAGTTGGCGGAAGGCTGAAAACAATGAATTTTTAATAGTGATTCTCCTTTGCGACGGGCAATTAATGTAATGAGGTAGCAAGTTTAGCTCGCCCCCGGGTCTCTAAAGTGAAGTTAATTTCCTCGAGGATATCTTAGTGAATTAAATTTTAAAATCTTCTAATTATGTTTTTTCATTCGTGCATAATTTTTCTCGGAGGAAAATTCATAGAACTAAAACAAAAAATCCAGTTCTAAATCAACTATATCATTTTAATTAAAACTTGTCTTCGTGGATAAATGGCTTATAATAACTTCGTTTGAAATAACTTTATCCGAGATCCAATTTGAGAGGAGTTATATTAACGGTAGCAGAAGATTTAGCTTACATTTTTGGATGGCGAGCCTCTGCAATAAACCGAAGCTCTCCGGTTTATGACTTGGGAACTACGTGTCGCACAACTCGCGCGATTACGCACAATCTCTCACGAGAAGCCCTAAAAGCACTTTATTGCACTTCGCTAAGAATCCAAATTGCTAAAAGTAATCACTGGATGAAAGTTTTCGAATGTAGAATAAAACCAGAACGCGAACTATTCATGAACGTACTGTACCTACGTTTCGAGGAGATCCGATTCGAACATTCAAATTTAAATTTCGACGCTCGATTTGACAGTGACTTGACTTGCGAGTTGCAAGCAAAGAGGTTTCAACTTCCGTCCGATCTCGTTCTCTTTAAATTAGGTTCTCTACTACGTTGTGCTGTTAGACAATAAGGATTTATTCATATAGGTTGTTGGTGTAATTTATCACACGCTGGTAGGATTATGTACCATCGCTCACAAGACTGTTTGTCAGATTAAAGCTCGCTGCGACTAACTTGTCGTACACTTGATTAGCGGCAAGTAATGAATTCGGGCATGTGTCTTGACAATAATGTCCTTTTCTTTTATTTTGTAGAACTTTACCCAATAAGAAAGTTTCTTTGTTTTTCAGTTTGTTTCACATATTGGAGATTTCAAATTAACACAGAAATAAGTAACAACCAAAAACGTTGTCATAATCTAAAACAAACTCAGTTAGGGAGGTAAGTATGTAGAAATTGTTTTGTTTTGAAAATCTTAATCGTAGACTCATCTTAAATCATATAAGACATACCAATCTAGACCCTATTGACAAGGGAAACTGGACCATTAAGAATAGGAAATGACGAATACATTTGCAGCGACGGCTAAGTGCCAATCTCGTCACATAACGGATGTTTTATTTATCTGGACAGATGACTCGTGGAGTTGCATAAATTCCTTCGAGGCAGTTTCATACTGAAAGTGTTTTGAAAGTGAACACATACTACACAACTACGGCAGTGTATCTACTTCCTTCCTATTTATGCTACCCTACTCAAAAGCACACTTACGTCCACTTCTGAAAATATGTCCCCCGAACCCCCCGGGGGGTTTTGCCATAATCACAATCAATCAGATCAATCAATCAACCAAATTGATGTCATAGAGGTGTTAAAATAAACAGAAATAAGCTGCTACCTTTCCTCTGGTCGTTTCCCTTAGTCGGATCTTAAGAAATCCACGGGCTGAGTTGGAGGGTACGATTCTAACGCAGCAACCGCCGCCTCGGCTATGCGAGCCAAATGGTTTTGTTAATTTTGTGGTGGAAATATACACGAGGATAGTAAGTTAAATATAGTATTTTTAACCGTGTTCAAAAAAGAGGAGGTTTTATGTATGTGTACGTCGATCTCTCCTTCAATTATGGATAGATAGATAATATTTCATTGTACCACACAAAGACAGATACTTAACAATGCAGAAATAAATGCTAAGAGTAAACGAAGTACAAAGGCAGCCTTATAGCTGTGAGCGATCTCTTCCAGGCAACCTTGGGATGGACTGAACATGTAAGAACAAAATAGAAAATGGACCTTTTCTAAAATTATTTCGCTATTGCATAGCGGAATGGAACTAGTACGAATGTAGTTTATCGAATTAATCCCTCGTATTGGGGCGTTGGACATTCTGGATAGGACTGTAACTGGACATTTGGACATTTTCAATTTGAATCTGCATTGCTAACATTGTAAAGAGAAGTGTGTTAGTCACTTTGTCGTTGTAAATTTTGACATAATATGGTGAAAAGTTATTGAATTAAAGGGCTCGTCCATGTTAAAATGGACGAGGTTACACATGATTTGAAAATTCTCAGATCACTAACATCAAGCGATATTATTCCTGAGTGATTCTGGGAAATTATACATTTTGAGCTTTCGACCTTATGAGAATTCAACATTCTGTTCCTAAAGGGTAAGCAGCCGCGTGTAATTATGTAAATGCGAAAGTTTTGATTGACGTTTGAATGTCTGTTACCTCTACGCCAAAACTACTGAACGGATTAAGTTGAAATTTTGCTAAGATGTTATTCTAAATCTGAAATAACGGCAGATAAATAGGCTCCTTTTTTACAATATCACGTGAGCTGCCACGGGCAGAAATTACAATTTTATAGATCTCATTTACTTTTTGATTGCGACTAAAGATACATTCTTTAAAGCTGGCGCGATCCTTAATTTGTCACGATTTGTCACGTCAGTGCGGATAATTGTATGAAAAAACAAAAGGCTATCGCGCCAGCTTATATAATCATTTACCTTACATAATAATTTGGCGTGTTTTAACAAACGATAAACTGAATTCAAATTCTTCTAGTGGCGATATCTAGTTAAAATTCGAGTCTTATTTAGTTTGATGACTCATCGATATATCCAATAAAAAAAAGAATTATCAAAATCGAACTACTCTGTAAAAAGTTATGCGTGGTCAAACATTACAATCAGTGAGTGAACAATCAATCATCCCCTGTTTTTCTACCTTTGTGGGTTGGATTTTTTTTTCAAATTTAAATGAGACCAATTTCGGGGTATACCCTTTCCAATAAAAAAATAATTATCGAAATCGGACTACTCTGCAAATAGTTATGCGTGGTCATTCATAAAAAAAATATATACGCGTCGACTTGAGAACTTCCGTCCGTTTTTCGTTGGTTGAAAGGAGACAAGCCGCCTTGCTTCTTCTCATTCGATCTTCATTTCTTTCTCGAGACAATGTAAAATGAGTTACTTCTTACGTAGCCCAGCTTGGCTTCCGGTATAAGGTTACTGTTGCATTAGGAATCCTACAGGAGCTTTAATATACCGAGATAAGAGTTCCTATGTCTTAAGCCAAGTCATTATCTCATTAGGAAACTGCTTTTTGTTATGCCTATTCTTAATTCTTTTACATCATGAATAGGCAGTATGTAAGAGTATTTTTTAGGTTTTTGTGGCGACGGCGATGCAATGCGAAACGGAGTGTGGGTAGACCTCCCACTCGATGAACCGACGAGTCGCAGGGAGTGGATGGCTGGAGGCGGCTCAGAACCGCTATTTGTGGCGTCGTTTGGGAGAGGACTATGTTCAGCAGTGAAAGGGCTGATGATGACGATGAAGAGTATTTTTTGCCGTGACGGTCTTCCTTCTCTATGATCACTGGTCCGTCTGCCAAGCGTGTAGATAACGGTAACCTAATTGAAAACGACACATTGATGTTCTGCAGTTGACGTATCCGGAGTGATTATCTATACTCTATACTAATAATATTATAAAGAGGAAAGATTTGATTGTTTGTTTCTTTGTTTGTATTGAATAGGCTTCGAAACTATTGGACCGATTTGAAAAATTCTTTTACTGAAGCCCACATCATTATTGATGAACTTAGGCTACTTTTTACCCCGGGAAAATGCTTCATTCCTACGAGAAAACGGGTAATAGGACAACGGGTAGTAAGAACGCAGCTAGTGAATTATATTTTAGAAGAGCTAAATGATCGAAAAAATTGCCTAGACCGTTCAGTGGGACTCTATATGTTCATAATAATAATGTAATACTCAAAGCAATCTATTTTCTCTCACAAGGACACTTAATCAAGCTTACAGGGTAGGTTCTTAGACTAGGTAGTGTAAAAGCTACTGGTGGAGACTAAATACAAAGAAACTTATTAATGCTCAAATCAAAAGCTATATAATTCTACCAACCACCGCTTGTGCCCTTTGTAAAAACTTAAATGTGTTTGCTTAATTACTTCACAGACACTGTCAGGTTTTTTTTACCTATATACCGTCACTTATCTATGAAGACTGACTAAAATAGTTGGTTTATAATTTGCACCACCCCAAGTCTTCCCGCGGGTGTCGTACCTAAGAGGCGACTAAGGGATATCTACCGGAGACGGGCAGCAGCGCTCTCTGCAGAACAATTCTACCACCGAAATGCGATACCAAACCAGCATGCCCAGCGTGGGGATTATAGGCACTACCCCATGAGATAAAAGCCAACAAGGCGCTCATCAGGGGGAGGCTTGCATGCAGCAGTGGTCAAAATTCAGGAAACACTTAATGGCCGATTACACCGACCCTAAATAAAGGCTTCGTTATAATATACATATATTTCATTATAATATACACAATAAGTACACGTTTAAGTATTTAGATAAGCAGAACCATTATGGAAGCATGCGGCATATTAACATTGGTATGCGTCCAATTGGTATACTAATGGCATTCTCATATGCACTAATGCATTTTAGATTTATGGTTATACATTGCATTACACAGCTGGTAAAGTACCATACAGTCCTAATATTACGGTTTAAATTGCAACGATTCTATATCTCATTTTAGAATGGAACATCATAATTAGCAATTTATGGTAGGTAAATTATATATCTACCTTGATTAATTAGACAGATTGTAATAAGAATCAAGGAATTATTTACTTAGACGCATGATTATTGTAGACTAAATGTTTTTTTTTTTATTGAATGTTATTTATTTTAAATTATCTATCGTTAGGTATTATACAATTCAGAGAACTTCTCTCACTGACCAAATTAAAGATAGAAAAAGCTTTTATATCAGCCGTAGATCATCGCTTTTTGGTCACAGTTTGATTAGAGTATTATGTCAAAATCGTTTTATAAATCACTTCCAATCCAAAGGACATACCAGCTAATCTACGACAATACCACATTCACAAAACAGATTTGGAGAGCAGCATGGAAAAGGCAAAACTGCCACAACTCACGGCATTTGCGCGAAATAACAAAACATTGGCAGTACAGATTGATCTCACAGCAAGCCCATGCTGAAAAGCATTGTGCATTTGAAAACAAACAGGGTGAGGATGACTGCCGCTTCTTCGTACATATTTTAGGCGCTTAGAGCCCCTGCACAAGTGCACACGACAGCTGTTGTGGTAGTCCGACAAGATATATTTTTGAAAGGCCGAAATGGGAACTGTATTCGACTGTCAGTTGTTGGTTGTTGTCGGGTCAACCCTTAGAGCATTGGTCAACCGCGACAGGTTGAGTAATAATGAAGATTTTGAATGACTGTAGCGAAAGAGCGACGGTTTTGTATGTAGATACGCGGGAGCGTAGAATCAGCCCGTTTGTAAAATGGTTAAGCTGCTTACAAAACGATTGTGTATGGGAACGCCTTATTTATTATTCGACGAGATTAAGTGACGTTTAGCAATATTGTTGAACGTTGATCGTACAACAATAGATTATTTGACGCTTTTTTAAAGTAGGTCTTTAATTATTAACATGAGGTACCGTATTTTTTTAGGACCTAGAAAACCGCAATACTTTATACTTTATTTATTTTTAAGTCTACTTTTCGTAAACAGGCGTGCTGTGACGTCATACGGGTAAAAACCACAGACATAATACTAGCAGCACTTAGAAAACAAACAATTAACATAGGCAAACTTCCATCATTGTAAAAATATACACAGATTACATATAGAAAATTTTACTCGTGTAAGATCTGACATTAATGACGGCACAACCGACAGCGTTTTCAGAGTTTAAAATTAAAAATAAAGAAACCATTTTTAAATTGATAATATGTAGTCATCTTACACTTTTAATATCAGAAATCTACAAATATTGGTTTATTAAGTCAAAACTACAGAAAATATTGTCGCCAAATTTGTTAAGAGTCAAGTAATCTATTGGCATGGGCAATTTACTGAATGGCACCGTTTTGTTAACCATCTACTCATTCGGCAAACGGGCTGATTCTTCGTTTCAGCGGCGACATAGACATTCCGTGATTGGTATTGTGCTTAAAGCTGCAGACATAGTACCCTAGCGCCGACAACCAGCAGCGTTGCAAACGCTCTCCTGATTTTACAGTAAAAACTATAGCAGTTTGACGAATTCATTACGGATCCCAAGGATGTTAAGGGATGAAACGTTGGTGTTCTTCCAA
Organism: Eupithecia subumbrata; assembly: GCA_949316285.1. Lineage (NCBI taxonomy): Eukaryota > Metazoa > Arthropoda > Insecta > Lepidoptera > Geometridae > Eupithecia > Eupithecia subumbrata. Next base: position 16,453,162 of record OX438642.1, read on the forward strand.
CACAAATAAGGTTCGTAGTTAACTCACTTACATCCGTAGTCTCAGAGTTCTGTTACAAGTACAGATTATCAGGAGTATGTTAACGCCGGAGCGTGAGCAGTAGAAGTTAGTGTAAAATAAACAAAACTCTTTGTTCGACTTTTGTTTTACAACACAGTTTAGAACAACTTGGTTTGTGAGGATTTCCTCACAATTCCAAGTTGCTAAGCTTCTCAGGACAATTCTTCGTTGGACTTTACTGCATGAAGCTCCTGCTACAATTAGGTCGACAGAGGCATATGGTAGCATATTACATAGGATTTAGGTCCTGAAAGGACTACATAAACCCACGCTGTATATTGCAAAGATTAATAAATGAATACACTTGATTTGTTGTTTCCGTTGAGCCAGCAAGGGTCAAGATTATTCAGAAAAATGATACTTAATTTTAAAAGTTAAAAAAAATGGGTTCGTGCTCATTTATACACCTAAATCACTCTACAAACATTTCGATTTACCGTAGGTACTATGGGAATCCAATTTGGTGCTTCGCACAAAATATTCCGACTAGTGCCTTCATATAAAGGAAATTCTGCAATATAGGCACGTTTCAATTCCCTTTATTTCGCCAAGTAAGTGCTCGAACACTGCAGTAAAAGTATGTTATTGCAACTGCGATACCGAAGTTGCATTGGAATCATAAACATCACGATACTCGTGTATTTTTGTCATGATCCGTCCGTTTGAACGTGTAACACTGGCCATTCTTTTTTGCACTAACAGCTTCCTATACTTCGGCCCAACTCAAGTTACAATGCATGTAAACATTGCCCCTATAATAAACCTAAAAATCTTTTTCTCGTTGTTGATATTTTACATGATTTACTCTACTTGTCGATTTCGGTACTTTTATGCAATGCATAATGCTGAACATTATTTTCAAGAACATAATAATATTTTAATAATAATAATAATGTTGGACAATTCACACAGCATTATCTAGGTAGGGAATTATAGGTATAGGTAATCATAATTATAGGTAGGTAATTATAGGTAGATGTTTTTGTTACAAACATTGTACCTTGAGAATGGCTTCAGTATAGTTTCTTATGATTCTACTCTAATTTTGTGCTCGGTTCTGCCGCATTACGGCAGGTAAAAAAAAGTCAATTTAGAAAATTATTGAAACTATTTACCGAGAAAGATCCCCAATAATTCATTGGTTCTCTCAATGTAATGAACCAAGCTAAATACGCAGATCTTCCAACTCCCATTCTAATCGTATTTATTATTGGTGATCTTATTAAGAAAGAAGAGACCACTTACGAGAAAGTGTCGAGAAAACTTCAACAAAGACAGACAGGGTTAGAATTAAGTAACCCCCTGCATAACACATCATACAGGTTTAAATCCAAACCTGTTAATCGTAGGAGTTGGAAAAGTCGAAAAAATGTTATATTTTTATTTATGTAACATAAAAACAGAAGGAATAGATTTAAAAAATAAAAAATCGGATTCTAACGTGCATTGTGTTATGCCGGGGGTTACTTAATTCCGTCGCTGTCTGTACTTACCTACAGTCTGGACTATTTGAAATCCAGCTCATCCCTGCTCAGCAAAGTTGAAGGCAAAGACGGCTTATCATTACTGCTAAATATGTAAACTAGAAAACCACAATAACAGGTAACCGTTCAACATATCTTGAACACAAAATGCGGGGGCAGGTTTGCCGTTTCAAACATAAGGAAGATATTAATGATGTGGCTCGGAGCTTTGCTCTGACTGGCAAGAAGTGGGAGTTTGGCTCGTTACCCCTAGAAATTCTAGCGAAATGTAGGAACGGTTTAGTTGCAAGCCGTAGTAATGCCTTTTTCTTCATTTTAAAGAAGGCTATGGCATTTGAAGACGTTCACGCATATTTTAATCGAGCTGCCAAGCTTGGTAAATTACCATTGGTTTTGTACGCCTTGACGAGGCAGAATGTATTGAAGCAATTTCTTTTTTTTAATAAGACCTATACAGGTGTACAGGCATTTCTGCAAATAAATTATTTATAATTGTGATAGAACGAAGCTGGTGGGACGAAAATGCTAGATTAAATATTTTGAGACCTCACTTGAATTATCAAAAATAAATGAGTTTCTGTACAAATATTAAGAGTTTCGATTATAAGCACACCATCTGGGAGTCTAAACTCAAAAGGCCAACCTAGCTATGTTGGTTTTGGCTATGCCCCCACTGTGCCATTGAGGCTGTATAACTACTTGTTTGCAAATTTGCAAGTAGTCTGCCTCGCTCTGATGGCTTATGTTGCCGAGCGTTAGAGCAAGACAGAAAACTGGCAACAGGGTTATTGGACCAGCCCTAAGTGTTTTGGGTTGATGAATTTTTAAAACAACCCAAAGTTGTAAAGGTGGGGCACTTGCCACCCAAGTATGATTAATACGGACCGTCGGGCTATCTGGTTACTTACATTGAATTTGAAATGAGTACAGTCAAGAATGAATTACGCAGCATTAATTTAGCACTTAACGAAAACGTTATCAGTTGTTATGATAGATGGCCGAAACATTGTGCCTAGAGTTTGATAGAGAAGCCAAAAAACCTAACTGACCTACGAGTAAGAGGAGTCTCATGTACGCATGAAAATGATCAGGTCCCGAATTCTGCTAGTCGATCGCTTTACTATGACAATGGTATAGTCGCAGACCCATACAAAGTGGAAAGACTATAGATAGTGCGTGCGTGCTACATATTTGCACGGAGAGATTGATATATTGGTTTCAACCCTTGACACTTTAGACACGCTTGCACGACCTGTAGTTTCTTCCATCAAAGGCAAAATGGCAAAATGTTTTATTCTGAGACGATATATCATTGTTATGATGAAGCGATTTATTTAGTGGACTTCGCCCCCTGACCTTTAGTTGTGATTCAATAAAATATAATCAGGCAACTAACACGACAAGATGATTCGACTAAGCTTTATTTCTATCTATCGTATTACAAAAGATAAGGACGAAGGGTATTCAAACCGATTAGCTTCGAATCTAAGTTTAACCTATTTTGGTCCGCTGTCTGCTATCAAATCAGAAGATTAAGCCGTGGGGACATATTTGTAAGGTAGATATTTGCTTAAGGCGTATCTCAGATTTTCTGCTTCGAATACAGCGACGTAGCGTGTGTTTTCTCAGTAATCACCCCCCTTGAGGCTGTTCGAAGATTTGATAACTTTTTAAATGTTACCAGTAAGCGTGAAAGTGCACCCTTTCCGCCGAAAGTTAAGGTAATTTATTGTTTGGAGGAACATTACAGAGGGTTGCGACCACAAAACAGCTTTGCGTTTTGAATATATGGTAGGTAAGGTATACACTTACTTAGCTTACATTCTATCTATTCGCATAAACTAGGAATAGGGACCTTATTACAAGTATTGACCAAAAAAAAAAATAGAAATTGATTCTATCGCGAATCAAAAGCTTCCAGAAATATTCCGTAAGATAATTTAAGCTTTGGTAGAGCATATCTTTTTAATAATAATAATAATGCTGGACAATCCACACAGCACCATCTAGCCCCAAAGTAAGCTACTCAAAGCTTTTGTTATGGGTACTAGATAACTGATATATTTAATACATTATATCGAAGTCTAAAATTTAAACTTAGATTTGAACAAAATAATTAAAAGTCTTTAAAAGTTTCAATGATTTATCTGTTACAGAAATAAGCACAGAAGTCAATTGAAAAGCTTTACCGAAGCGGAATATCTAACTACCTTAACAAAAAAATATTTAGTCTTTAATACAGTCAATACTATACTTAAAACTTAGGTTTGGTAACCGCATAACCAAAAAAAAACCTCTCACTCAAAACCGGTGACTCCCGTTATGCATTGGCATAGAAAAAAGTCAAAAGGGGCTTTTTCAGTTTTATTTCCTTAACTTACAAAAAAGAAACGCTATGTATGAAAACTTTGTTCGTGTTTGTAATAATATTTGAGTTTTATATCAGCTGGCAACAAACATCTTTTTGTTGTTTTTACTCCACTTGGGTAACTTGGAAGTTTGAAAGTAAATTTAGATTATCTGATTTTTATGACCAAAGCGCTGCGCAATGTTACTACATATTTTGGGCTGTAAAGGCAGAAGTGGGTAAAATTATACAATAAATTTATTAAATAATTATGTTGGATAACCCACCCAGCATCATCTAGCCCCGGAGTAAGCAGAGCTTGTGTTGCAGAGCTTGTGCTTGTGGCACTAGATAACTGATATACTTAATGCAATTTATATTTTCAGGGTGGTTTTTTAGGAAGGGCGGTGATGACCAAGTCCGGAACCACAAGAGTTAGAGTAAAGTCACCTTACATGACATGTCTAAAAAAAACTAAATATACAGTTATTGTTTTCTTATAAAATCGAGGGCATGACTATTTTCACGACTTTTCTTTAACTCGCGTGGTTTCGGAATAGGCCATCAGCGCCCTTCTCAAAAAACCACCCTGTATATAAACCTATTTTTTATACGTGGAAAACCCTTAACAAATATCTGGTGATGATACAAACATTTGTCCTGAGGCGGGAATCGAACCTGCAACCTCCTGCATCGCAGGCGAAACTTCACCCGTTGCGCCGCAGAGATCGCTGGCAATGAATGGCAAATAGGTGATTTTATAAAAGGCACACTGGAAATCCAAGTATCTTCGAAGAAAGCTGTCAATGTAAACTTCATCAAACTTCACACTTAAAGTTTATGCCGCAAACAAAAGTAGGTAAAGGTAACACAATAAAAGCAAACACAATAAAACCATTTGCGCAAATGGCGCATCTTATACCTATTTGCAATCTAGGTCAAGATGAACCTAGCAAGATAAACCGAACTAACCGAGTTTCTTGAAATATAATACGATAGGAACAGAAGCGAGTTCTAATGTAAGTGCAATTTTATTTAAGTATTTTCGCGGTTAATAATAATGGCAGGTAATTTCGTTGTCACATGAGTAGGTTACATAGCTTTGAATTATACTGGAGCTTATTAATCACTGCAAATTAAGTCAAAAATCCAAATTAATCTGAAATTTTGGGGCTGCCATACTCATGTTTGAAAATTTGCCGCGCTTTTTCAATATCATCTCTCGGTAGGTTAGGTATGGCTGAACATATATGTATTATGTAATTCGAGCTGACTGTATTATAAGTTTAAAAATGCCACGGGCAGTAATATTTATAAATGCGAAAGTTTGTGAAATGTGAAATTCTTGTTACCTACGATCTCCAAAACTACTATACAGATCAAGATGAAATTTGACGTACACATAGAACGTAGCCTAACTTAAACAATAGGCTTCTTATTATACCAAAACCCTAATAATATTATTATAAATGCGAAAGTTTGTGAAATGTGAAATTTTTGCTACCTGGGATCGCCAACTACTGAACAGATCAAGATGAAATTTGGCATACACTTAGAACGTAGTCTAACTAAACAATAGGCTACTTATGATACCGAAAAACGCGTGCGAAGCCGCGGGCAGAAGCTAGTAGTCAATATATGAAAGTATTGTATACCATGATAAAGTTCACAAAACTTCTTACTCTACATTATTTAATACTGAATATTAATAGCCGGTCTGGACCTCGCTGAAGTAAGTGCATTCAATGAACAACGAAGCTATAATGACTTCTTCACAAAATGAACGAGTATTTCATGTTGTTTTAAGTGCCTTTCCAACAAAAAGCTCCTATTATTTTCAAGAACGAGTAGATGAGCTTTTCGTTACAAGCTATCTTCGATTTCTTCTCGTTTTCGCATCTTACAAAATAAGTTCAAGGCATTTAAACGAAGCCGTTCTGCATTTAAGGTCATTGTCATGTTGGGTTATGTATTTTAGAATGTGATGTGTCAAAATCAATGAAATTGGATCTCGAGATGAGTCTATTAATTAAGATTAAATTCAAGTTCGGAACGTGTCACTGACAGTCCAACTATTAATAGAATAACGCATAGCTTGACCAGCTAAACTCTAGAGTGGTTCGAAGTCCATTGATCTGTATTCGATGCCGGAAATTGACGACCAAAATCAGTGAAATTGGATCTCGAGATGAGACTACTAATTAAGATTAGATTCAAGTTTGGAACGTGTCACTGACGTTCCAACTATTAATAGAATAAAGCATAACCGGACCAGCTAAACTCTAGAGAGGTTCGAAGTCCATTGATCTGTATTCGGTGCCGGAAATTGACGGCCAGATTTATAGCTTTGTAGACTGCAAATGCGGACCTACCTAGTACATTCAGATCAAGGTGCATAAGAAGCCAACAAATAACTAATTTTTAGCTGTAACGCACGCGATGTGACGTGATGTTTCATTGTGCATTTTTGGAGTGGAGTGGCTTAAAAACTAAGCACAACCAATCGAAACATGGATCTTTTGTTTTCATCATTCATAAAAAACGATAGACAGATAGTACGATAACGAAACGGTGAGTAACGATAGTAGTTAATAACGTTAGTTTATTTATTCATCTCGATCGTCTATTATTGTAAGTTTGATTTTGATCCTTTCACTAGCCTTTCACAACCTCATCGCCTAATCTGTGTGTTATATAATATTTATAACTAAAAACCATGGTACAGTCGTTTGAGAATGGAGTATACCTAAATAGTTTTACGAACTATTCAGATAAATGTTGTTTTATCCAATAAGTGTTCGCTTACACCCAGTGCACGTGCAAACCAGTAACTAAACTTGTCCGTAACTCATTAGCTTCTTTAAGCTTTATGAGGTGATAAGCTTTTACGCGAAGTTGTAAAACCAGCTCTGCGTCTGAAAATTATTCGGTTCGTTTTTGTAGAACACAAACGAAAAGTGCAACTGAAAATCCCAACTGTCGTAGTGTAGTCGATACGCAGTTTCCGCATTGCGTTGCCTATTTATTATTCATAGGAAAATCTAATATGAGAGATGCGAGAACAAACTTACTTACCAACATGCCAGAAGTTGACTGAAGTAGGTATATGTCTTACCATCGTTATGTATAACGAAATTATGTTCACTAGGGCATGAAGTTGCCGAGTTTTGGTAGCTGACCGCCGAAGTTCCGAAGCAATTGAGGCCGTTTCCACACGAAATGACCGAGAGCAACAGCTCTCGGTCATTTCGTGTGGAAACGGCCATAATATCGAAGTCATAAGCAATCTACCTATTAACAAATAGGTAGATTGCTTATGACTTCGATGTATGTTGAAGTGGAGCAAGTAGAGCGTTAAGCAGCGGCCGGCCCTTGCAGGTCTCACTGGTGAAACTAGGCAGTGAAAGCGTTAAATGTTTCGTAGGTTTCCATCCAAAGGTTGCCTAGAAGAGATCGCTTCTAAGCGATAAGGCCGCCCATTGTACTTGTCTTATGTAATGTCTCCTTGTAATGTTATTTTTATGATGTATAATAAAGCATTTTTGTATTGTATTGTATTGTACCCTGCCCGCAGCTCTCGAAACGAGAGTGGTCAAGAGCGATAAGTTACTATTCTTTATGTCTTGATTTTCCTATACCCCTTGCTTCAAAAGTATACAAGCGGCGAGAATGGTTGGAAGAGCATCAAAGTATAGGCTGTTTTTGCGTTCAAAGGAATAATGAATGCCTTTTTGAAGACGTTATTTAGTATTTTAAGGCAGCCACTGCTATTTGTCACTCTTTCAAAAAAAAAAGCTTCAAAAAAGCCTGGGACGAGTTTTGCTCGAAAAATAACAACTACTCGAAAAATAATAGGTTAAAGGTTTCTTCGTCGCTTCTTTACTTTAGTCTACATACCGAAGCGTCAGAAATAAAAAAAATCACTTTATTTTCGTGTCAGTGTTTAGTTTTATAATTTGACCTTTTCTAAGTGTACATTTATTGTATTTATGGAAATAAAGAGTTTTTGATTTGATTCCAAACAAAGATCACAGACATTTCAAACAGTCCCTATATTCCCATTTCAATCGAGAATATTAATTAATAATGGCAAGAATGTAAGTAAGTTTTTAACGTTCTCGGTGCCTCCTTGGCTTTTATGAGTGATAGCAAATTACTGTTTTTAATATTTACTCGTTAAAACGTTACGTTATGTTTAGCCTTTGTCTATTTAATTACCAGACCAGAGGCTCTCCCATTGTTAACAAAATGATTAAAAATAGCAGCCATAAGTCTTGACATTATGACTGTACAAAGGGATTCCTACGTAATATTACAAAATGCAAAATTTGCGAAGACAAATAATGTTACTACATAGAAAGAATCAAAATAAATTCTTAATTTACTTTATTGTTTGGTTGCCTGGAAGAAATTGCTTTATGCGTTTAGGACGTCAAATGTCCGTTCTATATGATTGAGTTAAATGAGATACCTAATCTATACTAATATTATAAAGAGGAAAGATTTGATTGTTTGTTTGTATTGAATAGGTTCCAAAACTACTGGACCGATTTGAAAAATTCTTTTACCATTAGAAGCCCACATTATTCCTGATGAACATAGGCCTTTTTACCGCGGGAAAATGCTTCATTCCTACGAGAAAACGACAATAGGAAAACGGATAGTAAGAATGCAGCTAGTTATTTAATAAAGGGAAATAAATTCATAACCTATCTTTTGTTAGAAGTATTATATTATTTTTTCACATAAACAGAGCTCATGAACTGGAAAGAAAGCGCATCAGTTGAAAACTGTAATATTTCAACAATGCTTTAGTCTAACAATCGTAGCGATCTTTCAGAGCCTTAAATTAAATTTACAAGACGCAAAGAAAAAACTAGTTACAGCGAGAAATTGGTGAAGACATTGATAAATTGTTTCCGCTAGAGGCTTACTCCTGTATATTTGCTTCACTCTGGAATGTAGAGTATGTGGTCGAATAATTGTTAGAGATTTCCACAAATCCGTACTTACTAAAATAAAATATGGAATAGTAACTCTGTCTATGTTTTCACAACCTTATATTGTCAGATAATTGGATCCTGGAGTTTTACTTAAAGATGTCCATATAAATAAAAATATGTGTTGCTAAGCGCAATAGTCGAGAACGGCTGCACCAATTTAGCTTAATCATTTATGAAATATTCCTTGAAGTCCTAGAAAGGTTTTTGTAAGGAGTAAAATTTGAAAAAAAATGTCCCTGCCAATCAAAGTCACTGCAGGTAATGCCGCGGGCGCAGCTAGTTTCAAATGTTGTATCTAATCCAGGTTACAACAAAAAAAAAATAAGAAGAAGGTATATTATCGACCCTCTCGACGATATATGTTTATGTATGGATGTAACGAACTCTACATAAACCATCCTTCGTGGCGTTTGATGTTCATGTATGATGGATTATATAATCAGTTATCTAGTAAACATACATACTTTGCTTACTTTGGGGCTGGATGATGCTGTGTTGTTCAGCATTGTTTATTTATTTTATGAATATATTCCGTTGAGTATTAGACCCCTGCAAAACTAATGAAAAGTTCATCTCAAACAGAGTTGAGATTTTGCACACATGAATGTATGGTCCTAGTATAAAGTAAAGGTTTCCAGTCTACACGATGGTCCTAAGTCATATTCCCGAAGAATATTTGGTATTTCAAACGCTTTGTACCTACAGCAATAGTTTTTATAGCACAACTATAGACAAACAATATAATCTAACACAAGCTAGAAAATGGGCCGAGTCATAAAAAGGCAGGACCCTTATTTCACGCTATTTGCCTCGTAATTTCATACGCATCAAAACTATCGCATACAATTTGTATAAAAATCTACCATGTGTATAAATTTTTTGATGGAACGAAGAATGTACTAACATAGTTACTAGAGATTAATTGGCATATTTGCATGTTAATCTCACACTAACAATGTGCCATTTTAATGGCTGTTGATATGTGAAGATATTTCCAATCAATTCTTTAAAAATCGTTGCAAATGAGGTCATTTTATTTTTTTTCCGAGTATTGCAAAAGCATTTACCCCACATTGGCATTTTACTATCCATTGATTTAAAAGATAAAATAGCCTTATTGGTTAAAGCGACTTGTTTTGCAATTCGGATCGTAGTGGCGGGATGCCAAAGCCGCACGCTAATTATAGGTCGGTAACAAATTTACATTGTAGTCTCTGAAAAACTGCTAGTTCTAAGTTTCAACAACATCAGTAGGCCTAGCACGGGGATTGTTGTCTAGGGTAGAATAGAAAAACGGGGATTGTTGTCTAGGGTAGAATAGAAAAAAATTACGTCACATCGTCATCGAATGCGTAATATGTTTGGAACTCATTCTTTCAACTTCAATAATTTATGCAATGTATGACAATGCAACGTCATTCTTTTCTATTCTACCCTAGACAACTATCCGCGTGTTAGGCCTACAGTCCACAGGTGGGCGCATTAACCTCACCAAAGGGTAAAAAAGCGCTATAGCGCCCTGTTTTTAACTTGTTATATCCAGTACAAAGACAATAAAAATCTTAATCTTTAATAAATTAGGCCGGCTACAGATGACGCGACGGTGAGACACGCTCTAGCCGACCAAGAAATAAATAATTCTATAGTTTGTCTAAGCTTAGAACTTAATTTTATACTTATCTTTTTCTGTTTTCTTTTCTTTTTTTCTCTCATTGTTTCCTGTATTTTATGTAACCTCTATATCAACTCTTGTCTGTGTATTAATTGAATATCTTTGTGCCACCACACTAGGCCCTGTCTGAAAATCAGCGCCGCTACTCGCTGTGGCTTGTAGCGGCATAATGCTGAGACAGGGATCTTTTTGGCCCCTTTCATGTATTTTTTATTTTATTCCTTTTAATATTTGTATGTATTGTAATATCTAAGGGTCAAATAAATGGATTTTCTTTCTTTCTTTCTCCTTTCTTCTTTAGAAAGAGTTCATTAGTTTATTATTAATCTGATTGATCCAGCATCATCTGCCAGCAGTTTTTCGCAGATCGTCATCTCACCTTGCCACAAGATTTCCTAATTACGTTCACAGAGTCGAGTTTTCCACTGAAGAACACGTTTGCTTCAATAATTGTTGGTTCTTTGGAAGTTATGGCCGGCCCACTGCTTATTACGCTGTCTAATTCCTTGTCGTATGTCGATAAAGATTCTACGCTGGATAGTATCGTTATGAATCCTATCCTCCAGATATACCCTTAGCTCTTTCTACACGAGCTTGTTCTTGGTTTATCCTTGTTTATTACTAGTCACACCCCTTACTTCCCCACCGCCCTTTACATTAACAATGGGAATTTATTTAATTATTGTTTTATTACGGCTACTGGCATTTCGGGTGTCATTACGTTTCATGGCTGTCATGTTCAGAGGGTTCCGTACTCGTAAAAATGAAACAAGAACTTTTATTTTATAAAAGGATGCGAAGGCTTCGCACGCTGCAGGCGATTTTTGGAAATTAGGAAGTATAAAGGTACATCAATCTATGATTAATCTATGTACCTATGTTATTTAATACTATTTAATAATGTTACAAGAAACACATTTTATGAAGATTGGAAAATTTAGGTAGTTAAAACCTTAACGTTCACATAATTGTTGACTCATCGCGCGTTGATTTGATTGACTCCAAGCCTTAACTTAACTTGAGCTGTACAAATCTTTTAACCTCTTAAAACAGCAAGGAGAATGCTGTTAAGGTTTTGCTTCTTACATTGCCAGCGCCCCGCTATAGAAATTTGACAGTTGAAAAGCACCTCTCTATTCAGAATTCTGACCCTCGTTTCCATGAAATTACTTCGAAAGTGCTATTTGCAATTGAACTTGAAATCTTCACATCAATTGAGTTGACGTTAATATGAATTTAAAAAATATATCAAACGCAATTTTATTGAACTTTTATAAGCTTTTATCTTCGCCAACAAAGATAACGTAATTTTTAACTTTACCCGACAAATCTGTTTGAAAGCCCGTTAAAAGCGATAAAAATTAAAGCACGGAAAATGAGAAATCGCTTTTCACGATGGCCCATCTATCTAATAAACCTAATATTGGTTCGATACGCGTTCAAGAGGCGTGAAATGACGGCCCACTCGGCGCTCGCCGCGGGAGACGCAATCACCACTCGAGCTTGACCTTCCTTGTTTTTATTTTACTCAACAAGAAATCACCACCCCCATTGACACGGTCCTCTTCGCAGATCTCCTTTCGCTGGTCGTACATTTCGCAACACCCTACTTTACATAAAGAACTGATAAAGTGTAAACTTTTTTCGGTGTATTTTAATCGAGTATACATTTATTTGTTTTCAAACGTTTTACTGGTTGAAATGAATTTGGTGGTGCAGGGTTTGGCACAAGCCGATGGCTGTATGCCAATAAGTCGGATATGATCGACTGCTTTTTCGGAGTGGATCACATCGGATTGGGAAGGTGTATTTTCGACGCCGGATCAGCGCATTCCACCGATACTGGACAGTTACTTTCTCAAATTACGTTGCCCGTCCCGAGGGTAAACAATTTAAATGTCTTCACGTAGCGGAAAGGGGTCCTGCTATTTCTCTGGTCCCTTGCTAAACTATGCGCCTTAAAACGGGTGGTAAGGCAACGCGACGCCTTGATATGTCCCGAACATACTTGTCGCACAAACTATTCAAGGTTTTGCGGGGACTTCCGGTCAGGTATCGATTACTAGTGGTCATTTAGGAAAAGCACTCCACTTTGCCTTGGATGGAATGTAGCGCGTAACTTTTCTAAAGCGGATGTTATAAACACAGAGTATTTTATGCGCGAACAACGATTTAAACAAATTTAAGCATTCTGAAACTGGGTTATATTTAAAGCCCCTTCTTGCTTCAATAATTTGATTGCTTCCAGAAAACTACGCGAAACATTTTGTTTCGCAACAAAGTTTTTGGTTCTGCATAATTGTAACATTGCGATATACTTTTTAATATTTTAGAAGCGATGCTAAAGATTTTTATTAAATTTAATTTCTCTTGTATTTTGTTTGAGCTTTACATAACTGCCTACTCGAGGCAATTTAAGTTCAAATTATGTCATTTTCCGATAAATTTTATTCAAACATCGCAAATACCACAAAGCAAAAGCGACATGAAAATTTTACTAACATAGGTAATTTATATTGATCGGAGGTAAAGTACCCTGCATCAATTTTACCCGCTGAAAGGGGAAATATAATGGTTTTACCTGTATTATTTTGTGAGTAGCCTATGTGACCAGTAGTATGATTAATGTTGCCAGGTCACGGTCGACTATCGCAAATCATTATCGAAACTATGGAGGTATTGACCGAAACACTTTTCTTTATGATATAATTACGTATGTTTCTTCAGGGTCGCTAGACGAGTATATTCCGGGCGTTGTCAAAATGGGATGTAACCTTGTCAAAGTATATTATATGCTTGCTTCAGGCAAGTGGCATATGGGGACAAATAAACCTTTGGCACTTACAGATAAAAGTGCGTTTGGTTCAATAAAGCTTTTTAAATTGAGTTTATGGCATATAAGTTGTTCGAAAACCCCAATATTGCGCTGTTATTGGAAGCTCACGGATCGACGGAATCCTGCCTAATGGTCCGTAAGCACAAAAGCTAAGAAAGTAGACGAGGCCAAATCTCACCTTAAGGGCGTTAATAATACGATCTTTACAGGTTTATAATATTTATATTTTCTAGTTTATATTATATATTTCGTTGAGACATTTTTGGAGCCATAAAATGGTAGGCAGAAAGTTTTTTACATTTCTGGTTTAAGATTATTTATTTCTCTTAAGAATTAGTTTAATTCACTTACAGAGAAACTCAAAATCTTGTTGGGCTTATCGTACTAAAGTAGTAAGAAGCAACGAAAATGATAAATTGCCGATAGTTTGAAATAAGTTGCATCGACGGTGTGACGTAACCGTAAGCAACTCGAACTTCCGAACAATGGACTAGTTAGCAGAAGACATGGATCGAGTATTTGTAGAAATATGATCTGAATCTTAGTGTTTTTTCTTTGCAGGCTGAAGATATTCCAGGCAGGGTGAATAAAACAAGACTGACCTAGTGCGAGAGAGATTCGCAAAAATACCTTCTTGAAGGCTTCTTGTTTGGAGGCATCAGGTTGAACCCGATCCGGACTTTAAGTCCACCTAAACGGTAACGGTAAGCAATAACAGACCAATAGACACCTCTATCATCGTCATTCACAGCCGACTTTGGGTCGGTGAGGTGAAGTGTTAGAAATGCACAGAAGGAACCTACTGGCGTTCTCTGGCAGGTTCCCTTAGTTAACTCTAACGACATCCATGGGCTGAGTTGGAAGGGTCAATTCTTACGCCGCGACCGTTACGGCAACGTTATTAGAATAAACACTTACTGTGATCAAACGAGCGCGGATCTACCGTCGTCGTGGTGACAGTTGTAAAATCATCCTCATCATCATATGCCTCTGTCGTTGTAGTGGTCTTCTTCTTCTTCTTTCTCTTGCGCTCCGATCGCCGCGGTGGATGGGTGACCACTGGTCGGCCGACGGTCACCTGGGTGGTAGCCACGGTGGTGCTCTCGGGGTTAGGGCCGGGCTCGGCTATGGCCAATGCCACCAGTGACACAGCTGCTGTCAGCCGTATCACCAGTGGCACTAAGCGCCGCATGGTTCCTGTGGATAAAAAATGCTTTGTTAGCAAAGTGGGATTAATTGCTCTCTATAATCTAAGGGCAGTGGGCCTGCATAAGGAAAAGGCGGACAATTGTATTTTAAGTTTAACCAGAAGAACAAAACAAAAAAGTGTATGGTTATCATGACCCTAGTTGACAAGTTTCTCTTAGATTGACCACCTCATAAATAATTTCTTACGCCATGTAGCATATCGTTGAATAGGGAAATAAATGAGGAACTTTTTAAAGAAAATTAAATTCACTTTTAGTTTTTTTTTATGAATTTCGAAGTTGTCGCGATTTATAACTTGTACACTCACGTAACTTTTTTTGAAATGAATTATGTCAAGTAATAATTATAATAAGTATACATTCAAAAATACAGCACAAGTTACTTTGTGTCTATACAACCACAAACAAGAAAGATATGGCGACTTAAAGGCAAGATTTTGGGTGATTAAAAAAAACATATCTCGGCAACTGTGATACTTAGGACATTGAGTCTACCGGAGAAATGCTGAGAAACCCATGACCCTTCAAACTCTCAAAAAAATTATGCTATGCCATAAAAAAACTTCTGTGAAAAACGTCACTTCAATGGTACCGTCCGAATATCTTTTATTTATGGGAACCTCAATGGGAACACCCTAAACCATAGTGCGAGAGCCAAAATATGGTTGTTTGATTGCTCTATTGTTTCATAGTGAAAGAGAAAAAGAATGTTTCAAAATTTAAGTCAAGTCTGTATTGGTCCTCTGCTGAACGCAGGCCTACCTGATAAACGCCTTATTGGCTTTTATCTCATAGGAGTAATGCCCATAGTCCCCACGCTGGGCATGCGGATTGGGGATCGCAGTTCGCTGATAGAATTGTTCTGCAGGGTACTGTGTATTTACACCTTAGTTGAATTTCGAGGTAACTCAAAATTCAACTTAGGTCTTTAGTTGTTTAATTACAACTGCAACTAAAGTTTTAAAACGGGGTAAAAGCCGTTCGGATTCATAGATAACTCGATCATAAACCCCGATACCAGCATTGACGTTCGGAAATGTACGCCAGAACGGCAACATAATCTCAATCGAAAATCACAGAATGCGACCAGCGAAATTCGGTTTCATCATACGAGTTTGTGTTCGTGTTAGAGTAGAGGCTGGCGGTTTCCGATTTATTCGTCTTGTTGCTGGATCTAGGTCATGAAAATAACCGTCTTTACAACACCATGGAATCCCTGTGTTTAGATTTCATCGATTCGTCTATCGGTAAACCACTGAGTTGCTGATACTTCCATGGTAAAAGGTTTGCGAGAGATTTAAATAAATGACTCGCAGCTGACGTAAAATAAAACCAAGTTGACAGGTGACAGCTGGTCAGTTTGGTTTTGATCAGTCCCCTAAGTCTAGCTGTCTTAACAAGAAATAACGAAATGCTGCTGTATTTTCGACGATGGCGATCAGTTTCGACGGAGATTACGAAGAAATAAAATAAAGGTACAACGAAGTGTCTTTAGTCTTTCGTTATTGAAGCAGCAGTTAAACTTGACAAGGCTTATTTTTGTTATTAATCAATGAATCAGTTGCAGAATTTCATACTTATGAAGTAGGTAGCTACCTAACCTACCTAATGAATTTATTACTACCAATATTTGAAAACACTCTTTATAATTAAAATTGCAACATTGGAAATAGCGTACAGCGGCATTTGCGCAGAAATACAGATATATTCTTTATGCTGATTTGGTCAGATCTTGAATTTGATCTATCAACTGGAAACATTTATCACCCACGCTATCAACGAATTTGTGTAGTACCGCTTACTGCCTACTCAGGAACGCTCAATAGAAATATAGGCACTCGGTAAGGGTTCGGTAAGGCGTATACCGAGCGGCTGACGTCGTACCGAAACCTTACCGAGTAATCAGAAAAGGCACTAAGAACCAAGGCGGCTAATGTTCTACGGGTCAGAGAATCACTGTAAATTCTTTATGGCATTCAATCCACCTAGCTCGCCAAATGGAGTTTCCCTGTAAGAAGGCGTCACTCTTGAAAATGTGGTGTAGTAAGAACCCCTAAAATATTAAGCTAATGCTACCGAGGGGGGTATCGGGTGGTTTAGTGGCAAGTAATAGGTTTCTGGGTACACATACATTTTCAAAGTAACCTAATGTGGCATATGTTGATTTTATTTACAGCTTTGTAATAACATCATCTTTAATAGACTAATCCAAATGACATATGAGAGTGTCAGACTTCCGAAGAGTATAATAACACATAGTGGAGGACATTAATTAAAGTTGACCCCACCACTTTATGTGATAACTAGGCTAGTAAAAGAGAGAGAGAGAGAGAGAGAGAGAGAGAGATAATAATTAGATTGTCCAGAATTATTATTATTATTATTATTAACAGATGAATCCAAGAAAACACTACAGAACTATACCTGTATATATTAAACTGTAGTTATAGGAACCTGGGATATATTACGATCAGAAATTGTGCAATGCAGCAAGCCTTTTGAAAAGCTTCACAGTACGCTCCCAGGGGCAACGTAATGGTCCAGTACCTGTATATAATCCTGCATACCTGCTACACATCAAAGTAAAGACCCGTCGTATCGCGATCGGGTTTTAGAATACAGCTTTATACGTCCATCTACATACCCATGTGTGTTGCCTGACAAAGCTTTATCGGGATTTACCTCTGAATGCATACCCTTGCGAGAATAGCGCATACCGACTATTCATACCCCGGCGGAAAAGACGGCAATTACGTTTTTGAAACACGGTAGATATTCTTCCGTCTATCTTCCTTGATGGAAGGAAATTCAGGCAGTTCCTATTCAGAAGCATTCTAAACGAGTTAGACGAAATACACTCGATGACTCTGCCGGCACTCCGAAAGCCTGATAAGGGCACTCCATAATGGTTCTTGGATTTCGAGCTCAGGACACACTTTTCTATTTTTACAAGTTTCCGCCCGAAGATTTTCTTGATACATTCTGGTAAAATAATATGAATATTTTGTTGTAGCTATTACGTCACTAGGTAAAAATATTATTGTTGCAGTTCAGCAACCACATATGTTACGTGTGTTTGAGATGGTAGACAGTTTGGTTAGCCTTGACCTCAGGTCAGAGAAATGCACCTACTAGGTCTGGCCACTGATATAGGAGATATTTTCAATCTCAACAACATTCTCTGTATTTGGACGCCTTTGTGATCAAAATAAACCTTTATGCTCATTATCTGGCTATTGCTGAAAGATAAAACTCTAACTACAATGTTTCCACGTATATTTTTGTGCCTGTTCATTACAAAAAATATTACGAACAGAACCATAAAGGACCGTTCTACTAGCTTGCTATTTAATAGCAAATACAACAAGCTGTCCAAAACAAGACAGTTTTATTTGAGAGAGTGCCAAAAATGTCAACACGCCGCTTATTGCGGGGTTTGCATATTTCCTTACGGAGAGAACGGAGAGTCCAAAACACTCCCAAAACAATGAATTTCATATCATATTTTCTAGAGTTTTAGCTCCATTTTTGTGCAATCATGCTGTATCTTCCTGGCATTTATGCTAGAGATACCTAGCGAAGGGAATTTATTAGTACTAGTTGTATTCTTTAAACGCATTGCTCCGCGAAGAAGTCATTATCTGACGGAAGTAGAGTCCCATTCGTTTGCGGTTTACATTCGATAGTTTTACTTTACAAACCTTCGTCCCATAAATAATTATAGTAAAAAACAGAACACAACAAGACCAGGTAGATTGAGTATGGACAGTTTTATGGGATAGTGTGACTTTTCTTGCTTTGTGGCTATAAGTACAACTACAAGATAGGGATCAGCAGTATCGCACATAGTAAAGGTCAAATGTAATACTTGCCTATAGTTATTGGATAGGTTCCCATAATAATAATAAAAAAAATAATGTTGGACAATCCACACAGCACCATCTAGCCCCAAAGTAAGCTACTCAAAGCTTGTGTTATGATTATTATGATAAAACACTCATACCAACGGAACATATTTCTGCAGATCGTACACAAATTTGTTCCGAGGCGGGAATCGAACCCGCAACCTCTTGCGTCGCAGGCGGACTCTTGCCCGCTGCGCCACTGAGGTCGTCAAAAAGTTTTTAAAGTGTCTCGCTAATTTTAGAATCTACACAATCTAAAGTAGGTACTTACGTATCTGAATATCAACTACGACGTGTTTCGTCATTTTGCACGAAGCGTGTAATTACGATTGGAAACCGTTTTGCTTCACGAAGAAAGAATACTAATACATCTAATACTACAAAATAGCAGTTCAGCCAGATTGTTTGTTCGAGTCACGTGGAAAGCAGCTTGGTACAATATATTTATTTCAAAGCGCGTGGTAAGAATATTTTAGAATACCATAATCTTTAAATGATAGAGATCCGAGAACGGAAGATAAAATGCAAAAATCCAAAATGAACCCCCAAAATCGTAAGCGAAACAAAACCGCGTCGTCCTCGCTGACTATATAGACAATGAGTAAGACTGAAGCGAGAAGAAATCCATAGGTACTTGTAATAATTGGTAGAAGACCCGTTGATCAGTCTGGATAGGTACCGCTAGAAAGACCTCGTGAATGCAAACCTGCGATAGCTACAAACAAAACTGCCAGAAAACTGCAAAGGACAAAATAAATTGGCGGCTTCTTCTATCGGAAGCTACAACCCACTTCGGTTCACTGAGCCAGCGAAGTAAGGACTTTGTTTTCGTGCTAATCTTGGGTACCAGTTGAGCTTTGTACAGCGCAGCTGTAAAGCTTATACGCCGGTTAAAGCATTTCAAAGAATGATGATGCAAGTAAGACAAGTATTGATACGTAAGTACCTGGTTTTTATCGACCATCTTTCAATTTATGAAGGGAAACGGAACTCAAATATGAGTTTGTAAATCTATGCAATAAATCCAGTCTCCGGATAGATCAACATTTAAATAAAATATCGCTAATGTATCCAGAACCCTTCTTCAAAAGAACGCGAACCGGTGTCCACTGCGGTTTGTCATCCTTTAATTTACAAAAGCGCTTTTGCTTTTGGACTTTGGCATTTGATGGGGGTCCGAGTTTTTATCAAAAGATTTGACCGTGTATTTTCGGGAGTATAAAAGTTTCTCGCTGTGGGTTCACAAGTACACAAACCTTTTTCTACGCTGTGACCGGTGGGTAATCTCTGGTTTTAAAAGCTCCTTCTCTAAGATAAGAGCGTGGCCGAGGCTCTATTGTACCAGCATCCGGTTGATCGAGCACCATCGCGCAGGTGGTCGACAAATGAATTTTCCCAGCTCTACGAAATTGATTTTCATTCAGTAGCAGAAAATTGCCAGTTTTCCTTCCATTATGTAGGGCACGACTTTGCACTCGAACCTAGAATCAGCTGGCTTGATTAATCAAGGTGTAGAGAAAGCAAACTAAACTCAGGATCAAATTGCTTAACGAATCCTGAAGTAAAATTTTAAAGGTTGAAGCAAATGGGTTATATAAACACATGGAATGCCGAGAATCTTTGCTAAACGCTTGATTAATTTCGTGGCAGTAATTCGTTTCAAACATATCCAATATTTTCACTTAATTTACCTAACAAAAATCTTTGTTACATTCCCTCATATTTTTGATATTAAATATTCGGCGGCGGCGGTATTGAATACCTGCTAAAATAAATTTTATATGGAAGGCTCGTTTTAATTAAAAAGTTTCAGGAGATTGCTTTATTTTATTAGCTCGATGTGTAGGTATTCTCATTACCTACTTAGAATTAGGTTACTTAACCACCATTTTTCTTTCCTATAAAATATAATTAGGATAAACCCTTTAACCACGTTCTCACCTGATGTGACTCCCATAAAGATAAACTAGTTTCTATGGCAACAAACATATCCCTTAAGCTGCCTATAAGGGCACGAAGCTACTTACCCATGAGTTCGCGTGCCACACACCCCTTTGCAGAATTTATGACGTCATCGTGCTTTTGAATAGGTTTACCATAAAAATAGGCGTTCTGTGGCCAGAAACTTTAGCAATAAAATGCAAATGACGACATTCGTGTCGCTCTTACATTGCGACTTTAGGTCTAGACGCGAAATGATATTCTATACTAGGTAAATGCTGAATTGTTTTTTTATATTAGTTTAAACTTTATTAGTTTAGGACTTTTGTTCATTGTGTGCATTTTGAGTAAATAAAATTACTGATCTTGAATGGGTTGTAAGAAGAATCAGTCTTGGCTACTTTTGTTCGAGAAAAAACTGTCTGTAAAATGCAAATGACGTGGATTTCGCTATTTTTAACCCCGACGCAAAAAAGAGGCGTGTTATAAGTTTAACGTGTCTGTCTGTGTATCGTAGCTCCCAAACGGATTATCCAATTTTCGTTTAGTTTTTTTTGTGTCGTAGATAATTGTATCCCGAGTTTTCTCAGCCATGTTTCATGAAAATCTGTGAAGGGTGTTTAAAATTTTTAATTTTGACCTTGTTAAATTCTTAGTAGAGTAGGTTAGAATTCTTAGATGGCTTATAATTAAATGTTTAATGTTAGTTTATCATAAAAAATAAGGATAAATTGGGACCATCAAAACAGAAGTTATAGAAATAAATAGCTATGATGCACTGGAATTTATGTTATTAATATACTTATTGAAGAGAAGATGGTAACGTAGCCCCTGCCGATAAATTGGCGCCGTTCGATGTTTGCTATTCATTAGACTTTCACCTACGAAAACAGTGCTGCAATGGAGAGCACGAGTGGCAAGCCAATTTTATTACCAATCAATCTATATGAGCATCTATACGAGGAGCTTATTTTTTGTCTAAGCCGAGACAGGTCATGTGATCCTTAAGAAATAGGCGAAATCGAATTTTACAATACTTAATTATCAAGGTATACTTCAACCTCAACATCCTGTATTGGTCCACTACTGGACGCAGGCCTCCCCCTGATAAGCGCCTTATTGGCTTTTGTCACATGGGGGTAATGCCCATAATCCCCACGCTGGGCATGCGGGTTGGGGATCGCAGTTCGGTGGTAGAATTGTTGTGCAGGCATGAAATAACAAATTGTTGTGCAACCATGAAATAACAAATTGACCATTAATAATTATTATTAAATGCAGATACAAAAAATTTACAATAATTTTTAAAGTGATAGCGCTGATACATATTTGATTTCTAAATAACTACTGATTACTAAGTACACACATTATGTTCTGTTCACATTGTGTTCTAGTTTATTTCACTATAACTACCCACACATAAGGAAACACAAAAGTCATAAATCGTGCCTATGCCATTTATTACGAAGTATCTACAGGATGTTACAGTTATTATTACTGTAATTAGCATACCGGGGGAGGCACGCCACTTGGATGCCATATCGGATTTCCATTCCAAAATATTCTACAGGAAAATGAGAACATTTTAAAGGAAATTGATGCATTGGTAGATTATTTAATGGAATTAGTGGGAATGCTAACGTTTATACTGCATTATCATTATTAGCAAGTAGTGTCATCAGTGAAGTCCCTTATTTCCATATGACATATTATCTAGACATTCAGAAAAAGTAGTTTTATACTTCAAACAGATCATCCTAATACTCAAATACTTACTAGGATTCAAGTAGTCACGTTTTTTATTCACTTCCATCGTTTACGTCTTGAGAAAAGAAGTCAAAACGAAAACTTTAGCATCTCAATGAAAATATATATATATATATATATATATATATATATATAATGCTGGACAATTCACACAGCGTTATCTAGCCCCAAGCTAAGCAGAGCTTGTGTTATGGGTACACTTCATAGATAGATATTTTTATTATACATAGAAAACATCCAGAAAACCCTGAACAAATATCTGCAGATCGTACATACATTTGTCCCGAGGCGGGAATCGAACCCGCAACCTCCTGCGTTGCAGGCGGATCTTTGCCAGCTGCGCCACAGAGGTCGTCAAATTGTAGATTCTCGAGGCACTACATTTTTTATTTCCTTTCTTTACTTTGGGCCTTAGTGATGCTTTGTGAAAAATATGCTGTAGCCTTTATTTATTTAAACCGGCCTTTATTTATGTGACCTGGCCTGGCGAGGCCCGATATCTCTAACAATTATACAAGGCTCACAAATTGACGGATCAATTTGATGTGGCATTCTGCTACCAATCATTTTACGAATAGATCCAACAAAAAAGCCTCCGGCACTTTCAGATTGTTTTTGCAACATGCTGTGTGTATCTTGTTGTATGGAGCATGATTGATTCGGAGAAAAAATATGTTTGTGGAACTAAATGGTTATCAGTTTTGTTACTTTGTACTTCTATATCAAATTGTTACTTTATTAGAATAGATAGTTTGTATGTAATGTGACAATCTTGGAAACTGCAAGTTTGATTTAAAAAAATTGCGCGACAAATACCTACCGAGTTAATATTTAGTCAAATTATAATTTTAAATCTTACTAATATATGACTGATTCATCTGTGAGTGACATAAGCTAAGTTTTATCCAGGTACGATAAGACGATGTGGTCGCTAAGCGACAAAGTCTCTTTATTTTTAAAATAAATCCAGGTACCACGTGAGCAAAGCCAGGAAAAGAAGCTAATAATAATAAACGTAATGCGATAATTACAGCTACTGCTTATAACTACTTATTACTGAAAATTGCTAAATGTATAGAAGTCATCCACTGATGTCGGAACATTCTAGGAGACAACGGTATTTATTTTCATTAAAGAAAATCCAAAACATGTTTTCCTTCATCTGAAGGTATTACGGTAAATATCAAAACATAATATGTATTTAAAGATTCCAATTAAGTCGTATGTTATAATTTAACGTCTGATAACGTGCAGGCATCGTTTGATCTGCAGGTAGGAGGGTTCTTGTTAATAAGTTTTGGAATTAGAAACAAGTTCTTTACATACAATGTAAAGATAATGTTATTAAAAGAAACCAATATCATAATTAGTATAAGCCAATATGCAGCTGGTCGAGTGATGTATTTGTGAGTCTATTACTAAAGTGTATTTGGTTGTGGCCTGGTGGAAATACCCTGGCCGTGACCATCATCATCAACATCATCAGCCTATTTTAGTCCACTGCTGGACATAGGCCTCCCTTAATGAGCGCCATAGCGCCCTGTCCTCAGCTTGCCGCATCCAGCATCTGCCTGCAGTCTTTCGCAGATCGTCATCCCACCTGGCCGGAGGGCGTCCTACACTACGTTTGCCGAGTGGTGGTCTCCACTAAAGAACACGTTTACCCCAGCGGTTGTCGGTTCTTCGCGAGATATGGCCGGCCCACTGCTACTGCAGCTTGCTCATTCTTTGAGCTATGTCGATAACTTTGGTTCTCTGACGGATGTATTCGTTACGAATTCTATCCTTCAGAGAGACTCCGAGCACAGCTCTTTCCATAGCTCGCTGAGCGACTTTGAACTGGTCGACCAGTCCTACCGTGAGTGTCCACGTCTCAGCTCCGTAGGTCATGACGCACTGATTGAAAACTTTCGTTTTCAAGCATTGCGGTATGGATGACTAGAAGACTCGACGTAGTTTCCCAAACGCTGCCCAGCCTAAATGGATCCTCCTCTTGTCCTCCTTCTTACCATTTTTATTATTTAATAAATAATTTTATTGTTAAATTAATTGGCCGTGACCAAACACACTTTATATTGAAAAGGTTTCCAAATCCAACGAAATGTATCGAATATAAAATTTTATTCAGATGTTTAAACAAAACCAATATTTTTTCCTTAAATAATCCAATTTTATAATTCCTACTTCCACTTTACAAAACAGAAAAGGAAAAATGTAAAAATAAACAAATACCTACAAGATGTGCTACGACATGTGTAGCACATGGTCTACGGAGCTACGGAGCTACGGATGCGGAACATCGTAGCAAGTGCTACGGAAATCATACATTGCTGTGTATGCTGAAGAAGAGAATTTTGTATGTTATCATTTTTAGATTTTTACTAAACAATGAAGTTTTTTCTCTCAAAGAAGGAAAATTTAGGGGTTAACACATGTAGTACTGACACAGATTAACTATTAACTGGGTATCGGAATGGATTGCAGCTCTATGGGTTTACACATTGTAACATGTAACTCTGGCTTAGATGGCTAGTTAAGGAACAATTCAAATGATTATATTTTGTATACCTACTAATAAACAGTAATTGCTTAAGTATATTCATATTTACATGCAAAATTACCGAGAAATTAATAAAAATCCTAACTTTCGTTCATAAAATAACAAATTGACAAAAATATCTTTTAGTTCATGAAATTCTCATAACTTTTGGATTGATGCTTAATAATTGCAACAAATAAAGCATGGAGACAAGAAGTAATACACTAATAAAACTAAATTTGTACAGTAAAATCTGTTAGCATGGCCTAAAAACATTTGCAAGATTACTAAGACCATTTCCATAAGAATTAGTTAAATAAAAGTCAAACATGAGCATCTGCATGAATTCGGGAAGTATCTTCAACCTGTTGAAAGCGGTCGTTGCCACACACACATTATGAACCATTTGCTCTGTTAGCCTTAGGAATATTCCGTATAACATTCTGTGTTTTGTGGTAAAGGTTATGGCGTGTTACGCAACTATAATCGTTTCAGGGAACCAAGATATTTGAGGTCAGCAAAGACAACCTAATTATATTCAGTTGTGCTACCTGTAGATTGTTTACAACAGTTTGCAGTTAGCTCAATCGTTCCAATTGTAAAAACTAGTTCTAGTTTTGATTGTTAGATGTTTTTTTTTTAGTTTAATTTGATGTAATTTCTTTGTAAATAAAGAACTTGATCACTAAGTAAAGAGAAAGCATGAAAACTTATCAAAACGATACGAATACGATATCAGAAAACAACAACAGCAAATTAATTACTAAAGACAAAACACACACGCGCACCAAAAAAAGTTCGATATCGAGTTACCGAAAATATTTAGAATTTTAAAACAGAGTTGACGTTCATGATATTCGTATTTAAATTTTCCATTTTTTGCCTTTATCCGTCCGTCTGTTAGCTGTCAAATTCTATTTTTCTTCAAAAAATGCTTTCATAAAGCTGCGCTGGAAATAGATTCAAGCCGATTTCTCCGTAATCTGACAGTCTATTGTTTATTCATTCGAAGCTCAACAATATTCAAACCAAAATAGACCTGAATCTGTGGAAACTACGGTTGCAAGTTGCAAGGCAGGGGATTTGAACTGTACCCGTGTACATTATATTTCGGAAACAGAATAAGATATTAGGACATCAAAGAGCTGTTTGCTTTCGAAGGGAATCGCTGGATCGATTATGTACCTCCTCGGGGAACTATGAATTTCATATCGTTTAGTGAAATATGAATAAATTTTAGAATACATATATACAAAAAGACTCCTTTTAGATATTGTGTTTATTTTAAGTCTTTATAATACCATATTGATTTGATTCAGGGTGCAAAATTTCAGCTCTTCACGTTTATTGTTTTTTGCATGAAGAGGTAAAGTGCCTCAGAGACGGTCATGTGCAATTGTCAATTTTTACGTCATTGATGGACGAAATGATAGTCTACAGAGGCATTTATTGTCATTTGCAACTACGAACGATTATAAGCGAATGATGGAAATTTTGATTGAAGCTCATTGACAATCGCGAAGGACGCAACCAATTGAAAAAAAATTGTAATCATCTGTCTCCGTGTCTTGCAGACATGTAATAAATATTCATGAGTGAAGCGGTTCCTTACTTTATACCACTCTTTGGACCAGCGTCTCTTCACTTTTCTTTCTTTTTTGTACAAACATTTAACGTTATGGCAAGAAAAGCCTAATCGGAATCTAACTTTTCTACTTCCCAGAAAGCAAATGTGGGCGAGCAAACGCCTCGATTGAAGATCCATTATTCGCACCTTCAATTGAAACAGTCAATCACGTAAATCACGTAATAATTGACGAATGACCGTCTCCAGGGCATTGACCAAACATTCATGCATCCTTACTTTCGCATTTTATAATATAAGGGCTGATGTGGTGTGATATGTACATGAGGTTAGAAAAACCTCTACCTTCGTATATTATTAGTAGGAAGGTACCTACTTACAAGCATTTTCTTTTCCGAATGCTTATTTGTATGTATAAAATCTTTTCCTCAACATAATAGCGGAAAACATGAAGTAATTAAGGTGAAAGAAGCTCCATGATTTGAGACGTATTCACTCACAATTCAGATCAATAAGCCACCTGCTGAGCTCGAAAAATGCTTTTGCTTAGTCGGTACAGTCATGTTAGAAAGCCAATTACACATATAAATGCGAAAGTTTTGATGTATGAGTATGATGGATGTTTGTTTCCTCTTCACGCCAAAACTACTGGACGGACCCGACTAAAATTTTTCATATTTGAGTGAAAAATCTGCTGCGAAGTAGCGGTGTTGGATTAATATGTGCAGAGCTTTGTTAAAGGCTCCTAGGCGGGTCACAGGTTGTCAAATCAAACAACACAAACGTCATTTAAGGCTTGGTAGGCCAGCAAAGGCGAAAAAAGATATGTATTACTTAAGGATCGAGTCTAGTCAAAGTCGCATTCAGTAACAAGATCTAATGAACTTTACTCGTTAAAAAAAATCCCAAAGTTACCCCTTTTTCTAACGTTTTTTCAATACTAAAACTAGCGAACTACTGATATCACACTTTTTTTTGTACTCAACTAAGGACATTTCTAAACAAATTCGCATTGTTTGACTTGATATAATGATTTTCTTATGACTACAAAAAACACGAGCGCAGCTGCTTGGCAGGCGCGCGTTTTCCCTGATACCTACTGCTGCAGAAAAACCTGGCCTTAACTTCTTAAGATGCTTCGGTCTACGTGTCGACGAAACATTAGGAATCTGCGTATTTAGACATGGTAGTACACATTTTATCCTTGATTGATAACGAAATTTCGACCAATCAAACGCGTTGGGTTTGCGTTGGTTTAATGTTTTACATGAATTTTATTTAAGTATTATTGAAAGGTTCTTAGAAACTATATAGTATCGTGCATTTGATCTGAAAATTCGTCTCAGGTTTCTGCGGTGTTGGTTTTGAGGTTTTTAAGTGATTTTTTTTCTAAATCTTTACTGAAGAAACGTGTATTAGAGGAATAGTATAAGGTTTTCGGCGCATAGGAATATTTAGAGCCGTCAATTTATTGGAAAAAAATCATGACTAGTCTAGGGATAGATACAAGTTATATAAAAAAAGACTTTCGAAAAAAGTGTGGCAATTCAATAAATTGCCCCAAGGCTTTTGGAAAATCTCGTAGAATACATCCTCCGCCAGACATGACTACAGTATATTTTTAAAATATAAAATGAAAGTGGGCCGTAGGTAGCATTTTGTCAGCGACTGTACCCACGTTTCATCTCTGCGGGTAGGTAATTAAGTGAGAGACTTCAAAAGACCCTTCTGAGAATATAACAAGGAATATGAAAAACAGGTAGGACCCACCCAAAGTTAATTAACAATATATTTTTCAAAATTAAAAAGTTTCATTAGGCCTATTCTTTTGGAAAATTGTTTTAAGCCACGAGAACACACATCGTTTAATGTTTTATAGTCTGACCGCCGCCGTTAGAATCTTCATCAATATGCATGTAACTAACGTCGTCGTAAGTAATAAAACTTTATTTTTCTATCGGTATTAGCTATGTGTTATAAACTTCTAAAAGTTATTTTATCACTTTATTTATTTGTTAAGTACAGTATTTTTTAAGGTTTTTTAATTATGGCGCGTAGGGCCACACACTTAGGGTAATTTCTAAGAAATCAAATAATAACCCATTTTTTACTTCGACGGGACGTGAACCCGCATCCTTCCCCCAGTACGCGAATGTGCTAACCAACTACAAAACGAGGTCAAGTGACGTAGGAGTCGAATAACTTGGAACTTCCTTCGGACTCTAGCGCCGTTCGCTCCACCTACAGGGAAAAGTTAGAATTTGTTAAAAATTGAATTTTTTAGGTTTTTATTTGATTTCTGAGTATTTGTTAAACATAAAATTGGAATTTCGTTTATTTTTGGCTCTTCTTGAATGTTTTTATACCATTCATGTTTCAATTACAAAGTTCCACCTTTAGTCTTCCTACCCGAAAATTAACAAATATTACTTTTGTAATGTAGCTTAAAGGAACGTAAAAATACTGGCAAGAACGGAACGTCCGGAGGGAGCACAGACAAGATAGAGGGTCCTAGGTTATGGTGTCTCGAATGGAAAAGCAACCTGTAATAATTATAAAGCAAATAAATGTGTTTGCCTAAAGCTACAATTATATGGACTTTTATTAAACAATACATGGCGCAGCCGACGGAAGAACAATATAATAAGAAGACGGAATATAATAAGAAGTAAGATATTGACATATTGCCCAATTCAACGAGGTTATGACCACGCCGCCAACACCGCCATTGACATCCAACACATCAAGCGTTGCAGAAGAATTTCATGCGATGGGAGGGGTAGAATATCGAATGCCGGCAGCCCTACGGCTGGATTCGCACCTGGATTTATTACCACAATGGGCCAGATTCAAACAACAATTCCAAATCTTTCTGACGGCCGCGGGCTTCGAGAGACTGTCGGACAATAGAAAGGCGGCGATATTGCTGAATTGTGTGGGGCCTGAGGCGCAGGATCTCTATTGCAACGTGTTGAAGAACGACGAAACCGCAGTAAAATATGAACAAATCATTCAACTCTTTGATGATTATTTCGCACCGAAGCAAAATGAGCTATTGAACACCTACAACTTTCACCAAAGAACGCAAGAGGATGGGGAGATCTTTGATCTATTTTACACAGCACTCAAAAAGCTTGTAAAAAACTGCAACTTCAAGGACCAAGAAGAGAGAATGCTCCGTGACAGAATTGTGTTAGGAGTTCATGATAAAAATCTTCAGCGGAAGCTACTCGAGGCCAATGACTTGACTCTACAGAAAGCGGTGGACATGTGCAGAGCATCAGAAATGTCACGAGATCAATGCAGCAGAATACAGCAAGCGAGCCAGTCAGCAGCGGTAGATGCAGTTCAAGGGCCACCAGGACAACCTGTTGCAGACTCACGAATAAAAGCTAAGTACTCGTCCAATAGTAAGGAGTATAATTGTAAAAAATGTGGTACTTGGCACAAGCCTAGAAATTGTCCAGCTTATGGGAAAATATGCTCAAATTGCCACAAGCCTAATCACTTTAAAAAAGGGTGTAAATTAATTAACGAAGTAAGTCAAGTCGATGAAGGGAAAGCACACAATGAAGACAATTATGTTCATAATTTATGACTAGTTAAGGTATGTCACAGCATTGGTAATATTAAAATTAATAACAATGAGTGGATTCTATCCTTAAGAGTAGAAAATAAGATGGTTGAGTTTAAATGTGATACCGGGGCTCAAGTTAATGTTTTATCCTTAATGGATCTTAAGAAAATTGTCAATGATGATATGCCTAAGTGGTCTGAGACAAAATTAGTTCTAGAAGCATTTGGAGGAACACATTTATTTCCATTGGGGAAAATTATCCTAAAAGTAATAATAAAAGAAAAGATTTATGACACAGAATTTATAATCATAAAAGAAAACGTTCGACCTATTCTGGGCTTAAGCTCATTAAGAGATCTTAATATTCTTAAAAATGTGAATCATATTGTTCCCATTAGTAAAGACATAATTATTAATAAATATTACAAACTGTTTCAGGGTGTTGGCCAGTTTGAAAAACCGCTGGAGCTACGCACTCAGCCTGGTGCCAAACCAGTAGTGAGACCCCCTCGCAGAGTTCCTCATGGACTGATGGAGCGACTTGCTTCAAAGTTGCGCAGCTTGGAAGATCAACAGATTATTGAGAAAGTCGAACAGCCTGACAGTTTTGTAAGCAATTTAGTAATAGTAGAAAAAGCTGATAAAAGTCTAAGAATATGTCTTGATCCTAAGGAACTTAACATGGTTTTGTTGAGAAATTATCACTTAATCCCAACTTTAGAAGAAATACTCACCAAGCTGTGTAACAAGTCTGTATTTTCTGTGTTAGATCTATCAGACGGGTTCTATAATATTAAATTAACAGATGAATCATCAAAGTTATGCACATTTTCCAGCCCCTTTGGCTGCTATTCCTTTAAAAGACTCCCATTTGGTTTGTCCATAGCTCCAGAAATATTCCAAAAATATAGTGAGAATACATTTGGAGATATCCCAGGAGTAGTAATTTACTGTGATGACTTGTTAATTTGTGCTGATAATGAGGAGGAATATGACATAATTTTATCACAAGTATTTGAACGGGCTCAAAAATGTAATGTAAAATTCAATTTAAAGAAATTTCAATATAAATTAGAAGAAGTTAAATACTTTGGTCACATATTTTCTAAAAAAGGCATGAGAATAGACCCAGACAGAATAAAAGCAATTGTTAGTTTAAAAAACCCAAAAAATAGAAAAGAATTACAAATAATATTAGGTATGATAAACTATTTGCGAAGGTTTGTAGCAGGGTTAGCTGAAATGGCCACACCATTACAAATGTTACTAAAAAAAGATATGGAATGGCTGTGGACCCAAGTACATGAAAATGCTTTTGAAAAAATTAAAAATTGTATTAGTAAAGCACCTGTATTACAAAACTTTAATAGTAATTTAATTGTAACTATTCAGTGTGATGCATCTAAAGATGGGATAAGCTGTTGTTTGATGCAAGATGGCAAGCCAGTAAGCTATGCTTCAAGAAGTTTAACTTCAGCAGAAAAAAAATTTTCACAAATAGAAAAAGAATTGTTGAGTGTAGTTTGGGCAGTAAAAAAGTTTCACTACTATATTTATGGAAGAAAATGTATTGTATTAAATGATCACAAACCTCTAGAATCGTTATTAAAAAAGGGTGTCCATGAAATACCATCTACGCGCTTACAAAGATTAAAACTAAAGCTATTAAAGTACAATATTGAATTTAAATACCTAAAAGGGAAATTAATGTATGTAGCTGATTTACTGTCTCGTTCTTACTTGGATGAAGCCGATAGTGATGATTCCTATATGTATGAGGTAGTTCATTGTGTAGGTTTATCTTCATATTTACAATGTACCAGTGAACAGAAAAATGAAATAATAAAAGAAACATTGAAAGATAAGTAATTGGTACAGTTATCAGATTATGTAAACAATGGATGGCCAGAAAAAGTATGTAAGGTGCCAGATTCTGTTCAATATTATTTCAAATTTAGAGAGAACATCACAGTTGATCAAAATCTCATTTTCATGAATAGTAAACTCATAGTTCCTAAGACCTTAAGATTGTCAATAATTAAAAAACTCCATGAAGGTCATGTTGGGATTACAAAAATGAAACAAATGGCAAGAAACTTGTACTATTGGCCAAAGATGGATGTTCACATTGAAGATTTTGTAAGAAAATGTTTTATTTGCCAGACTTATCAAAATAATAATGTAAAGGAGCCTCTAATTTCACATTTTATTCCAGAATTACCATTTTCAAAGCTAGGAGTAGATATAATGGACTTTAAGAAAAAATCTTATTTAGTAATTTATGATTATACCACAAAATGGTTAGAAGTTAAATTAATACCAAGCAAATCTGCCAACAGTATAATCAGTACCTTATTAGAAATCTTTTCACAATTTGGGGTTCCCTCAGAAATTGTATCTGATCATGTACCATTTGATTCCAGAGAATGTAATAACTTTGCGAAGGAATGGGGGTTTAAGTTCACCTTTTCAAGTCCAAGGTACCCTCAATCAAATGGAATGGCAGAGAGAGGTGTTCAAATTGCAAAGAAAATGTTAACCAAATGTTATGACGATAAAGTAGATTTTAGAATAGCTTTACTACAATATAGGGCATCACCTGTTTCTGGAACTAACCTTTCACCAGCTCAATTGTTAATGAATAGAAATTTAAGAACCAAATTACCTGTAACATGTCAATATTTGAAACCTAAAATAAATGAAAATGTCCAGGCAGAATTCATAAAAGTTAAAAACAGAAATGAAAAAGCTTATAATAGAAATGTAAGATGTAAAGAATCCTTTTCAATAGGACAACACGTTTGGTTCAAAAAAGATCCCAATAGTAAAAAATGGCTAAAAGGTCAAATAGTAAACCATAACAATTTTAGATCTTATGATGTAATTGATGATGAAGGAAGTAGATATACAAGAACCTCGTATCATATTCGATCTCAATAATGTGTTGATCTGTCCAGGAAGGCTGAGTGTGGGGTTTGAGTGGTTTTAATATAAGTAGTTATATAAAATAATATATAGCATATTATGCTTATGATAGGTATGTCTAAAATGTTCCTTTATGTATTTAGCATAAGTTAATTATTGGTCTTAGCTATGATAGTTTAGAGAATTGTCTTGTATAACATTAGCAATAGTAAAAATTTAAAGATAAGTAACTTTTTTTAAATATTTTTTTTATAAAGAAGGGATAGATGTAATGTAGCTTAAAGGAACGTAAAAATACTGGCAAGAACGGAACGTCCGGAGGGAGCACAGACAAGATAGAGGGTCCTAGGTTATGGTGTCTCGAATGGAAAAGCAACCTGTAATAATTATAAAGCAAATAAATGTGTTTGCCTAAAGCTACAATTATATGGACTTTTATTAAACAATACAACTTTATTTATTTATTTTATTTGATTGTTATTTTCTTTGTGAATAAAGATGTTACTTAACTATTAACGGATTTGAAAACCATTTTTTTAAATTCCGTTTTTCCCCTTTGTATTTCAGGGGGGAAAACTAGAATGACCCACATTTTTGCATAAACTCCTATTCCCATGTGAAAATTTCACGGCGATTTTATTTTCCCAACTTCGCTTTAAAATGGAGAATTCAGAGTATTTTTAACACAATAGCGGTAATGCAATTTGGCACAGAACAAAATTTTCTAAAGTTGCATTTAACTTTCATAAGAAAGGATTTTTGACCCAGTGTTAACAGGTTTGTCTGAATTCTAAAACTGTGGATGCTGATTAAAATTATAAATTAAAAAACAAAACTAGGCTCTAAATAAAAAAAAATAAGACAAAAGACTTATCAATATAGTTTCGTATATCGTATCGATGGATAAGTAACGTAATAAGAATTAATTTATAATTTTGGATATGGTAGACATATATGCATGCATACCTAATAAAAATAGAATAAATAAATAATGACAAAGAAGAATAAGGAATGTTGAATATTTTGGACGCGGAGAACTTTTTCCCTTCTGTAAACAAGCTGAGCACTGTACTCGTAAAAGTAAAGCAAAACAATTAGTTTGCCAATGTCAAACACCGGAACAAGCAATCCCAGCAAGTTGCTTCTGAATTTCTGATGGTCTTGCTGAGGTAACCTCGAAAAAGGTCCAAGTCCGAACCCATGTGTAATTAAGGTCCCAGTGCGTCAACTTTGCTGTGATGTGGGTTCAAAAGCAACGAAAACCAACGCACGTAATTCTAATACACTCAAGAACAAGAGAAAGGTAATTAATTAGAGTTATGACTCATAAGTTTATGTTTGGATAGGGATTCCGTCTGAAGCGAGAATATGTTTTTGAAGCTAGAACTTCTACTTTCAATCTTATACTGCAGTACGACAGGCAAAAAGCTACAGGCTGTTTATTTTTCGATGTTTTCACTAATTATCTCAACAGACAAGTGAAACTCGAATCCTTTTATGTATCTGACAGGAGCAAACAACTTACACAACGTGAAACAACGATCCTCCTACAACAAAGTTAGATTAACTCTGCGTTTGTTAGGAGCAAAAGTCAGCCGGGTTGATCCTTTCTCAAAAACGAACTCACTGTCTTTGACTATCAAAAACTTGTGAATCGAAGCTTCTGATAGCACACAGAGCAAAACGACAATCAAACTCGAATCTCACAAGAATTACCTTGGAAATTGGAAGGCGATTCGCTCCAAATGCAATGTTGAGGTGAGGTAACCCAATTTGAGAACGTCGATTGTCGCGGTGCCGTTGCCACATGACGCATCGTACCGCACGATAAACGATTACATATTGGATCAAATTGAAATGTCCTTGCAATAACCGACAATCTGAGATCATTCAATAAACCTTCGTACCCTCCATAATTCTGTTTATTAGATCGTTTCCCGGCAAACGTTATTTATATTTAATCGCGCATTTTCTTCGGTGTCTTCATTGACAAGTCTGCAGTTTACACTTGATTGCACTTGATCAGAATCTATTAGTAACGATTGACTGAATAAACAGGTTGATTTATGACGGCAAGAATAAAAAATAATAGACAAAATAATATACCTACCTGTCTAGTCTAATGGATTACGCACAGAAACTTGTAAAGGAAAATATATTTTTTAATCTCGTCAGGGTTTTTCCAGTGAAGTATTTAATGTAATTAATAAAGTAGTTTTGCTTAATAAGCCAACAGTAAAATATGAGCCCGTGGATTCTTGCCCAAATTATCAATTTGAGTTCTATACGTTTTCGGTCCTAAGCTACCTTTAGATATGTGGATAGTTACAAAAACTGCTTACAAAAATTGGGTTATGAAAATGTCTTGAGGTATAAAATGTATCACAGAAATAAAACAAACGGTACAAATCTGCGATCGAATCTATACAGCTGACTAATTCCGCTTGGAAGAAGTAAACGCGATAATGTTGAATAGAAGTGGAAATGTGATCCAGATAGCATGTTCAGCGAACACCAACACGTTGTGAATGCATGGCGGTACACAAAAGAATGAAGGCTTTCCAAATTTTTCCTTGAGGCTCCCTATTTTCGGGCATTCACATGGGACTAGAGTGGTACACGATTTTTTACTTAACTCACAGGTGAGCTCTAATGCATAGCGCTCCGGTGGATCTTTCTTGCTCATAAATTTTTCTGCACTCAAATTCATTAATTAGGGCTGAGTGCACGCTTGTGAAGTCTGTTTTAAATCAAGACGTAAATAAAATTTCGTTCATACAGCTTTGTTAAAATGGATTTTGTATTTTTGTTTCTAAATACTTTTTTCTAACATACTTACGCTTGCGTAACAATTCCTTTCAAATCGACTAACCAGTAATCGGAATAGTTTTTAATTAAAATGTTCGTTCAGGTTATAGCGAAAGTCACAAAAGCCACAACAACGCGGTCAATTTGTAAAATTCGTAACAGGAAAACCGTAAACTCTAAACACCTACATGCAGTCGAGCCATTATAGACACTTGTGAAGTGGGAGTTTTTCATACAAAGTGCTTTACGGAACAGTGATTGCTACCGATGTGCAAAATTATGGTCATTTGTGGG
Organism: Eupithecia subumbrata; assembly: GCA_949316285.1. Taxonomy (NCBI): domain Eukaryota; kingdom Metazoa; phylum Arthropoda; class Insecta; order Lepidoptera; family Geometridae; genus Eupithecia; species Eupithecia subumbrata. The sequence goes on from OX438642.1 coordinate 16,489,113, forward strand.
CTGGAATTTCATCGGTTCGTTCGGCATTATCGTTCCTTTTTCAATACAAAGTTTTCACTCCGTTCGCCACTTTATAAATTTCAGAGAGCTAGAAAGAGGAATACAATAATGTGGAAATTGTGGATAAAGTGCGCTTATTTTGGAAGGGAAAGCGCGGAATTTATACTGGTTGAATTCAGTGAGCAGCTTAACATGCAGAGATGCGTCACCATGACATGATGCGACACCAACACCGCCGAACGAGCTCATGTTAGAGCTGCTGGCTCAATCAAGACCTATGAGTTTATCGGGAAAATAGCTTTAGCCAGTCTCGTCGACGTCGCTTGAAATTGAAACGCTAAAGCTGAGCTTATATTCAGGTGGCATCCAGGAGAGATGCAAGCAAAGGCGCCCTAAATTGGAGAGCCAGCGAAAGTCCGTAAGAATGGACGGATGATTACGAAAACACCGACATCAAGTACTTTTTTCAATGCTCTTGGAACTGTTTGGATAAACAAAGATACGGGGCTAAAATCAGCAACGGTTTTTCCTACATTAATATATATTTTGCCTTTGTAGCATCATCAGCACTTAAACTTCCACCGCGGATCTATCTTAAACAAAGGGATTTACCATAATCACCACGCGTGGCAGGCGGATTGATGATTGAAGTAGAGGTGTTAAACAAAATAAAGAAGCTGCTGCCCTTTCTCTAGTAGGTTACCTTAACTAATGTAACTAATGTAATCGCTTCCGACTGGTATTGATATGGATCAGTTGAGCTACCTGTAGATTGTTTGCAACAGTCTGCAGTTAGCTCAATTGTTTCAATTGTAAATAGTAATTATATTTTAATTTTCTTTGTGAATAAAGGCTTCTGCCATTTATAAAAAAAAAAACTAATGTAATTGGTTAATTTAATCGTGTTAGTTGCTAAATAAATAAATACAAATACAAATACAAATACCTTAGTCACTTCTTACAACATTCACGGGCTGAGTTGGAAGGGTCTATTCCGACGCCGCAACCGCACGGCGGGGCGGTGCATTTGTAAATTTAGTTTAAAAGTGACGTCGCTGTTCTGCACGTCCTGTTGAGCGATGTCACCACACGCGCTCTTGATTGCGGACTGTGACCGCCTATAATAAGTGTTGTGTCCATAAGAGGAACTCCTGCATTTAATTGTCCAGCCCAACTTCGGGCCAAACTGCGTTTAAGCAGTCACGGTTATCGCTTTGATAAATTTCGTTCCATTTGCGCTGTTTGCGTTGGTTGAAGTCTTAACTTTTTATCTGGATAACAGCTAAGTAAATTACGTGTGCAGAAGTGACTTTTTCATAGAAAAGTTTTGGGTCTGTTTCATTTGATTAAGTTTGCTTCTTTTTAGGATAATCCAAAACCTAAAAAAATATAAAACAAAACCTATTAGCTATGATAAATAAATAAAATCTGTTATTACGGGACAATTCACACATCATCATCTAGCCCAAAGCTAAGCAGAGCTTGTGTTGTAAGTACTTGATAACTGATATTCTTAATAGGTAGTTAAATAACCCTCCTACATATTGGTTTATTTATGAAAAGGCGGTGCATAACATCAGAGTGCCGTGTAGGTACTTATGCTTCACGTGCAGGTATTATAATTTTAAGCATTAATATTCGGAACCGTTATACAACATAAATTACAACATTTAACAGAGACAAATACCTTTGCCATGTGAAATGATCCGCTTTGAAGAGACAATAGGGCAGAGCAAGGCCTCCATCAATGTGATGGGCTTCCGAGGCGCGCGTGCCAAAAACCCCTTTGTCGAATTCATTAATTTACTTAATGAGCTAAACGCATAATGAAGCTTTGTTTCACCTACTAAGCTGCGGCAAGCCATCCTTTTGTGACGAAGAAAATTGCACGCTCGAGTTAGCTAAGCTGTTCTTTATAGAGCCCGGCAAAATAACACGCTTTTACAAGGTTTACGTGCATTTAAATTATCTCATGCATTATAATGCAGGAAACTATTTTAAGTTGCTTCTTCGTGACCACCGCTGCTAAATAAAATTCCATAGTTTCTGTTTAAATAGTAGAGCGGTGAAGCAACACAATCAACTTTCCGAAGTTAAATGCATCGTGAAAGTGAACAAATGATTTCTGTTGCCGTTTGGTTCGCGTCTTATTGAATTATTGTAAGTCGGGACGTGACTTTGCGCGCCGTGAGCGGGCCATCGAGTTCTGTGTGATGTTTGCTCGATTTTCGTACGTGTGTGGCGAACTTTAATCGATTCTTGAATGATTCTTGTCGCTACGAGGCCGCGCCCGTGCGTGTTCTTCGTCTTACGTTTGTTCTATCAATTATCCGCGCCTTCCAGCCTCGCAAAAACTCCCCCTCCGCCTAAAAACCATTCCCGTTCGTGACGCAAAACATCTGTAGAATTCCATTCGAAATATAAACAGAAAAATGAATTATCTTATGAATTTAATCTTCAGTGTCCTCATTCTTGAGACACAATAAGTAAAAGGGTTCCTTTCAGGCACCTTGGTTCTAAAAAATTGAGGTAATGGAACGTGAATAACAATTCGGCCCTCGGGGGGCAGGATCGGGGTGGCGGGGGGATAGATTGATGGTATCCGTTTGTAGCATCTGTCGTTTAAGTGAACATCGATTATAGTACACCTTGGCATTCTTTGTTTGGTAAGCAACGTTTGGCTCGACTCATCAGTCACGGGTGTGCTCGGGGATTAATTTCGCAATATAAACAAATGACATGCTGATATTCCCCTCACAAGGGGCCGGCGGCGTCTCTCTCAATGAAAAAGTACTCCGGTTCCTATCAGGAGATGCGAGCTTTTATCATTTTGTAAGAGGTTTTGTGAATAATTTGATAAATGAAGTATGACTTTGACGATTGATGTTGTAAAATGCGACTGTATTTCAAAGGAATTTGTTGAGAAGAAAATGTTTTGAGGGAGTTTTTTATTTCAAATAACGTGCCTCTCAAATTTCTAACCAGCATTCTCAGTTTTCAGGAAAACGGAGAAAGTACCTGGAGTTTCCTTCATCAGAAAAATACATTTATCTGACATGGCTTATAAATGCAAATTAATATGAATCTATTGTGCGAGTTCAATAATCGTGCTAAATGTCGTTGCTGTAATGTTTTTGAAAAATATTATAATGAGCAAATTTTTCAAACCAAGCATAAAAAACTGGGGAAGTTAAACCACCTCTTAGAATAACGCAAATGCAATTATCGGCATAAAAATTTCACTGAGCCATGGGCTATTTGTTACCAGCACTAAGTTATTTCCTAAGGAAATACCTACATTTTGATAGTGCTCGTTTGATTAATTAAACCTCTAATATCTACTTATGTTTAAAATTATATATATAAGTAAATTGTATGTGTGTCTACATCAATACACCGTTTTGATGGTTGGTTCCGCCTAGACAACCAAACTAGACAACTGGTTGTCTACGTGGAAGAAATTTTCGGAAGGGAACTAAATACTACTATGGAAATAAAATTCCACCCGAATATGTGGTTGTCCACATACCCGGGTGGAATTTTATTTCCATCCACACAACTGCTTGGTAACTAGTTGTTTTGATGGAAAATTAACATCCGCGGAGGCAACCAGTAACTGAATTTTATTTCCATCTACGTAACTGTCTGCAAGTCAGCCTAGCCAAATCTCAAGTCTTAATTAAGTAAAGCAGATTGCACCTGCATACATATATCCATATTGTATCTCCACAGATGCACAGAACACCGCAGTTATATCCGGGAAAACATTTGCCATCGAGTCAACCGCACTCTGTGTGAAGCCGTCGACCCGCACAACTTGGAAGATTTACTGTGCCCCCAGAATTAATTCATTCAAGTACTTTGGATTATTAAAAATTCTTGCTTCCGCTTGTTTGATACTCACTTCTCGACGAGATTACACGAAAAATGTGGCTCTGATAGAAATGTGCATATCCCATGGTAACAACATGTTTTAACTATTTGATACTATTATAGTATGTATATTAATTTAAAACCTAAACTATATACCTGGTACGTATACATAAATGTGAGCAATAAAAAAAAAAAAAAATTCAGCAAAAGTAAATTATATTATAACGAAATCAAGTGTAACAACATGCACCTATGGTCAAACAAATAAATGAAATGTTAATGAGGCGTTTTGAAAGATATAACATTTCATATTTTGGACAAATAGTGAAAGTTGTGGTTTGGCTTTTAATATTGCTAAATCCTACTAAATAATGACAGAAACTAATTATTCTAGGTGCCAAATACCATCATCGCATTTTAACACTGGCTTTTTAAAAATCGATCCTCTGAAACAAAATATTTACTTTGGCCGACCAAATGAAAAATACATAAAATTCATTAATAAACGTAATCTTGTTGTTTGCTGTTCATCAGCTTAAAAACAAAGCACGACCAACACGCTCCACAAACAAAATTCAAAAACAGGATTGCGTACAGTTGCGTCGACGAGGATGGACTTTTTTTACACACACATGGTCGTTTTCGCAAACACCTTTTGTAGTTATCTGTACAAATGCTAGGGCACAACATCATGTTACATTGCATGTACGTTTTGTGTTTATATGTACCTTATCAAAATAAGCCGCTAAAAGCCCTGAATTGCTGATTGTTACGAAACTGTAAGTGAACACAAAAAACTATGTGAAAATAAATAAACGAATCTCTAAAATATTGAATAAATTACTGAAACAAGAAAAAAAAATACTATTTATTTAATCACGAAAAGACGCTTAGAAAATTTGGCAATTACTAAATTCGAAATTGCGTCGAAGGAAACCTTCCTTAGGTTTTCTTCGACGCAATTTCGACCAGTAAAACGAAAGTGAAGAAAGCTTTTATTCTCTCATCAGGTAACCAAAGCAAAGGTAAGTATGTACGTATCTAATAAGGATAATATTATATGATAGTTACACGTTTTCAGTAATTCCGGGATACGTTTGAAAAACATTCATTCCCCTTTCCGTTCTACCAAGTCGAAGGCTTATTCATTCGAATATACCTGTTATTCCAGGCTTCGATAGTAAATAAGGATTAAAGGTTTGGCAGGAGTGGTTTTAAGCTTATCGGATTTCTTCTATACGGAAAAAGAGGAATTTTTCGCGTATTGCCTAAAAATTACTTTCCAATGTTCTTTATCATAAGACTCACTATTTATCCCATTTATTGTTAAAAGATTAATGTTTGTAAAGTGTGTTGTCACCAAACAATAAAACTACTACACAGATCGGACAACATATTCAACATATTCTTCACTAAAGAAATTCAAAGCGCCACTAACATATACATGCTGTATAACATCAAAGAACAAATCTGTTTGAAATATTATTCCTACATTTACAATGATGCATATTCTTTGTATAATCCTACCAAAGAACCGTCCCCCGTATACCTGTTCTGTGCATCTAAAGCAATAATACCTACAAAAACCTTGGGGACGAAAATAGGCTTTATGAGATTATAAGGGACACGTAGAGGTAACCCTTGATATGATATTGCAGGAATTGTCGTCTGGTGAGGATGCTTTGGTAGCTTTAGAATTTCATCGCATTATACCGAGAGCTGAGCCTCCAAACTTTTGGAGGTATCAAAAAATCTTGTAACTTCACAACTATGAAATTTTGAGATTTGAGACAGTTATTGTGGTTAGATATTAATTTCTCAAAGAACAAAGTTCACTTATAGAGAAATTTATTGACAAATTAAATAACATCGCAAAAATTTACGACTTCGGCGGGACTCGAACCCGCCTGATGTTATTTAATTTCTTAGAAATTTGCCAGAGTGTGAGGCTTACGCACTATAAAAACAAAAACTTTAAAATTTATTGACTTTCACATCACATCAATAGCTACATAATTTATTTTAATTTTATTCAATAGCAACGCCATTACGCTAACCTCGTTTCAGTCAAAGCAATGAATAATATATAGTTTATACCGTCATAATCAGTTAGGTTACATTTGAATGCTCAGGTGAGTCACTATGGATTAAAGCATTCTGAATATGGAATATTCGATCGTTTATGCACGGTTATACGGTTGGCTATGTAGCCGTTCCTGGTGATATGAAGCCGGCTTAACCACCACTGCAGGTTTAGCATTAAACTTAGCAAATGGTCGTTTGGTTAACGACACAAATCACTGAACATTTTCAATAATTTGGCAAGTATTCAGTGATTATATAACTATAAACTCTCTCAGCAAAGATTTAAACTAAACTATTAAATGCTGAGATACTGTTGGAGTATCACAGATTCGCAGATTGATACACTGCGTTTTGCACAGAAGATTTACCTAAGCTGTTAGCACTGTGGTCTGGTTGAGTTTACTTTGTCTGAAATAACGTTGCACTGCAGCCAATTAAGTGATATTTTAACCTCCGAGGTATCGGCAGTGATGAAAAATATGAGTAAAAACAAAGCGTAGTGTGGGCATATTATGTGAAAGAAAGAATCTCATGTGGCGAGAGGAGGTTTTAATGTGGAAGAATTTAAGAGGAAGATTATAGAAAAGATGTATTATGTGAACGAAGACAGGGATAAGAAAGGTGTACCTATGTATGGAGATGAAGGCTGATAGGGGAGAGTGGATAGGAAAAACATATTGTGCCCTAGAGTGAGATCAAGGGAGATGATGCAAACAGCCACTCTGTTCACAGGCAGATGATACTGCCTGTCATGAGTTAACTTGTTAATTAAGTTATCTGTTGGTCTGCGGCGTTGTTTCTTTCAAAAAGATAGACCTAAATATCCAAAGTTCCGCATTTATAATATACCAGCTTCTACCCGCGGCTTTGCATGCGTAGTTTCGGTGTAAAAAGTAGCCTATTATCTAAGTTAGGCTTAACTCTAAACGTAAGCCATATTTCATCTTGATCTGTTCAGTAGTCTTGGAGATCCTAGATAACAAAAATTCAGATTACACAAACTTTCGGCGTTATGATACTCGTAGTAGGAAGTGTGGTGATATTTAATTATCAATAGCTTAGTGGTATAGCTGGGCAGTTGTTTATTTCCCCACTGTTTTTAAGTGTTCAGTGTGAATGTGAGAGCCGGTGGCCCTGAATAGAGCGGCTGCTCTAGACAGACCAGACTATAATAGATGTCAATGGCAACAGACACGTCCGGCACCCTTTCTGTTTTGATAAGGTTTTGTTTATCCCTATCCCGTTTATCCCGTAATAGCGCAGAGGTTAACAAATCAGAAAAATGAGATTTGCTTTCATTATGTGTATCATTAAAGATAAGATAAAGATAAAGATCATTTATTTGCGTAAACATGTGTCGGTATAAGATTTAACAAACAGGTATGCAGGTATCAACATGTTTTACCGATTACGGTGTACAAATTGTGAGAAAAGGCATGCAACAGAGACAGTAGGTAACTCAATAATAATTGAGTTATTAGAAGTAATATCAAAAATTATATTTAGGTAAGAGATTGCGATAATTAATTTTAATAATAATTCTAAAAAACTCAATTAAAAAGTTAAAATTTATCATTTAGATAGTCGTCAATCTTATGACAACATTTTTCAATTAACAATTTCTTATATTTATTTTTAAATTCACAATCATCTTTGCTTGTAGCTCTTAGGTATTTTGTTGTAAATTTTCGGTGCCAGTGATACTATGCTCTTATGTAGTAATGCAGTTTTGGATGGAAATAAACAAAGTCTATCTTCACGCCTGTTTCTTATCATTATTTAGGACCCTTTTAAAACTTTTAAAAATAATAATCAGATATATGCAAAATTGTGGTGGTAACTATAAGGAACTATTGACATTCGTTACTAAAATAAATTACTTGAATTACACTAGCCCGTTAACGATAACGGTAGGTGGTAATTAAAAAACCCGTTAAGATTGTATAAAAAGAGATGTTACAGGCGCTTTGGCAGGATACATCCTGCTAAAGATCTGCTGAATGTTGCCCATTTTGGTACCGTAATTGTTACCTTTATCTTTACTTTTATCTGTATTTTCTATGTATGTATTGGCTAACAAAATAAACGCATATTACTTTACTTTACGAAAATTACTTTCCCAGTGCTGAGCAAACGACTGTTTTATTTCAGCGTGGACTCTGAAACACCATCTATTTTTCTTCTGAAACTTTATAATTATATAATCATCTGGTCTCGTTCTTTTGTTAACTCAGGATTATGACGGAAGAACCTTGATTTTCAGGGTTAATTATACGGAACCCTGTGCGCGAGTCCGATTGATACTTGACGTTTTATTTGCATAAAGGGATTGTGTTTTTTACTTACAGTGCCCATGACGCAAATTGCCGAATAGAGCTTCATCTAGCAGCGCTGACAGAGCTGTACTTGAGCTGGCCTCTAGGTGAGACTGGGCAGTGAATGGGATATTGAATGCAGGCTCAATTGAGATTACCTACGGAGCATGATTTAATTTTTTATGTAAACGGACTAGCTGTTTTATTCTGAGCTGTACTTTAGCGCACTTGTGAAAGGTAGGTAAGTACATACTACCGGTTTATTGGCCATTACGAAACACCTATTCCACCAACGCGTTAAAATAATAATAAAGTAGGTTAATGAATGCGTTAAATTTGACAGGTATGAGCCCTGAATCCGGGCATTTGTATCTACTTACTATTCGCTTTTGTACAATAAGGGCGGACTTATACCTATTGAGAGCGTATTTAATTATCAAATAGGTTTGGTCCGAATTTCCCAACTGCCGAGCAAATGACTAAGGTCACTTGACTAAAGGTGGCTCGTGCAAAGAGCTGTTATGATTGATAGATGCATGTGTATTTCCGGTTTTAGGATGATGTTGATCTAAAAAATCTCAAAAATACGTAAATAATACCCCATTATGCTGTTATGGCTGTGTTTTTCATGTGCGGTGGTGCAAATTCTAAACCGGCAGGCTTAGAATTTGCATCACGCCAACTCTTCCCGCGGGTGTCGTAAGAGGCGACTAAGGGATATCCACCGGGGGCGGGCAGCAGCGCTCCCTGCAGAAATATTCTACAACCGAACTGCGATCACCAACCCGCATGCCCAGCGTGGGGATTATGGGCTTCACCTCCATGTGATAAGAGCCAATAAGGCGCTTATCAGTTGGAGGCATGCATCCAGTAGTGGACCAATACAGGCTGTTGAGGTTGAGGTTGATACTGTTATGTATATATATGGAATGATGTGCGTGATGTATGAATTTCTGGTTTTAATATGTTTATTTATTGTAGGAAGATAATAACTTGAGTAACCGCCTCTGTAACGCAATATGTCATGTTTCTTAAATTATTTATATAGAAATAAGTATGCGAGCCTGGGTGGGTCTGGCACCTGTCACATTTGGGCAATCGAGTCTCCAATATAGAAGATGAGGGTATTCTAAAACGAACGGGTTCTAAACGAAGGGAACCCGTTCGTTTTTCATGTTAGGTATTTGTTGGTCTTAAGTTCTTTTTTCAAATAAATTAGAAATATTTGTAAGGGTATTCACTGAAATATTATTGAGAAAGCGTCAGAAAATAGACTGGAGTTTAAACCATTCAGCAATAAACAATAAAATATTTAAACCAGCCCTTCATATCATAGTTTCATTACGAAGTGTTGGATCATCAACTCAACTTGCGTCATTAGTCATTCATTACTCATTAGTGGATGTAAAAGCAATAATGTTGAGTACATGCCTTTCACTAGACTTTTTAAATGGTCTAAGGACGATGTACTCTTAAAAGTCTTTGTGTGTTGCATGAAAATAAATGGGGTAGGTACCCACAGGGTAGATAATTCATATCACGTCCAGAGCACGATCCAAGTAATCTGTAAACAAAGAGTTGTGCTTTTAATTGAATCTGTCGGATAACACGTATCGGACTGTAACATATCAGCAGTAAAAAATTAACAAAGGATCGCAATAAAATTGTTTAGTTTTACGTAGCAAGTAGCCCTGATACGCGGCCGCAAGCACGGACGAGCATAAGCTCGGCTCTCACAATGTTTATCTGTGCCTTTAAAGGCCTGGGCTCAAATAACTAGGAAATAAACTGTTACTGAATTGATATTGATTTTTTCAGTACAATAACATTGACAGAAAAAACGTAGCGAGAAATATAACGGGCGAAAATAGGGTGCGTTCATTGTACAAACAATAAATTGCATTGCCTACGAGACTTTGCTAGTATTATAAAAAGTTGATGTTTACAAGATGGCGGATCCACATTTTTTAGCTGAGGGAATAAGATATTAAGCATAGTTCAGTGTTCGAAGACTTTTAACTGCATCAAGCGCAAGACAAGTTAGAAGCAAGCTCGGTCGTAATATCAAGCTTAAATGCCTTTCGATTGCGTAATTCAGTTTTCTCTTAGAGACGTCGTCACTAACTTTACTTACTTAAGAAAATGCCCCTAGCTATTGCATCTAACTTCGTGTTCAGCACCTATTCATTTATTTCACCGTAGGTAAACATTTTACACTTGATGTTCGTTAAATTTAAAATTCTTTTTATTTATTTATTCAAAATAATACTTATATGATAATAGTATAACAGCATGGGCTTTTAAAATAATCTAAGTCAGTTCGGAAACTGACAGTTTAGAAGGGCAGAAGCCTTGATTCACAAAGAAAATTACAATCAAATAATAGAAATAAATTAAACTAGCAGATATTTTTTTCAAACCCGAGGAGCCTCGGTACCCCACGGACCTAGGGTCTCGACTCCAAGGCGAGCAAATGTTTAGGCTCTGTCGTGACCTCCATATTTGCACCTCTTGAGATCTTCGGCCATATCTGCCGCCGCACCTAACGGATGTCCTCGGAAGATGGGAGTGTCGACGCATGTAGCGTCCCACACAATCGGCTTCCCCAACTCCCATGGGACTAGTGTCATACCGTCGGGCCTCTTACTATCGTCACGTAACAGACCATTCGGTTCGAGAATAGCTGGTAACAGTTTAGTGTATTGGTAAGGTCAATAAATTCTCACTAAAGGCAGGAATGACTTCAGCCAGCATAGTGAAACTGTAGGTTGGTATATTACTGGTGTTTCTACACCTCCTACAATGTAATGATGTGCCACGAAATATATAAAATAATCACCTGCCATATAAAAGGCAAAGGGCAGGTGTTATAATCTTCAATTATTGAGGCTACCCTACCAAATGGTAGATACCCGTATAAAATAATAAATTAAATTATTTTATATTATTAATTAAATAATTAAGTGTAAAATGTTAGAGTTTAAGATTATTTTTTATGTTTTTGGGTTCCGTACCTCAAAAACTTCGTTCCGAGGTGGACGTAGAACTATTTGTCTGGTAGCTTACGCACTACATCCGATTTTTTCCGTCGGCCGTAAATCTCCAATTCGGAACAGAATATTGAAGAACCAAAGGTAGCCGTAATACTTTTTGGTTTTTATAAACGCGCAAGCGTTCACACGGAGTAAGCAAGTACTGCGTCTGACTCGAATCCGAGTGATGTAGGATAGACGTATGTAGATATGCCAAAGATGTAGCCCTGTAGAGTTGGGATTTAAATCAGAGATCGCAATAGTGCGTGAGCATTAGTGACCAATATTCGAATTCGTTCCGTGTTTTTTGACTCTATCCGTCTTTTCACGGGTGCAATGCGTAAAATAATATCCAAATTCAGTCTGTGTTCTTTGTATTTTTATTTATTTTCAAAATAAAAGTACGTTACGTTATAAAGTTTCTGCCAAACTGTACAAAATTTTGTTGACAGTAGCTCTCGCGGACACAATAGACAATTATTATAGGTACTAACTACTTAAACTAATTACTAATCACATATCCTAGCTAGATAAGTATCCGTGTTTTTAAGAACACTAACTTGATGCAGTGCGTAACCACTTATATGATTTGTAGCGTTGTAAAGCATATGCTAAAATAAATAAAATAACAAAGAGTAAATAATGGACTAAAGATCAAGTAACCATTAAACTACCAAACTGCCAAAACATAGTCGTTATTTTGTTTTGTTACAAAAACAACAGTCGTTAGCGTTAACATTTTGACTTATTAGGCTTGTACACACGCAATATCTGATTCTAATGTGATTTATTAGAAGGCATATATATATCTTTTTAAACCAAGTACCAACCGACGTGAAACTTACACGTAAAATGGAATCTTGATGATGATGCCAATGCAGCCGAATTTCGGCCACGTGCGTAGGACATATTAGTTCACAAGTGTGCGCGCAAACACAGGTGCACTTTCTATTCCCTCATTCTCATAATCCGGGGGGGAAGGATAAGTTAAATAGACTTTTTTTTCATCATCAATACCATGTAGTTAGAAACAAAAACGGTTGCATACTAGTTATTGCAATGACCGATTTTATTTTCTATGATCATATTTTGACTTGACTTCTGCTTACTGCGCCACATATGTGGTGCTTATTTGTATCCATTATCATCATCAACCTATTTTAGTCCATAGCTGGACATAGGCCTCCCCTAACGAGCGCCAAAGCGCCCAGTCTTTAGCTTGCCGCATCCAGCATCTGCCAGCAGTCTTTCGCAGATCGTCATCCCACCTGGCCTGAGGCAGACGTAGGACGTCCTACACTACGTTTGCCGAGTCACGATCTCCACGCAAGAACACGTTTACCCCAGTGGTTGTCGGTTCTTCGAGAGATATGGCCGCCCCACTGCCACTTCAGCTTGCTAATTCTTTGAGCTGTCGATAACTGTCGTATCTATTATTAGGTATTATTTTCGAGTGTGAAAGAACCGGTGTTCCTTCACAATCACTTCTCGTCGGTACGAGGGGCAGGCAAACGATCGCACAATTTTTCCGTCTGCTCCAACCCTTAGCTATTACAATAGACCCAGTTTCTCTTACTTACCTAATTAGAGAGCAGAGAAGTTCCGGGTACGCCTTAGGCGGTACACGGTAACCGTAATGGTACCTTCGTACCTATGCACGATATTATTTCATAACAAGAGCCTACAAAACAAAGGTATACTTTGGGATGTATTCTGTTTAGCTCATGTTTCACCTGCTTATTCAGAAGTGGACCAGCACATTCTGATACAGGACATTAAAAAAAATCAGCAGTGTGGCATTCAAAAAATAACTTTCAATTGACCATAATGCTTAATTTTTTTAACAACCATAGCCATTGCATGAGTTGCGCATAGATTAAGAAAACTATATAAATTTATAATTTCCTTATATACATTTAGTAAGTGCCTTGAAAGCCTTACTGGATAGAGAGGAATTACTTTTCGTAGCATGACAACGATTTCATAGTTTCATGTGAACCCCTCTTTTTCTTTGATTTGTGGCTTTTAGGGGTAGAAAACGATTTTTTTTGTTTTAATATTGTACAAACCCACTCAAGAACGATAGATCTATCAGCGGTTTTGCAGCTCCTAATCTGTAAAAAATGACCAATTGATCCGTGCTGTCATGTACGTAATTGATGAAACCTCTAACGGGTATTTTGTTTCCGAAGCGAGGTTATCCAAACCCATGCCTTTGTTTTTACGAGCTACAAAACTAGTGTCAAACAAACTCAGTTTTTCGCTCTAAGTTATTATTGTAATAGCTAAACTGACAGTGCCTCTGCCTATGGAAAAAGATTAAAAGACTTCGTGCAGACTGTGTGCTTGATGAAACAGGGCATAATTTTTCATGCTACGACGCGTACACAGATACGGTGTTCAGTATACAGGGTGGTTTTTTGAGAAGGGCGGTGATGGCCAAATCCGGAACCACGACAGTTAGAGAAAAGTCATGAAACGAGTCATGCCGTCGATTTATATGAAATACTAGCTGCTGCCCGCGGCTTCGCCTGCGTAGTTCCCGTTCCCGTGGTAATTCCGGGATAAAACATAGCCTATGTCCGTCTCCTGGTTCTAAGCTGCCTCCCCACCAATTTTCAGCCAAATCGGTTCAGCCGTTCTTGAGTTATAAATAGTGTAACTAACACGACTTTCTTTTATTTATATAGATATAATAAGTGCATATTTAGTTTTTTTAAACCATTTACTTTTGACGGAAATAGACACGAATGATTTTTCATATAGTACACACTGTATGTGTACCAATGAAGTTTGTTGAAGAAAAAGGGGAAGCCTTTATTCACAAAAAAAAATTACAATATAATAATAGAAATAAATTAAAACTAGTAATTACAATTGAAATAATTGAGCTAACTGGAGACTGTTGCAAACAATCTACAGGTAGCTCAACTGATCCACATCTGTTATTATTATCTGTCTGTCTGTATGATGTTTGTTGCTGAGAAGGATCAATCTTTGCAAAGAAATGTATTACTAAAAATAAAAGGAAAAAGCATTTTTTTACAAATCTCTTATAATACTTATCTCGATACCCTTCAAAAGCAAAAGATTAAAAAAAACTAAATATGCAGATATTGTTTTCTTATAAATCGAGGGCATGACTCCTTTCACGACTTTTCTCTAACTCTCGTGGTTTCGGACTTGGCCATCACCGCCCTTCTCAAAACCACCCAGTATATAAATTCATATTGCTAAGTTAGTATAAAGTAATTTTAATGCAGGGAAACCACCATAATGCCGTACACAATCCGATAACTAACGTATATACATGAATGCAGTGATTCAAATGTCTGTAATTACCTGAAAACTGGGTCGCACTAGTTTGGAGCTTTCACAAATTTATATATAATCCTCTAAGTCCTTACGACATGGAATTCTCTCGTAAATCAGCTGCATTATAGTAGTTTCTGGCAACAAGCGGTATTAAAAATTTGAACTTGTTTCATACAGTTTAGTTTACTACGAATCGTCTGAGTAAGTACGTAACACAAGAAGAAGAAGATATAAAACTGTTTAACGTTTTTTTAAAGAATCTGTAGAATAGCGATTATTAAAGAAAATGAAAATGAGAATTTATCGCTATAAACCCTGAGCATGGCCAATTATAATCATTATCTTAAGAAATATCAATAGTAAAATCGGACCGATATAAGCTTGCATAGTAAATTGAATAATAAACATAACACGTACAAATACAATGGATTTTGAATGTAAAATAAAACGTAGTTTTCAAACCGGACCTGTGACAAACCGTGTTCTCCGATCGTAAAATTAAGTTTTAGTACCTACTACGTTTCGATTACTGAAACTTTTAAAACCATTCCAGAAATTAATTTAAAGCATCCCGCTTCTACGTATCTGATTTCGTAACCGCCACATCAGCGTTTCTACCACGGTAATAGCTTTATGAGTTTTCCTCAGGTTTTAGCCGAATGCCTTGCCGTAACGAGCGAAATTAAATTATTGTGTCCGCGGAGCCCGCAGGTGGGCAAAAATTGAAATGCCTGCATTTCCTTTCCCTCCCCCATCTCAACATTTTTTATTAACCGCAAGTTTCAGAACAATATCGCTTCTCGAGTTTCCGTGACAGCGAAATACGAGGGCGAAAAATTGGATGTCGCGAACAGCGAGCGAATTAAAACATTTTAATATGGGGTTGAATAACGCGTTTAAATTTTTATTGAATTGGGGTAACATTCGACTGTTTTCCGGTCGGGCGAGCGGAACCGTTTCCGTCGGTCCAAATCCTATAAACACACTTAAAAAGCCACAAAGGTACGCAATAACGTTATGTTACCTTACGGTAAACCGAAAACAATTCATTTCTGGGAGTTGCCCCCTCCCGTCACGTAGTCCCCCCTATCACTCGAGGAGCCGCGAAATGCTAGCCGATCCGTAAAAAGCAATTCTACCCGCACCGTTTGCTTTTTTCACCGTACATTTAATGTGAGTGAACCAATGTTATAGTTATTCTGGCTTTAAAACATTGCTCATTGATACTTTAGAAGCCATCCATCCGCTTAGATTCTAGTTTAAGTTCAGCCTTTGAGCACTTGTACACGGTGTACCCAGTTAAGAAACCCAGTAAAAATAAGGTCGAGGCCTTTTATTTGTTACTTTGAACAAATAAAAAAGTGATTTAAGAATATTTTTAATAATGTTACCTTCGTCTTTAAAAATCTTATTTTCGTATAGTTCCTGCAATTTCATCAAACGGATCGATAAATTTATGTTTTTACGCGGAAAGCTAATACGCTGAAATGTTAAAGAAATGCCATGTTCAGATTGTTACGTTACGCTACTTACACTGAATGGGAAAAAATTATTTGAACACAAATGGAGGTGAATTTTTCGAGCATACTCATTCTTTTCCAGTAAAAGTCTTAGGATTATTTTTTGAGATCAAAAACCTTAATGTGGTCGATGTGTTGTTTTCTTTGACGTTAGATTAGATTTTAACAGTTTATTTTTAAGTTGCTTTGCTTAGTTACAATTTGAAGTTGGCTTGGTTTTAAATTAACAACTTATATCTAAATAATAGACACATGACATAACGAGAGATCATAAATGCCTAGTTAATTACCACCACCCACACTTGAGCATGACACAAATTGAGCTCCCAAATTGGAACGTTACCTAAGTATTTAATTTCCTAAATGGCAAAGTCATACTCAACCTTATTAACGAAAAAAAACAAATGATAAAACTCGGATATTTTTCTTTTATTTCAGTGGCCGGCAACGCGACAAAAAGTGCCGCCGCTAATAATAACTGTGGAGAAGAAAATTACATTACCAACATTATTTCGTATGAGTTAATGGAATAATGGATCCACGTTCATTTCAACGATATAGCATTCATAGCGATTCAACGTAAAATAATATGCACTCATACAAATGGGAAATTAATACTGTGTTTCGTCGCATGTTTTTTTTGCCTTAATTAGGGAAGGGACCAAGGAGATCCGGTCTCACCTCCTTTATTAATAATACTCCTGGGTTTTCCATGCATCCCTCAATCGCTCAGTTAGGCCTATATTCCGTGGGCATTCAGAAAAAAGTGCCATCATTAAACGAGAGAGCTTTTTCTTGTATCATTATTTTTATGATTATGCCATTTGCCAGAAGTGAGTCGAGTCACAGATTGGAATAAATAGTTTTGTTTGGGAGTTCTGTTATGAAAATGGTCGGTAGGTTTTATGGTTACGAAACTATGCATTTTTGTTTTTATATACCTACGTTGGTCTGCCATAAGTAGTTTTACCATAGAATAACTATAATTATTAACTTAGTTTTATGCACAAGACTACAAAGAACCGTCTTCTGTTGTCTTTGATACAGTCGTCTTTGACACAGTTGTCTTTTGTTTGCTTTATTGTTGTTTAGAATATTTTTACTTTGTCATTTGCTTCATATTTAATTTTAATTCGTCTGTGAAAAAAAATATTATTCTCTCACTGAGCATATTTTCATGTTTTTAATTTCCATCCTCGACAAACCTCGGCTGTATAAAATTGTTATAAATTGCACAATTTTTATTTACATAGCAATGTTTAACTTTCTAAACAAGGAAAATGCAAAGCCACGTTTTCCTTGAGGTATGCTAAAAGGCAAAGCTCCGACACGGCCAAAGTTTACTTACCTGAGCATCGCTTTTAAAATGAAATAGGTATTAGCATATCGTAATGTATCTACCTGATTTCAACTTTATATTAATGTACTTAAGGCTGAAAATGAAAACTAACATGGAAATAAGGTTATCTTACTAAACATGGGGAAGGTGTCGGGCAAGAAACGAAAATTGATAATGAAGAAAATATTTATCGAGTAGATTTTATCCTAAGTTTACACATTTTTTTTTATATAGCTTTTACAACATCGTTTTAATTAGAACGGATTGATTCCTATGACCGTCTTAATAAGTAAATGATAATTATTTTCGGTATTGTAAAATGATAATATTGCACTTTCTGTGTATAAAAGAGTGCCCGCAAAAATAATCAGCAAATCAGATAGACAACAAGATTGCTTTTTAATGTTGTTTGTTTTAAATTAAAAGTAATTTTCAAGAAAAATACATAAAAATTTAGGTTTTCTTAACAAGCTCCTTAATTCAAAATGAAAAAATTATATAGCTGGATTTAAATGATCCCAATCATTTACCCAGTATTTTATTCGCAGGAACAAGCACAATATTCACCACCCGTAAAGTAGGAAAAAGTCGCCTCATTTATTTTCCTCTCGGCGATAAGATCGCATCCATTGTGCTCCTGCCGTCACCTGTCAGAATTCACAACATACGCCGAAACGAGTATAAATTGATTTAATTTCTTTCCAAGCCAAAGAAAATACGGCGAAAACTGATCTGCGATGTTACACGACCGGAATTATTTATGTGCACTGTTAGTTGTAAAACTTTGACCTGGTTTAAATGAGTTTAATTCGAACAGTTCAGGTGAGGAGAGGTTTGTGCGAGCAGACCTATCAAGATAAGAAGTACGGAGTACGAGAACTTGGCCAGAACAAAGAAAATGTAAATTTTTAGTTACTATTTTCCCCATCAAATTTCACTTGATCGATGGAAAGAGAAGGTATCAGACTAACATCTTCCTAAATAGTTTTTTGGTTGTTCGCACATCCTTTTGTCGAATTCGCGTAGTTAAACTCTGTATTATGGTAAAAATCATTTTTAAATTGTGATTTAATCTATACTAATATTACAAAGATGAAAGATAGGATTGATTGTTTGTATTGAATAGGCTCCGAAACTACTGGACCGATTTGAAAAATTCTTTTACGATCAGAAGCCCACATTATTCCTGATGAACATAGGCTACTTTTACCGCGGTAAAATGCTTCATTCCTACGGGGAAACGGGTAATAGCACAACGGGTAGTAAGAATGCAGCTAGTGATGTTATAATTTCAGTAAAGCTATAAGTAATTTTACTGAAATTATAACATTCTCAATTTAAATATAGATAGGTATAGTCAAGACTGATCTTATCCTAGTACTACGCATGCCAAGCTATTATAACTTTGCTAGAACGGTATACCGGACAATGTGATTTATTTCTAACGGAGAAGATATCCCACTCGCGACCGCACGTCTCTTGAGTTGGACATTGCGGTAGCTGTCGCGGCATTTGTCTCTTATTTCCCGTCCGATACGTTATTGGAATAAGGTTTGAAAAAGGAATACGGAAACTAGCCATTTGTGTGTGATTGATTGTTTTGGTGATTAGATTTTTGAAAGATAATCATTATGTAATTTTTCTATCAATCAGAGGTTATGTTTGAATCCTTTCACGGGAAGGCGTTTGCTCTACAGTGAGATGATAATGGCTGATATAAACCTATTAGTATTTTAAGAGGGCACGTTACAGATTTATAGAATCGGAGTAGAATACGGTCATAGAAAAGGAACAGAGCACATATTTTTAGAAAGGCGTAGGCGCAATAATCAATTCACAAAAAACTTCCACACAACTAATTAGGAAACTGGATAAGAGTTACCAAATAATAAGTAATAAAGTACAAACCAAAAGGACATTTCAATAGACCGCAGTTCCTGAGATCTCAATCAAATTATGTGCGCAACACTTCACTTTGTGCACTGTTTCATCAGTGATGAAACAAACAAAAAAATACGAGAAAAGAACTTGTATTAATCATCACAATATTTTTTTTAAATAGTTTTTTTTTATATCGGGGGGAACCAAGTAAATAATGTTGATTTATTTTTGTAACTCGAGTTTTATGGGGATCCCGTGAGATATAAGCCTAGTTTGAAAAGCAAACCTGAAAAGTTCGCCTATATAGGCGAAAGTTTATGAAGATGTGAGGTTGCGAGATATTTGGGCTAAGTCAACACGCTACGGATCGAGCTGAAATACAGTAATATGTAAAGTTTTAGAACTTGAATAACATAGAGCATAGGTAGAGATTATATATCCTGCTATTTTTAGGCATAAAGTCGTTTATCAGGTGAGGCTTGCATCCAACGAAATTTCGTTATCTTTGCGGCCAAATGTTGTACTCTAATACACCGAATTAGAGTATCAATTTGCACAAAAAAATAAAAAAAAACAATCAATTGCGTATTTGGGACAATAAAAATAGGATGTAGATGTAGATCCGGTAAAACGCATACAAAGCTGGGAGTAGAAATTATTATAAATGTGGAGTTTTATTATCATATCCTCATTTTTGCACTGATTTTATACGAATATTAATTAGAAAATCTTTGCTTCCCTAAAAATAGCCTGACAGTCCTAATTTAACAATTACCTTTGAATCGTAATAGTTCTATGGTTTGCGTCCGGCATCGCGTGACAACTGCGTCTCCGTAGATACGGAAAGTTAACTATAAAATATTTTTATTACCTTGCTAGTGGCCAATCGTAACCATTAGGTAGGTTTATCTAACCCAGTGGCAGCCGTACCACTTTAATTAAAGAGACGTACTGTAGTTAAACATTTTATGCAAACGGATTCAGTAAAGTTATTTCTGAACCTTATATATGTTTTCGGTATGTTTTTTAAGAGTTTTAGGTGTGTTTTATTTCGTTAATAGTTTAGTTAATTTTTATATCTAACATAAATTACGTAGCTTATATCTGTATAATAATATCTTTACTGAAATATCCATTATATTCATGTGCCTTGTGTGTCATTGCTATTTTTGAAAATACATTTCAACAGTATTAAATTCTTTGTAAATGTTAGAATACCGAGACTACATTGTCACTATTGCAATATTCCCGACTCGGCACAAATAAATCCCTCGTCTTTGAGCGGGAACAAAGAAAACTATAAAATGTTGAAACTAGGTGTCACGAGTAACGGATATCTACCTCTATGTAGCCATTTGGCTGCCTTTGGCTGGTAATGCATATTGAAAATGCCCAAGTTGATGTCAAGGATCCTAACCATCAACCTATCATTCCTACTAATATTATAAAGGCGAAAATCTGTGCCATGTGGAGTTCTGTGGCCGAAGACAACGCACAAACTGCTGACTGAATCAGGCTGAAGTTTTGCGGACATAAAGATCTGGATTTGGAATAACGACTGTACTACGGAATACCGGCAGTCGAAATACCGGAGAACGGTATATCGAAAGTACACGAAACCGCAGATTGAAATACCGAAAGCACATGAGGCCGCATAATGGAATATTGAAAGCACACAACACCGCAAAACTGTAGACCGGACGAACACAATCTCGAATGCACGCTATAACGAAAGATCACAAAATCGAAATAACGTTATGTCGAAATTTTCTTAATTCCATTTACTTTTCATTCCAAAAAGCGCGTGCAAAGCCACGGGCAGAAGCTAGTTAAAGATAATTTTTTCATTAGAATGACAACGGCGAACAGTTTCTCATAGCGCAATTAGTTAAAAGAATTTTGTCTTCCTACTCCTTTTGTGTCTAGAGCTTCTACTTTTTTTTCGAGTTTTAGTCAGTTGGCATTTCATGCAAAAATACCCTCATTTCACTGTTATTTGAACCCCTGTACAATCTCACTGGCGCACAACTTCTTTAACATATTACATGTATATTTAATACATGTCGTACACAACGCAACGGTAGCAGGGATCGTATAAATCTTTTACAGCATTCCCGGTTGTAACGTTGAATTCTTCTGACGGACAGATGTAACATTTTGTTATCTTAAAATAGCATTTTGAATGTTTTAGTAGGCAACAGGAGGTAAATCTTTCAGGTCCTGGAACGATCTTCAGTGAGATATTGTTAGACATGCAAGAGAACTTAAATTATGCCAGGAAATTATGCGAAAGTGCTGAGATGACGATTGATACAATTATTCTTTTAACCCCCGACGCAAAAAGAGAGAGGTGTTATAAGTTTAACGTGTCTGTCTATGTATCTGTCTGTGGTATCGTAGCTCCCAAACGGATGAAACGATGTTCGTTTAGTTTTCTTTGTGTCATAGATAATTTTATCCCGAATGTTCTTAGCCATTTTTCATGAAAATCTGTCGGAGGGTTTTAAAATTTTTTATTTTGTTCATGTATATTTTTCTTCCTCAATTTTTTTTTTCAACGGAAGAATATTTGGATGTTTTTCGTTTAAAATTCATGTTGTGTACGGGGAAATTTTGTGCCGATCCCTCATAATCGGGAACTAGGACGAAATTGGATAGCAGAAATAATTAAAGTCGCAAACACGATTACCCAGGACCGGATAGGTTCACACTACTGCGCTCAGGATGAATAGAGCAATCAATAAGCCTGCGATTGGTCCAGGAACTTAGCCGTATCTGGTTCTAAATAGGTATATTGCTTGTGTACAACCGATCACAGAAATTCTAAGTCCAGAACATTACCTAATCTGTGACTCTAGTCACGTAGTAGTATTAGTAGTTGAAAGACAAAACGAAAAACTTTTTTGAGAACATGACAGATTATTACCACCTGTCAAAAAGTTTAAGAAACTATTGAATCGCTTTCATACTACGAAAAGTAGTTCTTCTCAGTAACAGGTAGGGTCACTGCAAGGTGCTAAATGTATGGAATTCAACGGGTAGCAGCTACAAGTAGATTGCTCGGACGTAAGTTGCTTTGATGAATTGCTTTATTTCACTAACAATATTCGAATATCGCGTGCACAGTCCGTACTTGGATCGATGAAAGCGTAAAATAAGAAACAATTTTTCTATTTTTAAACGACTTCAAAAAGAAGGAAGTTCTCAATTCGCCTGTATGTTTTTTTTTTGGATAAATGTTACTTTATATCCGCCTGTGGTTAAACGATTTTACTGATTCTTTCACTACCTTTTGTATAGAGAATGATCCCGAATAGGTTCCATAAAAATGTTATTCCCAAAGAATTGGGCATTTATCCCGTAAAGCCTAAAAAACAACATAATACTTTTGAAAAATCGCGACTAGCTACAACAATTTTGGAGATATCTTCGCCAATTCATACTAGGTTTTGATGATTCTTTCGTTGTTGTACAAAGGTTGATTTTTAAGTGGTCCCATAAAAGTTTGTATCTCGAGAATTTGATCATGTGCGACGTAAAAACATCATCACATGATAATTTTCACAATAACTGGAAACTAATGGTTTCCATGGCAAGGGGCGTAGACCGGAGTTCTACCTACAAAAACAAATTTCAAAGTTGACGGATGGCGGATCGCGTATAACTAAGGATGATCGATCCGTAAGTTTTTAATTTTTGCTTTTGAAAGGTTTAGTGTCACGTTCGAAGCAACGCACGTTGCTAATGTGCGTTGCTTCGGACGTGCATTGAGCAGTAAGGTTGTTCGTTTCTTGCGATACGTGTACCGAAATTTCGTAATTTGTGTTACAAAGTAGGCCTTCTTTGATTTGTCGTTTCATCCATGTGTTCTCAAACTAAATAAGCTCAAATTAAACTGGAATGACTCCACTAGATGTAATTGAAGTCGTTTTATAGTTTTTTGAAAACACGCCAAATTATTACATCTCTTAACGATTAACTTAAAACTATCGAGAAAGTAGTTCCATTTACGCTCGATAGAGGCGCTGTACCAAATTGTATAGAAAATGGATACGTCAAGATTATGTCTCGTTACTTACGTCAAATGGACTCGGGGCTCTGGTCGAGAGATAAAAATATAAAACATGCCTAACTAAAGAAGGTTTTGAGATATTTAAATTAGCCAGTTGATTCCATTAGAATTTTACCGGTTTTAGAAGTCTTTGAAAGAGCTTCTAGTTGAAATACGAACAGATAGATCCAAGTAACAAAAAACCCGCTAATTAATCCATGCTTTATCACATTTTAAAGTAATTGTGTCTGTTAACTTTTCGCATTGAGACTAGCCGACGCCGTTGCCAAAATTCGGCTAAGAGAATATCGGCATCATCTATTTAAGCCAAAACAGATCGTATCTTAATGTAATTTAGCAAATATACTGATGTTGTACCGGTATAATTTTTTATCGTAGAAAAATGCACGCGAGGCCGCTGCCGAAGTTAGTTCTAAATAAACAGATTTTTATATAAAATAAACACGGATTCACCGAAACCCAGACTCCGTATTTCCCAATCGACTGTACAACCTATCACTAACTCTATACACAGTTTAACAGAACAGTAATTATCGTTTAGGCGGCAATAACTAGAGCAAGATGGCGTAAACTGTAAATTATTATTGCTAGTGTTTTGGGATACGCTCTGTTGGAACCTCTATGGCATGTGGAATGTCAGGGCGGGATGGCACTTGGATAGTTTGCATGCTTTATGAGGTATCTCATGTTATGGGGTAAGGGTTTCTGTGTCAGGTCACTGGAGATTTTAAAATGGTCCAAATAATTGACGGTTTTGGTATAGCCTTCATTAATAGATAGATTTCAAATATTATTTACTCAAACACGCTCGTAACCTGTTCTTTATTTTGACCACCATCTTTGAGAAAACTTAGCTTTTCCGGCTTTCTAGAAAAGGCAACAGTAATGTATCACGATTGTCGTGTTTTTCATCCGGCAATTCCATCATTGTCTAGTTTTGTTTCAGGCACAAATGCGTAAACAATTGTAATCAAAGTAATTTTTTTGCTGTTTCATATGGTCTGAAATATTTTTAGAGAAGAGCTAAACGGGAAGCTGAATTACCAACTTTGTTAAGATTTAAACCGAACTAGTTTACGTGTACACACAGTATCTAATCTAAGCTAGAAAATGCAATTACATTATTATGCAAATTCTGCTCGTAATAACGACTGAAAATGAGTACAATACTTTTACGACTCACCGCCTAAAACATAATGCACTCTTGCCTCTATTAGCGAGTGTATAGACGTGATGAGCAGATCATATCAAATTGCGGGCATGCCATAAAACAGGCAGTGTTCATTCGTTGTAAACAAAGTTTTCAACAGTAATTATATAAAACCCTATGGTGAGATGACGTGTGCTGGATGAGGGTAGACATTAATCATTGCCAAGGAGCGTTATCTCCTGTACACCCGACAACTAGGGCAGAGACGTGCGACAAATGGAAGGATCGGAGTGGACGAGTCACTCCCAGTTACCATACGCGGGTTGTAGCCATTGTGATGTGAACTTTTTCTGAACATTGAACAAAACTGAACCGTATCGTTTAGATCGGTTATGCTGTGTCGCATTTACTCGGCTGCAGTCATTAGCTGTCATCAATCGTGTTCTCTGCCTAAGGAACGTATGTTTGTTTACCTATATGGAGCTCAAACCTGTTTTTTTCCAATGAGCAAGCGTTTCCACTAACGGGTACCAGCACTAACGGGTTATTACTAACGGGCCAAGCAGCACAGCAGCCAACCTTTGCAAAAATTGCATGAAATACAATAATGATCTTAGCCCTATCTCATATCACGTAAACTTGAAAGGCGCTTTTGCGTGCATGAATTTATGCTAGCCGTATTTTTGTTTGCCAAATACTGCTGCCGGATAATTAAGCCACCAAATTGGACGCCATTTTCTGCCATAGTTCCCATGAAAGCTTACAAAAACTTCAATTCTTTGTTTCCGTCCTTGCAAACTTGTAAGCTTTCAGGACATCCCTCGCAGTACACCCAACAACATAAGTTATACGTTCTGTCAAACACGAGGAGGCACTGTCGTCTTGCCTAAGTACCGGGTTTATTTACGTTATTTAACGTGTTTTGAGTTCATTATTCTCTAGGGTATGGCACTGAAATGTTTCAACACTATTTTGCGACTGTTTAATGTTTTGGTTTGATTATCTTGCCTTTGACATTGCGTAACAATGTGTCCATTTGGGAGAGTGGTCTATAAACTGTATATTAGTATTATTATACAGGGTGCCACGGAAGGGTGTATTAAGCCGATAGGGGGTGATTCTGGACCCCCAGGGGATCAACTTGTGAATAAAGATTTTTTGAATTTTGGGTTTATTATTGTAAAAGTAAAGTTTTATCCGTTCGTATTCGTGTTCTTCTATACGAACTCTTGCATTATTTAACATTACAAAATATTTCACAGATGTTTATTGCTTGTTTTTTCAGCAAATCCAGTTTTTGTATGAATGTATAACAAAAATATGATAATGAGTAAATCCTTTAAAATTTCAAAACAATACTAATAATGTAAATAATAATACACGTAAAAGAGCACGTTTACGAAAAAAAACACGTATGAATTAAATTAAAAATAATGTACTAAATTAAAAAAAAAAACAAAAAACAAACATTGGCCCCCCTCGATGTCCAGAATCATCCCCTTTCGGCTTAGTTAAACTATATACAGAAATATCACAGGGTGCCTTTCCGTGGCACCCTGTATATTCTCTATCTGTATGCTAAATGGTAATTGTAATGTAGATGAGAAGATGCTCAGCAATTAGATAGAAACTGATAAACGAACCCTGCGAGCAGGATATCTACGACGATCTAAGAAAAACAACGGCGCACCAAAAAAATGACATGATACTTTTGCTGGGGTTTAACGATAACGGCACGGCTGTCGTTAAATCAAGGGGTATCGCCATGAATATGCAAATACAGCGTTCGTGCTAACGATTAATGCCGATTTGCTGTGCCGGATAAAAGATTCGAAGGCTATTACTAGCCAACCTGTTGTACATACAACGATACACCATCAATAATCAGAGAACGAGAGTTTAATTAAAGCAAAGTGATGATGGCTTTTTCTTCCAATTAGATAAATAAATAGATTGAAAACTATTTATTGCACTCCAATTTACAAATGAAATAAATATAATATATGAGTGACAACTGGCGGTATTATCGCTCAAGAGCAGTCTCTACCGGGTCACTGGATATTCCAAAGAAGCACCAATTTCGAAATAAACTTACGGTAATAATGAACGTCAAATTTTCGTGTATAATTGATAATGATGAAATGGTTTAATTTGTGCATCAGCATTGCCATACAGCGGGGCAATGCAGCCAGCGTCTTGGGGACGCTTCCAACTGGTATTGATATGAATCAGTTGAGCTACCTGTACATTGTTTGCAGCAGTCGGCCGTTAGCTCAATTGTTTCAAATGTAAATACTAGTTCTAATTTATTTCTGTTATTTTATTGTAATTATCTTTGCGAATAAAGGCTTCTGCCCTATTAAACTTGTTATAGAGACTTTCATAATTGCATCACTAATCTGAGCTGATAGATTGAGTTGCTGATGTCACCACCATCTTCTTGTTATTGGAAATCCTCGCTATTTCAGCAATTGGGTGGGCCTTCTCGTGTTTTACAGCCATTTCACGTAATTGTCTGTGACTAAACGTAATAAAAGATAGTTCTTAGGTGTCGCATTTTGCGGGCAGGACTGACGTGATGATCATGATACAATTTATTTGGATAGCTTTGCAATATTTAACCATCTTTTTTACCATCCCACATAACTTGTTCCGATTTGAAGCATAGGTACAAACAATTCCTAGGCAATGTACCTGCAGTTAGACAAATATGCCACGGCAATCTTGCTACGAGTAGCATGTCTATCTGAATTGGAATCGATTTCTCAGCTAAGCTAGGTACTTGAGGAGCTATCAAACAACAGGGAACTGTAGGAAAGTAGAATATACGGCCTTCTCTTTAATGGTAAACTTAATTTTACACTGATAAAGTTAATTTAACTTGCTGTGTTGAAGAATGGGAAAGAAAACAAGGCAGCCAAAAAACTTGCAACGAAATAAGCTTGAGTTACAGCTAATACAACAGTGCTCTACAAGATGTTATAAAATATGTAAATAAATAAATAGATAATGCTGGACAATTCACACAGCGTTATCTAGACCCAGGCTAAGCAGAGCTTGTGTTACGTGCACTAGATAACTGATATACTTAATACAATACACTACATAGATATATATTTTTTATCATACATAGAAAACATCCAGAACCCCCTGAACAAATATCTGCAGATCGTACAAACATTAGTCCCGAGGCGGGAATCGAACCCGCAATCTCCTGCGTCGCAGGCGGACCTTTTCCCGCTGCGCCACAGAGGTCGACAATGTGTGTACTTAGTCAAGAGTAATGTATAAAAATATGTTATACATATATCTCAAAAGCCATTAAGTATTCATAGTTGATTCAAGTGTTCATATTGAAGTATCATCAAGTATCTTTATTTTTTTGTAAAATTTGTATTAGGTAGTAATGCACACAGTTCCCCATCTTTAATCCAACGATCCTATCCAACCACGGTTGTCTGGTAGAGATCGCTCTTGAGCGATAAGACCGCCAATAGTCACATATTTTATAATTTTTTGTGTAAAAAAATTAAATATATTTTATTTAAAAATAAATACTGCTGCAATGCAAATACCAAGTCTAGGCAGTTCAAATACCCACAAAATAATAAAATTTGACCAGCCCATAACTTCGGACATCGGACTAGAAGCAGTTGGAGCATGATCTGTAAACAGGGCCGACGCGTGACGAGAATCGCTCTAGCAAGACATCTTTGTGAATTGCCAATTAGTCACCACGTCGCGGCTACGTAGATCTACAGCGTACTTGTACGTAAAGTTGACAATTAGGATGCGGGCTGACCGGTTGATAGTTGATTTCAGCTTTGCAACTTTGGGTGGATTACGGTCAGCCACCAATTGGTGTAAAACTTGCTTCAACCTGCAGCTTTTCGTATGTGGTACCTGGATACGATGACGTGTAACAGGAATCACTCTAGCAAGACGTCATTTTAGATTGCTAATTAGTCACTACGGCGTGGCTACGAATATCTACGGCGTACTTGTACGTAAAGTTAGCAATAAGGGTATGGAGAGAGCGATTAAGGGTCCAATAAATTTGTAATGGTACAATTAGCATGCTTAAAAGCAGAAGCATGCTATATGTATTGTGCCCGCGGCTACGATGTATTGCTCCATTCCACTCTGATCTGTTGAGTTAATCCATTAATGGATTCGATTTCCCAAAAATGTTCTAAATAAAAAATCGCTCTAATTGATCCTCTCTCGGGGTTCAGGATTACCCCTTTCGACTTAGTGCACGTGTTTCGTGGCACCCTGTATAGCTCTGAAAGAACATCTAGCTAGAGATAAACCATTCCAAAAATGCACGCCAAAATGCACGCCCGCTCCACTAAATCGGCGTTCATTTTTAGGATGGTTTATCTCTACCTATTAACGATAGTATTGAATTTAAAAACACGCATTTGAAAAATAAGTAACGAAAAGAGACATCCGACAATGGGCGCCAAGCGAGACAGAGGTATTAATTTATATAGTCAAGATAAAAAAAAAATTAATGAACGACAACTTCTCCCTCAATACAAATCTTTCGTTTAAGAGCGAGAGTGAAACACTCAGAATGAAAATATGGGTGAAAAATAATCGGTGCTGCATATTTTGGTATCCAGAGTGGAATCTCTTTATTTGTTTGATTTAACAAAATGGAAGAATTACCGTGATTATGACTATAATATAGATCGACAAAGAGATTATGAATATGTGAACTTGCTAAATAGATAATAATAGTAGCGCTAAAATAGTGCATTTCACATCGCCTTGGTGTAAAATGCACTATTGAAAGTGATCAATTCCTACCGAGTGTGTCGTTTTGGGCCCGAGGCGCAGCCGAGGGCCTTAAAACACACGAGGTAGGAATCGCACTTTCTGCCGAGTGATAAATAGTGCTTTATATTACACCTTCGGGGAAAATAAAAAGCAGAATTAATTATTAATTGAAATTTAGAAGACCTTACCGCGCCCAATGATGTTGGTAAAACCTCATTGACCGCGCCAGCCTTTGGGTTCTTTTTTCAAAATATTGTTCGGAAATCGGAGGAGGCCTAATGGACTTGGAGTAAAAACTTTTTGTCGTTTGACCGAACGAAAATAACCATAGCTACCGGCCGATCTTTTAGGAAATTAAAAAAAAATAACACGTTAGAAATGGATTTCAATACACTTTTTCCTCCCGCTAAAACACGTGAGAAATGAAATTCCATAGAGTTTTTCCTCCCGGTTTCCTATAGGCCTTCAAAGACATACTTTCTATTCTATAAATGGAAAAGGAATAGGCAACTTTCCGAGCAGGTGTAGTATAAAACGCTTTTACTACACCTAACTAAACATGTCTTTGGCAATTATCGTAATGGCAGATGGGACAGCTCGTCAACCCTAAACTCGTCAATATTCATAGCTCGACCAACATTTAGACAGACCAACAACTCGTATAATCTCACTCGTTGAACCATCACACGTAGTAGATTGCAGCTCAACGCATCACGGTAATTTCTGATTGAATAACACTTATGCAACCCTGTGAGCCAAACAGGCGACGACAGGCGACTGAATCCTTTCTACTCAAAATATCCGACTATTGAATTGGGTATCCAGAAAGTTCACTCTCAAAGAAAAGATAGATAATCTATCTATGTAGTGTATTGTATTAAGTATATCAGTTATCTAGTACCCATAACACAAGCTCTGCTTAGCTTGGGGCTAGATAATGCTGTGTGAATTGTCCAGCATTATTATTTTTTTTTCTTTTTTTATAAACATGAAACGAAGGATGGACTGTGTGATCTGTATCACAATATCCTCTTGTCCTCTTAGACATGGGTTAGAAAAGTGTAAGTATGAAATAGTTGGCTGATAGAGGAGAAAAAAAAATATAAAGTGCGTCCCAACCTGGCGTGAGATAAAGAACGGAAGATGAACTATTTAGTCTAAAAGAAAGCTAAACTATATGTTTTTCTCATGTAAACCGATTCTAAGACATGCCTGACGCAGATAGACCTAAGACCTACATGATCCCATCAGCCACAGCGACAATTAACAAGAGATTAGAAAAAAATTACACCATGATGTAAGAAAAAGAGTCGATGTCATCCACTTACGCGAGCTTTATTTTTTAACTGTATTTTTTAGGTCCACGGTCATATTTTTATCTTCATCGCGCTACATAGGCATTACTTTATGTCCCATAATGTCTCTTTGTGTTCAAAGGTTAAAAAGATCAACTCAGAGTAAAATAAATACAGAAACAAATCTCGGGGAAACATTGCGATGTTTGCTAACAATTAAGATCAGGTCGTATCCATTCAAACTAATCCTTCTGGGTGTACACGTGGCTATTCCGTGCTTGATATGTTACGAATACCTCCAAAGTGACAGTGTAGACACGCTCGATTACACACGCTTTCCACTTCCTAATATAATCATTCATTACCCACCTGCTTAAAACATTATCCCGGTTCTTGCACCTTGTTTATGCTGGTTCATTGGTTGTATTTTATGTGCTGTGTGGTGCCGGCTTTGAATTTGTACCACTCCAAATCTTCCTGCGGGTGTCGTAAGAGGCGACAAGGAATATTCACTGGGGGCTGGCAGCAGCACCCCCTACAGAACAATTCTACCACCGAACTGCGATGCCCAACCTGCATGCCCGGCGTGGGGATTATAGGCACTACCCCATAAGATAAGCAGTCAAGAAACTCTCTCTAGAATAAGTTTGCGTACCGGAAAATTGATTGAACGATACAATATCCCTTTCCGCCAGAACTACCCACAAGTGGGTCATGTTATCCAATGGAGCAGCGGAATCACACCGCCAGGCTGTCTAAAGCCTACATTGAGATTGGTGAAATCTCGAACCTAGAAACCTAGTTAAAAACTTACGGCTTTGTACCTCTAGGTTTCTGTAGTAACTGCTCCGGTTACATACCTGAAACAAAAAGGATTACTCATTAGGTTCGGTTATTTGTTGGCCGAGTTTGGCCAAGTTATGGCCTTGACTGGATGATTTTTGTACAGGTTCTCTGGTAATCTACGGCATATTTGATGGCTCAGTCAACATGAGGATTATAGACGCAAAAAAATTTCGTTTCAAAAAACGGAATATAGTAGGTATAGTAAATTGAATGTTTAATTCCTGTAACGCGCGTTTTATTTAAATCGGTTACAGTGAGAGGAATCATTTAATATACAATTGTGGGTAGTGCGGTTGCGTAATGCATGGTTTTATCTAAATGTTTTATTTGTGCGGTATCGGATAAAAGCTCTGATACGTATTTGTTCTGATATAACAAAAGTGCATTATTAAATCACAGCATTTTTGTCATGCGGGAACTCAGGCAAAAGTGCGAGTGGTTTTTGAAAATTATCGGCTGTTTAAGTTTGTGTTCTTATTTTTAGTGATTACCTTGCTGTTATTTTGATGTTTTATGTTATTAACATCTGTTATTTTACAGTTATAATTTTCTTCATATATGCCTTTGTTGATAAAAAATGTTTTGGATTTTAGAACCATGAAAAAATAGTATTCGCTCCGCCCCACTGGCCATGAAAAAGTAACCTAATTGTAGATATAGTGGACTCTAGACACCGAACCCGTCGACACAGGCCGCCGAATTGGTGCTACGTTCCAGTGTATGAATATACATATAGTACTAGCTGACATGAGCTGAATTTCAGCTCATGTCAGCTAGTTCTAAGCTAGTAAAGATGCGCGACTGCGAATGATCTGGCTAGTTGAATGATCTACGACTACTAATTTACTCATTCGACTTGAATATTAGTAATATACTAATCTTCAAAGTCGAATAACCACTACTAATTAGTAATTACTAATGCCTCTACGAATTCATGGAGGCGTCGAATAACGAATTGAGTTCGACTGCCCGACTCGAGCAGTTGCCATTACTAATAATGAATGATTTGTGAAGTCGAATAATTCGAATGAAATCATTCAAAGTCGCGCATCTTTGAAATGACATTTCAAAATACTCTCGTGGACTCCGAACTAAATGGTTCTTATCTAAATTTTTAGACGCTATCATTTTGCGAAAAAGAAGTGAAAAAGCGTATACTGAGTCGGGGTTTTTGTACTCGTAGTTTTTAATTAATTACTTGTTCACTTTTTCTGCTAGTGGACAGAAATGAAGTGAAGTTAATTAAAACTTTCTTTTCTATTCGTATTTATTTAAAATCTGACTTGTCAATGTTTATTATTTATTTAACCAAAGGTTATTCTTATTCAAATTCATTATTCTTTTTGTCGCTAGGCCGGTGATTGTGGTGTGTAGATTCATTATGAAGAAAGATATTAGAAAAAATTGGGTGGTTACATAAACAAACATGGTCTTGTGAGTCTTTGTCTCAAATACCTACTTAGGTGAGTGAGAAGAACTGGAACTCTGAGCGAGAGCTTTGAGGAGAGAATGTAACTTAGAAGTGACATAGACATAGACATAGAAGTGTTCATTAATTCATCATTAGGAAGCTATTAGACATAAGTTTTGTGCCATAGATCAGTAAATAAATTTATATCTTGTATTAGTTCTATCATTTTATTATCTGTGTTTAAGTTTAGACATTGACATTTTAAGACGGCAAAAATCAGTTTTGATTATTTATTTCGACCAGACGCAGAGCCATTAACCAAGAATTGAATTGAATTGATTATTTATTTTGTGTCTTTCTAGAAAGACTACCAAAAGCGTTAGAAAAAAGTGGCACTTTCTAGTTATAAAATAGGTAAGAGCTAAACATATTCCTTTCAATTTGTTAAACAAGCAGAAATGGCACCTACAATACAACAGCGAAACAGCAAAAGATCTCGTTACAAACCCTCTGTACCAAAAGGGTCGGTCCTTGAGCACTGCCTAATAATTAAAATATACAGAGAACAATGATACGTTTCGCCTTGCTCAATGTTTATAGACGACCTACGGGAACCCTTTGTGTTCCAATTTGCAAGGGGCCCGAGGACTTTGCACGGAGGGTACGGTACCCAAACACAGGAACTCAAGTGGTGGCCCTAGTAACCAAACAGCTGTTAACCCATTATTA
The DNA here is from genome assembly GCA_949316285.1 of Eupithecia subumbrata. NCBI lineage: Eukaryota > Metazoa > Arthropoda > Insecta > Lepidoptera > Geometridae > Eupithecia > Eupithecia subumbrata. The sequence continues at coordinate 16,522,761 of OX438642.1, forward strand.
GCTTTGTATTAAGTAACGGAACGTTTAAAATAGGTCAAAAAGGACATTTCTTTTCCTTCCAAAAAGTTGCAAAACGTGTTATAATAATGGAATACAATAAATTTAGAGGAAAGAAAGTGTTATTTTGTCTCAAGAGAATTGGGCTGTAGTTTTGCACGCATGAAGTTTTTGACATGGAAAAAAATATATGCTACTGTAGCCACGGTCAGAAGCTTGTGACCATTATGGATGATCAGCGATGTAAATCTACTGAGGCTGCCCTTTACTTATTGATATGTCTGCGTCTGATCCCGCTTTTTTACACCTGGGCGTTCGTACGCCGAGCATCTCTAGAGTATATTAAACAATTCACTTATCATATCCTATTGCCTACTTCAATTCACCAATAGAAAGAACTATTTTACGTGAGATTTGATCATTGATTTGTTAATTAGGTTACGAATAATCACCTTCAAAAATAGCTTTTTTGTGCTAACCGATCCATTGGTTAGAAGAAATTGACCGATTTCTTCACATGTGTTTTTAGTTTCCCTCATTTGTCATTTTGGTAATAGTCTATCTGGCCCAGAAGCCAACTTGTGTCTTGTAAACTCATAGACTGGTACCGACTCGCTTTTCCGTATGAGCAAAATAAATAAAAGAATAAAGCAGAAAAGTAGTTTCCGGGGCCAACATTACGGCATATTATTGCCAAATAAATCGCAATAAAGAGAGCCCAAAATGACCGCAACTCTCTAACGTAAGTGACGGTACAATGATCCCTTACGGAATAGTTCCCGGTTCAAATTTCATCTCCCGAGCGATGAGAAATAGCAGTTACACTGAAAGTTTCCAGAATTGGGCCAACTAGTAAAATCTGAGCGATGTCGTGGGCTGGTGCTAGTTGCTAATTTATTTTGGGAAAGTTTGAGCACTCTCTGCATCCCATGAATTTTGATGTATGATTGGAGAACTCGTAGACAATAAATATTTAATTCCACATGCTCTGCCTTGTACAGTTGTATTGTACCTACATATCATATGTATCTACTGATGCTATTGAGCAAAGCATGTATTTGCATGATCCACGTGTAATAGTGCACCTTACCAGTACGTCTAGTATAAGTTTTAAAATACCAAAACGTAAGAAGTTTTCATGAACTATTGTAATGTATATCATATATATTTATATATATAAATATCATATTATATTTATTAAAAATAGTGTGAGTTTTTTATTTTATAGGTAACTGTACTTTTTCTCTGTTATTACTGATATTAGACTTGTATCTAGGTAAGTTTAATTATAGTACGCCTTTTGATTTGCTACAACCACGTGTGGTTGGCTGGTAGATAGTGCCATCGGCATTCAGCCCACCTTTTATATACTTTAGATAAATGTATGGAATAAAGGATTTTAAGAAATTAACCTTACAGATTACTATCGCTTACTTGTCAAAGTTAGCGCTCGTACTGTCAAAATACTACTCGATGACATACTACACAAATAGTTCCTCTCAGTATTCGATAGCGGCGCTGTTAGGAGTTACATATATGGAAAAAAACCTGCAGTCAGCTGGCGTTAAATAATGGAAAGAAACGTAAACTTTTACATTTTTCGTAAACTATGCAAAACTGTATCAGTAACAAACACCTATATAGGTATATAATACCTATTTACAGCCTGCTACTACGAACACAAGCATGAAAAAGTTATGCAAATTCGAAATCCCCGACGATTTTGCTTAAGAACATGGATACAAAGATGAAACAATAATCATATTGAAACGGCGTCAAAGATTTTCGTCAAACATAGCAAAGAGCACTCTTGATAGAATAACAAGTCAAACAGAAAAACTATATCAAAATCGGTTAACCCGTTTGGTAGCTACGTAGGATTAGTCCAGCTTTCCAAACTTGAGAAATCCCCCTTAAGGGGGAAAACTGAAATTTAAAAAAATAAATTGCAGTTTTCCCTTGTAGAAACTCCTACACGCAGTAACCCATAACAACCCCTATGTTTGCGTCGCGGGTTAAACAGAACCTATAATACCTAAGTACTCATACGGAACACGATTCATTGCGAGTACCTGGATTACGGTGCATTCCACGTGATTCAGTGCTAAAGGGGCTACGTGTTCAAATCCCGAGTGTAGACAAATATTTGCATACGTGGGTGACAAGTAGGTAGTATTTGTTTGGGCGTGTACTTCGTGTTGACAACCAACTGTTTTGTGGGGATGATGCTACTTGTAACACTTGATGTCACTTAGGTGAAATGGGGTGAATTACCGCTATAACTTTTCTACTACTTGCGGTGGAGCACGCTGTCTGCTGTTGTTTTGCCGGCCAATTTTATTTAACCCTTAGACTCGCGCGGCGCATCTTTTGCATTTATATGCTATGCAGTTTTGCGTATGAATTCATGCGCAAACGAGTCTAAAGGTTAATTACAACCTGGGTCTCCTCAAATAAGAGTGAAAAGTTCACCTTCGTGATATATCGTTACATCGTCAAATCAAATGAAATCAAAACTCCTTATTTCCATAAATACAATAAATGTACACATAGATAAGGTCAAATTATAAAATTAAACACTGACACGGAAATAAAGTGACATTTTTGATTTCTGTCGCTTCGGTATGCAGACTACAGTAAAGAAGCGACAAAGAAACCTTTAGCCTGTTAGTTGTTATTTTTCGAGCTGGAGTAACACTCGTCCCAAGCTTTTTATCCTCTACATAATCTGATATTTTGTATTAAGCCTTTTTACAAAGGATATGTTGGACAATTTGTTTGAATTTATTTTTTCAACTCACTTGGACTTTTTTGTAGAAGCGTATACATTGCCCTTTAAAAGATACATTTATCTTGTGTAACCTAGTTGTAGGCACAGCGAGTTTATTCTTATTTCTAGTATTTATATTATGTTTGTCGCTATTTTTAGGGAATAGATTGATATTTCTATGAGTGTACAACTAGTTTTCATAAATATATTGACACTGATACCTGATAGAGATCAGGTGCGATTGTGGTCAAACGATGATTATAAAAGAAATCCAGCTCGTTCATGGCTTTTGCCAGCGATTTCATCAACAGAATCATATTATAAACACCCATCGTGGCGAAACGCCAAGTGTGGTTCTAGACGTAGACAATTGATACGATTAGATTCAACTCAACAAGCCTCGCGTTTCGTCAGGTCACGTGGCGTTTAATAGTGTCGAGGCCTTAAGAATCATTTATTGTTTTAACTGTGTTCATTTCGTCTTATGAAGTACTCATAAATTGTTCAACCGTTTGTCCTTGCGGAAATACTATAATTTACAGTTAAAAGAATTACTTTTTTTTATAACACATAGGTTAACAATAGGAGTAAATTTCAAATTACATAAGTAACTACAGTAACTAGGAAACAAAGTGAATTTTATAGTTAGCAAGGTTAACTCAACCTCAACAGCCTGTATTGGTCCACTGGTGGACGCAGGCCTCCCCCTGATTAGCGAATAAGCAGGGTTAATGATACGATTTTAGAGAAACATTAAAACGTCATAAGTATGTGGTGGGCCAATATGTAACTGCGCCTTAGTAATGAGTGAAGAAACAAAACTGGATGCCAAGAAAGCCAAAATAACCTCCCTAAAATGATTATCCGACTCATAGCCCCCGTACCCCCGCAAATCCAAACAGTACCAGAGTGTAATACAATTTTATCAAAAATTACCTCGGTACACTGCACGTGCTATGGTCGTAAAGGTGTCTGCCTCCACCTGCCCTCTTTGCCCCTATTCCCCCCCTGTGAGTGACCTTACATTACACGGTAGAGAGGGGAAACATTCAGTTTATAAAGACCGGTGTTTGAAAATGTGCTTTTTTCCGGAAATGTGTTGGCGCGAGAATGAACTGTTGCAGTTTAGTTTTTAGTTCTTCTGTAAACTGCCTACCTTCCGCAAACTGAACTTTGAAATAGGCTTTGCAGTTTGTGTACGTTTTACTGAAAAATCATAATATTACATCCACGCCTGTGAAGCAGGAAGTTGCGGGTTGGATTCCTGCCTCTGAACAAATGGGGCTACCATATGCAGATAAATATGTGGGTGTTTTCTCTGTATGTAAATTTATCAAATTATATGAATACTTATTTCTAAAAACTATTTTTTTCTTGCTATATTAATTATGTATTACCTAAACAAAAAAATATCTATCATTTTGTCCACGGCCATTTGGTCAAAGATTTCATAGACCACTGCCTACTCTATTTACTCTCTTAGCTTTAATTTCTACATTTCTATAATATGCCGCATCGATAAAAACAGTTACAATTCCGGTATATTCAGAACGGAACCCTAAAGATCCACTTCAAGCAGCTTTCTGCTCACCACACGACTGGGTGGGTACACCTAATGTAGGTAAGCAATGTTTTGTATTTCTAACGTTGCGCTTTTGTGCGGTGGACTTACCCTCAGAGCATCCCTACCGCGGCAGACTGTTAGAATATTTAACAGATTTTAATAACAAACCATGTTTACTGGCAACCGAATTCTCGTAAATCAAGTTTATTTGGTTAATCTCTAGCCTCTGAGACAAGCGCCGTTATGTTCATTATTTATGGCAAAGTTTCTGTTTTAATTTTAGAATCTGTATCTGTGTTTTGTTTTTAAGTTTTATTTTGCTGTGTCATCGGTGTAGTATGATGAAATATGTAGGTATTTTTTAACCGACTAGAAAAGATCCTTTACTTATAAGTCCATTGACATTGATTCTGGGTTTGTTTTAGCTTCGCTTCATAGCAAATCGATGCAAAACTACTTATCTACTGGCTGAATAGCTTGAAAAACGCAAAAATAACAAAAGGTCAGAAAAAAATTATGTCTCGCTGCGTAGCGTCACGTTCCACCATAGGAAATAAATCCTAGGAACCGGTTTTCACTTTATGTTGAACTCTTTGAGTAGGATATTATCTACTATCTAGATCTAAATAATACTTTTATTTTAACTAGGTTTTCACATATCTTGACCTCTTTGAGTAGGATTTAACCTGCTCCTTATATAAAAAAAAGTTCAAAAATAATTATACAAAGAAAACAACTTCAACACACTTGTCTTCTCTTCAAACTTAGCATTACCGTTCCCATTTTCAGAATATTTACCAAACAATCAACTTAAAATTAAGTCCCTTAAAATTGCGTTTTTGTGAGAGTAAGGTTAATTATAATACGGCTTAGTACTTGCTACAACGCCTGAGTCAAGTAGAAAGTGCTACGCTGGACGTAGACACAATCAAACAAGTGCTACGCCATTCGTAGACACAATCAAGCAATTGCTGCTAAGCCGTTCGTAGACGCAATGTAGCAAGTGCTACGCTGTTCGTAGACACAATCATGCAAGACTAAGTGCTATGCCGTTCGTTGACATAATGTAGCAAGTGCTACGCCGTTCGTAGACACAATCAAGCAAGTGCTAAGCCGTTCGTTGACACAATGTAGCAAGTGCTACGCCGTTCGTAGACACAATCAAGCAATTAGTGCTAAGCCATCTAGGTGAATAACAGAAAAAATATGTTAACCATCAAATAAAACGAGAGCAAAAGTCAGTACACTATTATGCTTAAACTTGTCTTCTTCAGAGCAATCCCAGTCAAAACTAATCCACTTTAAACAACAGATCGAACGCCATAAACAGCGAAGTTTAAGCTCTTAACACGAATCGTAGTAATGCGAACTGCCGTGATTCATAGGAATTCCCAAATGGGAGTTGAAAAAAACGTAAAACAAACGGGTAATTAACAGCGAGGCAGTCAACTAAGCCGGGCATTGTGGACGAAACGGACGACAAAATAAAACGGCAACAGGGACGAAGCCAGAATGCTGAAGTGTCATTCAGTCAAAAGGCAAAGGGGACAAAGTAGTAAAATCCAGATTAAAGCACGTGGAAAAATTCGTGCTCCACTTCCAAAAATCCGACTTCCGAAAATCGCAATCAAGATTTGAGAGGTTAACTATGTAGCGTAGAAAATAAGCTGAATTTCGAACCAATCACTTCTTTATTACGATTTCAGAATAAGAATATTTAGCAAAGGAGCAAGTATCACCACTGAAGCGACCATCCATACTTTAATAAATATACGTCAGATAATAAGTTAGCAAGTAGTTTTGGAGATCTTATGTAACAAACAGTTTCAAAAACTTTTAGCTAACTGCCTTTACAATTTCAAAAATGTAGGAACAAGTTAGTTACGAGTTTTTTAACTTCCTAACTAAAGCTTATCTATTGAAGTTAACCGAATTAAGCAAAGTAACTTACGAGCAAAATTTACTTTTTTACAATGATAATGGTCGCGATATTTTGTTAATTTTTTTCCCCTTTTTACCAATTGCATGTGCTTATTACTTGGCCCTGTAAAACGAAACCTTCAGACGACTCTGCTCAGGCATGGTCAGGCTATTGTTCGTGACCGAGCCGACGCGAAAGTTCGCGGACAATATTGCAATACAAACGAGACCGTAAAATAAATAAGCATTCTCCAACATAAATCACAAGTTAGCGATGTTTGGGATATAAATAATAAACCGCTGGTCGTAGGGCACAGCTTCATTTGAATTTTTATTAGGTACAACAACCGGAAGAAATGCTTAGGTTAATACTTGAGTAAGGCTCGAAAAAAGGTAGATCTGCTGTATTGTCTATGGTCATGCCAGTTTCGAATTAATCGGGAAAATCAAACAATGTTTCAAATGCTAATAACCGGAAGACAGAAACAAGAAACCCTTTAAGAAACTTCCTCTCCGAAGGCTACTTTAAGTACCATCTTACGGAGCTATTGGCTATCAATCCCACTTTACGACTTCGATTTTTCGAACGGACTAATTGAAAAGAGATAGTGCCCAGTAACTCTGATTTAGCACTGTTCGCGTTCATTTTACGATGGCGACGACATTTTTCGGTGCAATCTGCAAAGTTTGACCGTACATCGGTACAGTTTTTATTTTATTTTCATTTGACTCAGCAAGTATATTATATTACTCAGTAAGTAGGTTTGAAAGGTACCATTACACGTGTACTGTGGGGACGGTATTTATGAGTCTCTAGGAAAACCTTGCAGAGTTCTTTGCCCAGCAGTGAATTGAAATAGGTTAATACCTTAATAAAATGATGCTTAAGAATTGCCCAATTCAAAGAAGGTAAAGCTTCTCAGCCTTTCAATTGATAAGCAATTCGCATATTCCTTCAATGACTACGGAAAACGAAACGTGATTTCAATTTTTGCGAACATTCGTCATGTCTGGGAAAGGGGCAATTTGAACCACTTGATCCGCATTTGACGCGGGAGCTCCCACGTACCGCCTAAACTGTTGGCACTCTGAATAACCCCATTTGCCTTTGGTGAGGCGAAATCAAAGACGATTGCCTTGTTAGATTGTTGGGATTTCCTTTCATAAATACAAAACAATCTCAGAACATGGATAATGATGAATCCGAAAGTTATTTCATATAATAAAGTATCCCGCATTGTTCTCTCGACTGGAATTGTAAATTTTAATTAAAACTATAGCTTTGCATGGAGCTAAGAACAAATGTTAACTAAGCAAAGTTAACGGCGCAAAATAAAGTTTTATGGGTGAAGTTCCTGCGTGGCGAACAATAAATGAACAATGTATAAGTTTGCGATTGTTGCCGCATTATGCCATAGTGAAGCTAAAGACAAATCCTCATTGTTCAATAATTTGTGCATAGAGATAGTTTCACCACTTTTTCAAGCATTTATGCAAGTTGAGATCGAGTTTTCGAATTAGTAGAAGAAGTTTGAAGTCAAAAGTTTTAAAAAGAAACCCAAAAATATTTAGAAAATTTTGTCAAATAGCAAAATCAAATTCACCCGGCGTCATGGGGGCTGGGTCAAAATAACCCGGGACTTTATTGTTGGCTTATAGATTGGTAACTATGCAAGCGACGCTGCCGCGCTTCTCAGTAGCTGGAGTCAATGAGTTGCCCTAAGCATTGTTTAAAAAGTATCAGTTGGACAACGACTGTGATTGGAGCTAAGTGCGTCCTAAGTTGAACAAGGGTAAATTTGACCCGTCCCCGTACTCGGTGTAACAATTTTGCGCCATTCTTTCAATGCATGGTTTTTACGTTTTGTCATTGTTTTTGGTTATATTTTTGTGTTTTAGGTTAAAACTATGTTTTTTTTGTTAATTTATTTACTTTTTGGTCGGTAATTATTATAAAAAATGGATCAAGAGGAAAGAGAACGACGGCGTATCGTTTCAATTCTTGAAGAATCGGACTTGAATGTCATGTCATCTGATCAGGAGTCCGCTGATGAAAAGAATTGTGACAGTGTGCGAAGTCATCTCAGCGACACAGAGCAAGACATCTCAGAAGATGATGACTACAATGACACATTATCTGCTGTTCGAAATCAAACGCAGGAAATTTCAGAAAGTGATGAGGATAATGTCCCACTGTCTGCTGTTCAATGTCAAATACTGTCTGCTCATCTGGCAGAAGTCTTTCACTTCCACAGCAGCAGCAATCACTATCGGATTCAGAAAGTTCTTCCAAGAAATACCGCAAAACAACTCACACATGTCATGGTTGCAACAAATATATTAGCCCTGAACATGTTGTACCTTTCTGCGGTGATTGCTTGTACAACGATGATTCTGATTAGTTTTTAGTAAAATTTTTCCAAAGGTGTCTTAGTTAAGTTTATAAAAATGCCATAAAAATTAAAGATCGTTCATTAGTGGTAAGAAAAGTGAGATTACGCTACGGAATAACAATTTTGTAAATTTTTTAGGTGTTTTTTTAAGAGGTTTAGATGTATATTAAAATACTCTAGTAATACAAATTCTAGTTTAGATTACTAAACCATAAAACAATAAAGCTGTAATCTTAAAATAATTCATACTTTCTTTTGAAAAAGTAGAAATATCGTAGGTCAAAGTATCGGGTAATGATGACCCACCCTCACGTCCGTGTAGTAATTTTCCACCCCCATGACGCCGGGTTAAGCTCAAAAATCAGAAATGACGAAAATATAATACAGTCAATTTGGAAAATAATAAATAGTAATACTGGAAAGGTCAGTACTAACGTCAATGATTACAATTTAAATATTAATGATTTCTCAATCAAAAATGATGTAGGAGTAGCCCAAGCATTCGAAAACTTTTTGACTGACATTCCAATCTCTATTACAAAGTGTCTAAACTCTTTTCAAGTACCTAATTGCTGAGTCATTACTGATAGAAAATGTACCTAAATGAAAAACAACTTTATTTTCAACCGTGTAGATGAAAAAGAAACCTATAAAAACCTTTAAACTTTTAAATATAAGAAAACTGCAGGCAGATCTCTGGGGCATTTCCGTTAGAATTATTAAACCATTGATTGATACTATTGCACCAGATCTTACTTTAATATTTATTTAGTGAATCTATTGATTCTGGCGTATTTCCTCAAATATTATTTTCCGAAATGTATTAAAATAATCCCACTCATTAAATCGGGTAATAGGCTCTGACCTCACTAACTTTAGACCAATATACTTACATTCATTCAGCAAAGTTTTGAAAAACTTACATACTGAAGCGACAGAAATCAAAAATATCACTTTATTTACGTGTGTTATTTACGTTCGTCAGTGTCTACTATTATAATTTGACCTTTTCTAAGTGTACTTTTATTGTATTAATAAAAAGTTTTTGATTATGATTACATTTTTTGATATTGTAGCATGTAATAGGATTAAAACCTCGCACACGTCAACGCGAAACCGAACTTCGTCAATCATAACCTATATACGGAACATAAGAATTCTGTTTGTCCGAATAGATAAAAATAAAACGTCAAGTGCGCGTTGGACTCGCGCACTAAGGGTTCCGTATAATAATTATACGGAACCAATACAATTATTGTAAGACCTTGTTTCTTGCCAAATATCATCATTCTATGTCAACGGGAAGAACGTACCTACCCTATTGGGACGTCTCGTAAGACCTAGAATTATAAAATTTGGCAAGAAGCAAGGCCCCATAGCACAAGTAAAGGAAAAATTCCGAGAAACCTAAATTTTTAGTTTATTCACAATAAAAATACTTTTGATTCTGGCCATGGACCAAAACATAAAGGGTACTTCCCGTTGACGTAGAATCATAAAAAATTTTTCGGCCCGCTCCGGGCCTCATAATCCTTAGCAGGTTAAAGCTGCAACTTGCACATGTGACTGTGGGACCCAATTTGTGTCATTGAAGTTTTAAGCTTGTAAAAGCTTCCTGAAAGTTATGTAGTTAACTCGCAATATACATACACTGTGTCGTGAAAGCGAGACAGAGGGGTTAAGTCGTATAACTCTGTCATGGGAAATTGGACGGAATTTTGACAGATTCAACAGCATTAGAGTTGAAATTCATTTGCCCAGTTTTGTCGTGCAGACTGCCTGTCGAACCTTTGTCATTTTAATCAGGCTTCCGATCTTTCAAAATAATATTATTGAAATATGTTCAATTTCCTACGCGCTGTAGGTCCACGAAGGACTTTATAATTTTCTGCATGCAAGTATTACGGTGGCGTTTACAAAACAAACGTTTTTTGTTATTTCGTCAAAATCACCTATGATTTCTTTAGTTTAGTCATTACATTACTTTACTGACGACCTCTGTGCAGCTAGCGATGATGGTTCGATTCCCGCCTCGGGCAAAATTGTGTTTGTATAATATGCCGATATTGGTTCCACACGGTTGCATCCTTGTTTACACAAACCTAGATTTGAGCGGTCTAATAGAGACCGCTCAAATCTGGGTTTAGTCACTTTTGCGTGGACAGCGCTAACTTGCTGCTAGCTGTCAATGCGTGGACAGCGTGTGCTCAGCACAATTTGAGGCGACTATGATTTACGTGTGCTTTGTCCTTTCCTCTACTTTAAATGCTTGACATAATTATAATCGTGAACCAAAATTGCTTTCCTCAAGATGTGAGGTTTGACACCATTAGTGCGTGCAGTGTGAATAAACGCCAATTTTATTTGCATCACTGCTCTTTTTGGAATTAACGAGCATTGCGCTTCTATTCTTTATGGCAAAAGTCACGAGGCGAACCAATTTCGTTCCATTGTTGGTGGGCGATCATTCAACGTTATTTTACTATGTTGTAACAGCTTTTAGACGTTTTTCAACCAGATATTTTACTTTTGAAAGGAATGAATAAATAAATAGATACTTATACCTACTGGTTTGTACTCGGCATCAATAAGCAGAGCCTATGTCTATGGTACCAGATTGATACACTTAGCACATACATACACCTAGATACTAGTATAGTATTATTATATCTGTGACCTAGATGTTAAAATCATTAAATAATATCTTGCGGCTGGAATAGAACCCGCAACCTTCTGCGTCGTAGAGGGACTTTCGCCCACTGTGCCTCTGAGGTCCTATTTATGTCTTTTTCAGGGTAAAATCTATCTCCTTAGCTTTCGTTGCGCTCCCGCAGTTCAGCCGTGCAAAAAGACAAAGGCAGACAATTAACATTGAAATAGATACAAATGCAGAATTATTTTGCATTTATAATATAAGTACAAAGCATGGTGAGTATGAATATTAGTAAATTTTGATATTTTAGCCCGTTCGTAAAAAGTAATATCCATGCATAGATTATAGAAAGCATCAGTTTGTTTATTTCTACTTAGAACACCCTGTGGCTCCACCCCTGTGGTATGGGGGAAAGATATTTGTGATCGGAGCAAGTATTTCATTAATTTGAGTGATCTTGAGTAATGGAATGTGCTATCATCTGGGTATTTGATAAGAACCGCGTATATAAACTCTAGCACAACAAGTACAAGTAGAAGTTGATTAAAAGGACCTACAGTTGAATTATCTGGGGAAAAGCTGAAAAATTCCCCGAAGATTTGACCTAGATGGAAAAATCATGTAAGGCACTAGGCACTTTATTATAAAGGGTGGCTTTTTGAGATGGGATTGGATGTTCAGATCTGAAACCATGAGAGTTAGAAAAATATCTGTAAAGAACCGCGTACAAACTCTAGCACAACCAGTACAAGAAAACCCGACCCAATCAGCGCTATTATCTATTTTATCTTATTATGATGTTGAATGAAGGAATTTTCGAAAATCTATTTTACAGTTTGTGATAAGTACTTATCATAAGCTTATTTTTAATGCCTCTGTAAGAGTTTTATTTTGTATAGTGTATGCGAAGTTGCTCTTTTTGCTCAGGTGAGCAAAAAGAGCCTTTTACAGAGGCAATTCATTTATTCCTTACAAAGAAAAACATAAAGGAAGTATAGAGGGTGGCCTTATCGCTAAGAGCGATCTCTTCCAGGCAAAGGCTTCCTTCTGAATTAAGTAAACTTTAATGAAAAATTCCGTATTTTTCTCAAAAATTGAGCTCATGACTCCTTTTATGACTTCTCTAACTCAAATTTGGTCATCCACTTCCATCTCAAAAAGCCACCCTGTTTAAACTACTCGAGATTTTGTCTCGTTATAAATTCAAACTGACATGTGTCAATTAAATACATGAGAAGTGAAGTTCGCAGCAGTAAAGCAAGAAAATCACTCGCACTGTCACTTTGTAAAAATTGCTACACGGAAAAGAACTTCTGAAACTTTTTATAAGCAATTACAGGATTCTAATATTGCTCATACTTTTGGGCAATAAAAATACCTCCCGTCAAATCTGTGCGACGATTATTCATTCGAAATGCCATTGGTACGCTTTTGCCGGGCTCTCCCCTAATACGTAATCGTGCCATGCAAATTTAGACCCATTGAATTATAGGCAATCTATATTATCGAGTTTCGATTTATTTACGGCTTTGTACTTTACCTACAGATTTTGCTGAGAAATGGTACACGCTTCAACGAAGTAGAAAATGGGGTTAATTAATTTGGTTTTTCTCGACTGGTATAATTGAGGATACGTACCAAAATTAAATGGTATTAATTCCCATAAATTAGTAATGCATATACAGTTTCGCTATAAGCAATATTCTGCCAATTCCATTGTACCTACTTCTAAAATAAAGTTTAAGTACAACCTGTTTTATAGGCAGTTGAATTAAAAGTTTAATATGTATCATTTGACGACTATGTGGCGCGACAGGCAAACTTCTACCTGCGAGCCCGCAGGTTGCGGGTTTGATGTCCGCCTTGGTTTGATCCCACAAATGTTTGCACAATCTGTAAATATTTATTCCGGGTGTTCTGGGTATTTTCTATGCATAGAAAAAATAATAAAAAAATAAATAAAAATATGTAATAATAATGTCCTCCTAGCCGAATTTCGAACACGGCGCGGCGGCCAGTCTCATCGCAGACTAGCCAGATGCGCAAGACATATTATAGTGCACAAGTGTGTGCGCAAACAACGCCAACTTCCTGACTCCGGGCTGCTACTGTCAATTTTTCCTTGCTGGAAAAACCCCAAAAATAACTATTTGCCCGACCCGGGATTCGAACCCAGGACCTCATTATCAGCGGTTGAACAAGCTGACCGCTAGACCAACGAGGCAGTCATTAAGTAAGTCATTTGGTACCCATAACACAAGCTCTGCTTAGCTTGGGGCTAGATGATGCTGTGTGGATCGTTCAGCATTATTTATTTATTTATTATCTATCTGGATATCCATGTTTAATTCCTCTTATACCTACCCTATTCTATACGGCCACGTGCCACCTCGTATTACTATGGGTAGGTAAGGTAGGTATGACGCAATAACACAACATTTTAGGCACAAGTCCTTTGCTTAATTTAATTGGAATTCCGATTGCAGGTGGATATTAAAAGGGCTGCCAGTTTAGATTACGGTAGGGCGGGGAGAAGTCACGTTTAAGTATAGAAAAGAATTTACCAAATGAGCTATTAATTTTGCTTCAAAATGTCCTGTCTAAAGAAATATTGAGAGTTATAGGAAATAGTCGTCTAGATTATGGTTGATAAAAAGTTGCCTCATGAGGATCCGTTCAGTCGAAAAGGTAACACAGTCAGTTAGACAGAAAGAGTTACTTATCCTTTAAAATTTTAGTTAGGATAGTAAAAATGAAATGAACCAGTAACACTTGGTAGTAAGGCATTTTTGTTGCGAGGCTTTTATATGGGACAGAAAATCTAGAGAAACAATAAGTTGAGGCAGTATACAACACAAGTATTTAAGCACTTTAATACTGCCCATACAATAGCAAATAAACCTTCGATCTATATAATATAATATTACCTCAAAAATAATCCCAAAATAGCAGTCTGAAAATTCATAAGAAATTGCCGATATGGAAGAAGCGTTGTCGTTTTAATATTCGGTGACCTATAAAATATAGAGGTAATATAAATTATTATTATTTATATTTTTTCAATACTAGTTTCTGGACGCGACTTCGCGTCTGTTGTTTCCTGGAGGAAAGTAGCCAACAGTTACAAGTCAACAAAGTAAGGCGTGGTTCCAGCTGGGGTATTTTAATTCATTCGATTCGTTTCCGAATCGAATCCGACCGATCTATAAAACGCTATTTTGATTTCGCCTCGGGTTTATGTACGAAAATTCGAAGCGAATCTGTTGACTAATGACCATGTCAATGAGGAGGAGCTCCTTATTTTGATCATCGACCCGAGGCGAAATCAAAATATTGTTTTATAGATCCGTCGGATTCGATTCGGAAACGAATCGAATGAATTAAAATACCCCTGCAGCAAAAAATACGGACCCCTACCTATCCATTTGCGTTCATACTGAAGTGACTAAGGCGGGCGCCGGGCTTGAGTGAGTAACCACGCGTAATTTTATGACTCGCCCGCGGTAGGCCCCACTGCAGAATGGTAGATGAGAAAACAAATGTATAAAAGGAACGGGACCGACCACCTCACCTAACCAGCCTATGATGGTCCACTGCTGGACGCAGGCCTCCCCCTGATGAGCGCTTTATTCGCTTTTATCTCATGGGGGGTAATGCCCATAGTCCCCACGCTGGGCATGCCGGTTGGGGATCGCAGTTAGGTGGTAGAATTGTTCTGCAGGGGGCACTACTGCCCGCCCACGGGCTGGATATCCCTTAGTCGCCTCTCACGACACCCGCAGGAAGAGTTGGGGTGGAGCTAATTCTAAGCCGGCACCACATAGCTGACACACAGCACAGTAATTAGCTTTTAGTGTGGACCGAACACACTACAAGCTAATTACTAGCTCTAGCTTAGCTAGGCGACTGAAACGAGTCGATGTCTGTTTACGAATTCTGAACTTTAGCCCCACGGCATAGAAACGCCCACTCGGCTTAAAAGCAATCAGTCTACAATCCTACAGTTCGGCTGTAGCTTTCGAGATTCATCAACAAGGATGGTGCGCCCCAGCTCTTCAAAAAACTCCGGTAAATTAACTTGAAATGTGATAAATTCTGTACAGAGTTATTGGAGCCGTCCAATAACTCTGTACAGTATTTAGTAACAAATTGCCCTTTATTAAATGCTTTGAGACTAGAATTTATTGAGATTTTTTATTATTCTCAAATTGATATTTGAAAAGTTTACGAAGCTCTCTAGCGTAGTTCTTTAGTATTAAATTTTATGTTTGCCGATTTTATTTGACTTTCTTTAGATACCTACACAGGTATGAATTTAAGTGAGTTTTAAAATGAGTTTTGTAAAGTTATCTCATTATATATAAGTAAGTACATAAAGTGCAAATATTCGAACTCAAAACTAATGTTAGTAAGTCACCGATGAAGGACGTAGGTACTTTCTAATTAACTGGCTTTAAAAAAAGTGCAGGTTCTCCATTTGTCTGTATGTTTTTTATTATTTACAGTATTCCTATTGCCAAATCACGTATCAATAATGATTAATCATTATTGCTAAACACACGTTAAGCAATGTTCATAAAAAATTCAACATTTCCTTCATCGAGCATAGCTACAGTAAAATAATCCAATGGAATTTGCATCGCTTCGCGTGTTTTCAGACGTCGAGACGTTCAACCCGGGAACCGAATGTCATGTCACGTCAAGCTAACTGTCAAGCCTACTGTCAAGTTGTCACGCAACCAGCACGAGCGGTCCAATATTTTAGAACAACCTTCGTATAAAATTCATGGGTTTCCTCCATGTGAATATTGTAAATGTTTTATGTTTTGTGTTGTAAAGGTTTTTTACCGGTCTTTTTATGCTTCGGAGGATATTCTTGGTTTTGTTTTTTGATGTTTGAAATAATTTATGTTTACCTTCTTGTCTGTTACGGCTCCTCAGCGAAAACGAACGCTTTCTCTCAATTTTAGCACGCCAATTAGTCACTGTGACTTTTAAAAATACTGGAAAATTAATTTAAAGTTTTGTGGGACAATACATAACCTTAGAAAATAATGGGATCACCACGAAATTATTCCTTTACAACTGCAAAAAAAAATCATTCGAATTGGTCCTTAATTGACGGAGAAATCGACAAACAAAGATAAAAATACTTTCAGACGAACATAAAACCTCCTTTTAGCGAAGTCGGTTAAAAAGGTACATTAATGCAAAGACCGCTCGGACGCTAAACGGTATAAGTAAGTAATAAATACCTTTCCAAACCTCTTCATAAAAAGCGGAGTCCGAACTGCACATTTCAACTAAGTGCTACATTGAAATGCCATAAAACCAGCCACATGCATGGATATTACATTTTTATCTTTATTACCAAATCCCTAGAGCATTTATTTGAAAGTCGTAATGTATGAAAGTTCTCGATCATACTTCCTCGAGGTACTTGTTCGATAGACTGGATGGAAAAGGCTTTTAGAAAATTATGTCTTTGAATCCAGCATCATCAATATGTTGTCAGTGGAAGGTTTTACACGTGCTAGCTACAACTTTTCAGCTGAAACTTTCTTATTTAACTTAGGCTTTTATACCTATTCAGTAGCCTTTTAGTACAAATGTCGTGGTTTTTTGCGAAGTGCCAACTGATTAACGACCTCTGTGGGGCAGCGGGCGAAAATCTGCCTGCGACGCAGGAGGTTGCGGTTCGTTTCCTGCCTTGGTACCATTGTTTGTACCTACCCATTTACTTTATAGAATAAATCCATCTCTTCGGTGTATTGTATTAAGTATATACAGCCAATGCAGCCGGCGCGCGGCGTCTTGGGGACGCTTCTAAATGGTATTAGTTGAGCTACCTGTAGATTGCTTGCAACAGTCAGCAGTTAGCTGAATTGTAAATACTAGTTCTAATTTTTTTCTTTTTTTTATTATTTTTTTTTAATAAGGATACATTAGCTTTAAGTGTATCAGTTATCTAGTACTCATAACACAAGCTGTGCTTAGCTTGGGGCTAGATGTTCCTATATAAATGGTCCACCATTATTTGATTACTAAGCCAAGTCTGTTCTGTCCATCTGTCCCTAGGTCGTCTCCAGACGGGTGCGGAACTCTAGGTATCATCAGGTTTTTCCTAGTAGCACAACGCACGCTAATTGATTTTCATGTCGCATGCGATAAAATTACTCCGTAGTATAAAATTATTTTATAGGTAGAGCGATTGGGTATTTCCTAATTTGCATTTTGAATACTATCAAATTGTCATGCAACGATTACGATGGCCGTGCGTGTTATTTCACGATAAAATGCTGGTTTCCAATTTGAGAGCGTATAGTTATCGTGGAGTTATTGCTCGTAAAATAATTGGTGGGAGGTGGTAGCAAAGTTATATGAATCCAATTTAAGCGGCTTAACTACGAACCTAGCAGAACCTAGTAGTGTAGGAAGAACACCAACATTTCATCCCTTTACAAGAGACTTCATCAGCATAAGTACGGTTCGTAACTAACCAAATTTGTCAAACTACGATAATTCTTATAGTTAAATGTATCCCTAAAATTCTACCCTATTGGATTCCATTGCTTTAGGCAAAAGTCTCATTCACAAATTGATTTTGATACGGGACCAGAAGAGCGATTGCTGTATGATTATGCATTGAAAGAAAGATCCTAAATATCTGGTTGATTTTTATGTCTTAATGTGCCTATGTGAATAGGTAGAGGCAGTTTGGTCGCATACAAAATAGAGTAAAGTTTTACAACATTACATGTAGCTCGAACTCTTTTGCAGGCTATCTGAAGGT
The DNA here is from genome assembly GCA_949316285.1 of Eupithecia subumbrata. NCBI lineage: Eukaryota > Metazoa > Arthropoda > Insecta > Lepidoptera > Geometridae > Eupithecia > Eupithecia subumbrata. The sequence goes on from OX438642.1 coordinate 16,540,851, forward strand.
TAAAAGTGTAACATAGACATAATGCTCAAAAGAACACTGACTACCAAACCAATGACATCATTAGCACACATATGTACGTCAACAGCTCAACGTGGTTTCTCTCCCTTGGTTGGGAGATCCCCCAGCCAAGAAGGATTTTGCTTCAATCACCACGCGTGACAGGCAGGATGATGGTCGTAGTAGACAGAAGGAAGAAATAATTAGAAGGAAGAAGCTGCCCATCTTCTGATGGACTCCCTTAGTCGGCTTTTACAACATCCACGGGCTAGTTTTCTAGACTAGTTTTTTAGACTTTTCTAGTTTTCTAGGCTATTTTTCATAGATATTCATAGACCGCGACCACCACGGACATTAACAAATTAAACATAATTATAAACTTAAATCTCAATCCATCCGTAATACAAGGAAATATAGGTATGTAAAACAAGGTGCTGTTTATTTCGGAAGTACTCAAAGCTTAGCTGGATCCGAGCAACGGAAATTGCGTTGTGCACGGTACAATGTCTCCGTCGGATTACTGTCAATTCTGCACGTCATTTCCGGTTTGGGAAAACATTCGGGGAACGAATCACCTGTAGAGCAATGACTGTAGGGGTAATTGATTTTGTGCATTATTACGTTATTGATTAAGGGATTGTATTCTTTAAAATGATAACAGTCAATTACATTTTAATTCACGTTTTCATTCATTATACGTTTTATTCATACATACTTACATTTATGAATGAAACGTATTATTAACTGAAATGGCCTTCTTAAAAAGACAAGTTACTTTTTCAATTACATCTTTATTTATGATGGACACACATAGTTTTAGAACTAGGTACAAGGTAGAAACACTTACTTAGGTGTTTACCTTTAAAGTTTATTAATGGACTTAAATTCGAAGGTTGGTGTCGATGAAACAAAATAAAACGCCACGTAAAATCACATTCTTCACATATTTTTACGGCATGACCTGTATTCACCTGGTAAACATGAATACTAATCCAATACCTAGGCAGACGAGCGCGTGTGTGAAGATCTAACAGGTCCTGACTCAGCTTGTTGCTCTAACACAAAAACCTAGGGTAGGTAATTTGTGAAAGTGCGCTGGTTTTTAGTCGGTGATAAGAATGGAAGGGGAACTTAGGCCTTTACCCTGTAGTAAGTGGACAACTCGTCCGCGGACGAGTTTTAGATTCGGATAAGATGTACCCTAACCCGGTGGGAAACGGCCGGTCTATGATTATAAATAAATAATGATAGACAATCCACAAAGCATCAGCAGTAGCCCCACGGCGATGTGTTATCTATAACTATATTTATTAATTTTATTTAATTAATATTATAAATTGGAAACTAATTCTGTCTCAATAATATCCCAAGGATATAGATGGTATCCTGGGTTTTTCCCGGAAATATGCGAGCAAAGCCGCGGGGGGAAGTTAGTTCGTAATAATTTGAATTCTGGGTGACACATAGCGTTACGTCATCCTTATACAGTGATAAGGCATAACTTGCAACTTGTAAACGCCAGACACGGGAATCTGCGGTTTTTCCCGGAAATATGCGAGCAAAGCCGCGGGGGGAAGTTAGTTCGTAATAATATGAATTCTGGGTGACAAACAGCGTTACGTCATCCTTATACAGTGATAGGCATAACTTGGAACTTGTAAACGCCAGACACGGGAATCTGCGGTTTTTCCCGGAAATATGCGAGCAAAGCCGCGGGGGGAAGTTAGTACGTAATAATATGAATTCTGCGTGACACATAGCGTTACGTCATCCTTATACAGTGATGGGCATAACTTGCAACTTGTAAACGCCAGACACGGGAATCTGCGGTTTTTCCCGGAAATATGCGAGCAAAGCCGCGGGGGGAAGTTAGTACGTAATAATATGAATTCTGCGTGACACATAGCGTTACGTCATCCTTATACAGTGATGGGCATAACTTGCAACTTGTAAACGCTAGACACGTCTTATCATCGTCATAGTTTACTGAAGTTTCCTAAGAGTTTGTTCTAACTCGCTATAGGTTCTTTCCTGGGTTCCGCAAGTGTAATAAAAATAAATTTGTAGCCTATGTCACGTTACCCTAAAATCTGCCTCATTGAACTGACTAACTAAAACATTAATCTTGTCTACTACAAAATTAAGGTTTTATGAATTTGGAAGTACTGTACCGATTTGAAAATTTGTTTTACCCATTAGAAGCCCACATTATTCCTGATGAACATAGGCTACTTTTTACCGCGGGAAAACGCTTCATTCCTACGGGAAAATGGGTAATAGGACAACGGGTAGTTAGAATGCAGCTTGTATATAATATTTGCGAAAACTGGGATCATATCAAGCGTGTTTGATGACGAAAATCAAATTGTTAGCTGCACTTGCTAATCAAGCCTGGCTCCAAATTGGCAATTAATGTGAAATGGATAACAGCAATTATCGACCATCAACGAACACAGGTTGCTGTTAGTACCTGTATGCCTGTTACATTTCCTCTATTACCAACCGACTAACCACGCTGTCCTCCTAGTTGCATGGTTAGTAATTATTTTTCTTAACCGACAATCTATCCCGTTTATTCGTTATTAATCTCCATTTTCAATCCCGACCGACAAACTATCTAAGGATGAATTAATGGTTTGTTGGTTGATGAAAGTTCTATAATACAAGGTTTTATATGGATTACTATTTTCAGCCCGCGGCTTCGCACGCGTATTTTCAGTAGAATAAGTAGCATATTATCTAAGTTAGTCTTAGTTCTAAACGTACGCCAAATTTCATCTTGATCTGTTCAGTATATTTGGAGATCCTAGGTAACAAAAATTCAGATTTCAAAAACTTTCGTGTTTATAATATTATTAGCTTCTGCCCGCGGCTTCGCACACGTATTTTTGGTATAATAAGTATCCTATTATCTAAGTTAGGCTTTTTTGTAGGTAAACGTACTACAAATTTCATCTTGTGCTGTTCAGTAGTTTTATAGACCCTAGGTAACAAAAATTCAGATTTCATAAATTTCGGCTTTATAATATTAATAAACAATAACACCCTAATTCGATTACAATTGAATTCAAAAGGTGAATTACACAGCGAAGTACACAGACTTAACCGGCTTTTACGGTTACACTGATAGTAGGGTAATAAGTATGTATTAAAAATATACAAAAAACCTTACATTGTTAACAATAGCAGACAACAGCTAGGTAACTACAACAAATAAAAAATGCAAGAACTGATGTTGAAAAAGTTGCACATTCGAGTTAGAAAACGGAAGAGAGTCGAATCCAATGATATAAGTGTTTTACACTCAATCATTTTATGATATTAGGGTATTACCAAAATTTTATTGGAACTTCTGCGATTTACTCGCACGGTGCCAGTTTCGTCAAACATTCTTCACTAATTCCTTTGGTTTTGGTTCCCCTTTGTAGACATAAAATATTTCTGATTCCAGAGTATGCATCTTAAGTAAAATGTAACACATATTTAAAAAGCATGTGGATTTAACAGCATTATTTATTTATTTGACAAAGGGAGAAGCCATTATTTGCAAAGAAAATTAATTGATAAAATTATTTTTTTTGACAAAGGTACAAATGGTGGGTCACCGCGGCGGAGAGGTTAATAATATTACCAATTATAGTATATATCTTTAAGCTCTTGAAGTTTTTCCGGAGCCAGTGTTTTTTCCCATTTAGGATATGGGAGAGCGTAGTTCCTTTTTTTTTTCAAAATAAAAAACTCTTTATTTCCAAAAAAACAATAAATGTACACTTGGAAAAGGTCAAATTGTAAAACTAAACACTGACACGGAAATAAAGTGATATTTTTGATTTCTGTCGCTTCAGTATGTAGACTAAAGTAAAGAAGCGACGAAGAAACCTTTAGCCTGTTAGTTGTTACTTTTCGAGTTCCAGCAAAACCCGTCCCAAGCTTTCGTGTCTAGCTAGTGCTAACAAAGACTACATTATTGATAAACTCTTAAACGCATCGGTGCTTAACTGCTAATCTAATCTTTAGTTTCCATTACACTGCGACTTCATACTCAGCCGGTGCCAACCGGTTTTAAGCAGAAAGCTCAAACATTATAGCTTTAATTTTCGACACTGTTCGCATACCAGCGCGCTAGAAACTTCGGCTGGTGAACTTTCAATAACTTACTTAGGTTACGAAAAGCTATCAAAATTTTGGAAGTTAATGCAATAAAATCTGTTGATCGAGTCGAAATTGCATATTTCGGCTCGCGCTAAGGATTTTCGATTTAAATTTGAAAGGGGCATTCGTGTACTGTAATAACATTGTAATATTCAGGCATGTTAATGTTTGTCCATTTTATTTAATTACTATTGGTATACTGATTAAATATAGGTACTTGCCAGGTAACCCTAATATTAGAAGGAAAAATTAAACAAAGGTACAACATCCCTCCCGTTTATGACGTAGTGCAAGAATTTGAAAAGAAAATAATTGATGGTCCAGAGCGTCATTGTTCCTTCTTTCTCATTCTTCTCCAGCACCACATCTCCAGAGATGTGGTCGTGGCATCCAAAAGCGTCTCTCTTGTTCCAAACTCGGATCCACAAATACTTCGGACACGTCTCAAGGCGGGACGGTGACTCTATGAGCGTCTTGTCGTACAGGGCAGAATACGATGAACCATGCTTTGGACCAACCAGATAGATCTGCAGTTTGCAGGCCCTTACATGAGTGCAGTAGCTTGCTACACTGCCGTCCTTCGGATGTTGATCCGAAAAAGAGAAAGACGGCAAGACATCGTGAGGCGAATCACAAAAGCCACCCAACAAGAATGAACATGATGACCAAGACCGCTCTGTCCAGAGTGTTACAAGTAAGAAGCCTAACTACTTGGTAAACACTGTGGTTGAAAATACGACGGTGGGAATGACGACCGATGTGGCGTGGTGGGCGAAGGTCCACCTGCAGGAAGATGCGGTTTCAGTTCCCGCCTTGGATTTTTTTTTCGTACGATCTGCAAATATTTGTTCCTGGTGTTTTTGGTATTTTCTAAGTATGATAAAAAATATCTTTGTATCTAATGTATTGTATTAAGTAAACTAGTGCCCATAACACAGGCTCTGCTTAGCTTGGGGCTAGATGACGTAGTGTGGATCGTCCAGCATTAATTTTAAAAAAGTAGCATTAGGAGAACACTATGTAGACCGGGGTAAGGTTTCGTCACAATCTACCCTAATAGGGCCAGACGGGTGGGTCCACAATGCTGTTTTAGTAAGTTAGTAAGAATGAAGCGTTTTCCCGCGGTAAAAAGTAATCTATGTTCATCAGGAATAATGTGGGCTTCTAATGGTAAAAGAATTTTTCAAATCGGTCCTGTAGTTTCGGAGCCTATTCAATACAAACAAACAAACAGTCAAACCTTTCCAATTTATAATATTGGTATTGACGGCGTGGCGCTTCAACCTACGGTCCGACAATATTCTGTACTCTGTACTATATCAGAATTAAAGATTCACTGATACTGAACGGTGAATTCGCTGTTATGTGTTATTCGGTCCTTAAATCATAAAATGTTCCGTCCACCTTCACTAGTGACTGCAATATTTTTTTCTAGACTCCATCCAATTTGACAGATGATAATATGTTGGGAAGTGATCTAGCTGTAAAATTTGGCTATGGGAGTGCGATGGCGTCCCACTTGGCAGGAATTCAGAGCTGCCGTGCTAATAAATGGGCAGCCGTGCTACCTAATTGTGCTTCCAGACAAGTACAATAAAATTGTACTATTTACTAAAATAGTAAACTCTTATTGGCGTACATAACGTGTTTTTCAGAAATAAGTGTAGGGAAAAATAATAAATAGTTGTCGCAGTTGGAATCCGTGCCATCTTTTCTAAAAACCTAACTTCTAAAAATAGCTATCAAGTAATACGATAAATAATGTTACCTAGAAGGAAATAAGTACCTATTACATTGAGCACACGTGTACCTTGCGCGTCATCTGTTGCGATTCCTGCCTTTCCGTGACGTCAAGAAAAACCTCGCACGTGTAGGTCAATAATAAAGTTCCTGCTTTCTGAATGCTGAAAACTTTACAACATCTTTGTTCAAACAAGAGCAAATATATACAAAAATTTATCAATCACACAAGTTTTGTAAGTGCGAGAGCTCGGGTAGATTTATGGATACAACTTCTTCACGCCAAAACCGGCCAAGAACGGATTGGGCTGAAATCCTACTCCTACTAATATTATAGAGCCGTAAGTTTATGAAATCTCAATTTTTGTTACCTAAGATCTCCAAAACTACTGAACAAATCAAGATGAAATTTGGCGTACATTTAGAGCAAAGCCTAAGTTAGATAATAGGCTACTTATTATTTAGAATTTATGCGTGCGAAGCAGCGAGCAGACGATAGTCTTTCATAAATGTAATTCGAGACCTAGAGAATATTTGAATGGCCTAGAATGGGGAGGCCCATTGTGTGGGACGCTACATGCGTCGACACACTTGCGCCTTCCCATCTTCCGAGGACATCCGTGAGGGCAGGCGCGGCGGCAGATTTGGCCGAAGATATCAAGAGGCGCAAATATGCAGGTCTCGACAGAGCCTACACATTTGCTCCTCTTGGAGTCGAGACCCTAGGTCCGTGGGGTACCGAGGCTCTTCGGGTTTTCAAAAAATTATCTGAGCGTCTGGTCGAAGCGACGCGTGACCCGAGAGCTGGTCAGTATCTGGCACAGCGCATCAGCATTGCCATACAGCGGGGCAATGCAGCCAGCGTCTTGGGGACGCTTCCGACTGGTATTGATATGGATCAGTTGAGCTACCTGTAGATTGTTTGCAACAGTTTGCAGTTAGCTCAATTGTTTCAATTCTAAATACTAATTATATTATAATTTTCTTTGTGAATAAAGGCTTCTGCCATTCTAAAAAAAAAACTTTAATACTACCTATAATGATATTTAGGCTATTTTTTATAACCTGAAAAACACGTTTAAAGCCGCGGAAAACAGAAGCTCATTCTTCATAATACGCGGCGTGAGCGCGAACGCATTGTGTGTGTGAAAACGCAAACAACCGTTTTTATACCTCAACGTTCCCGTTTTATAAAGTTCCAGTCAACTTAAAAAAAGGTAACGCAGGTTGCGCTGTCAATCTACTTTAGCCGGATTGCATAAATCTAGTTGCAAATAAGTTTTTCCAATTATTTTTAAGCACCTAATCCCGCCGAGATTATTTAAATATAACTTCCAGTACACAAATAAGATTCGTAGTTAACCCGCTTACATCCGTAATGAATAACTTCCAGTGCAAATATTACAATGTAATTTTAATGGCTTTTAAACGAAGTCTCTATTTATTTCTGAGAAGAGAAGCACAACTTTTACTTAACTCGTAATTTTTCTCGGACATCTCGCGCATTACCTAATTTTGGGTTCAGAGTCAATAGTGTGGGTTGTGCATTGGTTTACGATAGCGGAAAAAGATTTCGTTTCCTTCAATACATTAGGCGCTTTGCGGCGCTCTCTACCGGATGAAGAGTAACTACTTTTCGTAGTTTGACAGCGATTGAATAGTTTCATACGATCTTGGTTATAGGCAAAGATATTGTAGTCATAGGATCTTTGATTATAGGTAGTTGTCGAATGGTTTGGAGAGATTTGATAGAAGCTATTTTTACGCAATATTTTTATGTATCTTTATACTATTTGTACGCGTAAGCGAAATTGAATATTGAAGAGAAAGTATATCAAAAATCGAATTTAATTTTTTTTTTTCGTGTGTATCTTACACACTCACACAAAGCATCTACTGGATGCTCATAAATTTATATACAACCAGCTTCTGCCTGCAGCTTCGTATGCGTTTTTTCGGGATAATTATAACCTATATGTTATTCCAGGACCAGATTTATATGTGTGCAAAACTTCAGGCTGATGTAGTTTTGGTGTGGTTTTTGGACAAACATTTTCACAATGGCACAACGGCACAAACTCACGCCTTTATAATATTATTAGGATCAATAACACATAAAAACATAAAAAGGAGGTTACATACATACATACATGGGTACTGTTGGTAGCTAAACGAAATTTTTGTCTCAGGATTTAGCCATAACTGTACCTGCCGAAAACTCGTGGCATTTACTGGGAAGGAAATAACTTAATATTGGTCGATTTAAAATGCCGTCGCATTGCTTGAGATTCAATGTATGAAGTTTAAAATTCAGAGAACAATAGATTTAGTATTGCTAGGACTAGCCCGGATTTTCAAAGCACAGTCCACCAACACCACCAACTACCTAAAATTCACCGCTAAATCCTAGCTTATTATGGTTTTACTCTACCTAAGTAATATTAATTATTAAGGAAGTAGGTTAAATAGTTTATAGAAGTTTGTCGTGAATTTTGTGATTATAGCTGCCTCGGTGTCTAAAATTGACGAACTTTGTATGGCATGGCGGCTTGTGAGAGGGTGCTAAATGCTGATAAACCTAGGAATTTGCTCAGAATTTGCTCAGTTTAAGCAACTATGCGGTTGGAAAATACTTAAATATCAAGCTGTTAAGACTAGGTCGACCTTACAAGGCGGGTGACAAAGAAATAAATTCGTAGTATTTCTATATATTCGTATGTGGCGGATTTGAGATACTTTTTAAATAATTTATGGACATATGCCAGGACAGCAACATTTGGAAAATGAAAAAAAGGTTAAATTGTAGACTAAACATTCGAAATCGACTAGAACATGTGAAAAATGTGTTATGTGAAAAAACTTAACATTTAAATATGAAAACTGGTAACGGAGGCTTTTTTTAACTTTTGTAATTTTCTAATGTATGGATTTTTTTTTCTACGGAATAATCGTAGAAACGTTCATTGTGGTACTTAAACATAGTTTTAATTTTAATTTTTGCAATAATATTTATCGTCTTGACTTAACCAGGACTATCGTTTTGATTATTATTTTCCTCGACACAGCCTTGAGCAGATAATCTTAGCGCTTCACGCTAGACACATACGATATGAATATCTGCCTTTAATTCAAAGTTAAATTCATGCTATACACTATTATTGGTAATCACACTACGTGAACAGCAAGTTCTTCACTTTTGTTTCATGCACAGGACAAAAACGAGATAGCATGCAAAAGTTTTGTAAACATTTTGCAATAATGTTCAGCGCAATATTCCTATTTAGCCCGCACTCGCCTCCGTTTTATTATTAAAAACAAGAAACTTTTTTTTCAAACAGTTTCTCTTTTTTGAGTCAAACTCGTTTCAATTCACTTTAAACTAGCATTGCTTGTATCATGGTTCAATAAATACAGCTTAAAGACAAATTCCCTGCTGGCGCACAGAAAGGCGCACACCAAACGTAGTCCAATATCGCTTCGAGATGTAATCTTGTTCACAAGCTTTGACCAAGTATCAGTTAATTTTCTGGCCCAATAAGTAGGATACGAGATATGTTACTTTTATTGGAAGAAAATGCAATAGAGAATGCGCAATCTCCCTTGCAGCCATAGTGAGTTGTTCAAATGCTCTAATAAGCAACGTAGGTCTCTACGGCGTAGCATCTCCATTGCTACGCCGTAGCAAGCAGCGATTGTAGGTATATAACAGCAGAGGTCACTCTAGCTACTTTTTTTACTGGACTTAAGAATGCAGTGCACATATACCTAGTATTGATAATATCTGTGAAATTTGAGTTTCATTGTTTTAGAAAGATTTGTTTAAAAGAATGGACTTTTACATGAACGGAGAGTTAAAATAAAATATATCGACAGGCTCTAGACGCACAACTCCATGAAATATTTTTATTCCCTATATTTTTAGGATACTCAAAAAACTTGGACTACGACGATAACGAAAACAGCGTTTGGAAAAAGTTCAATATTATCTTCCCATCAAAAAAGTTCAAAACCCAGTTTTGTATATTGTTTTTTAATTTTGCGGGTCGTGCTATAATAAAATATAAATAGGGAATATAAATTTTCCGAAGACACAAGTTTTTAGCAGCAAATTAGGTAGGTAGCAAGATTTTGAACGCAAAATAAATGCAAGGGGTCGTGCTATTCTCGCTCGCCACTCTCAGCATCAAACGGCTTGATCGCATTACCTTTGATAAAGGCATTTTGTATTATTATACGAAGTGCAGGGTCCTTGCACGTGCCCTCCGCTTTATGATTGAATCACGACCACTCAACGTTCCTAATGCAACATGGAAGTGGACCTTTGAATAAAATATAAAAGCATCTGAAGACGCTGGAGAAAATTTGTAGCAGTCGCTTTCGCAGGAATACTGCTGGCTACTTAGCTATTAGTGTTGGTATAACAGCTATATACATATAGTTGATAAAACACGGACAGAATGTAATTTTTTTTGACGTGGGTTTAAACGCTGATATTTTTTGGTATGAAAAGGCAAAAATTCATTTGTGGTGAGAACCTGTGGTGCGAAACAACGCTACACTAACTCTACCCACCAAATCTGCCGTCAATGCCCGGCAGGTTTGTACGACATTTCAGTGTATTATATTGTAGGCAGCCGACCATGTTTTTTCAACTCTTCGGCGGGCCGGCGTCTTCGTGTTGTGGAATATTTTTTTTGCTTTAAGATTTAACAAGGCAATTTTACAAAAAATCTAAATTCACCGACGAAAATCTTACTTTGAATCTTTCAAACATCTTTTACAGCAAACGTGGGCAGCATTCTGCTAATAAGTTATTGTTTCACTAAATCACCCACAGATTAATTTAATTTAAAAGTTTACTTTGTGGTAGAGTGAAACTTTAGAACTAAACTAAACATGCTCTAATTATATCTACAATTGAAAAATCAACTAATTTATTAACAAAAATAATTTTCCAAAACTCTGCTAATGAAAAGGTAGACTCAGGAGTCCATGTCATTACCAGAATATAAGCTTCTTTCTTTAATGTACAAACATAAATCCGAATTAAAAACGAAAGAGGGACCGGATAAATAATGTTTGCGCGTTTTTCAGTGGTCTTAAGTCTCCGTTTCTTTATACGATGTTTTTATTTCGCTATTTAAAATACTGGTAATTATGAATACGTAGACCCCAAGTTGCGTCTTTAATTTTGTAAAGACTACATTTTTGAAGTAAATCCGGATTGCCTTTGCGAGTTTTGGACTGAAGACTACACGCCATTAAATAGTGAAAAAATTGCCTGCTATTTTTACACAACTGTATAGGAGTGTTATGTGTTCTTGGTTCATGTAATAAAGTGAGTTTCTTTATTTTGATGTATGGGTTATCTTTAGATTTCTTACATCGTCATGTGACATTAGTTTGTACCTCTGTCTATCATTTAATTGAAACAGGCATTTCAAAATCAGGTGTGAAGAGCGGTTGATTTTTCCTATAGATTATTGATATGGGAATGCAAATAATTATTTGTTTCGTTATTCATATTGAGGTACATTAAATTTGCTGATGACAGCTTTTGCCAATTTGCTAATGAACTGTTTGATCAAACGCTTTGGGGAAATTCCGATAATTTGCAAACTGTAATTCGTGGCTTATTTTGGTCTGCCCAACAGTAAACTAATTGTAACAGTTCATAAGTCATAAGTTAGTAATAACCCATTAGGCGCCAAATAATGATCTTGGAAGCTTTACATTTACTTTACATTAGGCCTATTAATACTTACAGTAGGCCTTTAATTATAGTTATTTATTTTATTACTTACACTTAGATTCCAAATAATATGAAAACGAATCTGAGTATTGTTACTTTAATGAATACATAAAATTGTAAGAAAACATAGTAATTATTATAAACAAAATCTTGTGATAAGGGTAACTGATAAATAATATTACACAAATAGATATTTTGTGGTATAGAACACAAATAGATATTTTGTGCTATAGAAAACACCAGAAAGAAATGTGTGAAGATCGTACAAACATTTATCTCAAGGCAGGAATCGAACCCGCAAATGCATGCGTCGCAGTCGGATTCTATGTAGGTGTATGTATGTATAAAATATATCAGATATCTAGTACCCATAACACAATATCCGTTTACATTGGAACTAGATAAAGCTGTTCGGATTGTCCAGCATTAAAAAATAAAGTATTTGGCATGGAGGATTTGTATTTTTATTCATAAAAAACTCGTGCGAAGCCGAGGGCAGAACTAGTTTTCTATAATGACTAGCTGCATTCTTACTACCCGTTGTCCTATTACACGTTTCCCGTACGAATGAAGCAATTTCCCGCGGTAAAAAGTAGCCTATGTTCATCAGGAATAATGTGAGCTTCTAATGGTAAAATAATTTTTCAAATAGGTCCAGTAGTTTCGAAGCCTATTCAATACAAACAAACAAACTAGCAATCAAATCTTTCCTCTTTTTAATATTAGTATAGATAAATTGATGCGTTAAAAATAATATCAATTCACGCCATTTTCAACTGATTTCACGTGAATATTTCAGTAATGCTTGTTTACGAGTCAATTAAGAGAAAAACCATGAATATTCCACATATTAATTGAATTGAATAAAAATCAGCTGTCAGTGGAAATGATCCGAATAACCTGACCGCACGCCTTTACGAGCAGAGCGAAACAAAGAATCCACAGAAATCGGTTTTTGATATTGTTGTACCAATCGTATGCAATCAACAAATATAAAATGGTAAAATTTATTTGTTTATGAGGTTCTCTGAACTAGGTACTGGTGCGATTTTGATAATTATTTTACTAATAGAAAACTATATTATCCCTGAGTGACATCGGTTAATTATGTTTTCTCCAGGTACCGTTTTGACAATGCGTCAAGCACGTATCCCAACTGCGGTTTATATCTAACCAAAATCTATCTAGACTGAAATAAACTATAAAAAACACAATATCGTGTCACTCCGAGCGTTCTCAATTTTCAGAAACGGTATGAATAAGATAGGTACCTAAGTGTGCTGACTTTTCCAATAGTAGGTACCTTACAATACAGGCTACATTATAGGAAATGGGTAACAGAAATAAGAATATTGCCGCCTCGACGTTGGGTATAGTTGTGGAAAAAATCTTATCTTCCACGTATGAAAATGTGAAATCAGGCCAGCCATTTGTCAGTTACGAGTATATCCGTGTCTCATAGAACACGTGGTAACGTTTACTCCTAGACGTAGATTGGTAGATAATTTAGAATGAAGAGACGCTTATGGACATGGGAAACTCTGGTGGTGCAAAGAAGACAGATAGACTTAGTCTTCAGTGCGAAATCCAGCTGTTATTTTAGAACGAACATTGACGAACACAATACGGTCGACGTTAAGAAATCAGCTTCTTTCCGCGACGGTACACAAACCAGACTGGGTTTTTGAATATCTAACATTAGATAGGTAGAGTGTGTGGGCATTATGCAGATATCTTTGTAGCCAGGAGGTTCTATATATCTCCAAAGCGTAACGGGATTTTTATGAATTGAATTGAATTTGATTTAGTAAAAGAGCACTTTAGATATTTAGGTTCTTTGCATCGACCGATCTAGATATTCGCCGCATTATTTGTGTTATTATAAACTTACATTGTGATGAATTAGTATCCGTAAACGTATTTGAATGTGAAATAGTATACGTATTTGTGAATTTTTTCGATAGTTTATGGTTAGTGGTACGACGTGGTAGAGAAGTAAGTACATTCCAAATTGGACTGTATTCCAAATTGGAATGTACCTACTTCTCTATGTACTCTGTATATGTACTGTATTTGTATATGTATATTTATTATGTATATGTATATGTACTCTGTTCTCTATGTACTTCTCTATGTACCTTTGGAAGAGAACAAAACATTGTTCATTAGTCAGCCAGGCTTAAAAAACCCTTTTGCATGAGGAATACCATTCAGCTTCCCATTTGTGCACGCTCAAATATGACGATGTTCATATGTCGAATAAGTCTGTCCTTTGTTAGCCGTATGAAAGGACTATTGACTGCAATTTTTAATATCCCTAGCTTTTGCTAGGTTAACGTATTTCATGCCACTATGCGTTATGCGCGTATGAAAAAGTTGTGAAGTGGTGCAATCGCGTACGGATACTTAAATCTGCGCCTATGGTATTACGTGGTGCAGGTTCGATGCTTAGTAGCCACTTTTGAGTGATTGGAAGTTGCTTACCCCCAAATATTCAAACGTAACTCAGAATTAAGCATACCTATCTCAAGTCGCGGTAAGTTTTCCTAGAAATCCGTCAAAAATTCGTCATTTGAGTCGTTCTTAGGATGGGCAGTGAATGTAATCTGCAACTCAACTTAGTTGCAGATTACATTCACTGCCCATCCTCAGCGGTGCAACCTTTAAGGGTGCACCGCCGCCAACTCACTTTGTCGGTATAAAATAAAATGATGGCAAATCACCACTAAGAATATTAAAATATTTTGAGCGATGGCAAATCACCACTACTTTTTTTGCGATGACGAATCACTACGATGGCGAATCCCCACTAACCCACATGCACAATAATGCACATTTCCAACATAGGCAGTCAGGTCAAGACAGTCATTTTTATGGATTTTCCAGTTATTAATAAATCTACAACAGGTAATATAACTATCATACCTATGTATTGAACACATTTTTCGATAACTACTTTCGTAGACACACTATCACACTAATATTATAAACCAGTTTCTGGCTACGGTTTCTCACGCGTTGTTTTCTATGGAGACGTTTTCTATCCCATCTGAACTGATTTATAGTATAAAAAGTACCCTCATTTGTTACATTTAAGTCCAATTAGATTTTACGGTATGCAAAATTTCAGCCCGATCCGTTCAGAAGTTTTCGCGTGAAAAGGTAACAAACATCCATTTAACATCCATACATTTAATCATCCAAACTTTCTAATGTTTGTTATGTCTTCATGCCAAAACTACGGGACGGATCGAACTGAAATTTAGTATTCTAGTAGTTCAAGGCCTGGAATAAAACATATCCCATAAATCATTTCACATTGGAAATAAATAACCTCTAAACGTTTCGATAGAAACTACGTGTGTGAAGCCGCGGTCAGAAACTAGTAAGTACATAATTTGAGAATGAATACCAACTTATGAGACAACTTGTAAGGGGATATCATGGGGATTTCCATTATTCGTCCTATTCATAAAGCTCGCTCTCCTATCTTTACGCATTAAAGTCAATGAAGTACTCGATTAAAGTGAACATTATACGAATTAAGAATAGTTAACAGTCACAGTAAAAACTACACTGCTTAGCAACTTCACTTGCGAGCTTTAAACTGAAATCGCTTCAAGGGTTGTTCAAGACTAATTTTTACAATTTCTTTGCAGTGAACTATGAGTTAAGTTATGTTTTCCCTTACGCAGGATTTATTGGCGACGATAAATTTTGATTTAATGGACGATAATGTCCGCTGCCACACCGCAGCAGTGACTAGACAGTACCGACAGACGTCTTCCATGTCGGCATTCCCACACTAGACTGGCCAGCCCTTATTCCGGACTTGAACCCAATCTGGCATATGTGGGACGAGCTAAGACAGTGGATACGAGGGAGAATTCCAGCTCATCCAGCTCCGGCGCCGATAGAAGCCGATAGATGCAACTTCGACCTATTGCAATAATTCCCAAAATTTAGGTAGCCAATTTAATTAATTTTAAATCTTCTTGATTTCACTTGAGAGATAACAAAATTACCTTTCAAATGATATACCACAATCTATAGTTCATTGTACATAAATTGTAAAAAAATTGTTTTGATCAACTCGCGATGAAAGCGATTCCATTTTAAAGCTCGCAAGTGTATTTTATCGGTTGAAGTATGTATCTGCTTTTGCCCTATTTGCTGCCATCGACGGATGCATCTCTCTGTCCGTTTCTACGATTCCTTTTTGTTAAAGGCTTCAAAGGATTCGTCCCCATTGAAACATGATCACACAAAGGATTTAATTTCGGATGTTGGTATGTATGTTTTTTACAGTCTATCTACTAACTCAGTTCTTTACTTTTCTCTTGCTCACTTTTTTCACTAGAGGCCTTAAAATTAGAGAAGAGGCCTTAAAGTAAATTAATTATAAAAGGGCCGAAACCTTTATTCACAAAGGAAATTACAATGAAATAATAGAAATAAATAAGAGCTAGTATTTACAATTGAAACAATTGAGCTAACTGCAGACTAAAGTAAATTAATTAATACTTTTATTTCTTCTCATTTAAATAATTTATAGTTTTAAATTTGATCTATATAAGAGCTTCTTTTGTCAGCACTAAGGAAATTAAAGTTCCAGAACCGTTCTTTAACGATTTATTAAAATACATCTGATTGATTCTCAGTACGTAAAATTATATCTAATTGGCTGCAAATAAATGCCTTCAGATAAATTGTTTTTACTCACAACTTCTACATGCCTACACCTACAGGGGCGGTCATCGTTGGGCTAGGTTAGTTGTAATTTCTATGAATACGGAAGTATTTCAAAACTAGATTCTTTAGGTATAAGAACAAAATTAAAAATTTTAAAAACCCCCGACAGATTTTCAATGAACATGGCTCAAAACACTCGGGATAAAATTGTCTATGACAAAGAAAAAACTAAACGAAAATCGGTTCGTCCGTTTGGGAGCTACGATACCACAGACAGACACGTTAAGCTTATAACACCCCTCTCTTTTTGCGTCGGGGGTTAAAACTGAAGATAGCAAGCTGTTTTATAGAAAAACAAATTTCTTACTAATAATATAAAGCTGAAAGTTTGTGAAATGTGAATTTTATTTCGTTACATAAGATCATCAAAACTCCTGAACTGATCAAGATGAAATTTGGCGTACATTTAGAACATAGCCTAACTTATATTTTAGGCTACCTTATAAATCAAAACTAATGTAGATAATTAAACAAGATTTGAAACCTGTCAGGGAACAAGATTTGGAACCCGTCGAATAACGCTACTGTACCTTCAATAAAATAAAATAGAAACTACGCTCAGTAATAAAATAAAGAAAACCTCTGTGAATCAAAACATTATTCAATCAATTTACCCGAAAGGGTATCGGGGTGAAATCACGCAGATAAGCGGAGTTGGGGGGTTTGAGGGATCCCTAGTTACTTAAAATCGCATGTATAATTTAATACGAGATTCTTGTGAATTTTATACACAATCCGGCTTTTTTACCCGTCCAATGACAGTTTCACAAGCAACATATTTTTAGCAGACTTTGAAAAATGGGGGAGGTTCTATGTACGACTCGTATGTATGTTTTTATGTAGATTTTGTTCACCGATTTTAATGACTCTTTTGGTTTTGTGTCTGTGATCCCGAGCAGTCATATAAAAATTTTATTCCCGTGAAATAACTCGCGCAAAATTTATGAACAAGAAAACTTTAAAACTAATTAGTTTTTTCAAAACTATCACTTTTTGTCCGCGAAAACTGACTGCTTGGGGAGAGCGAGTGTTTATAAAGAACCAGACAACCAGTGATGTACATAATAGCAGAAATAGAAGTAGGTAGAAACTAGATACAAAGGCAATAACAAGACGACTTACGGGCGGACTTATTGAGCAAACTGTATCTTGTTAGAAGAAAGCAGCTACTTGAGATAAGGAACGAACGGATGTGCACTCGCACGAACTAGACCAGAGAAAGAAGAAATAAAGAAACATAACCTTGACAAAAAACACATACACACACTTCGTTGGTTGTATTTTTTTTACCAATGAATAGAATATAATAGAATATAAATTTTGTTACACCTTGTATCTTAATCTAAGTTTATTATGTATTTTAGTCTAAGTTTAGTATGTGTAAGTCTTTTAACAAATAAATTTATATTCCATTCTATTCTATTCCATTCTATTCTAATGAGACGTCTCTACTTATTCCTATTTTCTGGCAGTACACCTGCTAGATGATTAAATAAGTAGGGAGGGCTGCCATCAGGTACTATTTGTACTATTTTCATGATGTTAGTCTTTATCTTACGTAATTTAAAAAAAAAGGTAAAGTTTGGATGTAAAAGTTAATCTTCGGAACTACTGGTTCGATTTTGATAACTCTTTCACGAAAATATAGATACCTTCAGTCCAAATAAGTGAGTATGTCAGAATTGTTAAAAATTTGACTGTGATTGTAATGTACCTCGATTAATATTATAGAAAAATTAAATGAAAAGCTTTTTTGACCGCAGGTAATTAATTACACTTCAGATTAAAGAAATATAGCTAATAGCTAGTGTAATTTATTTTCACGTTTTCAAAATGGCCGCCCTATACTAAAATATATCCGGCTTTTTTTACATCCTAAAATATTCTGTAAAATCACAAACCCGATAACATCTCTGGCAACCCTACACGAACCTCATTCACGTGTGGCCGCCTTTAAGCACGGTGTCACGTACTCGATAACGGCGGCAATAGAATTGGTTTTATCGCGTTTTTGTGATTGATTCCTTGGTTCCTTTGGGTAAGTACTAGTAAACTGTATCTATTTGTTAAGATCGAATAGACGTGTGGAGAGCTTTTTGTGAGGGCTTTTATAAGGACTACAATCGAACAACACATAGATTTTATTTATTTACAGGGGTTTTTGAATTTAGGTACGTTTAATTTTTATGGCAAGATCACCGCCAGCTGATGCTGCAGCCAGGATTGTCTCTACGTGAAATTATAAGCTTAAACATGAAAATTCGTAAGTGTACAATATGTACAAAGAAAATTACAATCACGTACATAATTGAAATGAATTAAAACTAGTATTTATTAGTCAAACAATTGAGCTAACTGCAGGCTTTTGCAAACAATCTATAGGTAGCTGAACTGATCCATATCAATACCAGTCGGAAGCTCCCCAAGAGGGCTGGATTGCCCGCTGTATGCATAATTTTCAATATTAAAAGCTTGATTAAATTATTGTTTTTTTTAAACCAGTATCGCCTATACCTTATTTTTCACTTTACTACGTTTTTATTTCTGCTAAAACTGTCACAAACCGTTCGCAATTCTGAAAGATAACATCAAATTTCAGGAAACACAACAGACACTGAACCTTTTAATGTCACAAAAATAATAATTAACAAAGGGATCTGACGAAGTCTCCTGCGGCGACGCTTGCAGGAACGTGATCAAAGCGGATGTAAAAGCTTTTTGAATTAAAGCGTGCAAATGACCGGAAGCTGTACCATGACAGTTTGCCGATAGGTAATAGTGAGCGTGAGTTCAACATACACACATACCTAGACAGCGTATGGTGTATTTGCTGTATGCCCCCTTTCGCATAATGGACACGTTATTTGAAAAATTAAACGAGTTATACATCCTTTTTGCAAAACACACTTTAATAATGTTATGCATCGTGCTCGTTGCTGGAACATAAAGGTCTAAAATACATGTCTTTTTTGTAGTTTGTACTTATTAGTCTGTCCATAAAGATTTGGGAAAGGGAATTTCACCTTAGCGAATAATGAACAGTTTTCAATGAATATTAAATTCAGTAAACTTTTGGACTTTCATACACTATCATTGAAAAAGTAGGATTTTCCGTTTTTAAGCAGCAAATACGTGGTCATCTAGCCCACAAGTGGTTAGCTTGCCAAAGTCCTGTCAAGAGCATGCTGCCTGTACCATGTCTTTGTGAACTAACTATTCAGAGCTGTTATCTATGATATTGCCCCTGCCAATAAGCGTTATTCGGACAAAAACTTGAACCTTCTGTGTTCTCTACATAGTTTATTTTTATATTTATTTCTAATCATGATGAATAGCTAAAGAAAATCTTAGGAATCATGGCTGAAAAAGTGTTTGATTCTGCCAAAGGGTTAAACATTTATCAATGATTGGATGTGATTGCTCTATCTGTAATAAGAATAGGTTCCTATTTTGAAATTGGTTCTTCCTATAGTAGATTCAATATTACATTTTCTGCTCTCGTCTTTCACAAAGAATCGCGGACGGGAACCACTTCAATAAAGTCAATAAGCAACTACATTTAAGGTTTATATCTCGGCTACAGTATTTGTCTGACAACCTGTCCGACCTTAGCCTCGTCCCGTCCCGTCTTTGATTCTCATTTGAGATATTGGATATTGGATATTGAGACAAAGTAGTAAATGTAATTTAAACTATTGAAGTTGTTGATACTTGTGTCTAGTGGTTCAAATCGAGCAGTCTAAATCGGAAAAAGGATTGTTCCATGGAAATCTGTGCATCTTTTTGACGCTTTCGACCGTAGGTAATTCCATTCGAGCCGTCAACTTCAATCTCCACGCCGTGGGCTTCATCAGCAATTCAGGCTTGGCTTCGCCTAAATCATATTCCAATACCAGGTCCATCTGTATGCAGATAGTTAAAAATTCATTCACAGTGCACGGTGCTCTCTCGAGTGGAGTGACCTCTTTCCTGAGCATTTTACAATTTTATTTCCTTTGACATGTGCCATAGGAAAACAGAATGGCTATCAAGCAATCTCATCCATTTTGTGATTTGGGACAATGTTACCTTGTATTATCTATCCTGCTAACATTATAAAAGCGAGAGTAACTGATTGTCTGTTTGAAAAGTTATTTGATGGATCTTATTGAAATTTGGCAAGGAGGTAAACATATCCCGGGGACGGACATAGATTACTTGAAAAGTGCGAACTCACGGACAGTAGCTAGTATTATATAAGCGAAAATTTGTGGCGTTGTGAGATCTTTGGGCAGTGAAACCACTGAACGGATCGAGCTGAAATTTTTCGGAGATATAGTTCTAGACTAGAATTAGAATAACATAAAGTTACTTTTTACCCTGATAAAATGCGTGCGAAGCTGTGTGCAGAAGTTAGTGTATTATAGTTTTAATGACAAAAAATTCAATGATACCGTAAAAAGTGAGATGTCTTTTTTACTTTGAGATAAAGGACCACTGGCCCGTTCTTTATTTTTGAATCGAGCGAGTTACTAAAGAATTTAGAAAATGGACAACTTTCCTGCAGGCCATTTTTGAGCGGGCAAGATATCATTTTAACCCATATATAAATATTGACTTTTTTCAGAAGCTTGCTCTAGTTTGTATTGTACAAACAAGGTCCTCAGAATTTTTAATGTAAAGTAATCAAAAGTCAGCACCGAGTGGGGACTAATTGGTCAGAAATAGCTAACTAGCAAACCTCAACCGCAGTTGGTTATAAAACATAAAAAGTAGGTTACAAAGTTATGTTTTCAGAAAAATTCTGAGAGCAAAAATATTTCAATGGGAGCCGTGTAATAGAGATTTGCTGAATTTCAAGTCAAAGATAAAAGAGGGCTCCGTTCAAAGGAATGCATACTCGATTTTTAAGGTTGTAGCAACTTTCAAAGAAAATTTTCTACATTTTTACGATGAATGGCTTTGAGTGGTTTGAATGCAGAAATGGTAATTTAGAATTACGACTGCAAGGTAGATCATGTAAACTTACTCATGGTTTCTCAAACTCCACAACTCGCATATTCTTTATATATATCCCGTTGATGATGATGCCCGCCTAGCCGAATATCGGTCACGGGGCGGCCAGTCTCAACGAAGACTAACCAGGTGCGCAGGACATTTGCACAAGCGTGCGTGCAACCACAGGTGCCCTCTCTATTCCCTCACTCTCATAATCCAATGGGACGGCTGACCGACACGACCGGGGAGAGGTTAGGCGTAGGACCAACAGCTTAACGTGCTTTCCGAGGCATGGGGGTGTAACACCAACAATTTCTTGACTTGGGGCTGCTATTTCTTGTTAGAAAAGTCCCAATAACACAAATCTTAGCACGACCCGGGATTTGAACCCGGGACCTCATTATTAACGGTTGAACACGCGACCGCTAGACCAACGAGGCAGTTTATTCCATTAGGTAATATAGAGCAGAAGAATGTGTATTTTTAGTAGCCATCTTTATTGTACCACTAAAATAACGCAAAGTTTTTGTTCTATTTTATCAACTTTAGTTCTAAACCAAGTTGGATTTTATAGAATAGATGTTATTACACTGCACTATAACATACACTTGTGGACTTCTCAAAACATTTTACGAAAGTATTGTTGTAAAACTAAGTCCTTTGAGAATAGCCTCAATATCAATTTTAAACTTCCTAGTTCCTACTACACTGCTTTTTAACCAAAAACCAATATGGCATAGACTGCACAGTGCGGCGTCGAATTTTACCGATGTTGGAGTCGGTACTGTTTGTAAAAGGCTTTCCTAAATCGACTATCCACAAGCTGAATATGCAAAAGTCTACCAAAGAGTAGGTCCTCAATTTTATTCATGAACAAACGAATTCATAAAAACAGGGCGTGTGCTTATGACCACACGACAAAAGTGAAAACTTATAAGTAGAAGTGAAATATAATTCTTGCATTCTTCATGACTGATGAAGTGATGACAGCCATGACAGGTTATTATAATTATTCACGGGTATTTATTGCGTTTATTTACCTACTGACTACTTTCGTAAAATGGTCTGATCGCGTAAGTTTAATAAAATTTATAGCCATGACAGGTGCTGATGACTGGAGCCAGAGCAAATGCGAGCATGCAGGTTAATTTTCATTCACTGTTTATTAAATAGTCTGAAAATGTGTTCCCCTACCAATATAAATAAACCAAGCTTTTATCTGTGATGTAGTGATGTGTCGCTAATCCTAGCGTAATCGGTTACACCTTTTAGACGTTTCCGAACGTCCATTAAAAGCTTTGGCAGATTAACCACTACCTAAACTACAGCTCTTACGTTTCGATTTTGCACTCATACGTATTACAGTATCGGCTTACTTAACGTTTGCGTTTCGTTATCAGGTGTTTGATGTGGTGATTACGGTTTGTATTCCTACCTAATTATTTTACGTAGAAATCAGTTAATTCTTTGTTAAAAGGATTTCGGTTGTAAAAACAAAGTGCTGTGCGATGTAATTGTACATGCTTGTTAGATCTTAGGTGGTATTTGGTTAGTAGATCCTACGAAAGACCACCTAAGATTCAGAAGATCAAAATACACATTCATCCAGAAAATCAAAACATAAAAAAGTCCGCTTAATCATGACCCTAGCAGGCAAGTATCTCTTAGTTTGACCACCTAATAAATACATTTTTATGTCATGTACATTCATCGTTGGAAAGGGATTAAACCAAAGAAAAATAAATTGTTTTTTAATTAATTTAGATGTTAGATGTTTTAGATGATGATTTATAATTTTGACATAGATTTTTAACTTTGAATGTTCGATTTTTTTTCATTTTGTGGCCTGAAAACTACAAATAAAAAAGATATGACGATTTAAAGGCGAGATTTTAGGAGATTTTCAAAAACCTTTAAAAAGTCATATCTCAGCAATCATGTTACTTAAGACATTGATTCTACCGGAGAATCGCAGTTCCTGTCCCCCCAACGCCAAAAATCATTACGTCGGTCGCAATACCGAACACCCGGTATAATTGAATTAAATTAAATAAAATCTTTATTTCGTCTCTCAAAGGTAAACAAGCTTACATGGTATGTACATTAACTAAGTGTAAAGGTGGGAAAGTAAATACATGTATATGTTTATCTAGGTACATTTGTTGTGAGAGACCTGCAAGAGTTTTATTTTAACTCTTAAAAGATTACGAAAAATAACAAAATGGTTCCCTCAAGGATCGGGCGGGTGGGGATCGGGCGGGTGGGCAACTACAAAGAATTTTTTTTTTTAATTATTTCTTGCGGGGTTTACTATTGACAGTTGACAGTGATATTTAGAATGAAATTTTGTTCGTTCAGGATCGAATGGTAAAAACATTCAAGCCAATACAAGCCCTATAATCAAGAAAAATAAGATTATTTTGGCCTACTGTAAGCGGATACCGGTGTCCGAAAGATCCTGGACGGCATCGTAGCTTGCCCGGACACCGGTGTCCGGACCATCTTCACAGGTCAAGGGTGCGAGATTAACAATTATTAGAAATTTAGTATTAACTTTTAAGTATGACGACTCTGTGGCGCAGCGGGCGAAGGTCCGCCTGCGACGCAGAAGGTTGCGGGTTCGATTCCCGCCTAGGGACAAATGTTTATACGATCTGCATTTGTTCAGAGTGTTATGGATGTTTACTATGTATAAAAAAATATCTATCTACGTAGTGTATTGTATTAAGTATATTCTAGTACCTACCCATAACACAAGCTCTGCTTAGCTTGGGGCTAGATGATGTTGTGTGAATTGTCCAGCAATATTTATTTATTTATTTATATACAGACTGATTTGACTATAGCACACGCTAGTTGAAACTTGTTTCAACCGTTTTATATAAGTATAGAAGTGTAGGTAAACAAATCTACTATACCATGGAACTACGCACCTACACTTGATAACTTAGGAGGTTGGAAACACCTATCCAATTCGCGCGGCGTTTCGTTTTTTTGGCGAGTGCAAATATCGAAATCGATCACACGGTCAATTTGAGCTAGATTTGTTTACGAACAAATTCGACTATGACCGGTATCGGTCCCTAACTACCTACGTGTCGATGTTGCAGTTATTGGTTTGTGGGTAGGCGGATATGAAGTAGTTAATTAATTAGTTTTGGAATTTTTTTTTCTCTGTTCTTTAACAAGTGTGTCATTAAGTCATTTTAGCATATAAGGGAATAAAATTCGAGTTTAAGCCCTGGGACTTTTGTCTGAAATCATCAGCCAGCACAAGACAATCGTCTTCATAAAAACTCGACTTTTTGGTGTTCCATGAAGAAAGCACATTATATTTTAATTGATTTGATTTTCGAAATTAGAACTGAACGAGCCTTCTTGGTGATTGTTGGATGTTTTTAAGACGTATGATTCTTCCTCCATGGTAGAATGCGTACTTTGCGTTGTGTGAAACAAAGGAATAAAAAAAGTTGGTACTAGCGCTAGATCTCGTTTTGTTGAATACAAATTAAATTGAAAGTGAACGTGGCTTAGGTATTTAAATTAATCGAGAATGTCATCCAGCTAAAATTAGGACAATTATGTTTATGCAAATGGAACATCCAACTAAATTAATATGAATCTGTTGCGGTCGAAAGTACGTGAAATTATATTTAAAAACTTACGACAAATTCGTGAACTAGAAAAGTGAAAAACGTGTGCATTATTTACCTGAAGGTAAGTTTTGATTGTTTTACTTTCTCGCAATCGAAGTGAAAAGTAGAGTTTTTAACTCGGGCCAAAACCACCCATTCTAACTCGGTCTTGTCTTCCTCCCTCATTGCGCTCGGGAGTAAAACAACCTCATATATGTATAACGGGTTGGTTTAACACTCAGTAAAACAATCTACTTTAGGGTGTCGATATATCTATCACGAGGGTACCTAGATACCAATCCGATGGAACGGCAGACCAACGCGTTATTTAGAGAGTGCATCTGTGTTTGCGCAAACACTTTATGCACTTATGAACTACAATTATATCCTGTACACATGACTAGTCCCTGTTTACACTGGCCGCCGTGGCAGAAATTCGGCTAGGAGGACATCAAGATACCATAGAGAAAAAATAAGTTTATTCTGTTGGATAAAAGTACCATCACACAATTAAAATAATTATTTTCTGAATGTGTCGTTCAAAAAATCTTTACAAGAATAACTTATGGTGATAAATTGTTGCACAAATATTTTTCAAATTTCAGACCTACCTACTTCTTTTTTGTGACAGCTGTAATACATTCGGTCCTACCGAATGTATTATTTGAATGTGTAATGTGAAATAAATGCTGTAATATGCTGAATATGGACTTTTTAAAGTATTTTGTTCTTTTTGAATGGCATCGCAGAAATGCGTTTTCTGTTAAATATACGATCAAGTTGAACAACAAACCAGAAAACATATCAAAAGATCACAGAAATTGTAGATACTGTTTGCTTTTAAATAACCGCGAAGAAACCGCGTGTCAGCTAAAAGTGACCATATTGCTAACATATTCGCTCTCACGCGCCGCTGTTATCTCTAACCCCACACTGGGGGTGGTCCCCCGAACTCCCCGCAACCTGATATTGTTTATAAAGGTTCAACTTTGAGTGTAGGTACCCACTGGCAAATAAAACGGCTCTTCTTTGTTATTCCTGGCACGTCTTATCAATGCACGGTGTAAAATTGAAGCTATGATACACTGGCCAAGGGAGAGACTATACGCAGTGAAGTATTCCGTTATAAGCCTGAACGTTTTTTTGTTCCTTTTGACGTTTTTAAGTGTCTTGTAATGTCTTACGGAAATAAAGAAAACAAACTGTTGCCTATATAAACTATCATCAGACCAAGTTTATCATAATCTATCATAGTTTTATCATAATCTAGCTAAATGTTTACCAAGAAGTGCATCGATAGATTTTGAAATTACGTGATTAGCCAGTCAGACATCTGATGTCACTTAATTTGAATTATGATTACAATTTATGACAATGCAATGTCATTCTTCTCTATTCTACACTAGACAACTATCCCCGTGCTAGGCATACTAGGGTTTTAGTGAGAAATGTTTTGGAAAAGCGATTATGGGATACCTAGCTCACTTAATCGAAGTTGTTCTTGTAATATCACCCAAATATTTACGACTAGCAATCAAATTGGGACTTGGAACTGACTTTTAATGAGGCCCAGTCATTAGGCTGTAAAATTGAATCGTGAACAGTACCGATGGGTTGAATGTGAATGGTCGATTGATAGCATTTGTGCCAATATTAAAGTGCTATTAAAATTTCTAACTTAGTCATTTGATCGCCCTGTAATAGCCAAAATGTGTAGATATTTCTTTTATTTTAGCATTTTCTTCCAATCTTAGAAGATCTAACAAAATGGGGTTCGGAGAATGCAATTAGAATCAAATGGACACATTGGATACCCATTTACCTATGTTTTTGCGATGTTTTTGGTTTCACAAATTAGACAGAATCTGGTTTATGATTTTTGAATGAACAGTTGTGGGTGGCATAAATTTCGGCCGGCCTAATGGGTTTTAGGTCGGCCATCCAGATCTGGATGATGATGATTAACAAACTTAGTTGCAATAACCTACATCAGCATAAAAACAACTTAGCCTTTTAAAAGTTTCTTGATAAAACTTGATGATTCCTTTTACAACATAAACCCCTCACCCTCTGAATATAAATTAGATCGTTGTTACGAATTGAAACCTTATCTCTATTTAGACAGCGTCAGCAATTCATTATAATCCATAGTTTTTAAAATAAGAAAGAAACAGGCTGTTTTCTGATTACTCGGTAAGGTTTCGGTACGACATCGGTACAACGCGGTACGACACGCTCGGATAACGCGGTACCGAAACCTTACAGAGCGCCTATATTACTATGCAGCGTTCCTGATTAGAGGGTAAGCGCGGTAAAAATAACAGATTTGTTACAGCAAGTGTTATCCAACATTTTATCGAGCCGGACGAAACAAATGAATGTATTTTCATCACTCGAACCAAAGGCCCTTTTCTTTTGCATACGGATACCGTGAAAACGGCACGCGCGATAAGCCGTACCGTGAAAACGCTTTTATATGAACACTGTTTACGTACGGGCACCCGAAGGCAGTGGTTCACTATGTCACAAGCGCTTCTGCATAATTTTTTAAAGACAAGTGTAAAAGTGCAGGTGGTGCTGTAAGCTTTCGACATCCAAGCGTGCTGATGTTGTACCGAAATCTTACCGAGTAATCAGAAAACGGCCTAAAAAAATCTTTATTTGTAGCTGAGATAGTTTTTGTTTCATAGTATCTTAGAGCCGGCCCAGTTGATGTGACCCCAATGTCTTAAAAGAAACAGAATTGAGAAAAAGAGAATAAATATTATTGTGGAGTGGTTTTTTTTATTGGCTTTTTGTGGCATGGAGTGGTTTCGAATAACTGTAGTTTTTTTTTTTTCAGCCATTATCATCATCATCATTCATTTCTAACCGCAACCTGACTTTGACACTTCTGGGTATAGGCCTTTAAACTCAACTAAGATCATGATAATGATCTCCCTGAACTTATGTATGACTAAAGTGTACTAAACTCCGAACTTTTAAGTATGAGTTATCTATCTAGTACTAGGTACCTACTCTTCTTCGCCTTAGAAGACTCTGTTTTTATTCTCAATTATTTATTAGTAAATATCCAACTTTGCGCTGCTAGATACTAATAAGCCGTACGTTATGAGCTATTTATTTATTTATTTATTTATTTTGATAAGTAACTAACACGATTTTTATAACCAATTACACTAGTTAGGTACTTAAGATTAAAAAACATAATTTATCTAATTACTAAAAATTATTGTAAAATTTTAAAACATTTCATAAAATAAATCAGTATAGAATAGTTAATATTGAAAATTTTCGATGAGACAAATAAATTAAATAATTGAAATAATAAATAAGATTTTCATAAAATTAACATGATTAAGACAAATTAAATTAACATTAACAAAAACAAACAGGCATCCTTTCAGTCATCACTCTCGCAAAACCTCAGGCATACCAACATAAAACTCTTCCATTCGTCTGCGAAGATATCACAGTCTGGGTTCTGGTCAAGAAGTCTGTTGAGCCCGGCGAGGGTCCGAGGCAGTGGAGAGTTGGCACGAGCGACGGTTCTACTAAACTAACTATAAGATAAGGTGGGAATTTGAGGATCTATTCCAACATTCTCATGGTCAATCCACATGATATAGATATCACAAACCTCGTTTGTTTTGTATTATTATTATTACCGACAGTGACCTACATGGTTTTGTGTTGATTTATTAATTACATAATCAAAAGTACATTTGTAACAGAGCCCTAAAAATACTGCAGCTAAACGACATTTAGTGATTCTGAACTCTTTCATTTTACATCAAGCCTTATGAAAATGTTCGCAGGATTACAAGCTTTATAATTAAAACTGTTGCTGGTCATTAACCTGCTTTCTTGGTTGTTTAATCAGGTTTCTGGCGGGAGTTTTATAACTAATAGGCTATTTAGACGTTTTCTCCGTTTATTGAGAACATAATATTATGTAACGTAGTGTACCTTCTGTTGTTTTACCCGGATTTAATTTGAATGAAATGGGGTTTAAAAATTTGTTTGTTAAAATTACCTAGCTCTGAACGATCCATCCTACAATTTCGATAAATCCATATCTATACGATATTCAGCATTTTTTTAAACAAGGCGTTGACAAACTCCTATGTTTTTTTCACTCATTCCTACGCTATCAGCGAAGTTGGTTCAATATCAACTGAAAAATGATAAATTCAATATTCAATCCGCTGTCTTCAATATTCAAACCTTCAGACTCCTAGTTCCTAGAACTATATAACTTAACGATTTACAAATAAAATAACCCGTTTCCACTCTAAACTAACTCGAAAGACTCTGGAATCTATTAGTACTTTGAACAGTTCTGACTCGGTTCCCGATTGTTCGACTTTGACGAAGGCTTACGCTTATGAAGTTACATTGCAAGTAGGATTAAACTAAATGTAAGTAGGTACTTAGTGAATGCAAGTCAGTTCAGTAGGCGAACGATTAAGGTTAGTTCAATAAAAGTATTATATCGGAGCTCTAGCTTGTTCTTAAAGCTCCTTTTCTCTTCTCCTTTATGAAAGCGTTTTTAAAACTTTTTTCAGAAAATGAAGTGTACCATTATGTATTTTTGTTCTATAAGTTCATTTTAGCTTAAGCTTTTTGTGAATGGACCTTAAAGCTGGGAAGTTGAACAGAGACCCTATAAAATTGCAAGGGTATAAGCAAAATCTCTTCAATGTTTGACGACTTCTGTGGCGCAGCGGGTGGAGGTGCAACAGGTTGCGCTTTCAATTCCCGCCTCGGGACAAATGTTTGTACGATCTGCAGATTTCCGGACTTTTTTCAGTTCTGGGAGTTTTCTATGTATAGTGAAAAATATCTGTCTATCATATGTAATGTATTGTGTTAAATTTCTCAGTTATTTAGTACCCCTAACACAAGCTCTGCTGTAATTGAGGCTAGACAATGCTGTGTGAATTGTTCAGCATTATTTTTTTTTTATTATTAGGTCATGGACTCCAGGCAATGGAACGTAGGTAACCATTTTCTATTTACAGCTCGTTGCTCTTGCTCAAAGCTTCAGAATGTTTAGATTAAAAAGTGGACCGTGTGGCCCATTCCACTATGTAATGCGCCTGTGCTTAGTTTCCAACACATCTGATGTCGCTACCTGTGAGCAAAGTTTTATAGTTTTAAACTAACATAAATAAAAGTTGGACCGCGCTGCGGTGGTGCTGCGATGCTGACGTTCATCGCTTAGCAAGCCCGCACAGCGAAACCGAATTACAAAAAAATATTCAGGGTGATTGGTAGCTGGGTGCAAAGCTTCAAGAACAAGCTAGAATAGAACATTGAGAACTATTTCAGCCATTGTTGTCTAGCAGGGACAAAGTCTTACCATTGGTTTTTTACGAATTATTTTGCTCTCTGGGGTTAAACTCAAAATTATACAGTTAATTTGCTAATAATGGCCAGTTTAAACAATATGTGAACTGTTTTTAGTTTATCTTATTAAAATCCTCTTGAGGAATCCGTAAGTTACTACTAGTTACGTTACAGCTAGCACTATAATGTTAGACTGCGTTGGCATCAGTCACTAAGACGATTGAAGAAAGTCGTAGGGCATCCACATAGTGGTAGTGCAAGTCATGGCGAACCTTGACTATCTAATTCTGTATCACGACGCCAAATTAAATAAAATTAACGATTTTTTTCATGACTTGACCGACATTACTATCCATGTTATGTATTTTGTAAAGTATATCTATCATTTAGTACCCATAACATCTGCTTAGCTTGGGGCTAGATGATGCTGTGTGGATTGTCCAGCAATACTAATTTATTTATTATTTAGACAGACCGTTATATCGATATCCTACAAAGAAGGCTTCATATATGTCTACGAAGTTGATTTCTCAAATATGATCCATGGCGAGGATGTTTCCGTGGAACATTATTATCGGTTGGTTAATGCATTTTCAGTGTGCGGCGATCTCACATTTACCAAGTTACCTACACGAAAAATTGTTCGATATTGTACGGTTATTTTATGGAAGCCGCGCTTGATGCATTTTTAATGATTATGAATTGCTGGATCTCTATCTCAATTCACGTGTAAAAATATTACGATCACTGGATCAGAGTACAGGGAAAAGATTTTAGCATTGAACTTCGCATCATAGCAGGTATACAACAATGATGCCGGATTTTTGGGCACGCTTTTCGTATGCGCTCTGGCTGTCCAAGACTCTAAGGCCCCATGGGGGAGAAAACACTTTACGTTTTTAGATACTTTTATTTTAGACTCCAAGCGTGTCAAAGTCTCAGGCAGAAACAAAGAAAACGTAAGGCTTTAGTTTACCAGTTTGAAAAAGCTTTTGTAGCAGCAAGTTTTGGTGAAAATGTCTGAAATGCTTGCCGCTCGATCTAACGCGCTAACGTTCCACTGACGGGAAAGTCCGAAATGTTTGCGTTTTTTGCACGTTGCCGCGCCATTGTGTAGCGTGAAGTGGATTGAATTATTGAGTGATTTTTATTTATGATTTTTTACGGCAGATAATATTTTCGCATGTTTTTTAGGTTCGTTTGGGATTTGTTTGATGTAAATTAGTCAACTCTAATAAGGTACTTATCAGGGGGAGGCCTGGGTAGCCAGTATAGGCTATAGATGTGATGAATAAAAAGCAAAATACTTAAATCAAGGCATTGGTTATCGTAATGAAACTAGAGCATTCACATCGTTTCAAATTGAAACAAGTGTTAAAAATCCTAAAGAAAGCTGCATTGGTGTAGTGATAGTGGCATAAATCAATTGGTTCCTTATAACTTTGACTGCCTTCAAACTTTTCAGCGGCGTTTTACTAAGCGATGCAACCCGGAGAGGCGCGTGGCTTGGCAGCGAACGCGTTATAGAAGTCAGTCCATTCGACATCGATTTATCTCAACCATCACCTCATACGGCTATGCGGCCTTTAGAACTACATTATCTGTGCTTTACATCAAGCTTTTTCCAACCCAAAGTTCATCAATAGAAACTGTGTTCTCGTAACCACAACGAACCATGTTTATTTTAGCATGACGTAATAAAAATATCTCTAGCTTCCAAGCTAAGCACCGACGGAACTCTGACAGGATACGACCGCAATGTAAAGCGCGTACCCAAAAGGTAAATGGGTCATAAAAAGTCATATCAATATTGACCGAGGGGCGTGCATCATTTTGCTATACCCGCCATATCTCTACAAACCGTTTAGAAAGAAAGCGGGTTGACCCTGTTTCAGCCAAGCTAAGCCGTTCGATAGTAGGGTTTCGTCCCAGCCTACCACCAGGGTAGTTAGGCTTGGTGGTAAGCCTGATCCGTAGTGTTCTAGACGACGACGGACGAAAACTTTGACTACATCATCATAATCAGCCTTTTTTATATTTTCTTTGACTTGATGTCTTGATGATGAAGAAAAGTAGAGCAGTCAAAGTGATTTCGAACTGTTTCCTAGTGCGACAACCAATTAAGAAGAAACTCTACTTTCTAAACGCTACGCTATATTGACTTATATTCAAGAGTATAACAGTTATCTTTAATATGTCTATCTAATGGTAGATATTGCTAACCGATAGCTTGTTAATGATTATTCAATTTGATCATTAGCAGCGGGCTAAGTTGATATTCCCTGATGAGAAACTAACTTGACCAGCGGCCTCGCATACGTTTTTTGTAATAAAATGTAGCCTGTTATTCAAGGATCAGATCTTTATGTGTGCAAATTTCATATAATTTCAGCCCGATCCATAGAGTTGGTTTAGTGTTGTCTACCGCCAAACATCTTCACAACGGCACAAAATTTAGCCTTCATATTTGTGGGATACATGGCTAGTTTGCTATAAGTAGCCAAAACGGTGTAAATTCATTACAAAAAATAAAATCAGAGTCGAAAACGATAAATGGAATGAAAAACGTGTGACTGTAGCCTATGCCAAGCCCACTAATTTATGTATCGAATTTTTATTTTAAACCCTTTTTCGAAATCTGATGTTTTGGTAAGAGTGGATGAATGGTTCGAACTTTTCGAATGATTTGTTCAATATTTTTCCTGGAAAACGGGTTAAGTAGAAGGCTGTAACATTAACATGGATGGCATAAACTTATTAATGTTGTATGGCAAGATTGAAGTTTGCGGCGATCTCCACATCTTTATTTTTAAATATTTCTGTTGATTTTGTTCTTGTACCTTACAATTTCCTTATACTGTGGCTGAAAATTATTTGAACAACTTTACATTCTCAAGAGAGTACATATTTATGTAGAGTTTGTCCGGATTATGAGAGTGGGAGAAAAGAGAGTGCTCATGTGTTTGTGCACACATTTGAGAACTTTAATATGTCATGCTCGCTCACGTGGATAATCCACAGCCGCCGCCGCTGCAAAATTTGGCTAAGGAGACATTATCATCACCTATAGTTAGTTACACAGGGTTATAGGTAATTCACTGACTCTATGTTAACTGCCGTTTCCGCCCACCATCATGAACACGTCCGTGAAGACGCCAAGTCTCAATCCTTAAAATTGGAGGAAAGGAAATGATATTAGTATGTACCCCTGTCCATTCAAAAATCGTTAATTATAGGGGTTTTCCTTAAAATTAAACCTAAAAACGAAGTATCAGTGGGTGTGTGTGTGTTAAGCTGTGCCCAGCCAGGGTAATGCCACTTAAATCATCTTGCATAGATGTATAAGCCAATGATGAGTTAAATAGGAGTTCGGTATTATAATAATGATCAATTAGGTTTCTGACATAATTATGTATGTGAGGCGATTTACAAAAAAATTAAGAGTTAAGACCTGGCGTTTTCACTAACGGGTTCGTGATGAGGCAGAACTTGCATTTTACGCAGTGTCAGTGAATTACCAATAACCCTGTATACGAAGAAATGTACCTTTTTCTGTTACAGAACCTATTTTCTCCAAGTGTACACTTTCTTAAGACAAGATGCTGTAAACAATTAGCGCAAGTTAGTTCAGAGCACCTTGAGGTGAGGCCAAAGTTTTAAGAGGTTTTAATGTACTTTTTAAATTTTTACCGAGTTTCTAGATGAATCTTTTTGCTTTGCTGATTGTTACCGCTTGTTTTAAGCGAAGCTGGTCTTCGTTCGTCCGAAAATGTGGTTTTTTCCATATCTTCGTTCGTTTTAAAGATTTATTTCCGGAAAAGGTAAGAAGATTTCCACTAAGGCCCAGATATAAACTGGCATAAGCCTAGATTTTTATATTCTGTAGAATAAATGAAAAAAATAAAAATCACAAAAACTCTAGAGCGGGCTGGATCAGAATTTGGCTAAATTTAATTGATTTTTATGAAAACACATAAAAAATTGTGGAATACCATTATTTAGTACCCTACAAATATAACATAACTCCGAATGCAGAAGTTTGAAATATAGTTTACCGCTTTAAATTTTCCGTACAATAGCGTTCTCCCAAAACGCAAACTACTACTCGCATAGGTACCTGAAAACGGTGTTGAATGGTTTTCATTGAATAAATGTCACGGCGACCGAATTGGGGTGTTTTACTAAGATCAGAACGGCCCCAAGCGAAGGTGTCGTGTCTACTCATAAAATAAATTGAAATGCTCCGTCGATCAAGAACGCGGGCGGCAGCGGTCCCAGCGCTCGACAATAAATCAACTCCAAGCTTTTATATAAAAAGGAAAGAGCGGAAAGTCGTTTATTTGTTTCCAAACTATACTCGAACGGTTGCTGAGCTTCCGATACTTTAATAAAAATCTTACTTGAGTTGAAATTTCACATTCTGACGCACCGGTCCCCGCAGTGGCAAATGAGAGACGCAAAAACGGCTAACTGTAAAAGTTTTTCCACTACTTAAGGGATGGTACATACTGATGGGCTATTTGCAGTGGCGGCCACTTGTTCCAGTTTCGGTTAAGTGCCAGTCATCAGAAATGATGACGACGCGGACGCAATGAGCCATTAGCTGCGTTTATAACAGCTTCGGTCCATTTGCGTCGTCTACCTGAGAGGACTCAAGGAGGACGAGGAGGAGAGAAATATTATTTACTACCGTACGGCTTATTCATTTTAAGGGGTTGTATGGAAAACTATCAAATTAATAGTATTCGTTTACAACCAAATGTAATATCTCAATTGATTCAATGTTAAATACAAGTTCTTATTTGTTTTTAACCTTTAAAGTCTTATGAGGCCCTGAGCGGGCTAGAAATTGTATTTTTTAATTTAAAAAATCAATTTCCAAATGTATTTCAAAACTCTAATTCTGTTTATATCAGTGACTAAGTATTGAATCTAAAAGCCATGACCAGGACGTCTAAAAGTTTGCGAACGTTAATCAGTCTGCTCCTAGCCTTATAAGAAAATAGTGTCAGAAAAGATTAAAAATTAAATGATAATAGATGAGTCTCCATTTAATTAGTTAGATGCGGACTTAGAGAACCCGTTTTTTTACTCTAGTAGAAGAAATTGGATGGCTGATGACCGTAGAAGTTTTCATCAGAACAACCGCAAAGTCAAATTAGCTCATTTGCTCTCCGGAAATTCACGCTGCGTATGATTTTAGATAAGAAAAGAACATCGGATTCTTTCCGATTCTAAATTTAGATTCCTACTCAAGTCAACAAGCCTCGGTCGAACTTGGATGAGCCTATCACATGATCAAAAGTGGCACGAGATCAAAGGAGCTCAAGAAGGCTCACGTTCGCGATCTTGTAAAACTTAGCTGACGATGATTATAGAAAACCATGGACCCAATTAATTAGCGACACCCTATAGCCCATTTTCTAAGATGAATGTCGGGTTCACCCCTTTTAAACTTTACAAAGATTGCAAAGAAAAATGCCTAAAGTTTTTTTTGTAC
Organism: Eupithecia subumbrata; assembly: GCA_949316285.1. Lineage (NCBI taxonomy): Eukaryota > Metazoa > Arthropoda > Insecta > Lepidoptera > Geometridae > Eupithecia > Eupithecia subumbrata. The sequence continues at coordinate 16,576,708 of OX438642.1, forward strand.
CCCGTTATAATTGGCACCGCTTTGACATTAGATTAATTCCTTACCTTTCTATCTGTCGGGGTCCTGACCCCGTGTTCTTTCGTCCATTCGAAAATAATTTATCGAGATTAAAATTTATGAAAATGAAATTTCACTTTGTGGTAATAACAGTTCGGGCTTTGTTCACGAAGTAAAAGGAAAAATGGATTGTGTAAATCTAAACATGCCGGAAGATTAAACGAGTACCTTTTAAAAGTTGCTTCGTTTTAACGGAGGAGCGAGAAACGTTGTATTTTGAATCAAATATCGTACGGTTTTGTTCTCTGTAAAGAAATCTTTGACTATTTTACGAAATTATCATAGTAATCGTTATTTTCTGTCTTGAAACCATTATAATTTGAGTATAATCTCAATTTATTTTTATTCCGGTGTTGACATGTCACTCTTACACCATAGTTAGTACTAGCTAACTAGAGAACAGTTCATGCAGTGTTAGTTTATTACCAAAAACCCTGTATAAGACAGGATGTAAGTAGAAAAGTTGTCAGTAAATTCATTTTCTCTTGCGTCGCATCTCATTCCACCCAAAGAAGTCGTTACAAGGCGCTCCATAACTGGAGCCTTATGCCTGCATCCAAGAAGTTTCTCCAAACTTTGTGTAGCACTTTGTAGTTTACCTCCAAGGTATGTTTTGATGTGCGCCTTCACTTCCGAGGTCATAAAAGCTACTGTTTTTGAGCTTCGTGTTTGACTGTCAGTTCTAAAAAGCAATGCAAGGAATTTTCAAGAAAAAAAATAGAACTTTACTGACTCATTCTCGACACAGTGTCAACGACATAAATTAAAATCGTTACTAGGAGGCACAGGGAGCTAAATAGGCGCCCGAACTCAGTAGCACCAGTAAAAACACGTGCAGTTACTGATTTTCTTTATTTATAATGTCACCACAAACTGAGGTACAAAAGGAGAGTCGGAGAGCTTAAAAATGATAGGAAATGTCTTTTCCAAGTCCCGGTAGCCGGGTAGCCGGCGACGAATTGTTTGAAAATTATGTGTACATTTCCATACACTTCAGACCTGCTATCCGGAAACCGGGACGTATGAAAAGGCATTAAATGTCGGCTAATCTCGAGATTGAATTGCAAGTGTGTACAGGCACTAAGGTGAGACAAAGGGCTTAGCAGCCTTGCCAATTTAGCAACTCACGGCTAAATTAGAACCGCACGGCTTAAGGCAGCACGACAGACAAGACGTTTTGATTCTAATGGATTTTGAGATGTATAAAAACCAGTAATTAATTGAAAACTATAAAAACCCAAACCAGTCCGCGCTTTTTCTGCCTAAATGAGGAGCAAAAGCCTGCAAAAGTTAGCTAAAAGCCATATGGGAGTCCTAACGAATATTTAGTTACCTAATCTTTCAACATCTCTTTTTCCGTTTGGATGCTTCAAGGTACTAAGGACATAGAATTGTAGATAACACTCGAAAACCATAACCCGCCCGCCCCGGTTAAAAAATATACCGTATTTGACCTTATTGTTATATTCGAAGAATATTTAAATGTACAGATGAAGAAAAACGCACCATAACCAATAGTTATTTAAACCAATGGTTAATTTCAGTCCACGGACATAAACGTTCATTAAGATTTTAATTTTGAATTCAAAGTTTCCTAATTGTAATCCCCGAGGTGTCTGGGGAGAATTATGCGTACCTATCTTAAATAATTACTGCTTTTCGGTTTAAGGTAAGCAGTTCTACAAAATTGTATCAATATCTCATTTTCTCAATTTGAATTGCTGATTCTGAAGTTGGAGAGATTTCGCTAATTGAATTTTGATTTGACTTTATCAAGGGGAAGATACAATCTGCTTAACTGGCTCGAGAGCTTCTTGTATTCAGCGGCAAGAAAAAAACATGTGAATGCTCTTTTTTACATTCCATCAGACATATTTAAAAATTTAATACAGTCTGCAACTGTTTCAATTGTAAATAACAGTTGTAATTTGATTGTAACAGATGAAAATATAGAAATTCAACATTGTTTGCACCATATAATCAGTCATGATCATTTTTTAAGTCTCTAGTGACCAGTTGTAATTACAACACGAGTGAAAGTTGACGTATTTAAATATTTAATATGTCAGCAATAAGCTCAACTGTATCCGTTCTAAATCCTAGTCGTAATTTGTTCCTATTAGATGAAATACTATCTTTTAAATCCAAATTTTACATGCCTTTTGCACCATTAAATCAGCCATGAGATTTTTCTAACTCTGTTTGACAAGTTGTAATTACAATACCAGTGAAAATTTACGTATTTTACTATTTAATAGAGACAGCAGTTAGCTCAACTGTATCCGTTCTAAATACTAGTATTTTTTTCCTATGGGATGATATAAGTACTAGGTATCTTTTATATAAATGCAATATTTAATCCAATATTCAATCCAATATTTTACATTCCTTTTGCACCGTTAAATGAGCCATGAGATTTTTCTAAGTCTGTTTGACAAGTAGTAATTACAATACCAGTGAAAATGGACGTATTTAAATATTTAACAGTCAGCAGTTAGCTCAACTGTATTCGTTCTAAGTACTAGTCGTAATTTGTTCCTGTTAGATGATATACTAGGTAGCTTTTAAATCAATCCAATATTTAATCCAATATTTTACAAAACTTTTGCACCATTATATGAGTCATGAGATTTTTCTAAGTCTGTTTGACAAGTTGTAATTACAAAACCAGTGAAAATTGACGTATTTTAATATACAATAGAGTCAGCAGTCAGCTCAACTGTATCCGGTAATACTAGTCATAATTTGTTCCTATTAGATGAAATACTTCCTTTTAAATCAAAATTGTATATGTCTTTTGCACCAGTAAATGAATCATGAGAATTTTTTTAATCTCTTTGACCAGTTGTAATTATGAAACCAGTAAAAAGAAACAAGTGACTGCTTTATAATTCTTGCATTTGAATTTTTTATCTGGAGTTTAACAATGTTCTATTTTGCACCATGAAAACCAGTCATGAGATTTTATTAAATATTTACGACCAATGGCACAATTAGAGGTGTTTTTGGAATTATGAATTGTTTTTACATCATAGAATTTGTAAAGTAAGGTTTGATGATTTGAAATCACATAAAATTTGACGTCTTCAGTATGTGATATCCAATTTTTAAAATACTAGTTGAATTTCTTAAATTGTAAAAGTTTTTAAACTGTTAAAAAAAATTCAGGCCTTAAAATTAACTTAAAAACGGATTATTACGAGGTCTCCAAAATTATAAATTGACAAATTTATTTTTAAAAATTTTCTAACTTTTGTAATTTTTTGTTTGTAAAAAATAATGTTTTAGGTTTTTCCGGCTTAATGATAATGACGAAATATTCAACAAACTGTTGAAAACCTTACACGGCAATCGTAAAATTCCAACGTAGTTTTAATAAAAAAGTTCAACACCAACTACCAAATATTCAATCAAAATATCGACAAAAATTCCAACGTTGTCCAACAGCATAACCAATTAACTTCAACAGCATCACCAGGTATTCAAAAAGAAATTCCTGAAAAATCACCCTGTAAAACAAAATGAAAACGAAGACCAATTTCAAAAATCCGCCGACCACATCCGCATACAGAAAACCTGAAAAATCCGCATCCACTAACCTTCTTAATTCAGCAGACCGCAAAGCACAGCACCAAACAAAGCACCAAAGTCATGATCACATTTAAAAAATCACCATTGTTCAGTATCACCGCACAAACTGTTATTGGGAAGCGCTACCACTCGTCACCTTACTTCAGGACCGAGAGCCTGGGGACCGGAGGTTACTAGGAGCCACGTCTGCCGGGTTCAGGCGCGGATCTGAGCTCACTCTGGGCCTGCAGCGCCATTTATACACGAAGGGGTGGATTGTGGGTGAAAACGCGCACGCGTCCAGCACCCTGTTGCTTCTTAGTGAGGGGACAGCGTCGATGATTTATTTTTACTCATACTATATCCGCCGCTTTTTGGCTGCATATTCATATATCTATCTATAATATAAAAATGAGTTGCTGAATGTGTTGCTAAGCGCAAAACTCGAGAACGGTTGGACCGATTTCGCTAATTCTTTTTTTTTAATATTCCTTGAAGTACGAGGATGGTTCTTACGGAGAGAAAAATTCTAAAAAAAAAAAAAATAAAGAATCGACTGTTAGGCGATACGAAGTTCGCCGGGTCAGCTAGTCTATCTTCTATAATATAAAAATGAGTCGCTGAATGTGTTGCTAAGCGCAAAACTCGAGAACGGTTGGACCGTTTTCGCTAATTCTTTTTTTAAAATATTCCTTGAAGTACGAGGATGGTTCTTATGGAGAGAAAAATTCTAAAAAAAAAAAATGAATTAGGCGATACGAAGTTCGCCGCCCGGGTCAGCTAGTATATCTATAATATAAAAATGAGTTGCTGAATGTGTTGCTAAGCGCAAAACTCGAGAACGGTTGGACCGATTTCGCTAATTCTTTTTTTTTAATATTCCTTGAAGTACGAGGATGGTTGTTACGGAGAGAAAAATTCTAAAAAAAAAAAAAAAAAAGAATCGACTGTTAGGCGATACGAAGTTCGCCGGGTCAGCTAGTCTATCTTCTATAATATAAAAATGAGTCGCTGAATGTGTTGCTAAGCGCAAAACTCGAGAACGGTTGGACCGTTTTCGCTAATTCTTTTTTTAAAATATTCCTTGAAGTACGAGGATGGTTCTTACGGAGAGAAAAATTCTAAAAAAAAAAAATGAATTAGGCGATACGAAGTTCGCCGCCCGGGTCAGCTAGTATATCTTCTATAATATAAAAATGAGTCGCTGAATGTGTTGCTAAGCGCAAAACTCGAGAACGGTTGGACCGATTTCGCTAATTCTTTTTTTAAAATATTCCTTGAAGTACGAGGATGGTTCTTACGGAGAGAAAAATTCTAAAAAAATATATATATTAAAGAATCGACTGTTAGGCGATACGAAGTTCGCCGGGTCAGCTAGTTACGAATAAAAAAAAAGAAAATGAACAAATGAGTGAATGAAAATAGTTTGAGTAAAACACTCACGAATACGTTTGAATTGACTTGCTAAGATTATAAAACCATAAATAAGAATAAAATCCTTAAATTACTTAGAACGGATTTTTTTTCATTTGTGATGTTCGACTTTTCTTGGGTTTCTGCTGTGTAACATGCGCCATGATTACGGGATAGCTGTTGTTGTTATGTGTTATTCATTGCTTACAGCCATGATAGTTTCAAAATAATAAGCCTAATTTCACCGTGATCTTGCAAAACGAAAATAAACAAAGCTAAGATCATCTAGATCGATTTCAAATTCGTAATACCTATTGTAAGACATGACAGCTCTGTAACTCGGTTTAACTCTTGAACCGCATCAACTTTTTGTCGGTAAAATGCACTGGACTAGTTTATAGAGCTTAACTCAGTTTATCTTATACTGAACGCATTCAGTTCAATACCAACGGTGAAATAAGACCTATGCTGAAAAAATAATACCTTTACAGGAAAATTTACCTATACCCGACTGTACCACGGGAGAGCAAATTGTTTTAAATCAAATAGGTACTCGCATTTTGTTATCATTTGTAGTCCAAAGGCTATGCTAGCTGTTTAATGGTAACGTAGACGGATATATCTATTCTGGAAAGTTTTAACCAATTATATTTCTGATTTTATTCCAGTTTTGGCGTTGACTTCGCGAAAAAATTTTCACAACGCAAACTTTCGCCTTTAATATAAGTAGGATATACTTTTCTATCCAGATAAGGCTAACTATTTAGTGACAACTGATTATTACAGGTTTCAATATTTGGAATGATTAAAATAAATCAAAATATTTATCGATGTCAGTGGTTACACGCATCACTAAAGCCCCTCTATACGCCCCCTACCAACCTGTGACCCCCCCGTTCGCCCGTCGTTTAAGCACTGACTTATCAAAAAACTTATGTTTAAGTAAGATATTGTTACAAGTTTTGCCACAGGGAGACCCGATTGTGAACGGGTTAAACGTTTCTCTTTAGCAAATAGGCACATTTAATACCTAAGTCAAAATTTTACGGTTCAATAATTTTAAGGTTGGCTAAAGTTTTTCCGTAATCTGATTAACGCGACAATGCAGGTTTATACGGAAGGAATATTAATTTTCCGTACATTTGTTGGAAACCCTTTGTGAAAAATCATTTATGCTAATTATTGAGCCGGTGCCCGGGCGGGTTCTTATCGACATCGCTTTGTCTGAATTATCTGTTTTTTATTTTGAATTATGACGATGATAGCTTCTTTAAACTTGTAAAAAAAGATGCGGAACACAAAAGGCTTTTATTTATTCTTTATTCAGATGCTAAGAAGGCTTTGGCATTGATTCAGGCAGAATACCCGTGAAATTGTCTGTGCCAGCGAGCGTTATAACTGTGCCTGAGCTTTATTGACGAAGAGCCTTTGTTGACGGCATAATAGTGTACTCTGTTTTAGTAAAAATTTAAAGAAAATTTGCTTCTTCTTACAGCTATACAGATATTTTTAGTACAAATTGACTAAACACCAATGCTTTTGGAACATTTTTATTATCAAAATACAGGTAGGTATTGACAGAAATATAACTTTCCTGAAAGGTACCGTTATTATTTAGCGCTTCAACCGGAATATCATATGAATAAAATGAGAAAAACAGTGTGATGTGTTTATCACAAAGCAACGCCTCATACTGAAATTTTGCACGCATGAAGTTTGGATCTGGAATTTTTACAATGTGCAGTCAGCAGTAGACTTCTATAATAATTCGCATATTTCCATCTTGTACCGTAAAAAAGGATGCAAAGCGGCAAGCTAGTTAACCACATTTGGTTGTGTCTTAAAACGATTATGGTGATTGCATTGTAGCTAATTGACATACGAACCCGCCGTAGGCATCATAGGTAAATGATACCTATCATCATAGGCATAATGTACAAGAAGAGCAATATTCACACCTATTGGGCAGGAATAATTGCCTAGCCAATTAGGTAATTACCTCTCAGTGCTACATAGTGAATCACGGTTCTGGAATCTCATGAGAAGCAGTTGACATTAGGCTAATTTGAATTTATACTATGTTCAAATTAGCCTATGGTCTAGTAAATAGATTCACCACCGTAAGTAACCTTTCAACACATGACTACACCTGTATCGTCTGATACAATGCAACCACGCACTGCTCGCGTAGGGATACCAAACGCCGCGTAGTCCACGTTGTCTATTGATACATTGTTGGCATACCTACACCTGCCTACGTATCGTATAATATGTCCATTACCGGAACCTGCATGAACCGTATAGTGCAGATGCTGGCTTTCGTTAACAGACCTATTAAACATAACAGATACGACTTAATTTAACAAACCTCGAATAGACAAAAGTACTGAACGAATCGGTCAGCATAGATTTTTCTGGTCTTGGATTAACATATGGCCTGTTTGATCGGTAAAGACTTATTGCACACTCTAGTGAAGTCTAGTTCACCGCATTATTGGGATTAAATAAATACCTCAACGCTAGTGACGTAAATAATTTTCTTCTACACATATTTTCCAGCGCGCTGTGCGCTTTAAGAATTTTCACGTCTAATCTTCGTCACAAATACTTAGGTACAGTCAACAAAAAAATACAGAGTAGGCTAAACTGCGATACAGTTTATATCAGGCAGTAAGTATTTTAATCGCTGAGCAATTTTTTCGTTGACCGACAACGGACTTACTCGGATATAACTCAATGTAAAGTTTTTTGTAATAACCAAACCGCACAATATATTTCCATTTCGACAACTTATCAATTTAATGCAAGTTTTATAAGGCAGTCAGTTGTTTTGTGCAGAAGACACTTGTTTATTTGTATACCGACTTTTGTCTTCATATACTTCACATTGTAATTAATAATAGTTTACAGAGTACCATGACCTTAATATAGGTATGGCCATGTTGCCGTGCTAAGCGCAAATCGGCATCTCAAAAAAAAAACTAAAATTTGATTTTTATGGCATCGGATAGCTTAAAGAAATACGCATCCAATGAACTAATCCAAATAACGGTATTACAAATAGGTTATTTAAAACATATAGAAAAAATAAGTTTTACCTTAAATTACTAGGAGATGAAGATGTATACCAAAAATACGTATTCGAAAAGCCGAATTTTTGAATACCGCCAAAACTCCATTATAATTTTTTAATTTTCCACCGAGATAAAAAAATATCATACTGTAGGTTGACAATTGCTCATCAGAGAACCAGGAATTGGACATTTTTTTCATTCTTACTCTACGTCGTCAATTCAAATGACATCAACGCGGACAAGATTGTGGTAAAATACTTCAAACCAGGCCACACTTTCATGTCGGCTGATAGCTTCCACCATAGGGTCGAATTGTCAATGAAACGCATGAAAAATAAAGTATTTTGCAGACTTTTCTAAAGCAGTTAGTACTGCAGGAAAAATCGTGAAGCCAAAAGAGATGACCGTAGAAGATTTTTTTAACAGAGAAGATTACACGACACAGTATAAACTTTCACGAATTAATCCACGCCCATACATTAGTAAAATGGTCCAAGTAGAAGTTACAAGAGGCAGTTTTGACCTGACGTACAAAACCGGATTCGATAAGGACCCCATTACTGCGAGCATAGTTTGAAATAAAATCTTGAAACCCAAGTTTTACCTCCACCAAAGAAGAGAACTTCACCACACGGCTTCTCTTCAAAATATTATACCACAAAATAGAATATCCTGTTGGAAAGAACTACCTACCTTCAACTGATAAAAAATCATAGAAACCATTTAATTTTAAAATATTTCATATGTGATATTATATAAGTATAATAAAAGAGTAAAAAAATTTTATTTGATTCAAAAATTTCATTAAATTACTGGATAGAAAAGAATAGATATTTATCTCATAAAAAAAACATATTGTTTTGTATGGCATATACGAGAATAGCTAACGAACAAGCGGTAACTCAATTCTTAATTCTATCTATACTAATCGACATGGCGGTATTTCACGAAAAATGGTAATACACTAGCATTTTTGATATTTTGACCATAGGAAAGAATGTAACCAATATAATGTATTAATTCTATCAAATAACTGAAAAAATCAACCTGCAAAGTAAAAACAAAACACAATTTACAAAACCTCAATTTTCTCGAAACCAGCTTTTCCTGAGATACCGCTTTTGCGCTTAGCACGGCAGATTGGTACTCTGTAAACTATGATTGCAAAATTTTCTAGTCGACAATCGTATAAACCAATCAAATACATAGCTACATTGGTACGCGTCGTTTATATTATGTTCAGCCAAGTGAATAATTATATAGCTCTAACGATTGTTCCTTGGCAACTTTTTGCACCAAAATTGTTCATTTTCCAGCACTAAAATCTTCTAACCCTATTAAAATACGTAGGTATAAACTTGGGTATCGAGAAACATATTTAAAACTCGGCGGGGCATCCCATCGGCAGACTAACTTTTATAATATTGAAAATTTTCCGTGCAAATATTCTGCATGCAGCGTTGAACATTATGCAGACAGCTCCAAAAACTTTCATGACGAAACTAACAATCCCTTTTGGAAAAATATATCAAATTGTACTGGGTTATATCACTACACCTTTGACACAGGTTGTATCTGTTACTTCATAGACTGAATTACCTGCCCCGTGATTCAGTGGTCCGACAGCGTTGTTCCCTAGCTTGAAACACGCGAACTTTTTCTGATTTCGGATGATCTGACAATATAAATGGACCACGATCTGAACCACCTTATTTTCGGTTTGTACCGCCCAGACAAACAAACTAGATAACTGGTGGTCTACGAGGAAGAAATTTTCCAATTTACTAAGCAGTTTTGTAGATGGAAATAAAATTCTGCCCAGGTAACTGGTTGACCCCGCGGAAAATTTCTATTTTCATATGCGTAGGTACCGAAAATGATAAAATGTATATTATGTTAGGTACCTGAATATGAAAATTTACTTTTAGTTTACCTTGTAGGTACGGTGACTCCATTATCTGTAAATTTTATTCATGTACAATTTTTGTGGCTTAAAATCGCCGCGATAGCGCATTCATTCCACAGCAAAAAATTTATGACTTTTTTTATTAAGTAAGCTTTATATACTTACTTTCTGCCAAAATAAATAAATCACGCTATTCAATTAAGCCTAGTAGGAAAGATCACGTTGAATTAATTTCTTGAGCATGAAATTAATTTGACGTGATCTTTCCTACAAGGGTTTCTTTTCTCAATCGGTTCCAACTTGGGGTTTGAAGATTTTTGTATGGAGGGTGGTGGGTACAGATGAAAATAACTGTTGCTCTCTCAGAAATCTGACGCTATAAGATTTTATGTTTTTTGTATAAATGTCCTATATCCAAATATAATAACTTTTTATTGGGGCTAGATGATGCTGTGTGGATTGTCCAGCATTAATATTATTATTGTGCGTCGCGATTCTGAAAAAAAAAGTGGTGGTCGATGTTAGGGCCGAAATCTTCAAATCTCTTTTTAGTTGTTAAGAGTTTTGTTAAGGAAATCTTATCAAGTAAAGTATTGGATACTATATTTTCTTACAAGTAGAGACGCGAATAAATAAAGTGTTCGTCGCAAAATCAATAAAACTGCATATTGTCATATAACAAAACCTTTTCCATTGAAAACAGTCTAACGTTTTGACCTCAGATTGATCCTTGTACGCAAGATGTCGAGCGTTGACAAAGAAATAAAGGAAATGTTTATTTGCCAAAAAAAATTTATTTGAAATCTATAATTCGAATCAACTAAAAGCTCACCGAACTTCCGCAGCACAAGCTGATTGTTTTGTGCCGATACCTATGCACAAAATACTCAGCGTGCGCACTTTATTAACCTAACCTAACTCAAATCAATAAATGTGACAAATTCAAAATTTTTCTTTATGCTTTAATTAACATTGCTTTTTGTGTACATAGCTGTAATGAACAAAAAAGGAGCACTTCTTGCCAAAATACAAGTTTTTACAATTTTAGCTTGGCAATTAGGGCACAATAAATTTCTTATACATAGTTTATTAAAATTTACATTTTTTCCCTCAAAGCATCCTGACGACTGAAAGGATTTTGATAAATGAGTATCAAAATACTGGGGTTCTTAGCAAAATTTTAAAGTCCGCAAATTTTGCAATAAAAGTTAACAAGCGGGGAAGGTGGCGTGTCTCCGTTAGTTAACTCATTCTGATGACAGATATTTTTATTCTACCTATAGAAAATGAAGTACTTTTACAGTTACAAGATGTAGTACTTTATATTACCATATAGGTACAGTAATTTGATGGTTTTTACCAAAACTAAAAACCGACTTCAAATTCATGAACAAAGTTCCTTTAGTTTTTTGCGAGAAAAAAGTAAAAGAATGCAAATAGGACCATCTTTTAATCATTCTCTATACCTACAAGAGCATGAATCATCATAATTAAACAGCGATTGGCAATGAAGTCGAATAACAAATATACTAGGACGATTACACAAATATACTTGGTTCGCAGATATACATACAAATCATGAGTCTGGTCGAACAAAAATGTAAAAAAAAATACAGCTTAATAATGGAAAATATTCTATGTTTTGGAAGTCGGTTAAAAATCAGCAACCCACGCTGGGTGCGTTGTAAGATCAAATTCTTGACCGAATTCCTTCCCTGCTACTAAAGTTCAGTTTATTTCTGCACGATTTGCCACTGATTAGGTGTTAGCACGCCCCTCACCGATTGAATTCCAGGAGACGAAAAGGAAAGTCAACTTTTTTAATGTCCGATGCTTGTACTCTCTGGCACGATTTTTTAAGGGTTCCGGATAAAAAAGTGAAACGGAACTCATAAAAAACCATTTTTTGTGAGTCGGTCTAACCTTTAGCTGCCCTAGTTTCTGTGACATAAGAAGTTTTTTTTTTTTAAATTTGCATAAGTCTAAAATTAGACAAAAGGCCCAGAATAAATTGTTTGCTCTTATCCTCTTTTTCTTAAAAATTTACATAAAACTTCGGACTCAAAAGGGCGTTGATCAGAGAAATCATTTTTAGTTACACTGTTTCTAAACAAAAGCGATGGTAAAATTATGTACCTAATCATACAACAATGCACCTACCTATATGAACCTATATTTCCTGTGTTTACCTTCGGTTACAATCTTGTACAGCAAAAAAGAGAGTCGTAATGGAAAAAACTGACGATCTCTAATCCGAGTGCAATGCAGGAGATTGCGGGTTCGATTCCGTCCTTGGGATAAAATTTGTACAATCTAAATATATTTTCGTTTTTCATGTATAATAAAAAATATCTATCTGTGTATGTAATGTATTAGGTTTAGCAATCATCTTGTACCCACAACACAAGCTCTGCTTAACTAAGCTTATATACAGCTTGATGATGCTGTGTGAATTTTCCAGTATTATTTATTTATTATTTAATGATGCAGGAAAAACCGATTATTCAAAAGCTAGCGTTGTTTCTTTCATGTAGCGGTGTATCTTTGTTCCCCTCCGAATGGAGTCAATACTTGTTAATATTTTATTGAATTAAGTTCGCAGTGCTGCTGATTGGGTTTGACGTTGGTTTGACGGAAATGGTTGAATAATAGCTAAAGTGCTTGATGAATAAGTAATCATATTGTTTTCTTCCTATTTCACGGTGACATGGCAGTATTTTAAGTGAAAGTTATTAACGAAGTTGACAGAATCTAGAATTAGGTCTCGAAATAGGGTGTAAATGGAAATGGTACACAAGTGGGTATGACAAATTTTGGAACTGAATTTTAGACCAGTTATCTTCAAGCATTGAGTTGAAATTTTCTATACTTGTGTCAGTTTGGTGACAATGCAATGTCATGGTACCATCGAGCTGGTCTGATGATGAAGACAGAAGGCGGCCGTAGGAACTCCTTAACGAAACGACTCAACTGTGTCTACTTTCATTTCGTTTGATTTGTCTTCCCAAGTACTTTGGATCTAGATGATTATAAAAGCTTGTTTTAAAAAAAGTATTTTTTTAAATATTTAATAAAATATTAATACAACCCTATAAATGAGAGGTCAATAAAAACTTTTGTTTGTTGACAAATTCATATTATATTTACATTCTACACATTAAATTGAAAGTAAATGAATTAAATTAGTAAAATATATCTGAGCGTATTGATATGGATCAGTTGAGCTACCTTTATATACTTTGCAACAGTCTGCCATTAGCTCAATTGTTTCAATTGTAAATACTAGTTCTAATTTGTTTCTTTTATTTGACTGTAGTTGTATTTGTTATTAAGGATTATTTTCTTAAGACGCTACCCAAACAGCGACACCGTAGAAAGTACACTTTTTCGTCGCACCGTTAGCCGTTCTCCGACATATTACAAGCCCAAAAAAAAAACAGTGTATAGTCAAATGTATGGAAAAAAGACTTATACAAAAATATTTTATAAAACGATCTAGGATCTTGAAAAAAAAAATCACAAGAAAGAACAAGAAAAAAAATTTTCGTCTCGAAATGCTCAATATTTTGAGTGACAACCATTAATTATTTTAATACTAAATGAAAGGAAATTTTATCAACAAAAGAAATATGTAAAAAGTTTTAAATAAATAAAACCATTAACATAATAAAACCCAAAAAACACATTTTTGTAAGGCGTTTAGCGAAGTAATTGCAAAAATTATAATATTTTGCCAATAGAATTTCAACCTTATTACTCAAACATCCCTTTCAATATATGCTCAAAATAGCTTCCACTAGCTTCATTCGGAGGCTGGATGCCTCCTCGGACGGACGTGAGGTTATGTAACTTTTTTCGCGATGACAGCTGGGTTCGACGGACGAATTACGATTTTCGACAACTTTTGTTTTGCGGGTTAAATGGTTCATTCGTCATTGAAATAAAGTCTATATTTGATTGAAGCTAAGCCAAAAGAAATTTGCAGGAATTTTATTCATTGACAGACCTACCAATTAAGTAGAATAGGTTTATAGTGGTTTTATCTCTGGTAGCTAGATAGGTAGGTACTACTCAACATGTTTACAGCACGGAAAGTATTGGTCGAGTTAAAATATGTTAAATAGGTAGGGCGATTTTGATGACCTTATATATAAATAAACAATGCTGAAAAATTAAAATAGGAGCCTACGTCCAGCAGTGGACTTATATAGGCTGATGATGATGAATTCACACATCATCACCAAGGCCGAAGCTAAGCAGAGCTTTGTTATGGGTACTTACTAGATAACTGATTTACTTAGGACCAACCATTTGCATTTTTTTTCTCGTAGTTCTACCAGTAGAACTACAGGCAAATTTAAATTACTCGTAGTTCTATCGGTTTGTTCTCTTAGAGAAGAGAGATTCTCAAAAGGACAGATACTCAAAAATAATAATTTACTTTAAATTTTTAATCACTCATAGAAAAACCTCAACGGAGCGGTTTGTCATAACTTTTTTGTTATTGGCAATATGTGTACATTGACATCAATATAATATATTTTTTTTAGCGTAACAAAGAAGTCAAGTAAAGGAGATGTTTAAAGACGCTAAAAACGTAATAAACATGCAAAACAATTGTATTTCCAATGACAGTTGTCAAAATTATTGTTAATCACTCATGTTAATCATAATCACTCATGAGTTCTTGGAAGGCAGCAACATAATAAAGAATACTTTATATCGGTATGAATATCAATTTGGATAGCAAGGCATGGTCTGTTGTGGTTTTTATGATTTTTTTGTAGAATTACAATCTAAACTAAAACTATCTTCATGATTGTTGCGTTTTATTTCCGGAAAAAAAATTGATTATGTAAGCGAGTAGTACTGAGATTGTGTACAAAATTATATCCGTGAAATTCATCATTCAGCATTCCAACATTCACGTATTTTATTTTACGAATATTTTTATAAATATATATTTATATATTTTTATAGTATCGATTTATAGATTATCTTTTAAAGGGAAATTTATACGATTCTACAACAAAACTACAAAAGTGTTAAAAGTTATCAAAAAATAATTTCAAACAATTTGTAAAACATATCCTTTGTTAAAAAGGCTTACTACAAAATATCAGACTATCTCTAGAGGATAAAAAACTTAGGTATTGCTAATAGTATTGCTCCAGCTCGAAAACTAACACCCTAACAAGGTAAAGGTTTCTTGTTCGCTTCTTTACTTTACCTTAAAAAGATTGAAGTGAACAATAAATTAAAGTAATCACTTTATTTCCCAGTTTTACTCTTGAACTTTATTTGAATTTATTGACGTGTCCAAGACTCCTGTAAGGGGTAAAGGAAATAAAGCACTGTTATATTTAATTTTATATCTGATTATTTGATTGACGACCTCTGTAGCGCGGCGGGGAAAGGTCCACCTGCGACACAGGAGGTTACAGTTAGTTTGATTCCCGCCTTAGGACAAATGTTTGTACCATCTGCAGATATTTATTCCAGGTGTTCTGGATGTCTTATGTATATAAAAAATATCTATCTGTGTAGTCTATTTAATAAGTATATCAAAATAAGTATACCATAACACAAGCTCTAATTACTTTGGGGTTAGATGATGTTGTGTGGCTTGTTCAGCATTATTTATATTTAAATTTTTTTTCGAGAAAGCCCTCCAAAACCAAATCGAAATATCTTCAACGATTGACACTTTTGTAATCCATTTAGACCTCAGTTGTTTTGACTAAATTAGTATATTTTTTTAATGTATAAAGTATTATCATAATGGTCGGTGATATTGTCGGCACTTTAACATGCATGAAGATGATATTATTTTTTTAAGTGTTTCCGATTTCTATGAATAACTATCGATGAATGTAATTTTTATTTTAATTGAGAAGCTTCAAGCGACATAGGTTTTAATAAGGTATTTTACATGCAACGATAGTAAAGCCGCGGGCAAATGTTAGTTAACATTACATTATTACCTTGTGATTGTGCTATCAACCAAAATAAAACAAAAGTTTGCCTCTTCTACAACAGATAAATTTTGCATAAGTCTATGTTAAAAATAAGCGCCTCTGCCGACCACATTTGGTAATATTGACATGCAATCTGACAGTCTTAGTTTTCCACGGCAGCGCCTTAAATACTGTTTGTTCTCTATGACAGAGTCTTTATCCCTATTGCAGGGAAGCACGATCACCCTAATTCTATAAAGCAGTTTAGTATGCAAAGGGGTAGAGCTTAATTTCCGCCGTACATATCGCAATAAACCAAAAAAATATCTGATAGTATCTACAATGAAGGATTTATATCGTGATAAGTATACAAATTAAAACATTTAAATAGACGATTTATATCATGATGTTAAGAATATTTCCAAAAATGAGTACAATGTTTTTATACGATTTATCCTCCCTCTCTCCTTCTATCTTCTTATTTATGACTATTTTTTGTCCGCGGCCTCGCACGTGTGGATTGTGCACGGAGATATTGATAGAATGGTTTTATTGTTTTTTTCTGCGACGCAGGAGCTCGCGGGTTCGATTCCCGCCTCGGAACAACTATGTGTACGATCTGCAGAAATTTGTTCCGTTGGTCTGGGTGTTTTCTATGTATCATAAAAAAAAATATCTATCTATGTAGTGTATTGTATTAAGTATATCAGCTATCTAGTACCCATAACACAAGCTCTGCTTAGCTTGGGGCTAGAAAATGCTGTGTGAATTGTCCAGCATTATTTATTATTATTATTAATACTAATGTCCTCCTAGCCGAATTTCGACCATGGTGGCCAGTCTCATCGGAGACTAGCCAGATGCGCAGGACATATTATAGTGCACAAGTGTGTGCGCAAACACAGGTGCAATCTCTATTCCCACACTCTCATAATCCGATGGGACGACAGATCGACACGACCGGGGAGAGATCAGGCGCAGGACCAACGGCTTAACGTGCTTTCCGAGGCACAGGGGTGTAACACCGCCAACTTCCTGACTCCGGGCTGCTACTGTGAATTTTTGTTGCTAGAAAAACCCCAGTAACAACTACTGGCCCGACCCGGAATTCGAACCCAGGACCTCATAATCAGCGGTTGAACAAGCTGATCGCTAGACCAACGAGGCAGTCGTTATCTATATATATAAAAGAAAGTCGTGTTAGTTACACTATTTATAACTCAAGAACGGCTGAACCGATTTGGCTGAAAATTGGTGGGGAGGCAGCTTAGAACCAGGAGACGGACATAGGGTATGTTTTATCCCGGAATTAATACGGGAACGGGAACTACGCAGGCGAAGCCGCGGGCAGCAGCTAGTTATTATTATAATGGATTCCACCTCGATACCTTTGACGTGGGTCAAAGGTATCCTTCATCTATAATTTATTTTATCTAATGTAAAATACCAAAACGAGTCTATGGTGGCGATTTTGACGATACCAATGACATAGTAAAGCAATTCGCTTATCAGAATAGGTGATATCTTCGCTTGCTTCACTTATGAGTTAAAGGGTAAATTGTTTTTCTTTAGTAAAATAAATAAACAATAAAAGAATATAACTAGTACGATCATTATTGCCCTCAGCTGCAAGCAATAT
Source organism: Eupithecia subumbrata (assembly GCA_949316285.1). Taxonomy (NCBI): domain Eukaryota; kingdom Metazoa; phylum Arthropoda; class Insecta; order Lepidoptera; family Geometridae; genus Eupithecia; species Eupithecia subumbrata. The sequence goes on from OX438642.1 coordinate 16,594,324, forward strand.
GTTTTCGGCTATGAGATTACATGGGAGATTAAAGTGTCGGTCATAGTATAGGCTCAATGGCATTTATTATACGCAACATTTGTACTTATTGCACCCCAGTGAGGGGAACGTTTTTTTGTTATATTTGCGACAAGTTCATACGGAATTGAATAGCGAGTTCTATTGTTAGAATTCGCAATAAAAATGTTAGTTATATGAGTGGTTGGGTTAACTTGGTTAACGCGATAACCTATTGGCCAAACTCAAAATACAATTTTTACAAAGTATGGCCCGATACTTAACCTAAAAATCACTTTCTTGTTATTGATTTTTTAACAAAATTTGTATTACTTGTCGATTTTAGGTACTGACAGGTAGTGTAGTTGCTTTTTAACCCCCGACGCAAAAAGAGAGGGGTGTTATAATTTTAACGTGTCTGTATGTGTATCTGTGTATTTGTCTGTGGTATCGTAGCTCCCAAACGGATGAACCGATTTTCGTTTAGGTTTTTTTGAGTCATATATATTTTTTTTAGATTTTTAATTTTGCTTTTGTTTTATCTGTAATGTATTGTATTATGTATATCAGTCATCTAGTAGGTACCCAAATACACAAGCTCTTCTTAGCTTGGGGCTAGATGACGCTGCGTAGATTGTCCAGCAATTTTTTTTTTTCTTGTTGATATCATAAATTGACTTTTGCTTTATGACACCTTCACAAACATGGCTGCCTAGGCTAACAACAAATTTCAATTTCCTGATAATTTTTTATTAAAATAAGACCGAAATATCCCCTTAGCCGCGTGGTATAAAAATTTAAAGAAAGAAAGAAAGAAAATTATTTATAAGACACTACATACAAACAAACTTTGGTACCGAAATAAAAGACTACTTAGTACTAGATAACACATAGACAGACAAAAACATAGGTGAACATTAGTTAAGTATACTAACACAAGTACTTAAGCATTGGTTTGGTACTAAGAAGCCCACTCAGCAAGCAGATACGCGTATATGTAGTTCTAACATGTCCTTACTCAGATTTTTGTATTACACAAAAACCCAACATAAATTAGCACCACCACACCTTTTCCCACGGATGTCGTAATAGGCGACTAAGGGATATGGGGTAGGCAGCAACGCCACATGCTGAAAAGATCCACCACCGAATTGCGTTCAACCCGAATGCCCAGCATGGGGAGTTTTGCATTACCCCCTAAAGAAAAGAGGCATGAAGCAGCCTATCAGAGGAGGTTAAGCAGCGCACAAACATAAATAAACTGTAAAAACTAACGAACAAATTCCAGAAGGAAAAGTGGATAGCATTTTTCACAATAAAACTGGTTATTAAATTTGTTATTGAAAAATAACTTTTAGATTGAAATTGAAATTGAAAAATATTCAAGCCTTTTGATAAGAGCTTACAAGGATTCCTTATTCCTTTAGCAACGTGGGCAACAACTCTAACTATATTGGCAGACTTTTACTATTTATGTTAAAAGAAGCTATACAGATGACATAATAAATTATTTGTTTACTCCCAGTTGAAAAATATTGGTCACGTTAAATTAAAAACAAAAACACAATAGTAACGCAATTTGATCGGTATCTAAGCGCAAATAAATACACGTGTCGTAAATCATTTCGAGCAATTTCAATCACAGTGCAATCATGTATTATCATCGACTGGTATGTTGCGATAAACATCGAATGCAATTGGTAATATTGATATCCTTCTATCGGTTCTAAAATACAAGATATTTTTTGGAAACAAAAAAGATGTTAAAAATAAAAACTGATAACATAGTGAAAACTTGGAACCATGTACGAAAAAACTACGAACAAATTCACATAAAAAAGAATAATGGAACAAAAGAGCTTCTTTACCATTTATTTTTAACAAAGTTAGAGTTGTTTTAGGGATTTTCCGATATTCTTTTATTGATATTTCAACGATTTTACTATAGACGTTCAAAGTGGCTAACCTATAGGTACAGGTTTGCACAATACCTTTCGATCAGGATGTATAAGGTGTATATAAATATACAGATTGCCACGGGAAGGGTGTACTAATTTGAAAGGGGGTGATTCGTCCAGAATCGAGGGGGTCAACACTTGTACGATTTCATGATTTTATTTCCCTTTGTGAGTAATAATGGAGACGTTTTTTCTTGATATTTGTGTTTTTTTACGTATAGGTATTGTTACATTAATATAATAGTTTTAAATTTCAAAGGATCATCATAATTTTTTTGTAATCATTTAAAACACTGGTTTTGCTGAAACAACAAGCAAAAAACATGGGTGTGAAATATTTTTTAATGTTAAATAATGCAAGAGTGCGTGAAAAATAAAACGACTATGAAGATAAATATTTAACTTTTTGCAAAAAAAAATCGGCTAACCCTTTCCGTGGCACCCTGTATAAAAATAAAAATAAATTATTTATTACAGGCAACATTAGTCTAGTGCAGGATGTAAAATATGTGTGTATATGGCGACGGGCACCGTAAGTACGAAGCAGGCGTTTTGCATAATTACGTTTTAAAAATTTAACTCAACATAAATAAAACTTTTCTCAATAAAACTTAAGTCTAAAATCAGTTCAACTGTGGTTCAACCGATTTTAGACAGTTGTGTGTCAGTTAACGCTCTACGAAACTAGATTCATTAAACACTCGACAACAAGTTCGCCAAATACAAAGATCATGAGTTTTCTGAGCTCACCGGCTGGAAGTGACCTAAACTTAGCGGCTGCCGTGCGAAGCGGTTTACAACCAGATTTGTCTCTATCAGTGATATCTGCAACCAATTCCCACAAATGATGACCTGATGATGACAATGAGTCAGAACCAAAAAGAGACCGTCAATGTGCAGATTGATGACATCAGGCACGTGACCAGCAAATTCTGTGATGAGCAAATCACAGAAATCTGATAAAATCCACTTAAAAACTTCAATATGCTATCTCAAGGAATCTAAATGAATATAATTTCTCAAAAAAGTGGTGTTTATTTAAAAGCGGTTTTTGCATAAATATATAAATAATTCATATGTAGTTACACATATGAATTATTAATGTCTTTATTCTGTAACCCTACTTTTACTCACATGTTGATATTTATTGAGATATATATATGTATATAAATAAATGTAAGAACTCTGTGTTTGAAACCATTGGTAAACCTAATAAAAAATAATGAAATAACAAAAATCGTGACTGTTGATTACTGTAAGCCTGTACCTATAAATTTTGCGACTTGGGCAATACAACCCAACCAAGAACCACTCCATAAAGTTCTACTACAAATCCCAAGAGGCAGCAATAGCTATATTGCGTAATAGAAATACCTGAAATTGAAAACGGGTTCCACAAGATTTTATCAGACCAAACGCCATAACAACAAGCGCATTCTGAGAAACTTAAAGAAGGGGCTGAACCGGCGAAGCGTCGATGGTGACAAGGAATTAGTACCAAATACCAAAATATTTCAATTAGCAAAATGTTTTATATATTGAAAGTAATAAAACCTTATTACTTTTCGCCAACATTCGAATTGTTGAATTTTTAACATTATAAATAATAAATAAATAATGCTGGACAATTCACACAGCACCATCTAGCCCCAAAGTAAGCTACTCAAAGCTTATGTTATAGGTACTAGATAACTGATATATTTAATAGGTACATTATATAGATAGATAGCTATTTTTTTTATACATAGAAAACACCCAGACCAACGGAAAAAAAATCTGCAGATCGTATACAAATTTGTTCCTAGGCGTAAATCGAACCCGCAACCTCTTGCGTCACAGGCGGACTCTCGCCCGCTGCACCACTGAGTTCGACATTCATTTACAGTAAATCAAAATAACTAGGTAGCGTAACAATTTTTTTATGCCTTATTGTTTGCATGCCACTTCCAGTAGTGCTCGTTCCGCGTCATGGCCATTGTTTTGTTTACACGCAAAGATTACGGCATGTTCTTGAACAATAACCTAACCACTTTTTATTGTTAGTTTAGCAATATTTTGTTCATTTTAGTACGTGTTAGCCATACATTAATTGTGCATTCTCATGTTAGTGAATGTTCGTTGAAGTTTTCAAGAACATGACACACATTTATTACTTCTTTCTTGTCAAAAAGTTAATAGGAAATAATTGTATCGCTGTCATACAACCTAAGATCAAGCAGCTTCGTATAGAATGGTACTAACAGAAACTTAAAAACGCACTGAAAAAATCGAATTTACCTACTTTTTTTTTTATTTGACGACGTCCGTGGCGCAGCGGGCGAAGGTCTGCCTGCGACACAGGACGTTGCGGGTTCGATTCCCGTCTCGGAACAAATTTGTGTACAATCTGCTGAAATTCGTTCCGTTGGTCTGCGTGTTTTCTATGCATAATAAAAAATATCTATCTATGTAGTGTATTATGTATATCAGTTATCTAGTACCCATAACACAAGCTCTGCTTAGCTTGGGGCTAGATAATACTGTGTGAATTGTCCAGCATTCTTTATTTATTTCTTTACATTTATGCTACCCTAGTACTTCCTATACAGGGTGTAACAAAAATAAGTAACCAAACTTTCAGGTGGGGTGTAGAATCAAACACTGAATTCAGGAAAAATATTAAAAAAAAATCCCGCCCTTTAGTTTTCGAAAAATTTAATAAATAGGCACGAAATTTTCACAACATTAGGCAATAGACATGTATCTATTTGGAATAAAAAAAAAATGGCCTAAGTACCTGTATTCATCTCTTTTATAAGCCCATAACACCTAAACGGTGCCCTAATGAGCGGCCACCGCGGTCATCGACCCGCGACATCATTGCAGCGGAAGCGAACAGGCTGCACGGCGTGCTTAGATATGGAGCCTACGTACAACAAATACATTCCAATTTTCCTCTAGGAATTAAAAAATAAATAAATTATTTTAAGTCTTTACACACGTTCTATCGCGAAAATGCATAGTTAGTAGGTACATTCATTAAGCATGCACCTTCCTACTAAAAGATATTCACTACTAGCTTTTATTTTTTCATATCGTTGACTACCTAAGTACCTACCTTCACATTGACCTTTAAAAACACGGTGAGTAACTTACAATGAACCCCATAAAAGGTTGTTACAATTTGCATTTCCGAAGCACCAGATTGAGACAAGAAAAGGCACAAACTTTTAGCGCGCGAGAGCGGGATAGGTATTCAAACTTAGTTCATCCGAATGTTCACCCAATGCTAGGCTTATTGTTAGTTTTGTCAAACTGTCATACCACAGAAATGTTATCATAGGGTCAATGGCCGTTTAGTTGCATCATTGCAAGCGCAAGGTGAAGGTCGCGGCGGCGCTTATCGGTTTTTTGTGCGTAAAAATGGCTCGTATGCGTTATTCAGATAATGAATACCACGAGATGAAAATTGAAATGGGAAAATTGGAATGCATTGGCTAGCTTCCTACATAACTACAACACGTGCAGCCCGCCGCCGCGCGCGCTGCTGCGATATCGCGTGTCCGGTCGTGGGTGCCCCCCGTAAAAAGATGTTTATCTGCTAAAAAGGTGTACACAAGGTACGTAGACCTTTTAATCATATTTTAATGTCAAATAAACACGTGCATCAGTCGTTTGCGTAATGTAGTGAAAATTCCGTATTTATTTTATTTTTCGAAAACTAAAGGGCAGGATTTTTTTTTAATATTTTTCCTGAATTCAGTGTTCGATTCTACACCCCACCTGAAAGTTTGGTTACTTATTTTTGTTACACCCTGTATAGATAGGGGAACTACATACTTACCATCTTTGTAAGTTTTTGTACCATACGTACCATTTAGAGATACTGCAGCTAAAAAAGATTTCTTTGTCTTCCTGTACTTGATACATTTTCGTCGGACAAGAGGGAAAGAGACGAAATAGGCTTGAGACGAGTTAATGAGACAAATGCAGAAAGTGACGTCATAGGAAATTGACGTGTTACCAACCTAAAAGTAGATTGTTTCTGTATCCGGTATGGGTGCTGCAAGGCAAATGATTGGGATGCAACATGAACTTGTAGAGTTTTCGTAAACTTTGCACACACGTTTTATGGACTGCAATAGATTTTCATATAGAGCGTTTTGCAATAAAACGAGGTGGGCTGTGGAAGCATATCCCTACACGCTTTGTGTTTACTGCGTCGCCCCTGTAACCCGGCCCAATCATTGAAATGCCCCTAGTCGATGCATCGCTTAATGTTTTATTTTGCAATAAAACCGAGTAGCGCAGCTGCGGAGCATTAGATATGCTATGTTTAGTTGCTATGTTTGCTTTTACTGAGTTTATCATAAGCTTAGAGCTTTTTAAACCGGGATAAGAATCTATTTTCTGAGCTTAGTAGGTAAATATTATATGCCACCAAGAAATATAGTAGTTTCCTGATAAATATTCAACCTACGTCATGGTGTCGTAAAATTTGGATGATTAGATGTTTGGTTTGATGTTCACGCCATGAGTTTCTGCCCGCAGCTTTGCAGGCGTTGTTTCCATAAAAACGTTAAATAGTTATTTATATCACATGGAAACTGATTTAGGGGATAAAAAGTAGCATATGTTTGATTTCAGATTTAAAGCTAGACCTGTGCAAAATTCAGCTCTATCTGTTCAGTAGTTTTGATGTGAAGAAGCATCAAACATCCATACACATAAACATCCAAACTTTTGCATTTATAATATAAGTGTGTTAAACAGTTATGCCGCGCTACCGACGGCTGCCATCAATAGATTTCAATAGAACCCTTCGGTCACCCTCAACGGGCCTTATTCAATCGAATAATAGATATAACTACCCATTGTATGCCACCACAAGTGTTTACCCATACACTTGTCCACCTGTCGTCTGTCCCGACATGGCCAAATGTTGATTGACAAATAAATGTAAAAGAAGAGTACTATCTTTTTTGTATCTGTTTTATATTGTATATATTGTATAATCCTGCATTCATTGTACATATATATGATTGTAATGTGCTGTGTTACGTATAGTCCAAATAAGTATATTTTCATTCTTTCTTTCTTTCTTAAAAGTGAGTTAATTACCATATTTCGCAATGGACCGACAACCGCTGGGTTAAACGTGTAGGAAACCTTCAGTCTAGGTGGGATGACGAACTGCGAAAGACTGCAGGCAGATGCTGGATGCTGGAGCTGAAGAGAGGGTGCTATGGCGCTCATTAGGCCTCCGTCTATGTCCAGCAGTGGACTAACATCGGCTGATGATGATGAAGTGTGAGTAATCTCATAAGCACATGCGGTGGGTAACCGTGCGGTTTTCAAATGAAATCATCATCATCATCATTCACAGGCGGTTTTACTCACTGCTGGGTATAGGCCTCCCGAAGTTTGTGCCATCCAGCACAGTCCTGTGCCAACCGCCTCCATTGACGCTCCCCGACGCGTACTATGTCGTCGATCCAATTTGCAACCGGGCATCCGACATTCTTTTGCGTATTATTGGCCACCAATCAGTTTTTGTTTTGCTCCACCTATCATCAACATGAAATAATATCATCAAATGAAATAAAAAAAAATATTTGGGCTTACAGAAAAAGCACTTACAAAAGTTAAATTTAATTGATCGGAGTGAGTGAAGCTAACTATGATTGTCGTGGCAGCTTGGGTGATTTTGCTGTATGATGAAATAAAAAGTCACTTTGAGCATAAATGTCCAACCGTTGATCCGATTTGCCTGAAATATGATAGGTCTGCTGTTAACACTTGTTAAATTTGCTTGTTTTTAGTGAGGACCAATCCTTTCAGGGGTTTTTGAGATAAGGGCGTCCAAAGTGAGGTAAAATCAATCAATTAAATCAAAACTCAGCCATAGAAAATGTATACTTGAGTGCATTTCAAATTAATTATTATTATTATTATTCTAGCGTCCATTAATTACAAACCATCAGCTACAAGAGATCTCATTTGATGGAGAGTCTCTGTATTCGTAGGTCATGCTAAATGAATGCACCAAACAGCATTGCTTTCTGTTGAGAATTACTAATTCTTATACCACATTCTACAACTAACCTCTTTGACCGTTCCAGAACTTCAATTTTATTTATTGATTCGCTTAAAGATTTGGTGTCATTACGTCTCATAAAATTATTATCATATCATATATCCGGTCACTGACGGAAGGATGCGGGTTCAAGTCCCGCCGAAGTCGTAAATTTTTGCGATGTTATTTAATTTCTTAGAAATTTGCCAGAGTGTGAGGCTTACGCATTATAAAAACAATAAACTTTAGAATTTGAACAACGCGACACCTCTCGTCAAACGAAATAAATGTAACTTTAGTCTTTGAACAGGAATGGATAAACTTTATTGTTTCCCCTGTAGGTGGAGCTAACGGCGCTACAGTCCGTAGAAAGTCGAAAAGATTTTCGACTCCAGCGTCACTTGACCTCGTGGTGTAATTGGTTAGCACATTCCAGTATTGACGGAAGGATGCGGGTTCAAGTCCCGCCGAAGTCGTAAATTTTTGCGATGTTATTTAATTTCTTAGAAATTTGCCAGAGTGTGAGGCTTACGCACTATAAAAAACAAAAAACTTTAGAATTTGAGCAACGCGACACCTCTCGTCAAACGAACTAAATGTAACTTTAGCTTTTGAACAGGAATGGCTAAACTTTAAATTGTTATCAGTTGCAATAACTTAAAAGAACAATGGCTTATAACATTATGTCTAGCTTATAACATTAACAATGGGTTATAGTTTAGTTACATAGCACTAGTGGCCTGTCTCGGCGCGGGTGGACATTTATTTTTTAAACATAATAACCAAGCATCAGAGATAATGTAGCATTATAATGATAAAAGAATTTTTGAAATCGATCCTTTACTTATTTTTAGAGGGCAGAAGCCTTTATTCACAAAGAATATTACAATAAAATAGTAGAAATAAATTAGAACTAGTATTTACAATTGAAACAATTGAGCTAACTAAAACTTTTTAAACTTTCGCGATTTATAAACCTAGTTAATGGTTTAATCGGGTATTTATCGCGTACCTTTTGTTATTATATCTCCAAATAATAAATAATGAAAATAATAATGAAAATAAATGAGGGTATAATAACAAAAGGTACGCGATAAATACCCGATTAAACCATTACCTAAATTGAGCTAACTGCAGACTGTTGCAAACAATCTACAGGTTTTATCTATTAGTTTTTGAGTTTATTCTTTACAAACATACATAAATATAAAACTTTTTCTTATTGTAATTTATATTAAACAATATTATTATTATGAGTTTAGATAGTGTTAATGTAGAAAACAGTTTTATTACAAAATAATGCGTTACAATATGTACTTAAAGAAACTACTTATTAAGTATAAAATACATAAAATACGCACACCATCATCATCATCAGCCTATATTAGTCCACTGTTGGACATAGGCCTCCCCTAATGAGCGCCATAGCGCCCTGTCTTCAGCTTGCCGCATCCAGCATCTGCCTGCAGTCTTTCGCAGATCGTCATCCCACCTGACCGGAGGGCGTCCTACACTACGTTTGCCGAGTCGTGGTCTCCACTCAAGAACACGTTTACCCCAGCGGTTGCGGCACTTCAGCGGCACTTCAGCTTGCTAATTCATCAGTTCATTCGTCCGTGCAGTTTTCAGTCATCAAAATACGAACAGACACACAGAAAAAAAGAATGAAAATTATCACACAAAAACACAACAACAAATGACGAAGACAAATAAATTATAAAGGTAAAAAAATAATGGGTAAAAAGGTTTAATATAGTAGCTTAATGTGGCAGATTACTTGCAAGTTCGTTTGTACGTAAACCAAAAAACACATAAATCGACGAATTGATTTGAGTTTTGTTTATTGATTTGGCGAACATACTCGTAGTAATATAAAATTTATCACATCATATGCACGCGTTTTCTATCCCAATGTAACTGATTTATGAGATGATAAGTAGCCTATGTTTGATTTCATGATTAGAATTACCTGTATTCAAAATTTCAACCCGATCCGTTCAGTAGTTTTAACGGCGCATTCGTTCCTATAAAAAAAAACATTCAACTTTTCATCAGTTTTCACGCAAAAAGTTAATCAACAAGTTAGATACCTACACTAATTTGGCAGCTGGCAGCGCGAGCGAGTGGTCGACACCGACATGTCCTGCTAACGATCGCACCGCAGATCCGTCACCCGGGAAATCACCAAGATGTGTCTGCCTGGAAATGTACCTGGGCGTAGCATAAACAGAGTGGCTAGCATGAGTCAGTACATTACAAAAACAGAGAACGTTTTCATTTAAGGCCAAAAACAGAATATATCTCTTGCGCGTTAGAGCAATAGCTAGGTCTCGCTCAGTTTGCATAGTGTAGCAAGAGATGCCCTATTTCTACGCAGAAAGGCAGCTGTTAGCCATTTAGAGCAATGACGGAGAAGTACAAGCTGAGATGACCCTTTTAGGGTTTCGAGATCGAAGATCGGTTTCGAAACCCTTATGGTCTGGCTTTGTCTGTCTTTTTTTTCCTCCTTAATACAAATATCCTTAATACAGATTTAAAGCAAAAAAAAATCATAATGCACATTTTTCATACAGATAGTGATGTCGTAATTGTATAAAATGCTTACAGGGTCATGTGGGCTATTAAATTAAAGGTATCAGTTTGTACATTTCAAAATAGTTTTTGAAATTTCTGTGGGTTTCATACTTTTCGAAATATTTCTAAAATACCCATCTGCCCCCCCATCTCCGAAGATTGCAGAGCGATCCATCTGAAATGTATGTAGCGTTTGTTTATATGGATCTATAATTTACATGAAAAATATAAATAAGTTTATAAAACGAACACTTTTTGAAAACTGGTCATCGAGTGGGGTATCAAATGAAATGTATTGGTTTGTACATTTCAAAGCAGTTTTTGAAATATCTACACACTTTTTTAAATATTTTGAAAAAAGTCGAAAAATTTGCATTATCTCCGAAGTATGCAGAGCGATCCATCTTAAAAATAGTTAGATACCTACTATTTTAGGTATTGATTTAAATAGCAAATTCTCACCGGTACTTTTAGTACATTTTGTATCATTGACAAACGTTCGAAAGCCTCGGTGCGCGAGTTACACTCGCATTTGACGAATCTTGTTTCATTATTATTGTAAAAAGATACCCAAGTATTCCTTGTGATCGTAAGGTACATAAATTAATTGAAAATAAGAGGTCATTATTTCATACAATTCGACTTTTTGACCCCTTCGATGCGTTTGGCTGATATATTATCCAATACCACTATTCTCAGCTGTTTAAAATAAACTACATTGGGCCGCGCCAAGTACTGAGCCTCCATGGTATACGGGTACTATCTACTATTACTTATTTGATTGTAATTTTCTCTTAACCAAATACTTTGTTACTTATTTTCATTTCATTTTGATGAGCCTAAACTCGATGAGGTTACCTATGTAATTTTTTTGTGAGTTTACATGGACACCTTCCGGTTTCATCATCAGATCAGCTCCATGTCATCATAATATTGCATGTTGAATTTCACCCTAACCAGTATTGGTAAAGTAGGTGAATTTTAACTTGCAAGGTTTGACAACAACCACCGGACAGGTGTAACATAATAAAAGCGTGTAAAAACTTCATGCATTTTCAGGAAACTCGTGATATTTTGAGGATTTAAATTGAAACTCTTAGATGATCAACAATTCTTTATATAATGGTGTTTTACAAATCAACGATTATAACTAAATTATTTTCTAAATCTAATACTGGCATATTTTTCAGGATAGCATTAAACTTCTCACTTCTCAATGTAATACTGTTTTCTAGACGTGGGTCGTTACGTCATTTTCAAGAAACGTAACGAAACCAGTGACTCTATCGGCGTCACCTGTTTTAAAACTAGTAATTTTTGTAACCAGTTTCTTTATATTCTGCTACTGTGATTGTTTGTATAAATAACTCAACCACCAATACAGTTACTCGCGAAACGAAAATTATTGAAATCACATAACTGTTTGTTTGTAACCAGTTTAATCAATAACGTAGGACAAATAAATTAACTTCCCTTCACACTTTATTCAGGCTTAGGACTGACTACATTAAATGTTATTGCTTTTTATAGTAAATAAGATTAGTGCTAACTATAAAACTTTGATTTAAATAAAATTTTGTTTACAATAATTATTGACAAAAATTACAGTTTATTTACACTATTTGGCCATTTACATTTTTTTTTACATATTTCAGTTTCATAACTGTCATTTGTTTATTTCACTTATTTTTACACTATACTATAGTTTTGTTTGGAAATATACAATTTTTTAATGTTATACAGTTTTTCAGATTTTTTGCGGTAGCGCGGTGCGAAAGAAATGAAACGCACAGGGCAGAGTACAGTAACGCATTCCAAAAATCACTACTTGTCATTTGACTCGAAACTAGTTATTCGGTTACGTGCTGCGTAGCTATTTACTGTAACTAGCGACGTGAAATAACGCCCACGTCTACTGTTTTCCTCAAAACATGAAAAATGCACTTAACAGGCACAAATTAAAGCAGGTTTAAATCGCGTTTTTATAAATAATATCGACTAAAAATCGACACTGATCCAATCTTATTAGCTGATTCAACAAAATTTTTGGGAACTTCGTGCACTTTCTCCAATTGACAACATACAAAATTTGAACACAGTAATCAGTCTTTATAACTTTTAAATGCCAAGGTCTAACAAATACTTAAAGATTTAGTACATAATGAGTCAATTATATAATATAAAAGTACACGCTCGGCCTCTAAGATACACAACTCCTATTAACAATTATTTTCGGTATCCTACCGATTATTAATTTATGAATGTGGACCGGAGTATAATTATAAGTGGGATTCCAAATAAATCTTTAAATTTTTGTAAACAGGTTTGTGTTTATCAGTATCAAGAAGTAAAAATCCCACCTCAAACATAAATGTAAAAAACTTTTCTTGGCATCGCCAGATCAGTTTTGTCGAAAAAGAGTGCCATACATAAGAGATACCTATGAGCGTACCTGAGCCAGTTCCTTTAATATCAATTTGTTATGTCATAGTCTTCATGTGATTCTGTTCAAATAAATAAAGAATTCTCTTGTAAACTTCCACGGCAGCATCATTACTCCAAATAAAATCGACATGGCTGAAGTTATTTTTCTTAATTTGATAAGACAAGAAAAGATTTTTCACCCGCGATGACAATTCTATAACACTTGGTTTCGTGCATAACCAGTCGTTGACTGAGCTAAACAGAATAATTGGGATAGTTACTTTGCCGAGGTCGTATGAAGGTGGTGTAATATTTCCGTATCTCTTGAAATTTGCGATGCCACCGTAGTCAAACATTTGAAAAGACCCGCTATTAATTAGCTGTATGTAATGCATTATGGTTTTCATGGACGCTCCTGTCGGCAGGTGCCCCAACACATTGCCACGAACGTATTGATTCATAATTGGCTTACCTCCATTCGCAATCAATAAATAAGAACTGTTACATAGCTTTCTGTCACCCAGGCAATACTTTGCAACCACTTCCCGGGGAAACTGCTCGTTTGGCAGAAACTCATTGACACCAAGGAAATCCAGCGAGTTGCCAGCATACTCCTGGTGGAAGTCCGCCAACAGCTTCAACGGTCCATTGATCTGGTGCATAAACACGAGCGGGGCTAATAAAATTGCCGATTTCAAAACCTGATTATATCGCGTCAGCGATGACAGTAGTATAAGAAGCGCTGCTGCTCCCATCGAGTAACCGATGAATTCGACTGAAGTAGCTTGAGATTCATTTTGTACATAATCGATGACGGCTCGGAGGTCATAAATTCCCACTTCATGAAATGAAAAGTCCCAAAATTCCTCAGAATCCTCAGGGAAGTCAGTGTGAAGTCTTGAATATTTATTGCCACGAGCGTTTGTCAGCCACACGTCATAGCCGGCATCGGAGAGTAAATACGGAAGCGCGTCGTTTGCTCCTAGGAGCAACCAGTCGTCGGAGCTTCCCATCAAACCATGTTGGAGGATGACCACCTTATTTTCATCTGAAGTGCAATTGATACAGCAAGCACGAATAATTCTATGCAAGCCCAGGAAGTAGCCGTCGCGGGTTTGCGCTGTGTGAGATTCCGCTTTATATCCATGGCTAACGATTATTTCAGTCGCGGATCTATTATGAATGTATGGATCGAAACGGTTATAATCGGTCAGGTTTCGCCGTTTAAGTTGTTGCACAGTACATTTTTTACCGTAAAATGCTTCCCCGAAAAAAACATTGAGAGCATTCCTTATGGTCTGCTGCTCTTTTTCATTTTTTCGTGATTTCTTAGGATCCAGAGCAACAACCATACCTTCTTTCTTTTTTGTATGACCGTGCTTATCTGGTTCCATGCGAAACGGTTCACGCATGCCCTCTTTACTTTTCTCAGCCGCATTCATATTTTTTAAAGGTCTAAATAAAAAATTTACAAAATACTTGAAGACTTGTAGCGCTGTGTTTCTTGTATGTCTTACTGCTTCTGTTGTTTCATCACAAGTGCACAAACTTAAAGTTAAAGAGATAAATATAAATTTAGCTATCATTATTAATAATATAATAGCGTATTAATGTTGTCAAAATTTTAGTTAAACTGATATGAAATACTCTGATGCAATCGACGCAGACAATGTATAACAAAGACTTTTGGGAGTATAATAACTGTATCAAAATATTATTGATTTAGGCTAACACTCCATCTTATTTAATAACCCTTCAATGGTGTTTAAAATTCATTTGCAATACATTGAAATCATCTTGTATGAACGTCCGGTTCAAACAAGAAATATTTTCCCAGTGCTGGGAACGTGCATCTATTAAACCCAAATTTCACGTCAGTATATTACAAAAGGTTTTCATGGACATATTAAGTACTTAGATACGGAACAAGTGTATCGCACGTTGTATACGCGCCACGAAATTATGAAGCTCTACTATACTAATATTATAAAGTGGCAAGATTTGATTGTTTGTTTGTTTGTATTGAATAAGCTCCGAAACTAATGGACCAATTTAAAAAATACTTATACCATTAAAAGCCCACATTATTCCTGATGAACATAGGCTACTTTTAACCGCGGGAAAATGCTTCATTCCTACGGGAAAACGGGTAATAGAACAACGATAGTAAGAATTAGGGAGTGCAATCTTGCAGCAAAATCGTCAATCTCGGTATTTGCAAGATTTAAGAGGTCTAATCTCGCAAGATCTCGGTATTTTGCGAGATCTCGCAAATCTACGAAGTATTTTTAATTATGTAATATAAGTAGGTATTCTGTTGAAATTTGGTGAATTTATTATTCTAGGCGCGAAATAATGAAATAATAAACACATAAATCAATAAATGATATAATAATAATAATAATAATAATAATAATATATAATAATATATATAATAAGTCATACAAATACAACGAGGGAAAGTTGTAAATTCTAGTAATTTACAACTTTCAGAGATAATGTCTCTCAAATCTCTCTCAGAGGGTGAAACCTACAAATATCTTGGTATGCCAGAAGCGTTGGGTATATTGGACGGGGACATAAAGCAGTCGGTGAAGGAGCGCTTTTTTTGTCGCCTTACAAAAGTGCTAAATAGCCTTTTGTCAGGTGGCAACAAAGTGCGTGCCTTCAACGGCTGGGTTATGCCACTGCTCACTTATACTTTTGGCATACTGAGATGGACTCAGACTGAACTAGACGCCTTGGACTGTAAGGTTCGTCAACTTTTAACCACACATCGCATGCGACACCCACGAGCTTCGGTAATGAGATTGTATATCCCGCGGAAATGTGGTGGTCGAGGCTTTTTAAACGCCAAGACCCTACACAACCGTGAGGTATGCAATCTCAGAAATTACTTCCATCAAGCCGAATACCAGATGCATCGCGATGTGGTTACAGTTGATAAGATTCTGTGCAATCTTGCAAATCTCGCGAGATCGCGCTCGATTTTGGATGCAAGATTAATCTTGCAAAATTGGTGCAAGATCTCGGTATTTCAAGATCTCGGAATACCGAGATTGCACTCCCTAGTAAGAATGCAGCTAGTTAACTAGCTGCGTTCTTACTACCCATTGTAATTTTTCATTAATTCTTAATTTTAAATTTAATTCTTAAAGTTTTCAAATCGGTCCATTAGTTTCGAAGTCAATTCAATACAAAAGAACGATCAATTCTTTCCTCTTTATAATATTAGTATAGAGTAAAGATCCTTGGTTTTGGTTTATAATCATATATTTTTAACATATACATAAAGATACTCAACTAAACAACATTATATCAAAGCCTGATTGTCAATGACTCAAACAAAGTGTAAAAGAGATCGTACGGAGAGCAATGAGATGGATTTAAATACAAACTTTAGAGTAGTTAAAAGTACCACTTACCTAAACAAATAGGTTCCTTTTGGTAGATTGATAGTATGTAGATTATGTAACGAGTGTGTAAAGCAGAGTCTTAAGTCCCGAGCGGACTTAAGGATTCAAGAATAACACACGAAGCGAGAGAGTTGCTAGAAACCTGACCACGAGAGGGATTTAGTCTCGCCCAAGACGAAGACAGTTTTGTTCACGAGAAGAATACTGTCGCGCCGAAGGTTTCGAACGTTTTTCAACAAGTAAGGAATAAATTAATTTAATTCGAATTTCATCGAAGATGTGAAGAAAATTTTTCACTCATATTTTGTTGTTCCATCTTCAATCCATTTATTCCCCTGAAGTAACGTTCATTGTTCCCAAGGGATTAATGAGTTTGAATTTGGACGAGTTTTACAAGAGTAATGCTACTGTCTTCGAAAACCACAAATCATCAGTTTCATTTGTAACGATTTGTTTCACATGTGACAAAGCATATATGTACCTACAGCCGCATATATTATACAAATTCATCATAAAGTTCCTTTTTTGTTTTTATGTCACCATACAATTCTCACAGGGCCTCGTATACAGCTGATAATCTTGTTTTGCAATTGCCAAATCAAATCGAAATCAAAAACTCTTTATTTCCATAAATACAATAAATGTACACTTAGAAAGGGTCAAATCATAAAACTAAACACTGACACTGAAATAAAGTGATATTTTTGATTTCTGTCGCTTCGGTATGTAGACTAAAGTAAAGAAGCGACGAAGAAACCTTTAGCCTGTTAGTTGGTTTTTTTCAAGCCGGAGCAAAACTCGTCCCAAGCTTTTTTTTATCCTCTAGCTAGATAATCTGATATTTTGTAGTAAGCCTTTTTACAAAGGATATGTTTGATAATTTATTTGAATTTATTTATTTATCAGAAATCATAGAAAATCACAGTAACAGAATAAAAAAAATACAACTAATATATACACGTATATCTATTTCTTAGCAATCTAAGCCGTCACCAGAAGGCAGAGTGCACAGAATGCTGGCAGCATTGCCACGTTGAATGGCAATGCTAATTCGTTGACCGAAATAGAAGCCAGCATTCCGATCACCTGTGGACTCTATAAGAAGTTTGGTAAGATCTTTATAAATTGCGTGTGCCCCAGGACCCTAAGGACCAAGGGTTTCTTCCGCAAACGGCTCAAATAGGTAACCTCGGACAAGGTTAGCGTATTTTCGCCGTTTAAGGGACTCCGCTGATGTTGCTGCAGAACCGGCCCTTACCGATGTCCCTGCAAGATGTGAAGGCGCTAGGGTGTCTACACACGTGGCATCCTAAATTAAAGGCCGACCCATCTTCCAGGGAATCAGAGTCATACCGTCAGGCCTTTTACCATCATCTCGCATAAGGCCACGTGGTTCGAGTGTAGCTGCGACACTGACGCTGGTAAAAGCCCGACAGATGATGTCAATAATTGAACCATAACGGGACCTCAGACGGGACACATATCCTGCACTAGAGACACATGCCAATGCATGGTGACCAAACTTGTCGACGGTTTCACCACACTGACAACGGTGTGCAACTAGGTTCAAATTTCTGTAGGTTTCATACTTTTTGAACAATTGAACTAACTGCAGACTGTTGCAAACAATCTACAGGTAGCTCAACTGATCCATATCAATACCAGTCGGAAGCGTCCCCAAGACTGTAAGCTCATTACAATAGCTTGTTCTTTAATATGTTTTAAAACTGTAAATATGATTGATGCAAAGCCGCAGGCAGAAGCTAGTATATTATAAATAAATAATAAATAAATAAATCGTTAATTATGGAACAAAAACAATGGTGACATGGTTATAAAATGAAAAACGATGTCATCTGCAGAAGTTTAAAAAACTGTGTCGCAGATGACAACGCCTTCCTCCGAAATTAATGTGGAAAGAGTTCCAAAAAAATTACAAAAATTAAGCTACTAATTTATATACATTTAAGGAAGATTACAATTTAGTTTTAAGAAAATTTAAACATAAAAACAAAAAAAGAAATAAACAACCGGAAAATTACAAACAAATTAAATATTTTAAGTTAAGATTCTTAATCAGCCAGTCTCTGTTGGGGCAAGTGTGCTAATGCAAATGCGCAAGTGGGGGTGTTTAGGTCTATCTTTTTGAGAGAAACAACGCCGCAGACCAACAGATAACATAATTATCAAGTAAACTCATGACAGGCGGTATCATCTGCCTGTGAACAGAGTGGCTGTTTGCATCATCTCCCTTGATCCCACTCTAGGGCACAATATGTTTTTCCTATCCACTCTCCCCTATCAGCCGTCATCTCCATACATAGGTACACCTTTCTTATCCCTATCCTCGTTCACACAATACATCTTTTCTTTAATCTTCCTCTTAAATTCTTCCACATTCAAACCTCCTCTCGCCACATGAGATTCTTCCTTTCACATAATATGCCCACACTACGCTATGTTCCTCCTCATATTTTTCATCACTGCCGATACCTCGGGGGTTAAAATATCACTTAATTGCCTGCAGTTTAACGTTACTTCAGACAAAGTAAACTCAACCAGACCACAGTGCAAACAGCTTAGGTAAATCTTCTGTGAACGCAGTGTATCAATATGCGAATCTGTGATATTCCAACAGTATCTCAGCATTTAGTATTTTAGTTTAAATCTTGCTGAGAGAGTTTATAGTTATATAATCACTGAATACTTGCCAAATTATTGAAAATGTTCAGTGATTTGTGTCGTTAACCAAATGGCCATTTGCTAAGTTTAATGCTAAACCTGCAGTGGTGGTTAAGCCGTCTTCATATCACCAGGAACGGCTACATAGCCAACCGTATAACCGTGCATAAACGATCGATTATTCCATAATCAGAATGCTTTAATCCATAGTGACTCACCTGAGCAGTCAAATGTAACCTAACTGATTATGACGGTATATACTATATAGTATTCATTGCTTTGACTGAAACGAGGTTGGCGTAATGGCGTTGCTATTGAATAAAATTAAAATAAATTATGTAGCATTTGATGTGATGTGAAAGTCAATAAATTTCTCTATAAGTGAACTTTGTTCTTTGAGAAATAAATATCTATAACCACAATAACTGTCTCAAATATCAAAATTTCATAGTTGTGAAGTTACAAGATTTTTAAAACCTCCAAAAATTTGGAGGTTCGGCTCTCGGCATAATGCGATAAAATCCTAAAGCTACCAAAGCATCCTCGCCAGACGACAATTCCTGCAATATCATATCAAGGGTTACCTCTACGTGTCCCTTATAATCTCATAAAGCCTATTTTCGTCCCCATGGTTTTTGTAGGTATTATTGCTTTAGATGCACAGAACAGGTAAACGGGGGACGGTTCTTTGGTAGGATTATACAAAGAATATGCATCATTGTAAATATAGGAATAATATTTCAAACAGATTTGTTCTTTGATGTTGGTTTCGATTCTCTTGTTTCAGAATTAGCTAAAATTAGGATTTAGGAATGTCAAATAGATGAAAGCTATTCTATGTTCGAAAAATTAGAAGGTCTGGTTTAAAATTAGGTTGACAGGTCTAAAATAACTCAACTTAATTAAAATACTTATAACCCTTTTCCTTGCATTGCATTTTAGCTATGATTACAAACGTCTTCTTATTTTAGCAGGCATCTAATTTGATCATGATTTAAATTTATTCAATTGAAAAACGGGCAGATTCTTTTAAAAAATTGAAATATGGATATTGTGGTATTTTTGGGTATTTTTAGGATCTGTACAGAGAATACCATAATTTTAGGTCAACCTAACACAAAAAATAAAAATAAAAATTTAGAAATCGTAAAATTTAATTTAGGAATCCTAAAACAACAGAATCGTCAATTACCAAGTGTCCTAATTTATTCCTATGGCATAGTAAATGAACTGAAATTAACTGAACTAGAACCTTAAAATATACATGGAAATGTTAACCACAGAAACTCGCACTGAGATCTCATTCGATTTGTTTGAATTCGGTAAATCCTTCATCTTTTTGAGCTAACATGGTTAAAATCACTAACTTTCGGTTGGAAGAACATGACGTTGAAAGTGCGATTATCTATAATAATATTCCTGATGAACATAGGCTACTTTTTACCGCGGTAAAATGCTTCATTCATACGGGAAAACAGGTAATAGGACAACGGGTAATAAGAATCCAGCTAGTAGATCATAAAGTGCTAAAATATTCTTATTGAATTTTTAAGGAAGATATATGCGCAGTAGCAGTCCAGAATCAGGAAATCGGCGGTATTACACCCCCGTGCCTCGGAAAGCACGTTAAGCCGTCATTCCTGCGTCTGACCTCTCCCTGGTCGTGTAGGCTTGTCCATCACATTATGACAGGTGAGGTAAAATAAATTTCATCTATCAATTGTATTATGCACTATATTATGTCCTGCGCACATGGCTAGTCTCCGTTGAGATTGGCCACCTCCACCGAAACTCGGCTAGGAAGACATTATACTAAATTAATTATAGCGTGAATCTACGTTAGTAGCGAAAATGCCGCGAACGAGCTGACGATATCGACGTAAAGTTAGTAATATAAAGGTGTACAGACCGGTGTAAGGTACGAACACAGAATAAAAAATTGTTTACATTGATTAAGATCTTGTCTAATGTGATCACGCACATGAATCCATATGAGCCTGATTAGATCTTGTCTTCTGTGACTATGAGAACTTAGTTAAATCGTAATAGCTCCGTCTACCAAGTAATGAATTGGCCTAAAGTTAGTTAGTTTATTTTAATTAAGAGATTAAATGCAACAAAGTTGTTTGCTAACCCCGTGCAAGTAAATGTTAAATATGACAAAGTGAATATTTATTTTGACTTAGAGCATTGATATGATATCAATGATGTGCCTATTTATTATTTTAAACAAATTCGATATGTTGCAGCTACCATGCATTCTTGATTGTATTGAATAAGATATTTATCATTTCAACTATTTTGACGCAAACTAAGATAAAATGCGTCTTAGTTGGACATATTTATTTCAGTGTAGTGTTCACAGGAAGCATGTTACATTACGCCGTGTGCTAGAATCGATCTCGTTGCTCTTTGCGAGCGCCTTCTTCCCCGTACTGACAGCATGAGCGCTCACTGTGCAACACGTTACATTCCGCGCTGTAACGCCGCGTTGGTCAGAACGCACCTTTAAAATTCGATAACCGTGTGCTCGACATCAGTATAACAATAGCATAGACCTTAACAAATACAAGAACTGAGGGGTACCTTGCACGGGTAGCAGAGTGGGACCTAAGTTAGATCTGAGTTAGGCCTAATTCCGTTATATTAAAATGTCTTTTGGGTTCCGTTCCTCAAAACGAAAAAAAGAACCCTTATAGGATCACTTTGTTGTCCGTCTGTCTTTCTGTCTGTCCGTCTGACAACCATCTTTTCTCAGAAACAAGTATCGAGTTTAAAATAACGTCGAATAGGTACTCAAGTCCATAACTTCTAGGAGCCGCGGTATAAATAAAACTTCTAAGTCAATGTGAGCGAAAACTTAAAGCCGTTTATGTCCGAATATTTTGAAATTTACAAGGGAATCACATGCACACAAAACCTATAGGGTACTTCCTGTAGACCCAGAATCATGAAATTTGGTGAGCAGCAAGGTCTTATAGCACAAGTAAAGGGAAAGATCTGAAAACCGTAAATTTGTAGTTTACTAACACTAAAATTATAATTTTTGATTCTCTCCCTCGACCAAAATATACAGGGTACCTACTTCATGTTGACCTAGAATCATGATATTTGGCAAAAAACAAGGTCATACAATTAAACGGAACCCTTAGTGCGCGAGTCCGACTCGCACTTAACGTTTTATTTTGATTGTTTGGTTGGCTATTGGTTTACGCGGCGTACGCCAGTAAATTTCCCAGTCGTCGTTGGCACGTTTGTTGTGACCTCATCAATAAAATCATCGTCGTATTTAAAATAATACATGATCACACTAATATTATAAATGCGAAAGTTTGGATGGATGGACGGATAGATGGATGGATGTTTGTTACGCGTTCACACCAAAACTACTGAACTGATTGAGCTGAAATTTTGCATCGGTGTAGCTCTAAGCCTGAATTAAACATAGGCTACTTTTAATCCCAGAAGTCAGTTCCCATGGGATATAAATAACCTATAAACTTTTCCATAGAAACAACGCGTGCGAAGGCGCGGGCAGTAACTAGTTATTAATACTGAAAACCTCCCCGTCAAATTGCATTAAAATTCGTTCAGCCGTGTAGGCCTGAGAGCTAACAGACAGATACAGCATTTTTTTCACTTTTATAGTATTACTAGCTTCGGCCCGCGGCTTCGCACGAATATTTTTAGTATAATAATTGTATATCTAAGAAGCTAATATCTAAGTTAGGCATTGCTCTAAACGTACGCCAAATTTTATCTTGATTTGTTCAGTAGTTTTGGAGATCCTAGGTAACAAAATTTCAGGTTTCACTAACTTAGGGCTTTATAATATTATTAATTAATAGGACAATTGAAATTGAAACTGATCCGGCGAAAGTAAAGATTGTATCACACTTAGACACTAGGTATCGTAGAGAATTTCAATGTACTTCACGAAACTATCTCATGGGCAAAGATAACCGTTAAATAACTATCAATCGTTAAAAATCGTTAACAACTAAGATGTTGAGAATTTCACGCCAGGTGAAGCTAAAGGAACGAGTTTATTTCAAGAATAGCGTTGTACTAAAAGTTCCCTTTTACCTACTTTTTCCGTGTTTAAGACACCATAGCTTTATTTTTGTTATGATAAACCAGAAAATTAACCCTTCACGCAATATCTCAATAGGTACGTGGTCAGTAGAAGGAGATCTACAAGTTGGCACCGAGGGAATTTCAAACCGTCATGACTCGGGAACCCTTCGAGACAAACCCGTTGTTACGTCTGTAAGACCTCAGAAGAATGAGCTCTACCATATGGAGTAAAAAACTTCATAACTTAAGGTGTAAAAATAAATCATCAAAATTTTACATTTGTTTACAGACAGACGAACAACGAAGTGGTTCTATCCATTTGTATAAATTTTGACCTCAATTGCGTATTAACTCAGAGTCGAATATTTAAAAATACTCTCGTCTACTCGTCGTATTGCTTTTTGTTCATGTAGGTCTTCAAATAGTTTTAGTAAATTTTGTTTTCATCATCATCATCATCCGTAACCGACTTCACACACCGCTGGGTATACCCAGCAGTGTTTATAAACCTCTCACTGTCTGTGTACAATATGAGAGTTGCACAGATAGCCATGAAGCGAGCTATGCTCGGCATCAAGCTTATAGACCGTGCTCCCAATGTCCTGATCCGAAATCGAACCAAGGGAAAAGACGTTGGGAATCAAGGTAAAAGACGTTATGCGATTCCCAACGTCTTTAACCCTTGCTCGGAGACAAGATGACAGGTGGAGTAAGACGCTAACTGAATGGCGTCCATAAACAGGCTGTACCCTGTTCATGAGCGTCGGATATCCAGCGGCGAGATGGATGGCAAATCTAGATGAGATTGGCGCAGGACCGTGTGGAGTGGCACAAGAGTTTGGAGGTTTATAAACACTGCTGGACATATAAGCTTGATGCCGAGCATAGCTTGCTCCATGGTTCTCTGTGCAACTCTCATCTTGTCCACAGACAGTGAGCGTCCATGTCTCGGCACCGTAAGTCTTGGTAGGCAGAAGACACGGAGTTTTGACGGACTTTTGTTGTAAACTTACTTACATTATTTATCACTTTCCTTTACTTTAGTTTCGAAGCATAGTACGGCTTAAGGATTATCTTTAGACGTAATTTATGTATAAGTTCTCGCGAATTTTGTAAATTATTTTCAGAATACTTATCTACATATCTAAAACCAGAAGGATTCAAAGTGAGATAATTGAGTAAGGTTTTCATTTAAAAAAATATATAATTATCTACAAGACAGTAGATATAACATCATAACAGGTTTTTAAACCGAAGACGATGGTAGTGGAAGTAGGCATATAATGCATTATGATGGATCATAATCGAAACATTTTGTTTCTATTACTACCTGTGTAGGAGTTTCGGTAGGTTTTCGAAAAAAATAATCGAGGCTGTTCGCAGACAAGATATTGAGCCGACAGATAGCGAATTACAAGGGGGCAAACTTAAGTAGGTTGGTCCTACAGTTGGGCAACTCCAGCGTAGCGGGGCGGCGGGACGCGCTCCGGAGTAGTCGTTGGGCGCACGCAGCCGCAGCGCTGCCAGCACTGCTGGCTGGTGAGCGCGCCACAAAGTACATGGCGCGAGTGCTCCTTCAGCGCCACGTCTCTCTGTAGTACCCTACCAAACCTAGCACGAACAGACGGGTACATTAATGGGTAGTACGGATAGACTCCAAACTCTTTTATGTAAAGAAAGCGTGTTAATTTATTTTGGTTAATTTCTTTTATACCATGTAGAGGTGGGCGTTAAATCAATTAACTACTTTTATTAACAGCTTCCTGTTCGTCAACGAATTAACTGTTTTTCGTCTATGAAAAAAACAGTTGAATGTTATACTAATAAATTACGTCAACGTATTCGCAACGAAATCTCAGAAGCATGAAGCTTCATGTTATATTCCCATAGTTCCAATCCTTTCGAGCCTAACCATACCTTCTCACTCGCACTTCCACTAATACACCTGAATAAAAATACGCGAAAACAGTTCTTATTTTTCGTGTCTTAGAATCTAACTTAAATGATTACAGGTGCGGTGCATGTTTTTTATGTAGTTCGTTTCAATTGACCTATTTTGTAAATACAAAAAAAATACATAAAAAGACAAAAAAAACAGTTCATACAAAAAAATGCATAAACATACAAAAAAAGATATGTATATAAAAAATTACTCATGTATATAAAATGAAATGAACTTCTAAGTGCGCCTGGACATCTATTAAGTAATAAATAGTTTGAGACCCACCCAGTCCTGAGCCTGGAAAAAGTACGAAGGGAAACTCATTTTACTTTAAAAAATCGTTAACATTTTACTTTTTTCTTGCTTATTTAAGAAATTATGAAAACGTTGACATTAATATTCAAGTGTTAGCATAACTTTCAATGCATTAACAGGTCGTTAGAACCTGTTGACGAATTAACAGCTTTTTTAACCTGTTGGCCATTGACGAAAAACTGTTACGTTAAATTAATATAAAAACCTTCAATGACACACCTCCACGATTTTCCCCATGAAGCGAAGTACAAACTCATGGTCCATGAGTTTTTACTTCGCTTCATGGGGAAAATCTTATTTTATTTCTCAAGGTCCTCATCTCTTGGTTATGACATGTAAGGGATCTAGAGATAAACCATTCTACAAATGAACGACTTTTGTATGATGTTTAGTGAAGGGGGCGTTCATTTATAAATAAATATAAATAAATAAATAATGCTGGACAATTCACACAGCATTATCTAGCCCCAAGCTAAGCAGAGCTTGTGTTATGGGTACTAGATAACTGATATACTTAATACAATACACTACATAGATAGATATTTTTTATTATACATATAAAACACCCAGACTAACGGAACAAATTTCTGCAGATTGTACACAAATTTGTTCCGAGGCGGGAATCGAACCCGCAACCTCCTGCGTCGCAGGCGGACCTTCGCGGGCTGCGCCACGGAGGTCGTCGTGCACGGGATTTCGGCGTGCATTTTTAGAATGGTCTATCTCTACCACCTTTAGTTGGCAATTAATGATGTTGTAAAGTAGTCGAATAGATTACGAATAGTTTATAGTTTCACAAACTGTTCAAACTCACCCTTTTGAGTACAACCTAAGCTAAGGGAGCTAAATTAAAATCACACTATTGGAATTCAACTTCTCCTTTTATTTAAGATTGATTATTATGTTTTTATGCAACTATTATGAAAACAACCAGAATAGTTCCTACGTACTATAATGTACTTACATTTTTATACACGTTTACTAAAACCCGATATGATCGTAACCTATTTGTTCTTTATAAAGTATTATATGGTATCTACTATTTCACTTCGTTTTCATGCATCATGTTCCACAGCATACCTTTTTCTAAATATTCTAAAGTCTTATGAAATACCACGGTGGATGCAACTTGGCTCCACAAAAAATCGCTGTGAGACACATTTTTATCGTTTATCACGAGATGATCGATAGGATTTTGGATTATGTAATAAATTTTTTGGACATCTTGCACTGCCGCCAGCCAGTCATTGCTTGAAGAAATCAAGGCCAACGGCACACTGAAGTTTTGAATATTATATTCACGAGTTACATTATCGTATTTATGGAGTTTTCCACTTCTACACAGTTGAATATAATGTAAGATTGTTTTGATTGATCCGCCGGCCGGTACATGATCTCTAATACGAGCCAACAATTTGCTATCCATCTCCATTTCAGAAAAACCAGTCAAAAAAAACAAAGGGTTATTACACAATATAGTTGGACCGCTACAGTACTTTCGCGCTAGCCAGCTCGGCACCCTTCGATTCGGTAAGAACTCGCCTTCTCCCATAGATTTGATTATATTATCCGGAACTTTTCTCAGTACATTGAAAGGGCCGTTTATATGATTCATAAAGGCTAGTGGTGCGATCAGAACACCCACTCTAATAAATTTTTTGTAATATTCCACCGAAGACAGGAACATCAAAAATGCCGTTGAGCCCATCGAGTGCCCTACAAAATCGATAGGGACAGCAACATTCTTTTGTTTTCTCATGTAGTCAACAACAGCCGGTATATCAATCAGTCCCATTTCATCTATGCTGAAATCCCAGAACTCAGGCATTGATGCTGTCAGTGTTGCATGACCCCTGGAGTAATAATTGCCCCTCGCGTTCATGAGCCACACGTCGTAGCCCGCATCCGATAATATGTATGGCAGCACAGTCTTCGACCCAGGGCCAAGCAGAATCCAGTCCATCGAGCTTCCTAATAGTCCGTGATGAAGTATCACAGTTCGTTTGCGTAAATTTGGTTCCGCAGGTAGCCGGTGCGCGGTCAAAAAATATCCATCTTTTGTTTGGATTACATGCGTTTCCATTTTACGGCCGTGCCATTGCGCTAGGATCGGCGTTGTCATCTGGAACAGTTTGTCCGACTTGATGATATTCTCAGTGGTAGTTAATCCAGAGGTCCAAGCTTTGTGCACATAATCAGTGAACTGACCGCGAAGGTCTTCCTGATCTCCCGATCGAGCAGCTAGGTTTTTTTTAGAATCAGGAAATAAAATCTTTTTGACTTTCGCAAAAAAATCGCTAAAATACTTTTTAAAACTATTGTATGACTTTGATAAATCTCTTTTTAAAAATTCGAATTTATAAGCACATTTGACGTGGTAAAAAAGTGTCGCAAACAGTAGAATCCATAAAATATGATTCATCTTTCAGGTATCACTTACTGCAGTTTGCTGCATACTGTCTGGTCACATTTATTTTAGTATGCCAAGAAAACTGTGACTATATGTGACCCACAATGAAACAATGGATGTTTTATTATGACAACTATAACGTTCACAATCACATTTTGATTAGTTTATAGTTCATTCTTCATTTGAATATTACCTACTCCTTAGAAGAAGGCTTAGAATTCACCCAAACGAGGTTAATCCAAAAAAAAAACGACAAAACTGTCGAAATTTCAATTTCGATCCGCTAGTACAATATTTTAATGACCCCGAAAGCAACACTCACAAAAATATATTAAAATTTTGTGTTGTGCGGTGAAAGGATATTCAAACACCAGTAATAAGAAAAACAACACTGCAAAAGTCTCATTAACTGGTAAGTACTTATACTGAATTTGTAATTTTGCGTAGTCATCAAAATAAATAAACAGGATTTTTTTTGTGCTATGCACGAGCGGTTTTGTTATTTAGTAGGTATATGAAAATAGTAAAGAAAAGGTAAACTTCACACGAGTTAGGACTTAGGAATCAAACTAGTACGGGGAAAATCATTGTTTTAGAAATCACTCGATGATATTCTGAGTAGATTAAAATTGTAAACTCAATTTACTTTTTAACATAGAAAATTACTGTCAACAAACATTTCGAAACGCTTCGACTATTAGTACAAAAAAGCTGTAATTTGGCATGCGTATAGGGAATCCAATCCCGCAAACGCGGAATCCCGCACCATTTTGCAACCACTATACGATTCTAATTCTTCAGGTACCTACCTACAGCTTGGCAAAAATGCTCATCATCATCACCATATGCAAGCCGATTCACCCACTAGTGAAGACAAAAAATGGAAAAACAGAATGAGTACCTATTGAGTTACATAGCTACCCGGATTTTTTTTCTCTTCTAACGAATGGGTATTCGTGATTCAAATAAATAATAAAACAATTTGACTTTTACCTAAGAGAGCGCATTGCGCGCCAATTTGTGAAAACGAAAGATATTATTAAAGGATTTCGCGTTCATAGGAATAAGTAAGAACCTACGCATCAATCCTACTTAAGTCATTTAGTAGACCGCAGGGTTCCTGAGGTTCGATCAAATTACATGCGAAATAGTGCACTTTCATGATTTTATCGTAATTTTTTCACGCAAGACTTCAAGAAACCAAATAAAAAATGTTAAAATCCATTCGAGTTTTTACCACAGGGATCCCGTGAGTACTGAGATGAGGCCTAGTTTGACAACCAAATGGTTCTCCTGTTTGTTGGAGTCATTCTGTAAAACTAGAATGGTTTCCAAAATGACAAATGAAATGATAAAACAGTCGGTTATACGTATAACCACAGCCTACCAATATGCATACAGTCGTTCGATGAAGGCATTTTGACGTGGTTTTGACAGAGCAATCATCCCCCCGCATGATTGCTCTGTCAAAACCACGTCAACGTACGGGACGGGACAGGGGAGGGACGCTCTCGAGTTGCATACATCGCCGCCTTAGTAATTCGGGAGCGGGGAGCTCCTCCCCCCCGACCTGACTCTTGGCCCCCGCACGATTGCTCTGTCAAAACGCCTTCGTCGAACGACTATGCTTAAAGGTAGGCTGTGCTATGACTGACTGTTTATAATATTACGAAACATAATCCCATCAATCTAGCAATCGGGAAACGTAGTGTAGGACGCCCTCCGGCCAGGTGGGATGACGATCTGCGAAAGACTGCAGGCATATGCTGGATGCGGCAAGCTGAAGACAGGGCGCTATGGCGCTCATTAGGGGAGGCCTATGTCCAGCAGTGGACTAATTTAGGTTGATGATGATGATGATGATGATGATGATGATGAATCCCATCAAGCGTATCAGCGAAGCAGCAGCGTGTTTTTACTCTATGATATAATAACTCGTTTGTCACGCATACGCACTAGTGAATATACAAGTAATATAACTTGTCGTAGGAAACACTTATTAAGATATGTACATCTTACCAATATGTATTATAAAGTTTGTGTGAATGTTTGTTATCACGTATCTCCGTATCTACTGAACCACCTTAGATGAAATTTGGTGTAAATAATTATATAAAAATGTATTCATTTTTTCACAAAATAGTAAGTACAATTGTGAAGATAGGTACATTAGCTAAGTTTATAAATTTTTGTAGATAGTTTAGGTTTTAAAATAACACGGTTATGTGTAATTGTTTTCTAATTTTCAAAAAACTGCCTCTGAAGCGGTTACAAGGGTGATAAAGTTTGTATGGAAGATAATTAATTCACTCAAAACTGGGTTTAAATAAACTATAAAGTAAATAACGAACAAAACTACCAAGATACACCAAAGGGGTGTGTAGTAAATTTCTGAAATTTGAAAATGAAAAACAATCCCTGGTTCGCACATTCACTCAACATTTAAAGTTCAAGGCTACTTAAGATATAGTATATTACTTAAAACATTTCACCGATGGTGTTGACATTGCAGTGAATGTGAAACTTAATGCCTTTTCTGATTACTCGGTAAGGTTTCGGTACAAAAAACATCTTCATCGCAATCATCGTTATCCATATTGTTCTCCGTTTGACACATAATATGCAGTTAGTTATCTAATAAACAAACATAACATCACGTAAATCTTCTTCTTCCGGTCCTTATCGCACTTCCGGTATTCTGTAATACAGTTCCACTTGGTGGGGTCGCCACAACTTGTATTTCTATTACACTTTCCTCTATCAGGATCATTCACTACATACCCGCAGGGGCGCACCGCCGCGACATGGGAATCGAGAAGGCACGTCTAGTACGGTCTAGCACGGTACCTAGATAAATCAACAGAGGTGTGCGACAGGGTGACCCCCTATCACCATAAATATTTATTGCCGACTAATAAGACGGGCGTTGGATCAGGGCAGTGACACAAAATAGGAAGGTCCAAGAGGTTGGCGCTGCTCTGGAAGACCAAACTTACGGTGGGACGACGAGATAAAGAAGACGGCAGGGCTGCACTGGCTTCAAGCAACCCAAAATAGGGAACAATTGACGGGTTTGGAGGAGGCCTTCAACTGCAAAAACTACTATAAGCTTTACTTACTAAGAAACTTTAAATTTTTAAAAGTTATTTCTTTTATTAGTTCCGTTCCTCAAAAAGAAATAAGGAAACCTTATAGGATCACTTTGTTGTCCGTCTGTCTGTCTGTCAACCCTCTTTTCTCAGGAACGCGTGGACGTATCGAGTTGAAATTAACATCAAAAACTCAAGTCCGTGCAAATCCGATATCCGATGCAAAACCTATAGAGTAGACCTACATTTATGAAATATGGCAAGAAGCAAGGTCTTCTATCACAAGTGAAGGAAAAAAGCCAAAAACAGCAAATTTATAGTTTATTCAAAAAAAAAATACTTTTGATTCTCGCTATGGACCAAAACCTATAGGGTACTTCCCGTTGACGTAGAATCATAAAATTTGGCAATAAGTCTAAATAATAAGCCAAATTAGTTCCACACATAACGACCAAAAAGTTTGGATAGAAGTAAATTTTTCTTCGTGTAAAAATAATAAAATGTGAAAATTGCTATTTCTTTTCATATTTAGTAATCTTTGCAAAGATTGATCCTTATCAGCAACAAAATCCATTGGTTCAATAATACAGTGTCTTTTTTTTTAATCTTTCGTGTTCATTTCCGTCGTGAGTAAAAGGTATAAAAAAATCTAAATATGCAGTTATTGTTTTCTTATAAATCGAGGGCATGACTTCTTTCACGGCCTTTCCCTAACTCTCATGGTTTCGGACTTGGGACTTCCATCACCGCCCTTCTCAAAAAACCACCATGTATACAATTTTTTTTTATTCTCGCCATGGACCAAAACCTACAGAACCTACGAGTACTTTCCGTTGACCTAGTCATCTAATCATGATAATTTGGCAAGACACTAAGTCATACGGAACCCTTAGTACGCGAGTCTGACTCGCACTTGACGTTTTATTTTAAGTTAGTCTATAGGTAAGCATTATTGTGTGCAAAAAATAAAAGGCTTTTTTTATTACCTAGATATAATAATTACAAAATGGGTAGAGCGCGACGTTTGACAAGCAGTCTTCACCGGGGCAATATTATGGTTATTCTGTGAAATTACTACTACGTTGAAGTCTTTCAATGTAAGATTT
This sequence comes from Eupithecia subumbrata, assembly GCA_949316285.1. Lineage (NCBI taxonomy): Eukaryota > Metazoa > Arthropoda > Insecta > Lepidoptera > Geometridae > Eupithecia > Eupithecia subumbrata. The sequence goes on from OX438642.1 coordinate 16,626,369, forward strand.
CACTTTGTTTCTAACCACATTGTTATTAACAAGTAAATGGTCGTGCTCGATCACGTTCCAGTTCAACCCCCTTTCTAAATATTTCATAGTTTTATGGAAAACCATCGTTGATATAGTTTTATCCCACAAAAAATCGGTGTGAGAAACATTTTTATCCTTCATTAAGAAGTGATCAATAGGATTTTGAACTAAATAATAAATTTTGCGGACATCCTGCGCTGTGGCCAGGTGGTCATCATTGGAACTTATAAAAGCCAATGGTAAGTTGATATGTTGAAGATCGTATTCATTGAATTTATCATCAAATTTATGGAATATTTCCGATTTTGTCAGCTGAATGTAATGTAGGATTGTATTGAACGATCCTCCGGCTGGTACATGATCTAGGAGACGAGCTATGAAACTGACATTCCACTTCTTTTTATCAGGCACGTCGGCTAAAAACAAAAACGGGTTATTGCAAATTAGAGTTGGTCCTTTACAGTACTTAACCGCTAACCAGCTTGGCACTTTCTGTTTAGGTAAGAACTCGCCGCCGCCGTCCATAGCTTTGAGTATTTCCATAGGAAATTCCGACAGCATACTCAGAGGACCGCTGGCGTGGTTCATAAATGCTAGTGGTGCAATCAAAACACCCACTCTGAAATATTTCTTGTAATATGGCAACGAAGATAGTAACACCAAGAACGCCGTACATCCCATCGAATGACCCACGAAATCCATAGGCAAATAAACATTATTTTGTTTTTTAATGTAATCTACCATACTGGGTATATCAATCAGTCCCATTTCGTCAAAACTGAAATTCCAGAATTCGGGCATCAATTCTGTCAGTGTTGCGTGCCCTCTGGAGTAATAGTTACCCCTCGCGTTCATAAGCCACACGTCGTAACCGGCATCTGCCAAGATGTATGGCAACACTGTGCTAGGGCCAGGGCCGAGCAGGATCCAGTCAATCGAACTTCCTAGTAGCCCGTGGTGAAGCAGTACGGTTTGGTTTCTTAAATTTGATTTTGGAGCCATCCGGTGCGCCGTCAAGTAATAACCATCCCTTGTTTGAATTATATGCGTTTCTATGTTGCGACCGTGCCATTTTGCTAGTAGTGGCGTTGACAGTTTATACGAATCAAAGATTTTTGGCCTCTCTCTTCGTCTAGTCACATTATGGACAGAAAAATATTTAGCTGCCTCCTTTTCCCATTCACTATGTTTGGCTTCAACTCGGTTTGCAAAACTTTTTTCAGGTTTCGTTTGACGGAATAATCCACCAACGGCACAAGACATTTTTTCAAAAAAAAGTTTAACTTCTTTCATTGAATTTGTAAAATAAAATTTATAATCACATTTAATATGGTGGTAAAGTGTAACAAACAGTAGAAACGAAAATAAGATTCTCATATTTGATGAAACTGACGCTGTAGTTTGCCGGCTACTGTCTGATAATGATGCGTAATCTGTAAGGATAAAGAAAGGTGGTCATTCCATCCGAAAACAATAGAACTATTGTGTTATTTATTGCTGAAACACAAATATCAACAAACAATCGAATTTGGGTGAGACGTTATTAGTGTACATACCTACGTTACGTTACTACCTTTTCAAAGCAAAAAAAAAAAGACGACCACGTGCGGGACGACTCGCACACGAAGTGTTCCGTACCATCGTACAAAACTTTTTCGGAAAAGAAACCCTAAAATATAGATTTTATTTGGTAGATAATAAAGCAACATGCCACCATGATCCGATCACTAAGTACTGACAGCGCCCAACGTTGCATAAGGCGCATACCCGATCCAAAACAGCGCCGCCACCTACATATTTTTTATCATATATCTTATTATGTTAACGGAAGGAATTTTCGTAAATCGATTTTATCATCCTTGCCACTACATCCCTGACACTATACAATATAAAACTTTTACAGGGGTATTATTTACGTATATAAGTAGTCATATACATTATGTATATAATATATATAATATTTATTTGAATTTTTATGTTTTGTTAGGTTTTGTTTATATATTATTTTTGTATTCTAAATGGCATGTATATATCTATTTTACATAGTCTGGTACACCCCTGCCTTTCTTAAATTCATTAATTCTTTCCATCCAAAGGTTGCCTGGAAGAGATCGCTTCTAAGCGATAAGGCCGCCCATTGTACTTGCCTTATGTAATTTCTCCTTGTTATGTTATTTTTATGGTGTACAATAAAGTATTTTGTATTTGTATTATACATAAGCTTATGATAGGTATCACAAACTGCAAAATCGATTTTTGAAAATTCCTTCCTTTATCATTAAAATAAGATAAATAGGTGGTCGCGCTGATTTGAGTCGGGTATGCGCCTTAACTTCGGTGATCGATACTCAACGTGGTATGGACGTTACCCTCTTAATTACGATAGAGAATATTAATGTTTCCATTGCAACTGAAAGAATTAAGAAGCGAGGCGAGTTGTAACTACTGGTGATAAGTTGTGTTGAATTGATTGGTTTTCTCGTAAATTGAGCCCATGACTCTCTTCACGACTTTTCTCTAAAGCCAGCTTTCCACTATGGGATATAATATATATTACATGTTAAGCTAACATTACATCCCGCGATTGCTGTTCACACTGTGATATATATTTTGGAACACACATGATCAGTTGACACGTCTAGCGACTGCACACGCAAGGCAACATTCAAACTGAGGGCGAGGCAGGGGGAGGCGCGGTGTCCGGGGACGTGAGGTATAATATATATCTTCAAATGACCTATAAATATCGCTCACTCGGTCGAAAAAATATTTATAGTTTGGGAAGTAATCTATATTATAGCACACATACAAAATGTATGACGAGCGATAAAATATTATATCTCAAGATTTATCAAATGTTATATTAAATACCATAGTGAAAAGCCGGCTTGAGTCTCATAGTTTCGGATTTGGCCATCCACTCCTATCTTAAAAACCCATGCTGTATAAACCTTGGCTGGAGTAAAGTAACATTAATATTCAATATAACAAAGATCTTTACATAAATAAAAATATCACACATAAATTATAAATGCAAAAGTTTGGATGGATGTATCGATGGATGTTTGTTACCTCTTCACGCCAAAACCACTGAACGGATCGGGCTGAAATTTTGCATACAAGTAATTTTAATGCTGGAATCAAACAGGCTTTAAGCTATGAAGCCATAGACTTTTTATCCCATAAATCAGTTCCCGTGGGATAGAAATCACCTTTAAACGTTTAGAAACAACGCGTGCGAACCCGGGGGCATAAACTAGTTTATTCATAAAGAAATTTACAATCGAATAATAGAAAAAAATTAGAACTAGTATTTACAATTGAAACAATTGAGCTAGCTGTAGACAATTGCAACGATCTACACGTAGCTCAACTGATCCACATCAATACCAGTCGGAATACATAATATTCCATCAATTAATCTATAAAGTCAGCTGTGTGGCTTAGAATTTGCACCACCCCAACTCTTCCCGCGGGTGTCGTTAGAGGCGACTAAGGGATATATACCGGGGCGGGCAGCTGAGTTGATCTATAAAATAATCGTACATTTAACCAACTTCAAAAAAAGGAGTAGCTTCTATGTTCGGCTGTCTGTATGTATTTTTATTTATTTTTGTCGATTTCTCTGTCAATTGTGAACCGATTTTAATGATTTTTTTACTATTGTATAGAAAATTATCCCGAAATGTTTCTATACATTTATTTCTGAGGAATTAGTATTTGTCTTGCATAGCTTAAAAAAATAAGGGAATTATGTAAGATTTGGAGCTTTTAGTTTCAAATACAATCAAATTATGCATGTGTGACTTTTATTGTTATTCTGTGGTATTCATCATCATCATCCGCAACCCGACTTCACCCACTGAATAAAGAGTACACCCACTGAGTATAGGCCTCCAAACTTTTGTGCCACTCCACACGGTCCTGCGCCAATCTCATCCAGGTTCGCCCTGCGGTGTTAGAAATATCGTCTGTCCATCTTGCCGCTGGACGTCCAACGTTTCTGTATCTGTATTCTGTGGTATTATTAAGACGCAAATAAATATAAATAAATTTTTACAATATCTAAACTTTCACTCTCATTTACAACGGGGTATTTACCATGATTTGAGTTTTGAGCTTTCCAATTCATCAAAATAAAAATCAATCATATTGGAAAGCTCAAAACTCAAATTATGGTAAAAATATTCCGTTGTAAATGACTTTAGTGTTAGTAACCATGATGGATTTAAAAGTTTTATCTAAACTTTCGCTCTCTAAATACATTAAGGTCATTTATAACGGGATATTTACCATGGTTTGAGTTTTGAGCTTTCCAATATTTCGGCACAGTTTCATGCGCCATGATCACGGAATAACTGACGGCACTGCGAGTGAGTTGTATTGGCAGATATATCGATCTATCCTCATTTTTTGTTTTTTGCTACGAACGTTACTACTACCACCCGCTTCTAAATACATGCCCGCGAACGTCGCCGGTTTTAAAACAGGGACGAGTATTGTAATTATTAGTAGGGCCCGTAATTGGATCAACGAGAACGCCTAAATTACTTAGTAAAATATGCATAACATTATTACACGGCCCGCTATATTTGCTGAGACATTATTTTTTATTATTAATATTCATGTTGCTTTATAATGGGGTAGAATTGGTAACTTAAAAAAAAAGCGGTGACTCACCAATTGCGTAATAGCTTAAGGTTTATTGTTAAGATGTTTTTTAAATTTGGTTGTGTTCATGGAATTTTGTTGCTGGCTACAGACATCGATGCAAATTAAGTAATTTTTCGAAAAAGAATGAGATAGCTTTTTCCATGACTCCCCATCGCTCAACTGAACTATTGAACTGAGTTGGTCATTTCTTCTCTATTGTGACATAAAACATGGCGTTAGAAGGTATGATACGACAAAATTATACCTTGTTGTTTTTTTAACCGACTTTATAAAAAGGAGGAGTTTCTCAATTCGTCTATTTTTTTGTCTGTAGTTAATTGATATTCCAATGGTTAACCGATTTTGCTGATTCTTTCACTATTATTTATAGAATAATCTTGAAGTGGTCTCATAAATAATTTATTTAAATTTTAAATCCGAGGAATTAGTATTTAAAAGCTTAAAGAACAACATAAAACTTTTGGAAAATCACGACCAGCTACAACAATTTTGGTGATATCTTCGCCAATTCTTAATATATTTTCATGATTCTTTCGTTGTTGTAGCGTTTGATTTTAAGGTGGTACCATAAAAGTTCGATTCTCAAGGAATTGATGATGTGCGCCGTAAATTGTATATCATCATCACATAATAATTTTCACAATCACAGGTAATTAATGGTTTCCACGGCAACGGGCGTAAACAAGAGGTCTACTTAGAAAAACAAATTACAAAGATGACGGATGTCGGATCGCATAAAACGAAGGATGGCCGATCCGTTCTTTCGATGATTGAATTATGATAATTGAATGATTTCGATTCCTCCTTTGATTTATATCTTAAAGATCCGAAACCAAAGGTGTCATTTAGTGTCGCATCCGATACAACGCACGTTGGCACGTTCAATAGTAAGGAAGTTCGTTTCGTGCGATCCGTCAACAGCAACTTCGTATTTCGTGTTTCAAAGTACTTCTTCTTTCATTCTTCGTTTCAGCCATTTGTCATCTAAATAAATTAGACTCAAATTTTAACTAGATGTCGCGACTAGAAGAATTTGAAATCGGTTTATAGTTTTTTTAACGCCAAATTACTGTGTTGAGAAATTCGAGTTAAACAATGGGGATCCAAATACGTTTCATAAGGAAAGGTCAATTTGCTCAACTGAGTTGAGTAACGGGGAACTCGCGGATTTTACTTTGCCGAAGCAGGCCCAAACGCAAAATTATTTTTAATAAAAATATTGCTGGTTTCAATCGATTAAATATTTGGTGCTTTCAGTTCTAAAGAAGTAAAAAAACAAACTATTGAGAACATCATTGAGCAGAAGCCTTTATTCTCAAAGAAAATTACAATAAAATAATAGAAAAAATTATAACTAGTATTTACAATTGAAACAAGTGCGCTAACTGCAGACTGTTGCAAACAGGTAGCTCAACTGAAGAACATTGACATTTCTTTAATTTATAACCGTAGAGTTTTTGTCTATTTGTTTCTGCCCGCAGCTTCGCACGGGTTGTTTCTTCGGATATATCATTTTTATCCTTCCCATGTAAACTGATATAGGGGATAAAAATAATGTTTTTGTGTTACTTTGTTTTATTTTAAGGATAAATAATAGGTAATCTAATCTATCATCATATGAAACCAAAGGATTTCAGAGAATAGAGCGGACTAATTAATTAAAAACGAAATGAAAACATATAATATGTTTTACTCAAGAAACTTGTGTGGGGTGGTAGTATTTTTGTATTTGTATTTATTTATTCCATCGTAGATTCACTTGACGCACACTTGATGTTACACTTGATTACACTAGTAAATAGGTACATAGAATTTAAGCCATTTAACTTAATTAATTGTTCACAAAACACAGTGTTTGTTTTCGTAATTGAGTTCTAAATTATTTTGTGACTGTTATACAAGAACTTACCGAGTGCAAAATATTAATGAATTAGCTAAGCATGTGCGTCGTACTGATTTGGTCGCGAAAAAAACGTGTTTTCATTTCTGTTTTGTTTATTTGGGCTTTTACGTGAATCCGATAAACTCTTTAATTAAGTTCTGTGTGATTTTATTTGGCACGCATTATTTTACTCAACTACTCAACGCATTATTCTACCAAGAATATAAATTAATACCGCTGATTTAGTTTAGTTCTACACAAGAGTGAATTTCTATTACAATCACGGGAGATTTTATTTGGCTTAGAAGTTTCAAATAAATAAATAAATTATGTTGGACAATTCACACAGCATCTAGGCCCAAGCAGAGCTTATGTAGGTCCTTAATACAATACACTACATGGATAGATATTTTTTAATATACATAGAAAACATCCAGAACAAACGGAAAAATCTGCAGATCGTACAAACATTTGTTCCGAGGCGGGCATCGAACCCGTAACCTACTGCGTTGCAAGCGGACCTACGCCCGCTAGAGAGGTCGTCGAAATGTAAGTGAAACTGACTCCCCTCGCATTATGATCCATATTATTTCAAATAACCACAAACAAACAGAGGGGCTGCATCGAGCGGTCTTTTTAATAAAACTATCCCCTTCTACCTACGATACAGTGCGTGGTAGTTTTAATGACGCATTTGGGTATGCAGGCGTGAAGAGGAAGGCTTAGAATGATAGAACAAAAACAAGGTGAAGCAAAAAATGGCGACAATTTTGTCGTTTTTTCGTATTTGGATATTGCTGCTTGATAATATGTCTAAACTGTCACACAGCTGTGTGTCTTTCTCGTTTTTATGTAGATGTAGGTAGTATAAAATCTGGAAATACATTCATATTGTGCCAAATCCAGCTAGCGTGGGATTTACGACGGAGAGGACTGGTGTGTAAAGTCTTTAAAGTGAATAAGTTTCATTTGGGAAAGCGTCCATCTTAGGCCATATTTTCATTTATCCAATAGTGGACATGAGAGATCTTGGTCGAAGCATTAACAATAAAAACAAAACGTCAAGTGCGAGTCAGACGCTAGTTCGTGCACCGAGGGTTCTTTATAATTATAATACCTTGCAAATTTCATGATTCTAGGTCAACGGGAAGTATCCTATAGGTTTTATGTGCATGTAATTCCCTTGAAAATTTCAAAATATTCGGAAATAAGCGACTAACTTTTGATTGCGGTGGTTTAGCAGTTTTATTTATATTGAGTCTCCAAGAGGTTACGGAGTTGAGTATTTGATGTAAATTTCAACACGGGTTCCTGAGAAAAGGGGGTTGACACACGGACAGACAGATAGACGGACAACAAAGTGATCCTATAAAGATTACTTTATTACTTTCGAGGTACGGAACCCTAAAAGTGGTCAAGTTCAACTCGACTCGCAAACGGAGGATTCCGTACTATCGTACAAAATTATTTCCCTAAAGGAACCCTAAAACAGATTTTTTTTAAAATCGTAAACATGCAAAAAGGCAACATGGCTCACATCATAAAACTTTTAAATCCATCATGGTTATTAACACTAAAGTCATAAATAACGGGATATTTACCATGATTTGAATTTTGAGTTTTCCAATATATATTATATCATGGTAAATATCCCGTTATTTATGACTTTAGTATGGCTCACATCCATGTTCTGACCGCGCCTGACGTTGCTTAAAATAAATAATAGTGCCTTCATTGTCGTAGTTACCTAAGATGTGATGTGAAGCTATTTTGACGTTTCTATCAATGATTAAATTTCTACCTAACTATAACTTCGACTAACAAGCTTTTGCCCGCGGCCTCATGCGCGCTATTTCCGGAAAAAAGCAGCTAAGTTATTTGGTTCGATTAATTATCTAAACGAATGTTATATTTCAAATTTAATTGTGTTCTGTCCAGAGTTTTGTAGATCTTTCGGTAATACAACAAAACAAACTTTCGACTTTTTTATTGTTAGTGGGATAGTAGAGTAGGAAATGTTTGTAGCAAACGTGCCATTATAAGTAGACGGCAGTGTAAAGGGGAGAAAAAAAGTAGTTATTGTTTGGATAAAATAATTTATTTTACAAGATCAACGCAACAAATAAGGGAGACCTGAGACGTTACTTCTAAAGTAGATTTATTCCATTTAAATTATATTTTACTTATTAGAAATAGTCAATTCATTTATTTCCTTTATAAATAAAATACATTATTTGTGGAAAGCTTAAATTTAAAACTCCTGAGTACACAAAAAACTAATGGTAATACATACAATCAAATCAATTTTAAAATGTATTCAAATAGGAGACACAAGAACATATCGTAACAAACATCTCTTAAGAACAAGAACAACATTAAAATTTTTGCTAAAATCCCCCGACAGCTTTTCGTGAAACATGGCTTATAACACTCGGGATAAAATTATCTACATCACGAAAAAAACTAAACGATAATTGGTTCATCCGTTTGGGAGCTACGATACCACAGAAAGATACACAGACAGACACGTTAAACTTATAACACCCCTCTCTTTTTGCGTCGGGGGTTAAAAATAATTATGATAATCAGTGAAAACGACTGGTATTATTATTTGGCTACAATGCCAACTTGAATATTAAAATATCAGCCCGATAACTATAATTTAAACCTGAAATATTAGAATGTCAACTTGAGTATTAAATGTCAATTGAAAATAAAAATTAAATTAAATAAATACCTATGTCAACAAAAGTGTGGTAACTTTTGTTAATCATAAGTATTAGAGCAACCATCTAGATAGAGGGAGTGTAACGCAAGGCTGATGAAGACTATACAGATGGAAGAACAGGCTTACTTGAGTCAATATCCAGAACACATATTCATTGTGACGTATCTCCTTTTATGAAGATTCAAAAACGCGATTTAAGACAATGATCTGATATAGCTACATAGCAGGAAATGCGGAGGAAAAGGTGCGAAGCCGCGGGTGAAGTTACTTTATTTTAAGCAGACGATCTGATGCTTATGTATTATTAATTCCAAATAACTTTTTTAAGTGAGGCTACCATCGATTAAGATGTAGTCTTCACGATTGTGGCTACCAAAAATAAAACAAAAACTATAGACTGACTTCAAATTTCTGATTATTTATTAATGCTTTTTCATGTTTCACGGAACAAACAGTTGATCCTCGGTAATTACCAAACAACTTCAAAATCATTTTAACTTTATGTCGAAGATATCGAATAACGTACCTACATAAAAATATAAGCCTAGTTGAGAACCGCCTCCTTTTGTTTTTCATCGGTTGAAAAGTTAAAATACGTACTATTCTAGAACTAAATTATTACGAAGCATTTAAACTTGGTCGTAAAAAACTACGTTTCTGGCCTACGCATGGCCTACACGCTTTGGAGAGGTTTTTCAACCTATTTCTTTTGACCTATTTTTATATGGGCTACACACTTTGTCCTTACCTCTATCTATGAAAAATATCTATGATCAGTTGTGTTGCACCAAAGATCCTATGACTACATTCGTGTTGCACAACTGATCATAGATATTTTTCAAAGAGAAAAGGAAACCCTATGCTAATTACAATGATATATACCTACTTGGGATTTTCGTTTCTCTGTGCTTCTGGCTGACATCAAACGTCATTTTATTAAAAAAAAATAAAAAAAATAACATTTTCTAAAAATTTAGCATTCGTAAATACTAATTGTACTTAAAACATATTAGTAACTTGTGTCTTTGGTATGAATTATTACTTTTCTACCTATTTACAAGAATAAAAACTGCTATTTTATGTTTTATTATTTTTAATAGCTGAGATCAAAATGCAATTCGATGGAAGAATTGAACTTGGAGACACCAGAAATATGTCTATAAGAAAGAAAATGAAGGGTCTTCCTTCTGATACGCTGAGTGCAACAGGTCTGTTGTACCATGACTGGACTGCCTTGACCCCATGCCAGCGGGAGTGTAACGCAAGGCTGATGAAGACTATACAGATGGAAGAAGAGGCTTACTTGAGTCAACATCCAGAGGTTTGTTTGGTCGCTGTAGAGTTTACGGGACGCAAGGAAAAATCTATATTTTTTCAAAGTCAAGGTCAATGACCCTTGACCTAAAGGACAGTGACCTTTTTTGGGAAAACGTTGGTTTTTGCTAGGGTCGATCACCGAAAGGTAATTATTGAGTTTTGAGGCAAAGGTCAAGGTCAGAGAGTTCGTAGTGGGTCGTCAAATTGTTAGTTTAGTAAATCACATTCACTGCCCAGTCCCTATGGGTCAGGCCGCAGCAAGAAGGTCTACAGGGGGCCTACTCGGAAAAGGAAAAGCGAAATTTCCGTTTCGTTTTCGCGCAATACCAACTCTTATGTCGCTTGCATAAGATTAGCATTTAGACGAAAATTAATCAGAAACTTCGATTTTGTTTTTACGAGTACCTACGTGCCCTGGAACTTGTTCAACTGTACGTCTTGAGCAATGGAAGTGGCCACCTGATGGAAGTCCCTTAGCGGGAGCATCCGCCTGTATGTAATGTAACTATACAAGATTCTATTTAAGCATTAGCCTGCTGTCGAATCAGAATTCAATTCAATTCAATTCAATTCATTTATTAATACCATGGGTTCACAAGAAACACTTAGTCAGTAATTTTTACAATGGTAGACAAGCGATCATAGTGCTGACAGCAAATATTTAGATATATTTTAATTATTTCTGTTTAACTTAAGGGTATGATGAAATGAGTCATTTTTTAAATGCAAGACCGCGCTCTTCTTTTACTTCAAGTACTAGGAGAGAAAATAATAAGAGCTTTTTTTATCGTAGTTAAAACCGCAACTCGTTAGGTCTACCAATTTCAAAATACTTAAAAATGGTCAAAAAGGGGGGGAATAACTTTCAAAAGGGATAGCTCCCCCACCGAGTGGGGTATCACATGAAAGGTATCGGTTGAGTATTTTAGTATGTTGTAAAAATATGCTACGCGTGGTGCGCGTTGAAATATGCTAAGCGTCGGTCCTGCGTAGCTTCGTAGCACGCGCTGCGGAGGTCTTCGCCAAATACATCGTGTATTTCAACATTGGGGGCGGGTGTGGAAAGTAGGCTTTATCAGAGGAAAGAAGGAAAATTTACCTACACAATGGTGAAATCTGCATTTCTCTTAGACGTTTTGTTTTTTTCGAGAGATACTAAGGATTTTGTGTTTGTAACCGACGAAAAACGGAGGAGATTCTTAAGTCGAGGCGTATTTTTTTTAGGGTTTCGAGATCGAAGATCGTATGGTCTCGCTTTGTCTATCCTTTTTTTCCTCCTTAATAACTCAGCAACTAAAGCAGCTATTAACTTGAAATTTAAAATAATAATACATTTCGTGCGCCTGTACAAATTTAAAGAAAAATTAATGAAAATAACTGAAAAATTAAAATGAATAATTCCATACAAATTGTGTTAAAAGATACCTACAGGGTCATGTGGGGTATCAAAGGAAAGGTATCGGTTTGGACATTTCAAAACAGTTTTTTTTTTATTTCTGTTAGTTTTATACTTTTTGAAATATTTAGAAATAAGTCGAAAAATTTACCATTACCCACTTTAACCCGAGAGATCCATCTGAAATGTCGGTTGGTACCTACTATTCTTAGGTATTCGTTAAATTGTGAAGTCTGTAACCGGTACTTCTGACAAATATGTACATATTTGTTGACTAACGTTCGAAACCCTCGGACGGGTCTTGTTTTATGTATGACCACGCATAACTTTTTACATAGTAGTCCGATTTTGATAATTCTTTTTTATTGGAAAGGGTAAACCCCGAAGTTGGTACCATATAATTTTCTTTTCAGTAGTTTTGGTGGTTTAATTGTTATGTTAAAATGTTTTATATCTTACTATCAGCACCTCGCAGTTTCACCCGCGTAATTCCCGTTCCCGAGGGAATCCCGGGATAAAATATAGCCTATATATGTTATTCCAGACTATAATCTATCTCTGTGCCAAATGTCATCCACATCCGTTCAGTAGTTTTTAAGTGAAAGAGTAACAAACATCCATCCATCCATCCATACTTACAAACTTTCACGTTTATAATATTAATAGGATTATTTCGTACGGAATTTTGGCCACTCGCGCAAGTGTACTAGATCTTCTATCTATACCCAACAGTGGGTGCGTTTAAATGATGATGATGAATGAATTTGTAGTTTATAAATAACATAATAATAATATTACCTTTAACATCCTGGCGAAGACCTCATGTCTAAGTGCATCCTGGCGATGGCCTCATATCTTAAGTGGGTCTTGTCTCCTTTCTATACACTAATTAATTAGATTGCCATCGGTTTCCGTTTTGTGCCTTCGCTATCGAGTTTGGTGAAAACTAATACTAAAACGTCAAGTGCAAGTCAGAAGTATAGAATAGAATAGAATAGAAAATCTTTATTTGTGTGACATAATATAAAACTTATAACTAATACTAAACTTAGCGAAACACAAAAAGGTCACCAGCTCAGCTTATATGCTGTTATGGCACAAGGGCCGTAGCAGCGCTGGTTTTCAGCGGTGCCGGGTGATAAGTGCAGCGCTACTCGCTACACCAATCTTACACACATAGCAAAATGATAGAGCACACAATACCTTAACACTTATTAAATTAAGTTAAAGATTATAATACAAAATTACACATTTATACATTACCGGTAGAGAATTCTTAACAATAGCTAGTAAGTAAGTAAATAGATCGCGCAGTTAAGGTTTCCGTACAATTGTAAGACCCTGTGTCAGGCCAAATATAATGATTCTAGGTCAACGAGAAGTAGGTAGGTTTTGGTCCATGGCGAGAATCAAAAAGTTTTGATTTGTGAAGTACTAACTTACGATTTCCGGATTCTTCCATTCATTTTAAGAAAATCATTATTTGTGCCATAAGAACTTACTTCTTATCAATAGGTTTTGTGGGCATGTGATTAACGTGGCTATTACAAAAAATTTGGACATAAACAGCTGTAACTTTCGATTTCGTTGACTTAGAAGTTTTATTTATACCGAGGCTCCAAGATTCTATCCACTTGAACTTCCTATGGTAAGTACCCAAAATTTATTGACAGATTTACGCTCGGGGTACAACAGTACCCAAAAGGTGGACCGTTCGAAAAATGATTTTATTTGTTAGCTGTGGCTCTTGTGTGCCTAGTCTATGGTTTAACGGAAGCGAAAGTAATGACCGAACGAACTGAACCACGTGTCAAGCTCAAATGTCATCTCTACAAACTTTGTGTCTGTTATAAAAAGGAAAATAGGTGTGTGGATTTTATGCTCGAAACGAAAGTGCGTTTTCGATAATATGAATTTTTTAATTTATTTTTTCTAGATAAATATCACTGTTTATCTAGAAAAATCACTATTTATCTAGAAAAAATACATGTATAACAATCATAGAAATATACAATGAAACAAAAGTATTTACGACATAATTATCGAAAACGCACTTTCGTTTCGAGCATAATGATATTCAATTACCATTAAAACCAATAGGAATAAATACCATTAAAACAAATTTTAATGGTAAATGAATATCATTTTTATTATTCCTCTAAAGTTTATAAATTTTGCAAAAACTATCGCCAAGTAGCGTTTGTGTTTCAAAATGGCCAGTGTTTTATTTGTTTATTTATAAATATATATGGTGAAGGTTTAGTGATTAGATGATTAATCAAGTTATGTTTTTTATTGTTATAAAATTACTCTAATACTTTTTTAACGTTTTTTATCGGTGAAGTCGCGCGGCGTTCTAATCGCACTGAAAAACCGCTTTTTCCTTTTGAGGTACCCCAAAGAAGGAAAATTTAGTAGGAGTACTTACCTAATCTCTTCTAAGATGTAGGTACTTTAGGAAAAAGAAATTTGAAAACAAATCGTTCGACCGCGACAGGACTTGAACCTGCAATCTTCGGATCCGAAGTCCGACGCCTTATCCATTAGGCCACGCGATCACTGAATCGAGTGTTGAAAATAACAGCAAATAGTTGACTTTAGTAGTTGGTGAAGCAAAGCCCCTTGTTTGTTGGAGGCATGATCACTTTCAGCTTTGCACGTATGTATACTTATGAGGAGAGGGGGGATGTGGATGTGCTTGAGTTGACTAATTAAGTTTATTTCTCTATAAAAATAAATTTCAATTAGGTAGGGTAGTGAGCGCAAGATGAAAAAAGGGGTAAGATAAAAAGTCATCACTGACACAAGACTTTATTGACGACTTTTTGTCTTACCCATTTTTCATCTTGCCCCCACTCACCCTACTTGAGAATAATAATAATAATAAATAATGTTGGACAATTCATACAGCATTATCTAGCCCCAAGCTAAGCAGAGCTTGTGTTATGGGTACTAGATAACTGATATACCTAATATGTTATTATTTATACACTATACATAGAACACATCTCGAACACCCTGAACAAATATTTGCACATCGTTTATACATTTGTTCCGAGACGGCATCGAACCCGCAACCTCCTGCGTCGCAGGTGGACCTTCACCCGCCGCGCCACAGGTCGTCAGTACCTTATAAAATGCGAGAAGTACATTTTAAAATTCGAGTAACTAAACCATTTAGGTACATACTCAAGCTGTAAACTAACCTTGCAAAATTTCGTAGATTTATTAATTCCCACTGAAATGGAGCGGTTAAGTTCAATTGACGGATTCCGTCAATTGAGGACGAGCAGACATTCATAAAAAACATACATACATACAGCCGAACATGGACATATAGTATTGAAATTAGCATAAAAATTACAGTTTACCACAGTAACTCAATCTGTCTTACATTTTATCACGGAAAATACGTGTTATGCCGCAAGCCGAAATTAAATTTAATTCTATAATATTAACGATCGTAACTTCATTATAGAAAATAACCCCGAAAATATTATCATTTCGCTCCATTCGCTGACGAACGAGCATTAATGTAATTTTGCTCGCACTCCGGACAGCTGATCTTTTTACCCGCTTTTACATGTTTACCTACATCACAGATATTATAATACTAAACTAGTACCTACATTAAGTTTCTGATGTGAAATTTCTGTGTATGTTTATTGTATTTTTATTTAGTATAAGATAATAAGTGTACGAGTTGACTGTATTTACCTACTTTCGTAGGAAGGTACGACATATCAACTAGATTTATTTAAAATACTTATACTTACCATAGATACTGGAAGCTGACGACAAACCGAATAAAGGTTTATGCTAGCTGTAGATTAAATAAGTTAGTACTATATAGCAGTGGGCCGGCCATATCTCGCGAAGAACCGACAACCGCTGCGGCAAACGTGTTCTTGAGTGGAGACCACGACTCGGCAAACGTAGTGTAGGACGCCCTCCGGCCAGGTGGGATGACGATCTGCGAAAGACTGCAGGCAGATGCTGGAGGCGGCAAGCTGAAGACAGGGCGCTATGGCGCTCATTAGGGGAGGCCTATGTTCAACAGTGGACTAATATAGGCTGATGATGATGATGATGATGATATAGATTATACCGGGTGGTTTTTGAAAAGTCCTGAGAAGAGTCATGCCCTCGATTTATAAGAAAACAATAACTGCATATTTAGTTTTTTTTTAAATCTTTTACTTTCGACGGAACACGAAATATTAAAAAAAGACACCCTGTATTATTGAACCAATGGATTTTGACGCTGATAAGGAAGACTCCTTTCACGACTTTTCTCTAACTCTGGTGGTTTCGGACTTGGCCATCACCGCCCTTCTCAAAAAACCACCCTGTATGACAAAAAAATATAGTAAACAGCAAAACGAATATTTTTATTATATAATATATTTGATTCCAAATATAAAAGTCATTTATACGCCTGAGCAGGTAAAGTCTGTAAAATAATAAACGTTGAGCAACAATGACAAAATCGATTACAACTTCTTCATGGCTTGTCATTAAACTCGAATCGGTAAAGCATTAGGACATGACTATTGCATTTTCAATTGAACTACAAAAAAAGTCATGGAATAGGTTTTTAAAGCGCTCATTTCTGAAATTTGGTTCGGACGCTTAGAAGAAGAAGGTATACTTCAAGTATTGTATTGTATTTATTTATTTCAGATAGTTAAATAATCCATAGTACACACGCGCACACACACACACACACACACACACACACACACACACACACACACACACACACACACACACACACACACACACACACACACACACACATAATTAAATAAATTTCAAAATAACACATACGGCTGTATAGTAGAATTTATATTTATTATGGTTATTTAAACATTAAGTATTATTTATTTACTATTTTGTACTAACGCTAGGATGTAAAAAAATACACAATGTAGGAAATAGCTTGGTAGCATATGTATTTTTTTAGTAAAACTAGGCCGCGGTTTTGTATAATGAATTTTTTTTTTTTTTTATTGATAATGGTCAAGCGTTTCGCCACCAACTCACTTAAAGTAAGTGAAGATGTGGCCTAAGATGGAGCACGTTTTCCTAGAAGGAACTTATTTACCCTAGACTTGAAGACTCCCAAGATTATACTCTAACGGGAAAATAGACGCAGGAAGCTCATTCCACTCTTTGGCCGTGCTTATTAAAAAAGTAGAGGAGATTTTTTTGGTTCGATACTGTGGTATGTCGACCAGTGGTATTTTTTTGTACCAAATAGTAGGTTAATTAGTGTGATATTATACCATGATACTGTAATTGCAGATAAAAGCGACACTTGAGTTGTTCATAAGCTCGATGGCCAAATCGGCAAAACGAAAGGATATTCTAAAGGCAGCTTGTAATTTTTATATGAGGCCTGCCGACGAGCTGGACGAAGAAGTAAGAAAGCTAATGCAAATACCGCCTGACCAAGATAAATACATTGACGTAAGTTTATTTACTCAACTCTTCTCGCGGGTGTCGTAAGATGCGACTAAGGGTTATCCACTGGGGGCGGGCAGCAATGCCTCCTGCAGAACAATTCTACCACTGAACTGCAATCTCCAAACCCCCATGAGATAAAAGCCAAAAAGGTGTTTATCAGGAGGAGGCCTGCGTCCAGCAGTGGACCATTATAGGGGTTGTGGTGGGGTGGTGGTGTAAGGCATTCGATAATACTGGCGCTGATGCGATAGTCTCAGTGGCGCAGTGAGCGAAAGTCCGCATGCGATGCAGGAGGTTGCGGGTTCGATCCCACGCGGGATAAATATTTGTACGATCACACTGCTGTTGGCTTTTTATTTGAGTAACACAATTACAGTACTATTTCACCATAAAGCAGAATTGCCCAAGCTGCCACTGATATCGAGACGTTCGCTTCGCTCTCTCTGATCAATTAGTATGGATTGACATCACACTAATCATCACACTAATATTATAAATGCGAAAGTTTGGATGGATGGATGAATTGATGGATGTATGGATGTTTGTTTACCTCTTCACGCCAAAACCACTGAACGGATTAGGCTGAAATTTTGCATACAGGTAAGTCTAACCCTGGAATCAAACATAGGCGACTTTTTATCCCATAAGTTCCCATGGGATAGAAATAACCTTAAAACGTTTCCATAGAAACAGCGCGTGCGAAGCCGCGGGCAGAAGCTAGTATTACATATGCGAAAGTTTGGATGGATGTATAGATGGATGGATGTTTGTTACCTCTTCACGGCAAAACTACTGAACGGATCGAGCTGAAATTTTTCATACAGGTAATCCTAATCCTGGAATCAAACATAGGCTACTTATTATCTCATAAATCAGTTCCCATGGGATAGAAATCACTGTTAAACGTTTGTAGAAACATCGCGCGCGTATGCATAAACTAGTTCATTAATAAAATACTAGGACTGTGGCCTCGCACGGGCTATTTCGAGAAGAAAGGTAGCCTGTATGTGCATCTACATAGTATGTCGTCAGGCGTGACGGTCGCGGCCTAAAAATCAACCCCCCTTACTCGTGGATGTCTTAAGAGGCGGCTTCTGGGAAAACGGAAGGGCAGTAGTTTCTTTCTGTGTATTCCAACACCTTGGATTGCGATCATCAGTCCGCCTGCCAAGCGTGGTGATTATGTCAAAACGTGCTGAAAAAATAATAAAATAAATAAATAAAAAAGCTTTTATTTGACCAAGCTTACTAATTGCTGGGTATACATACTCAAAATTATGTTTCTATTACTATTACCATAATATATACTAAATCCCGAGTTCACCATGAGATGGTTAAATGTTAAACAGCTGTTTTGATGTTTATGACACAAGTTTTCATACATTAAACGTCGAAGTTTACCAACTAAGCTGTCTAATTGTCCGATTATCTTTTGGTGAACACGCAGCCTAAGTGACTTATTTCTAGTTACCTTATTAATATGAATTAAGCTAGGTCGCCAGGTTGGGTAAAGGCCTCCTCCAAAGTTTTAAATCTTTTTCGATCTCATCGTCCCTTCGGGTCTTCCTCTCCTTCTGACAAAATTTAAAGGTTTTGGTTTCTTCTATCTTGGACATACCGTCGTATGAACAAATACCAATTTAACAATTAAGATCGAACGTCTTTACGAACGTGTTTGTGATGCTAGGCAGAACCTGCAGTTCAAGTCCACGCAGTGTCAGTGAATAACAAATAACACTTTACGTTTTTAATAGGGATCGAAGCACATCTACGTAAACAAAGACTGGGCCCTAGAAATGGATTTAAAGAACATTACGGTGAAGCATTACCCCTCGCCTTCCTGGGTCCTTCCCTCACCATGCTTGAGCAGTCCTAACACCACATCATCCTCGTTCTTCTCCATCCAGAGTTCTGACACCACTTTGCCAACACCAGGTACTTATATTTATTTTCCTACAGAACAAGAACGAAATTAAAAATTTTAAAAACTACCCATCAGATTTTCATGAAACATTCAATGAACACTCGGGATAAAATTATCTCTGACACAAAAAAAACTAAACGAAAATCGGTTCATCCGTTTGGGAGCTACGATACCACAGACAGATACACAGAGATATACAGACGGACACGATAAACTTATAACAACCCTCTCTCTTTTTGCGTCGGCGGTTAAAAATTTGGATAAGTCAAATGACCACCCGATGGAAATCAAAAATTTAAATGCAATTCAGCGTAACCGACACGAGCGTGGCGGTATGGTTTACTCACTTTTCAGAAAAGGTGTCCAGTTACCACATTTTTCCGGTCTAATTAACCAACAAATTTTGCCTCATTATAAAATTGGTGTTGGTCTTAGTCCGTCTAATATACGAAGGTGTAAGTAGGTTCATTACATTTTTAAGTCCATCGATATCGACTGATAGATAATGGTGTCAATACAGATGTCAAAAAAACTAAACTATTTGACAGCACTAAAAATGTTGCCATCCCTTCCATAACGATCGAAATAAAAAGGACGGCGTCAATTTTAGATCTGTCAAAATAGTTTAGTTTTGTTTTGGCGACATCTGAATTGACACCACTTGTCTATCAGTCGATGGATGTAACCCAAATTACGAGTAATATTTTATTCTAAACAGAGCCAGAAGTACCACCAGAACCAACCCTTTCTGAAATATTCTACGCCACTATATCCAACGCTGTGGACAAGGCCATATACTCTCGCGTAGATGAGACGATGCTGCTATACGATACCGCTTATGTGGAGTTGTCGAAATGCGTTGAACAGGCTATGGAAATACCAGTCATATACATCAGACAAGATATCGCCGAGCTTCTGTTTAATGCTTATTACATGTTCAATCTGGATATTATGGGAAAGGAACGCATTGGTAAGCTGTTACTGACTACTTCAATGGCGCAGCGAGCGAACCGGCTGCAACGCAAGAGGTTGCTGCTTCGATTCCCGGAACAAATTTGTGTACGAACTGCAGAAATTTGTTCCGTTGGTGTGGGTGTTTTCTATATATCATAAAAAAATATCTATCTATGTAAATAATGTATTAAATATATCAGATAATTCGTTCCCATAACACAAGCTATGAGTAGCTAGCTTACTTTGGGGCTAGATGGTGCTGTGTGGATTGTGCAGCATTATTTATTATTTATTTATTTATTTATTCCCTCTGCAGGATGATCAAATATTTGTTTCGGGTCTGGGTGTGGGGGTGTCAGTTATCTCAGTCCTGTTGTTGGTCCAGTTACTCAGCTTGGCTTATTTTAGGCTACGCTAAATGAAGCTTTGTATAACGTATAACACCCATAAATTTCATTAGGTGGTTGTGTATTTACGAATATAAATAAATGGACAAGCCCAATCCAAAATTATCGGATCCGTTTAGTTATACTGCTTAGTATAACTATTCGGATTTTTTTTTTGTTCATTTTGTTATATCTTATAACTAATAGTATAACTAATAGTATAACTAGGTGGAATACGGGTTAGTATTATTTATGCATACTTGAGACTTTAGCTCAGCGAACCATAGATTTTGGTCCCCAACACAAGACCTGAGTGACACTGTGCGAGTTGTTTAGTATTATTTATGACTTCCTCGTGTTCTATGATTCGTGGGTGATTTCTTCACTAAGCTTACCAAAGAAACCATTAAAATTGTCTTCGACAATTATAGGTATCTTTGATCAGAGAATGTTAAATAATTTTGAAGGAGAATCCTCCTAAAACTGCTGTGAAAATTAGAAAAATAAATAAATAAGAATTTAGATACCGCAAATGTTTCTAGTCAGACGGGATTTGAACCCGTAACCCTCCACTCAGTACGTCATGAAGTCTATGTTTGGGACTATCTAGGGCAGTTTTACAATGTACTTAGAAGCTCATTAAAATTTAAAATTTTGAAACGATAGCGGTAACATTAACTTTTGTATTTCATCTTAAAAATAATCTGGTTTACAAATTTTAGCCGCGGAGATTGCATGGGATAGGCGAATGAGGAAGAAATTGAAGAGAAGTCTACGACGTATGAACAATTTCCGAGGTAACAATTTGACGAATACCTACAGCAAAATTTATTATGTACATTTTGCTCAACGTTTAGCTTTATTTGATTGAATTGGCAATTTCGTTTCTGTATTATTTAATTGTATCTAGATTGTTTGAAACAGATTAGCTCAACCGTTTCATTTGTTGTCATTTGGATCTACATAGTACCTATACACTAGCCAAACTCTATGAAGAATATTTGTAAACAAATCACGACACAAATAACTAAAACTCACTTGATAGACGTCGAGTTTCAGAAATAATTGTAAGCAATATTTATTGAAGGAAGGATCTCAAATCGACTTGTATTCAAAATTGCGTAAAAAAAGACCAGGCAACAGAGTGAATTTTCTTCGGTTAAGTAAGGGTGATTTGTTTACAAACATTCCACATCTATTTTTGCTAGTGTATAGCTGTAATTGTTTGATGATGATTTAATTCCTTAAATGTAATCTAGTCCACAGTAACTGAAATATTAATTTGGAGAAAAATTATACTGTGTCAAAAAATATGACATCCACCTCTTCAGTTCTTCTATCTCAAAGTTAAAATCCGCAGGGTACGAGACTCCACCAACACCGAAGAGTGTAATTTCGTCACACGAGAGTTACAGGGTGCCTCCGCAGAAACCTTGTGTATGCCAACCTCCGCGGCATTACAATCGCTATGCTAAGGTAAGTCCATCTTCAAAAATCAAATAAAATCGCAAAAATTTTCGACTTTTACGGGACTTGAACCGCGTCCTTCCTCGGGATTGAACTAACCTAGAAGTCAAGTAAATAAAAATATTATATACTATATAGTTTAATGCCTGCGGCTTCGCACGTGTTGTTTCTATGGAAACGTTTATAGGTGATTTCTATCCCATGGGATCTGATTCATGGAATAAAAAGTAGCCTATGTATGATTCCAGGATTAAGTTTACTTGTTGCGTGAAAAGGTAACCAACATCTTTCCATCTGTCCATAAAAATATCCAAACTTTCGCATTTATAATATCAGTCTGATTTATTTCTATCACATGGGAACTATAAAAACGTTATTCCGTGAATGCCAACTTTTGAGAAAACACAAAAATATAAAAAAAAAACATGTACGACCCTGCCAGGATTCGAACCTGGAATCTTCTGATCCGTAGTCAGACGCGTTATCCGTTGCGCCACAGGGCCGCTGTGAGAAAGGTTAAATTTATGGAACTGTTGAAACTCTCAGCGTTTCGCAAGCAAAGTGTTTTAAGCTTTTGTTTTTATCGCAGTTTAGATTTAGTAACTACCTAAGTATGTATGTAAAGTTAGAAAAGTGGAATTTTTTAGATTTCATAATTTTTTTCTTGACATAACCTACTTTTTTACCTTCTCCGGCTTGTACCTACTACCCTCGAAAGTAATTTTATGTTTAAGCACATTTACTTAAGTTACTTATGATATTCGACAACGAGATATTGTCACTTTGTTCATACAAAATGAAAATACTTAGAAATGGAACATGAGTACATAATTACAATGCATAGAATTTCAATTTATAAAATTGGGGCAAAATTGGCGAGATACGAGCGAAATTAAAGAAATGGTCGCTACCCGCTGCTTCGCATGTTTTTCTTTACAAAGTATAAAACAAAGTCGCTTCCCGCTGTCTGTCTGTCTGTCTGTCCCTATGTATGCTTAGATCTTTAAAACTACGCAACGGATTTCAATGCGGTCTTTTTTATAGATAGAGTGATTCAAGAGGAAGGTTTATATGTATAATACATGCAAAATATAGTAGAGAAACACTAATAATTTTAGAGGTTTCTAATGTGATGTCGTAAATATACACTTTTTTGCGCTTACATTGCAAACGCTGGCTGAACCCAACGAGATAGATCAAAATAATGTACTACAGTATTGTACACCTTAAATAGAACTACAAAAAAGTCCGCGATGTTAAATGTCTTATCTATTAGGGCTAACCCACAATAACAATTTTACTTTACGAGAAATAATGACTTATTTACGAAGCGATTTTAAGCAATACAGCATTAATCCTTTTCCAATTAAGTACCTTATATACATTGTATTTTTCATATAGATCAATATGGCCTGTAACAGCATGTAACTTAAATAAATAAATAAATAATGCTGGACAATTCACACAGCATTATCTAGCCCCAAGCTAAGCAGAGCTTGTGTTATGGGTACTAGATAATTGATATACATAATACAATACATTACATAGATAGATATTTTTATTATACATAGAAAACACCCAGACCAACGGAACAAATTTCTGCAGATCGTACACAAATTTGTTCCGAGGCGGGGATCGAACCCGCAACCTCCTGCGTCGCTGGCGGACCTTCGCCCGCTGCGCCACGGAGGTCGTCGAAAACTTAAACGAATATTTTTGAAGATTTACATATTTAAAATGCAGGGACAGCGGTTGTGGAGGTACCGGCCATGGGCCGATTCTGTAGTAGATTTAGTATCAGCATTGCACCCGTGCAAAGCCGGGGCGGGTCGCTAGTTTCTAATATAAAAGGTGGCCTAGGTCAGTTTACTATAGAAACTATCCGTTTGCTGAAGAATGACATGAAGATGATACTGAAGAGTGTCATCCACCACAGCCACATGGCCGTGATGTTGAATGCTGATATAAAGCACTTAGTTACGGTTATTCAGCTAATAGCTGTTTAATTTGTGCCCAAATCAGAGTTATATCAGCTGAAACAGCGCTGCTAACCCTGTTATTCAGCAGACTTGTACAGCTAAGGATTCTATTTTGGACAGTGATTCAGCTATTACCTATACAGCGCTTCCGTGTTACTTGGGACTACCCGGACGAATTAACATGACATCTGCAGGGGTATTTTAATTCATTCGATTCGTTTTCCGAATCGAATCCGACGGATCTATAAAACGCTATTTTGATTTCGCCTCGGGTTGATGATCGAAATAAGCAGCTACTCGTCATTGACATTAGTTAACAGATTCGCTTTTTATGCGAATTTTCGATCATCAACCCGATGAGAAATCAAAATAGGGATTTATAGAGCCGTCGGATTCGATTAGGAAACGAATCGAATGTTATAAAATACCCCTGCTGGCTCGGAACTCGATAGCTACTTCCCTCGCTGCCCAGCACGGGCGGCGCCCCACCGTCGTGCCGTACTATAGAATCACGATTAAACTTGCACGTGTAAAATTTTCGAGTTATTCTCTTGTTGATTTTATTTGTTTATTATTGGATTTTTGTTCGAACTCTGTGCCATGTTAGTTATCCCGGGGGTATGTCATAGGTGCACCTTGCAACTAGTCGCCCGACGCTTCTTTTGTCCTTTCTTGGCCACCAATCAGGCGTTGCTTTGATCCAACAATCATCACCTCGCCTTGCGATGTAAAACACAAATGTTCAGTTAAAAATTAAACCAACTTCGAAATAGGAGGAGGTTCTAAATTCGGCAGTATATACATAAGCTGTTTTTTTATGATTACTTTGCATTCGAAAATGATACCAAGGTGGTGCTATAAAAAATATTCCCGCCAGATTAGTGTTTGTTCCGCAGAATTCAAAAACTGCTAAATATGTAGACAATTATATTGAGTTGGTCTTAGTATTTCATAAAAATCGCTTGTTACAGGACCGTTTCGGTATCTACCTTCCTTTGGAGACAGATTTCTGCGATGAAAACGTAACAGCTACCCCAGTTTTCTCAACAGTCTCCGTTGGACACAAAACATCCCACACTAGTGATTCTTCTTAGAAAAGCTGGTGTTGAGAAAGTTGAGGAAGAACTGACCTTTGATATATTTGTAACACAACATCACTTACCTATGTGGTCGTGACGTAAGAACTCGACTCCAACCCAGCCTGTGGATATCGTAAGGAAATGGCCAGAGGTAGTAGGGCGGCGGCTTCCTTTTGTTTATTTTTAACACCTTTACTGCGATCACCAGTCCTCAACCAAGCTTGGTAATAATGGCCAAACTCTGGTTGTTGGTAGGTATACCTACTTATCACAAGCTCGCCTAACTTATGGGGAAAGCTCCATGTTTATGGTTAAACGGGACTAGAAATGCGCAGGTTTATTTGTCTTGTTTATTTATTAACATATGTTTTCAAAAGTTTTCCATTTGTTTCATTCACCTTGCAAGTTTTATATCTAACGGTGGTGGTTTTCCGACTGCGATCCCCAACCCGCATGCCCAGCGTGGGGGTTATGGGCATTACCCTCCATAAGATAAAAGCCAAAGACGCTTACCAGGGGAGGCCTGCGTCCAGCAGTGGACCAATGCAGGTTTTTGAGTTGAGGTGAGGTGAGGCTGGTGGTTTTCCAAAAGAAAAAATCCAAAGTTTTTGCCAAATTTTCCTCATAAATTTATAGGTTGAGTTAAGATGACGCCAAACCAGACTAGGCCATTTGACGGCACTGAAAATGATGCCTTCCTTTTTATGTCGATAATTATGAAAGCGACGGAAACATTTTGCCCAGTCAAATTAGTTTTGGTCCAGTAAAATTAGTTTAGTTTTTCGACATCTCAATTGATACCAGTACGGGGTAAGCATTATGGTGCGTCCAGATTAAGTAACAAAACATCTTTATAACATAAACTATGTTAGATACATACATATAACTATGTATTTCATCTGTAAAATTTTATTTAACTCGTTTTATAATGTGAACGTGATATAATTTAACACTAGCTTCTGCCCGCGGCTTCGCACACGTTGTTTGTATGGAAAAGTTCAAAGGTAATTTCTACACCGTTACAAAATGTCAGCTTAGTCTGTCCAGTTGTTTTGGCGTGAAGACGTAACAAACATCCATCCATCTATCCAAACTTTCGCATTTATAATATTATATATTGTGATTTGATTTTAATACCGTGAACGTGTTATACAGAGTATTTGGTATTGCGACTGGCATATTTTTTGGAGAGTTGAGGGTCATGGGCTACATTTTCCCGGTAGACTCAAGTATCACGGTTGTTGAGACTTAAGGTTTTTATGAAAATCACCAAAAATTTCGCCTAAAAATTGCCATATCTTTTTTGTTTGTGGTTGTGATGCCACAAAATAACTTGCTGTAATTTTCAATGTATCCTATAAATAAATTATTAATTGAAAAAATACGGTTGAAAAAAGTAATCACAACCTCTAAATTCGCCCATAAGTAGGACATAGGCTTGATGCTAAAAAAAAAATCTGTTAATTGTATCACATTCATGTTCTTTAACCGCGACAAAACAGTTGCGGCTCGCTCCACTCACCAATATTACCTACCGATGGGTATTGCCTATAGTGTTTAGGCTGAAAGCAACAAGTAATTTTCCCATGGTGTGGCCCAGTCGGTTTCAGTCATATTCGATCAGTGTTTGTCAACCATCGTAAAATCAGGATAATCTGACTCGCTGATTGTCAAGGCCATAGTCGACATCTTGACCTCTATTTGAGGTCACATTGCCCAAAAATAACACGAAAATTTAACAAAACACATACAATTTCCGAGGCTCGCACCGCTCGCCGGTAAAATTTAGGTGCATGATGGCAACCACGTGCACACCCAATGAATTTCTGGTCTGGCTGCGGCTTGCTGTAGGTTTTATCCACCACACATTGGTGTGATAAGGTAACTAAAGTTTTTTCATGATGGTACCACATAAGCAAAGCAACGAGGGGTCCCTATCTAGTAAGTAAGTTCTTGTCTAGGCTAAAATAGAGAAAATGCGTGCATGTCATTTCGGCTTGACTACAACTATTAGAAAAAAACATGCGTTTAGAAACAATTATATTCATTTAAGATAAAAAATATTTTTTTACTCTATGCATAATCAGAGATGGAAATTTTTTATACTGGTAGGTGTTTACTTTTATCTTGTACTTTGCAAGAAGGCTCAATTCTATCGGCGTCAGAGTCCAGCAACTCCTTGAAGGAAAAGGGTCGGAAGGGGTAGCCTCCACCGTTGTAGAACTTGCTCATAAACTCGACCCTGTAACAACCATAACATGAACTCAAAAGTATATTTATTACAAGCAAAGTTGGCACAAATAAATACACAAGTTACAACCGTGACATCAAAAAACATCGTCGTTCAGAATGATGCACAGTCATGATGACGCTACTGTGCGCCGGTTATATGCAGCAAGATACAATGTTTGTAAACAATTAACCAGACGAAAATTCAGTTTCACGGCGTCCAATTTGGATATTATTGGTCAGCATTATACATTTATAATGCTCACAATTTTAGTTTAGCTCTTACCTAAAATGTTTGGGAAGAGCTCATTTCGACAAGTACCTAGTGTAAATTCTGACAAAAAAAAAACAACGATCAAGTGATGGTCAAGTAGGTTTTTATGTTAAGTATGGGGCCATGTTTACAAACATTGTATATTGAGTTTAGCTGCATCAAAAACTCTTTATTTCCATAAATACAATAAATGTACACTTAGAATAGGTCAAATTATAAAACTAAACACTGACACGGAAATAAAGTGTCATTTTTTATTTCAGTCGCTTCCGTATGTAGACTAAAGTAAAGAAGCGACAAAGAAACCTTTAGCCTGTTAGTTGTTATTTTTCGAAGTGGAGCAAAACCCATCCCAAGCTTTTTTATCCTCTAGATAATCTGATATTTTATAGTAAGCCTATCGCAAGGTTTTCATAATTTGTTTGAATTTATTTACTGATAATTATTGCAACTCACTAGGAGTAAGCGTATACATTGCCCTTTAAAAGATACATTTATTTTGTGTAGCCTCGTAGTGGGCACAGCTTCTACCAGTTAACTGCTGGAAATTGTTGATGATATATCTGACCCCAAGGTCCTAACCAATCGCTTTACTATGACAATGGTATCGTCGCAGAATCGTCCATAATAAATAAAATAAACTCTAGTCACTAGAGTCTAGTGCATGCGGTGCTATTTTCGAGGAGATTAATAGAATGAAATTTTAACCTTGACACTTTTGACACTGGTCCTTCAGTCAGTAGTTTTTTTCATTAATGCGCTATCCCGACCCAAATCAGCGCCCCCACCTATTTTATCTTATTATTCTGTCCAACGAACAGTTTGTGATACCTATCATAAGCTTTTTTTAATGTATCTGTAAAAGTTTTATTTATTATACTTTAAGAAGAGATGCGTAGCGAAAAAGAGCAACTTCGCATCTCTGGCTCCCTACATTATAATTTCTAAAACATTTTTAAAAGGAGTTAGTGAAATTAGTTCAGCCTTTCACACGTGATGCCGTGACTAAGGGAAATAGGTATTCATTCTAATATAATAAGATTACTATATCGATTTTTGAAAATTCTTCGTTTAATATAATACTAAGATAATATAGGTAGTGGCGCTGATTTGGGGCGGGTATGCGCCTTAAAGGTTAAATGCCAAATTGAGTAATTCTGAGAAGATACTGTTAAGGTAAAGCGATTAATATAGTGGAATAAGTGCCTTGAAACTGGTAAATGTTCAGTTTGTTCAGCCATTATTCTGTCCGTCCATAATTTACTAGTTTTGTTTTTAAAAATCCACATTAATTTCTTACCAATGCAAACGTAGAGTATGAAGAAAAGCTGATAATCCTTCCATCAGCACAAGTATTGATAGAGTGAACGCCGCCCAAATCGCAAATATGATGAAGAGCTTCGGGATACCCACTAGAGAACGATCTTGAAGAGCCAACTTCGAGAGAATCATGCTCCATAACATCTCCGACAACTCTGTAGAAAAATAACAAAATATAGCTCGATTACTATAAGCTGAAGCGATACTTTTTTTTAACTGACTTCGAAAACAGGAGGTGGTTCGGCTGTGTTTTTAAATGTATATCGTCGATTTCGCCCTCAATTTATTGACCGATTTAGAAAATTCTTTCGTTATTGTATGGAGACTGCCACAACCACGTTGACGTTACAAATCTGTCGACACTGAATGATAGATAAATAAAAAATGCTTTATTGCTTTATAAGGTGCCACGGAAAGGGTGTACGAAGCCGAAACGGGGTGATACTGGACATCGAGGGGGTCAATGTTTTTTCTACGATTATTTGACTTAGGCACATTTTTCTTTGAAAAAATATAAATTATAAATATTTTCTTCATGTTCGTGTTCTTTTACGAGTATTTTTACATTGTTAGTATTGTTTTGCAATTTCAAATATGAAAGAGGAATCTATATGCATACTTATGAAAGGGAAATCTTGCATTTTTGTTTAAACTTGAAACTCTCAATTTTGAAATTCTTAGAGGGCGAATTTTCAAGTTTTCCTTTCTTAGTTGTTACACTCTAAAATTCTAAATTTCAAGCCTCTAGAACATAAATAGATTTTTTTACTATAAACAATGATAAGATGTGATGCTCGCTAGTAGTAGAGATAAACCATTCTAAAAATGCATGCCAAAATGCACGCCCCCTTCACTAAATGACATACAATCGGCGTTCATATTAAGAACTAGCTGTACCCGCGACTTCGTTCGCGATTGCCTTACCTGCCGACTAATTAAGTTCACATTTAACCATAGTCTCTCATATTATGAAACGCCGCCGTGCAAAAAATCGTGTAGGGTCTACGGGGGATAGCATGTTGTCATCTTCAATCCCATTCTTTATCCAAACGACTTTTAGCTACGACTCGGCCAGCGTCAGTGTTAAGAAGTGTCATACTCGTTTCACTTCTTACTCATGGTTCCGTTCAGCTGGGGCCCTATTCTACTATACTAATCGCTTCACTATGACAGGGGTATCGTCACAGAATGACACGTTTTGGTATTCCACCTCAGATGAAATAAATTATGATGAATGCAGATGGAGAGACGCGCGTCAAGTTTGAAACTATTAATTTATCTCGCACGCACTATCTGGAGTTTTATTAATCTAAGGATTCTACGTGATGATTCTGCGACGATTCCATTGTCATACTGAAGCAATTGTATTGCAGAATTGGGCTCCTGTTCCATTTGACTGGACCACCGTAATTTTTATTTCGTTAGTAGGTAGGTACAGTTGTGTACCACATTAAAAAATATTTTTTTGTGGTCCAGTTGGTTTAATTGGACCACTTACTGCAACCAAACTTCGGTAGTACAGTTAACTGGACCAGCTAAACCACCATACGAGTATATTATGTAAGGTAGGAACCTAACTTATTTTTCCAAGACGCACCACCTTAGTAGGTAGGAACCTAACTAATAGTGCGTCTTGGAAAAATAAATAGATAGGACCTACCCTTTTTCTTCAAATTTTTTTCATCATTCTACAGATTTTTTCATCAATCTACTGATTTTCTACTCGACTTTCTACTGATTTAGTCAAATTCGATCGTGCAACACTGTTTCTAACAAAAAGAATGCATGAAATCGGACGACACCCGTCGTGATGCGCGGTTTAAGAATTCTACTTTTTCCTCTGGGGTTCCCAGGGGAACCTTACTGAATTCCAGGATAAAATGTATTCCATGTCCTTCCATGTAGTATGAACTCAAAACGTGCCAAGTTTCTTTCCAACTCATTACCTATGTAGTTTCGGCGTGATGCGCGGTGAAGGAATTTGACTTTCAACCCCTCTGCCAGGGGAACCTTACTGAATTCCGGGATAAAATGTATCTTTCCTCATAGTACGAACTAAAATCATGCCGAGTTGCATTCGAATTCATTAAGTTGTTCCGTCGTGATGCGCGGTTAAAGAATTTTACTTTCATCCCCTCTCCCAAGGGAACCTGACTGAATTCCGGGATAAAAAGTATCCTATGTCCTTCCTCGTAGTATGAGCTAAAATCGTGCCGAGTTTCATTTCAATACCTTCAGTAGTTTCGACGTGATGCGCGTTTAAGAAACAGACAGACAGACAGACAGACAGACATGAATGAAAAAAATTACAGTTTTGGCTTCAGTATCGATAATAGAGTGCCCTCCAAAAAAAATTTTCAAAATATCTTCAATGTACAGAATTGGACCTGTTACAGTTTTATTATAAGTATAGATGGTTTATCTCTTCCACGGTCGAAAGCAATGGTTTTTACACTTGAAAAAATTTAACGTTTTAGGAACCAAATTGGTGTGGTACAGCTAAGGAGCATCACACGTGATAAGCCAACTTTGCCGTCCGTCAACTTTTTACGAGTCACATCAATCATCGTCATCGTCATCAGTCCATAGGTACTAGTACACATAGGCCTCCTCAATGCTCACCAAAGCGCGTCTCTTGCTTAACTCATCCTGTATTTGCCTATTGTCTTTCGCAATTCGGCAGCCGGAGGGCGCCTCTGTTATGTTTTCAAAATATTATGATATATATATATTTTTTTGATATATATTTTTGAGTGGCGGTCTCCAATGATTTTACTTCTACTTATTTTTGATTGGAGACCGCCAATCAAAACTAAGTTCACCCCATTAGTTATCGAATCATAAAATGTAAATACTTACGAGCATGAGCCAGGGACAATGCCCAAAGCCTCAAATAAGAAGCTGTATGCGAAATCGTGCTAAGCACAAACTCAATGGTATGCACAGCTTGGTGTATCATCAGATCGCTGAACGTGGCTTCGTGCTCCATCTCTTCATCCTCTTGGACCTCCAATTGAGACTTCTCTCGGCGTTCCGTGGAACGCCTAAAACGTCGGACGGAGCTGGTTATCCTTCCCTTTTTAAGAAAATGTTTATTATCTCATCTGATGAAATAAAGTTAAAATATCCTTTATTCACACTTTCACACTGATTATAATAAATGCGAAAGTTTGGATGTATGCTGTTTGGATGTCTGTTACTAACCTCTTCATGCTAATACTACTTAACCGACCGGGCTGTTATTTTGCATACATTTGATTTCAATCTCAAATAGTGTTATTTAGTGATATGCTATAAAATTAAAGCTATTTAAAATTTCTTATTTAACTATTGACCAAGTTTACTCAGATTAATCTAATGCCAGTAACTTTTAAAAGATGTTTAAACGTATGTTTATTTTTAAGTCATACAACAAGTAAAAGAAAGTAGGTGACCACGCATCGGAAATCTATGAACTATTATTGGATTCCAAAGTAAGATTTCATGGAAGTTGCGCGAGAGATTTTAATTTTTAGAAAGAAAAGAGTTGAAGATCCGACTATTCGTATAGTTCGCATGGAAAATATACCAACAGAAATCCACAAAACTGTGATATAGTGGCCGACTGACAATTAAGGAAAACATTATAAATAAGTTGTCAATACAAAAAAATAAAGTGAAACTATTCTAATATCTCCCAGTTTCGAGACAAAGTGATAAAGATTGTAACCTGTTATAATTTCTAAAGATTTTTATTTGGTTTAGATTTGGTCAAAATATTTATATATTTATGTTGCCAGTTTTAACTGCAAGCCAAGTCAAGACGGTAAGAATATTTTAGTACTAACAAAAAATAATATAAAGTTCCTTCGTTGTTTGGATTTTATACACATCAAAGGTGTTTGTCATGGAACCACCTGTGGTGTCATGGAAACCCTACATTAATGATATGGCCAAACGTTGATTCAAATATCAGTTGATGCTTAAACGATATAGTCAGTTTTAGCTGGCCATATCATGAATTACAACCATTTCATGAAATGGTCGGTTACATCATGAAATGATCAATTCTAAGATATGGCCACGACATATACATGTTGCATGTTATTTATATTTTTTTAAGTAAATTGAGACAATTCGAAATATCCCCACACGTTGTTGATGTGTGTATATTTGTTGATGTGTGAATATTTGTTCACATATATGGAACAACTGTAACTTCAATCAAGTACCACAATTGAACAAGTAAATAACGCAACCAATTTTCTGAACCAGTTACGGGGAATAACTTTAATTTCCTTTAGTTGACCCAGGTGTAACCAGGCCTGGAGTTAAATTAAAATGTTTTTGTATGACTTCTGACATTTCTCAACTTACACAAATGTACTAACAAACGTAAACAAACGTGATTGAATATATAAATTAGGTATAACTTGATTTGACATTTTTTCAGAAAAGAAATGGGTCTTTCTCTCCGTACCAGCTTCAAAACACATAGTAAATAATTAGGTATCCAAATTTCCAGACACGCGGATACCGTCAACAACATGACATAAAAATGCGCGATGAAAACCCTCGGGACTGACAGTACGGTCTGTTATTCTAGTATCCCTTCGGTAGCGACGAATCAAAACGATATACCAGAATGCCCCTGAAAAAGCAAGAGCAAGAATTTCAAACAGCTCACCAATTTATGTTTCTGTTTATATTCACGTTTCTCCCTTTTTCGTTCTTCTTCTTCACGTTTCTCCCTTTTGCGTTCTTCTTCTTCCCGTTTCTGCTTATTGATCCTGTTGACATACAAAGGAGGCCCAAGCAGCAGTACCGGTACACACGCTAGGCTTATGCCCACCAGTGCTATTTGCACGCTCCTCTGGCCTTCGAAAAGGTAGGCATCACATCCCTCATCTTCAGCTTTGGTTTCCTTGAAGAGCACCATGTCGATGAAGAGGATCAGGATCTGTGGGGCGCATCCAGGCTGGTGCTTCACGTCGGCTGTAATTATCATCATCAGCCTTTAATAGCCAATAGCTTTCAATTTTACGATTTTTTTTGTTCTGACGTCAGCTTGCAACTGTCAGTCAACTTTTAAGATATTGACATGGCTCAAAAGTTGACTCTATGTAACAAAACTTCGACGAAACAAAAGACAAGCTGAAAATTACGCAAATCGGCCAAAATATGGTCGCTTGCCACGCAGGGCTATTTTTTGACAGGCCACTTTATGGCCTCGTGCCAGCTGAGACGAAAATTGTTTTTACAAAATAAATAATATTAATCGTCTAATAATACCAGCAATACTTTGGGGCTAGATGATGCTTTTTCATCGTCCAGCAATATTAATTTGTTTTTTTATGATACTTACGGTGATGACCACCAAACATGAACCATTTGTAGTATAATATAATAACGAGCCATAGGAAAAGGGAGCATAGAAATACGATCTCAGGTATGAATCGCAGATAGATGAGGTAGTATTGTCGAGAGTGTCTGTAAGAAAAAAAAATTAAATATCAAGCAATTATTTTGACTCATAATAATAGGTCCAACACTCAAGAAACTTAAAGACTAATGGGATTCCTGGGCAGATATCGCTCACAGCAGTGCCTTATTTACAGGGTGGATATTTTCGACGGAGCAGTAAGGGCAGGTACCTTAACCGGCGTGGCTACAGGAAAATGGTCTTAACTATCCATAACTTTTAGATAAATTACCATGCAAATTCACAAATAAAAAAAAATACAGTTAGCAAGAATGTAGGCATTTTATACAAATCTTTTTTTGTGCCGATCGATTCTGTTTTTTAAACTGATCAAAACTTACATCGGACCAACTGAAGTTGCCATACTAAAAATTTCAGAAACGCAAAAACTTTTCCCATACATTTTGTAGAAAAACATCACCGCTTCGAAAACCTTCGAAAGCCTAAAATACTGCGAAACATAAGAAAACGTAAAACAAACTGATTACCAACGTAGATGTGTAATTGGAAACAAATAAAAACTTCAAGATATCGTGTGAAATTTTGATTATGCATATATTTAAAAAGTTTATTTTAATTTTAAAAAGTGTTTCATCTACCAAACTTGTACTTAGCCAACCTTATCTAGGTTGACTAAGTACAAAGGTTGTCTGATACAAAGTCTTTTTACGAAAAGGTTTATTGAGCAAAAAAAATTAATTAATAATAATAAAAGCTTTATTGCAGGAAAGATTACTATAAGATACAGGTACAGGAAGTTCTTAAATACTAACTATCGTATCCTGCAATTGGCGGTCTTATCCCTTGCAGAGATTTCTTCCAGACGACCATAATTAAAGGAAACCTATTTCCTATTTATAAGGCTACCTATGAGCTAGCTAGTTATAGCTAGCTGTGTGTAGTAGTTGGACCAAGCCACCGTCAATAAGTCGGACAGCGGAGGTTGCTCACTATCCCCCGAACTAGTTGGTACTGTATCTCAGGGGGCAGTAAACGCTCATCTGCGCCAGCCTCTCTGCCAGTTAGCCTAACTCAACTTTACATGATTGATTCGGCTGTTATACAAAACAAAGATTAAGCAGCGAAACTATGGCTTAAATAGCAGAAAAGAGAGAAGAAACGTAAATACAAAAAATGGTAGCATAACCACATTGGTATTATGGAAAATAAACAAAAATTCGTCGCAAAGAATGTACACGCATAAAGTAAATACATAACTTTTAATAATATGTATTTGCATTAATATTAATCATTGTAAATACAAGTATGTTAGGTATAAGTTGTTATGTTATGCATCATCATAACCTATGATAGGTAGAAGTAATTCATTTTCAATAGGTACCTACGAGTCTATTTATTAGGTTACTTATAGAGAGATATAGATCGGTTGAGCTATTTGCAGACCGATTGCAACAGTCTGTAGTCAGGTTAAATGTTTAAATTGTAATACTAGTTCTAATTTATTTCTATTATTTAATTGTGATTTTATTTGTGAATAAAGAGACTTATAGAGTGTAGTTTAGTAGTTGTTCAGTGTCGCTGTAGTTACTCGTAAGTTGAAGTAACCAGTCCGTTATTATATTTTTAGCCTTGAGGCTACGTCCGCACAGGCAGGCGGCGACGAACGTTCTAGAATGTTCGCGACCCGCCGCCGCACTGCGCGCTTGGCGCCTAGCACTAAGCGACTAGCTAAGCGCGAGGCGCGCAGTGCGGCCGGTCCCGAACATTTTCGAACGTTCGTTTTACTAAGCTACTCGCTAGGTGACTCGCTAGGCTCTAGGCGCTAAGCAAGCCGCCTGCCTGTACGGACGTAGCCTAAATCTCGTCATTTGATGTATAGAAAGGTCCTTATTGATCCTATTATAAAGGCGCGATGACATTATTTTATAAAAACGGCTGAAAAATGTGTAATGTGTATTTTTCTATCTCACATATTTTGTGTGTCCTTCTTTTTGATACTGCAACTGAAGGGGTGAAAGAGATAGAGGAGTCCATGCGCAACACAGTTTGAAGCACGAATAATTGCCGCACTGTGAGAAACTTATAGTCCTTATATAGTCTTGCTGTGGGGTACCTATATGGTTTCTTCAGCATCACCTTCAGTACTGCGCGCTGTGATCTCTCTAACTGGAGCATTTTAGTCTTCACCCCAGACCGAAATACAATATCTAGTTATGGACTCACCAAGCGCTGAGTATACTAGCCTGAGTATCTTAAGGTTTGCTGAAGACCGAAGATTCTTAAAGGTATATATGAGTTTTCTCATCCGGTTGGTTAAGTTATCAATTTGAGCATGCCAATTTAGGAGTTGATCGATATAGACGCCTAGATATTTGATAACATCAGTTTTTTGCAAGCTGGGACAAGAGCAATTATGAGAAAGGTTGTAACACCTATGCCCTTTGATGCCGAAAGCTGATCTGCGCGGTTGGGTGGATGAGGCTATTGAGAAGGTGATGAATTTGGACTTGTCTATATTAAGTGTTAAAAGGTTTCTATCGCAACTGCATCAATATCATTACAAATGTCTACAATATCATTCATCATGTGTATGAATCAAACATGGCATCCTTATGCAAACAATATGCATAAAGGGATTGCATAGAGCTGTAATTAAGAGGATTGCTGAAATTGAATGCAGGCGGGGTACGTAGTTTTGCCAGATTTGTGTCAATATTAATTGTCTTGTAAATCGTTTGTGTTTTGATATTTTGTGCATGCGCAGGTGTTTACAGTACATAGAAGTGAGTATAAGTAAAATCGTAAGTGTACACTGTATAGTTATGATAGTTTTCCAAATTGAGCGTTACATTCTTTGCGATAAGTAGGATTATATAAATCTTATCTAATTGACGATAATTAATACTAAAATTAAAGTGTTTCTGGGTAGCTAATACTTGGGGTATTTGGGCGCACAATAAGCAAGATAGTCATGATTGACAACAAATATCATTTAGCACTTTCTCGTTCTTGACGTGGATTGCTTTTGATTGGTCGTCTTTCTGAAATAGTATTCGGCCGTGCGATGACCAACAACAGTACTTGAAATTGTATTTCTTGATAAATTTCCTCGCAAGAAAGAAAAGTTTTCTTTGATTGGCCGAAAGGCGGTATGAACGCTCCATATCTAGGATTTTATTTTCGAGTTCTAGGACTCTGTTAGAATAATCCTTATACTCCTTCTGCAGGTTTTCAATTTGCTGCTTCATACCTTCAAAATGTGTGGACGACCTCGATTTTCCTGTCCAGTTCTAGGTTGGAATTTTGAATCTAGCTATTTTGCTTTTTTACTTCATTGATATCAGTAATTATTTGATTTAAAATAGACGACTGATTATCTTTCGAAGTTTTTATTTCATTGACGTCTGAGATCAGTGTTTTTAGAATCGATGATTGCTCCTTTTGAATAGATAAGAGCAAATTTTTTAAATCGGCGATTTTGTTATTACTGTCATGCTCGATCTCTGGTGGGCTACGGCGTAAACGTTATAGCGATTATTCTTGTCTAGGTCCTCGTCATGCACAAGCGAAGGCAAGTTAGATTCAGATTGCGTATGTTCCGATTGAATGCCACTTTTAGCGCAGTAATTACTCTTGTTAATTACTCTTATTCTCCTCAAAAAATGTATGGGAAATGTTTTTCTGATCATTTTTAGTACTCCAACGCGCAGTTGGTCCGAAATAAGTTTTTAATCAGTAGGTATAATAAACAAAAGACCTAACGGTTGGAGAAACCTCATATAAAGGCGTCGATAAATT
Source organism: Eupithecia subumbrata (assembly GCA_949316285.1). Lineage (NCBI taxonomy): Eukaryota > Metazoa > Arthropoda > Insecta > Lepidoptera > Geometridae > Eupithecia > Eupithecia subumbrata. Next base: position 16,664,688 of record OX438642.1, read on the forward strand.
CAAATATCTTGGATGCATAGTAACTGATACCAATCAAAGGGAAGAAGAGATACAAATCCGAGTCCAAAACGCGATTAGATGCACAGCAGCTCTACATAAAGTATTAGTGTCCAAGTTGATGACCAGGACCACGAAGCTCCGCATATACAAAACAGTGATACGACCTATCTTAATGTACGGATGCGAAGCCTGGACGCTAACACTAAAAGAAGAGCACAAACTACTGGTGGCCGAAAGGAAGATCTACCGAAAAATTCTAGGTCCCACCCAGCGGGAAGATGGCAGCTGGAGACTTCGAAAAAATATCGAAATAGAAGATCTAGTGTCCGAGCCGAACATCATAGTAGAAACCAAAGCCTCGAGACTCCGATGGCTCGGGCATGTAGTCCGAATGGGGGAGGATCGGGCAGCCAGGAGAGCGTACATGGGTCGCCCAAGTGGCCGAAGGCCTGTAGGTCGTCCGAGGTACCGCTGGAGCGACGAAGTTGAGAAGGATCTCCTTGAACTTCGTGCCGTCAACTGGACTGAAACGGCTAGGGACCGGGACAACTGGCGATCTCTAGTGTCGGAGGCCAAGATCCACTTTGGGTCACTGCGCCACGCCAGTAAGTAAGTAAGTAAGTAAGGTATAATAAACAGGATGCAGTGGCATCAAAAAAGTTTTCGTGTAAAATGCAAATTTTTTGCTAATTTACCGACATTTTTTTGAAAATCTTTGAATTGGGATGAAAAATATAGATAAAATACAGTCTCTTAAGACCTTTTGCGATAGCTACACCGGTTATGGTCCCGGATAAGGCTGCAATTCCCGTCGAAAAAATCCAGCCTGTGTACAGTCAGCGTCAAATTGATATGAGCGTCTAGAGTAGTCAAAATGATCTGAAAAACATAAAGGGAATTTGATATACACAGTTCGAATCACCATGATGTTGTGGGCACCCAAGGTGATCAAAACATCTTACCACTCATTATTTCATATTTATATGAGCAGTCAGTCACCCTGACGGCTCATAATATTCAAAATATCTTACCACTCATTATTTCATATTTATATGAGCAGTCAGTCACCCTGACGGCTCATAATATAAATGTGAAACAAGGAGTAGTAAGATATTTTGAACGCCTTGGGTGCTTACAACATTATGGTGATTCGAACTGCGTATATCAAATTGCCTTAATGTTTTTCAGATCATTTTGACTACTCTAGACGCTCATATCAATTTGACGCTGACTGTACTACACAGGCTGGATTTTTTCGACGGGAATTGCTACACTGTAGGCAGGCAGTTTACCCTAGCCGATATCATTGCCAGGACGGTATTGGAGCTAGGCCCTATGCAATGATAGGGCTTATGCACACCGCGTTTCTTAATTGCGCCGTCAATGCGCTTTCTTTGTTCCGTACAGCAGTTGGTTTGCGCTTGTAGCGATACAAACGTGCGTGCCAGGCGCGTTACCTCACAGTGCTGTCTCGACAGAAGCCATACTACTGACTGATTTGACGACCTCCGTGGCGCAGCGGGCGAAGGTCCGCCTGCGACGCAGGAGGTTGCGGGTTCGATTCTCGCCTCGGAACATTTTGTGTACGATCTGCAGAAATTTGTTCCGTTGGTCTGGGTGTTTTCTATGTTAGTAAAAAATATCTATCTATGTAGTGTATTGTATTAAGTATATCAGTTATCTAGTACCCATAACACAAGCTCTGCTTAGCTTGGGGCTAGATAATGCTGTGTGAATTGTCCAGCATTATTTATTATTTATTATTTACTACTACTATTGAGGAGCTTTTACTCTAAAACGCAATTTACCTGCACGTTAAAAATAATCAGATGTGCAAAGGTCTATAAGCTGCATCTGACTCGAGTGCTTATCGCGTCTGTATCAATGGAAATGCGCGTTGACGGCTACATTGCAAACAGCTTAGCTAGTCACCTGGATGTAGGGAGGCGACGTCTGTTTTACTATATTTCTACCTTCATGAAGCTCGTCCAAGTACATAACTAAGATGCGTGCCTATACTCGATCAAATAATCATTTTCCACTCATGACGTATGCTTACGTCAAAACCGGAAATAATTTTGCTACAAGTAGACTACTAGCTTGCATGATGAATTAATCCATAAGGAATCGGAAGAAAACGCCGATCAACCGTTCAGATCAATAAAGATACATTTATAATTAGTTCGATAACTGTAGCAAATATAGCACGCGTGGTCAAACATAGCTACAAACATTTCTAGGTCAAATAAAATGAAGTATTCCATCTCTACGCAATTTAATAGCAAATTGCAAAAATACTAAGATTGTGAAAGAGTCTAGCTTTATTGCATTGAAATGAAATACGAAAACTCATCCAACAACTCCTGTGACCAGTCAAGATGAACGAGATGCGAGACTAAAGTAAAATCAGTAAATCATATTATTTTAGTGCTTACTTAAATAAAGATTTACTTACATGTGGTTTATAAGACTAAGCACAATTCCAAAAATCATGTGAAGAATTCCAATGATTATAGACATTTTCATTTTTACCATGTTCTCGATCATAATCTTATTTACAGAGATCTGTAAACATTAGAGATACGTTTTTGAAATTGTTCGATCTGTCACCTCGTGACTAACAGGGGGACAGATTGAACTATTTCAGTAAATAAAAATTATAATGTCCCACCGTTGCAGAAAGGGGGGCAGATTGAACTTTTTTGTCCATTTTGTTCCCCTAGACTCTAGAGGGAGACAGATCGGAATTCCACGGCAAGAAAGCTGTTACCCTTCCTCTGGTAGGTCGATTCTTACGTCATCCATGGGCCTAGTTGGAGGAGACGACTCTAACGCCTATACCGCCAATGCCATGATACCCATATTATACTGCTTAACTATTAAACACCTACCACCCAACTATAAACCTTATCTTTAAGCGTTAGAGTTTTGTTCTTAACACCCGACGCAAAAAGAGAGGGGTGTTATAAGTTTAACGTGTCTGTCTGTGTATCTGTCTATGGTATCGTAGCTCCCAAACGGATGAACCGATTTTCGTTTACTTTTTTTTGTGTTATAGATAATTTTATCCCGAGTGTTTTTAGCCATGTTTCGTGAAAATCTGTCGGGGGGGGGGGGGTTAAAGTTTTAAATTATGTTCTTTTCAATCTTGTTTCCTAATTTGAGACAACAGAAATAAGATCCGTCAAGTGCGAGTGTGAGTCGCACAGAGGGTTTCGAACTTTTATCAATTAAACAAAAACTTTAGGTACATAGTCAGAGTTTTTAAATCCATCATGGTTATTAACACTAAAGTCATAAATAACGGGATATTTACCATGATTTAAGTTTGATGATTACTGATACACTAAAGTCATAAATAACGGGATATTAACCATGATTTGAGTTTGATGATTTACCATGATTAAGTGCCGAAATATTGGAAAGCTCAAAACTCAAATCATGGTAAATATCCCGTTATTTATGACTTTAACATAGTCAGAGATTTAACATAAATTTTCCTGTTAAATAATTACATATATTTAACAGAAAAATTTAAGTAAAATCTCTTTCTATCCACATTAGTAGATGAATATCTACAAACGGCACATTACAGATGTATGAAATGAAAAATGAAATGAAACTTATTTACTGACGCAGGCCTCCCCTTGAAAAGCGCCTTATTGACCTTTATCTCATGGTCAAAGGAGGTTATGAAAAAAAAATTAAATTACAATAAGTTGCTTAAATATACGTGCATGAATAATAAATATATTCCTGTGGGAGAGAAATGGCCCATAGTTCAGCTTTATGCTCCAGCATGCAACCATGCTCTAGCGCTGTATTGCTGCAGAGCTTAGAGACACGGGCGGAAATGGTCATTTTTACGACTTGTTTCAAAATAATTCTTAGAGATGGTTTAAGCAAAGGAATAAATTATCGTAGCATACCCCCCAAATAGGATCCATCCCGAACATATAAGGCGGGTTTGTATCATCAGCTGGGTCGAGAGACGTAAATTCTGGATTCATAATAGCCTGCTTAGACAACACCATATTCAAAAAATAAGAGTTTGTAAATGCAACATGGCAACTGAAGAAATCGTTGTAGATAAAGCCTGTGAAGAAGCTGAATAGGCCAAGCAACAAAATAATGTAGCGTCCTGAAATATACAAAACAAAACATAAATAATCATCTTCACAAGACATTTTTTTGTACACCACCGAAATAGTAGTAGTAAGGTAAAAAGCCGAAAGCGGTGATTGAATTGATGACCCCGAGAAAGAATTTTCGAATTACGTTTTTTTTTATAAATAACTTTTTTTGCTTCCTTTTCGTGTTCTTTTACACGCACTATTGCATTTTTTAACATTACAAAATATTACATAATTTTTTTGCTTGTTTTTTCCACAAAACCAGTGTTTTGTCATGAAATTATTGCATAAATTATATGAATCCTTTGTTATTTTAAAACAATAATAATAGTGTAAGAGTACACGTAAAAATGCAAATATAAAAAAAACTCGGTATTTTTACTCTGTAAAAAGGAATAAATACGGAATCAAACCAATCTACGACGACCTCAGTGGCGCAGCAGGCCAGAGTCCACCTGCGACGCAAGAGGTTGCGGGTTCGATTCCCGCCTCGGAACAAATTTGTGTACGATCTGCAGAAATTTGTTCCGTTGGTCTGGGTGTTTTCTATGTATAATAAAAAAAAAAACTATCTATCTATGTAAATAATGTATTAAATATATCAGTTATCAAGTACCCATAACACAAACTTTGAGTAGCTTACTTTGGGACTAGATGGTGCTGTGTATAGTAAAAAAAAAAAATTATAATAATAATAAAACTGTTGATAATGTGCAAGTATTGTCGAGCTTAGAGCATTATTATTTATTCTCTAGCTGCTATCTGACTGGCTAGCGATTTCGTTCGCCGGACTATAGGGTAAAAACTTCTGGAAATCAGCTGAAACATAGGGTTTTAGCTGATTTCGAGAAGTTTTAGGGATTTTAGGAATAACCGACTCTTACAATAGGTGTAAAAGTCGGAAACTCCTACAAACTTACCGTACGCAAGCAACACTAACAGTTATAATAGTTACTATCTGAAACTCTAACACCCTACCTTAGCCCATTTTGAGAGACTTAATTAAACTTACCTCCAAAGAATATTGTCCATATTTCATTATCAGATTTCTGGGACATAAACTCCTTCTCATTTTTCAACATCCAACCACCAAATAAAATAAGAATGCATGCATGACCAACATCTCCAAACATTAGCGCGAACAAAAAAGGAAATGTTATTATTGTGTACAGCCCTGAAAATAACGCAATGGTTGGTAAGGCTTGACAGGATTCAAGCAGGAGTAATCTGCAAATCTAAACAAATTAAAAATTTCTAATGTTTGATTTCAATCACTATTTTAACTTAAGGCTTGGTAGGCCAGCAGAAGTCTCCTTTTGTGATTTTTAAAATCATCTGAGACTTAGAAAATGTGTTTAAAATTCTGAACAAAAGATATATATTACATAAGGTAATCTAGTCAAGTCAAAATCGCATTCAGTTACAAGACCTAATGAACTTCACTCGATAGAAAAACATCCCAAAGTTACCCCTTATTCTAACGTTTTTTCAATACTATAAATAAAATAAAATAAATAACATAAAATACACTAAATATTTCTAAACAAATTCGCAGAGTTTGACTTGATAAATGATTTTCTTAATCACCATGTTTAAATAACTTCAAAAAACATGAGCGCGGCGGCTTGGCAGGCCTGCGTTTTCCCTTACGCCTACTGCTGCAGGAATACCTAGCCTTAATTATCCACACAGTAGGTATTTATAATATTATATGTTACCTACACTCATATTTATAATAACACACATTATGTTGTAGCTTCTGTTACCCGGACTCTTAAGAGTCTCAGAGATCTCAAGAGCACAACTTACAAACACACACGCACACACACAACACACACGAATGGTATCTCCTGTTGCCCGGACTCTGTCTGTCTGTGAGCACCAATAACAAACACACGAACACGCTACACAGAACACACGCACATGCACACACATACTCATGGTGTCTCCTATTGCCCAGACTCTTACGAGACTTGTGTCCTCAGGAGACCCACCACTATATACATAATATTTATTCACACTATTGTTTTTACTTAAATATGAGTTAACTTTAGCTTGATTGCATGTTTTGCATGTTTTGCATGTTTATAGAGATTGATTTCATGACAGTCAGTTTATCGTAAAATCCTTCATTGTAAAATACAAGAACCTTAGATTTAAGCATAAGCTTGTACCTAGTCTATTGCTCCTTTAGCAAAATTGTGTTTAGCGTGTTTTGGACTAGTCACAGCCTCATCATTTAATTTAAATAACATTATTTTGCACGGTTTTTATTTGCTTGTTGTATGACAATAAACGATCTTAATATGAATCTGAATTTATGTTTTATGTAATGAACCCATGGAAGGTGGTCCCCAAAAACCATTGTTATCCTAGTTTGGGTATCAACGATGTAGTCATTTCGAGTCTCCTAATATAAATAAATCTGTATTGTCAATAAAAGTTATTTACTAATTTATTATTGATTATTTTAGTTACATGAAAGAATACACGGTACGTTTAACAAAATCCTAATTTTTAAACTTTTGTTTATAATGTCTTATTTTTTTTTTAACTATTGTACTCTGAACCTACATAATCCCTCAACTCCTCACCTCAACAGCCTGTATTGGTCCACAGCTGGACGTAGGCCTACTTAATCAAATAGCCTCAATTAAGTAATGTAATGTTCGCCCACCTGGATTGAGTTCCCCGTATTTTGAATCACCGTAGGCATTGATCAGGGACTGGAAGCCATGCGTGAATTTATTGGTCCTATGAAAAGTCGGAGGAACCATATTTTTCGTCCCAGTTTTCGACATGAAGGACGGCACATTTGTACCAATCTCATTCTGTAATAAACTTATAAATCTCATTTAAGCCGCGTTGACACAACATGAGTTTGCTCGGACCGAGTGGACTCGTAGCAGTAGCTTCATACGAGTGTAATAGGTTAGCTGTTGGTATTATCATAGTTTAATCAGATCATTTTGTTATTAAACATCGCAAAATGTCATGAGACGCTTGGTTGTTGTCACTAGACGCCATATTGTTTTACTACTCGTATACGAGCGAGCTAGCTCAGAAAAGTAAAACGCGGCCCGAGTCTACTTGAATCGGACGCCGTCGGATAATAGGTTGCCATTGCCACAATACTAGTTGCGTCCGAGTAGGTCCTAGTCCACTCGATTCGAGCAGAGCCTGATCGTGTCAACGCGGCTTTAGTAATCCAGCACATTTTGATGTGTAGTATTATACTTAGATAAATTTTATCATAAGAAACGTAAACATTCCACCACAATAGTATACGATAATTTACTACCATCAGGCGCTACCCCGACCCAAAACAGCGCCATCACTTATTTCTTCTTATTATTCTGTTAAACGAAGGAATTTTCAAAAATTAATTGCCCAGTGTGTGTATCCTATCATAAGCTTTTTTTAAAGCCTCTATAAATGTTTTAGTTTGTATAGTGTAAGCAGAGATGCGAAGTTGCTCTTTTTTGCCACCATGGTGGCCAAAACGAGCAACTTCGCATCTCTGCTTAAAGTATACCTGATAAAACTTTTAAAGAGGCATTAAAAGAAGTTTATGATTGGATACGCAAACTGGGCAATCCATTTTTGAAAATTCCTTTTTTAACAGAATATTAAGAAAAAATTGATGGTGGCGCTGTTTTTGGGTCGGGGTAGCCTGTAGACCTCATACTCTAAAACCTTATAAACCTATGCTAAATATTATTAACCAATGCTAATAGTCTATGCTATATTATAATTACCTTCACTATTCTCTGTAGGTAAGTATAGTGCAGCATGGACTATTTACTCGTACTTACCTTAATTAGTTTACTCGTGCAGAAGCTCAGGTAAGTAAAGATTAATTGTATTTACTAAGCGAAGCTAAGACGTTATCGACTTATCTGAAGCTCGGATAGCATCAAACGGTTCTACGTTTGATGCTATCCGAGCTTCAGTTAACTCGATAACGTAACAGCCCAGTACCTAACAAGTAACTTATAACTCGACGACGACGTCCAAGCATAACGAGATTTTAGAACTAGTATTGCAAATTTTGTTAGTAGGAGCTTTGACAAATTATGTCTCTGGTATGAGACTAAGCTAATTATCTTGACTGAAAAGATCAGAGCATCCATTCCATCCTGAGGATATCATCGCTAGTAGAATTAGGGCCCTGGACAAAGGTGCGAGCAGCGCAGAATCGAGTATCGTAGCGATTTTATGGGCGGTCTAACATCGCTACAATGCCTGATCCTGGGCTGTCTGCATCTATTGCAGTTTCTTTTACCAGGTTCTCGATGTACGTTGAAGGATTGGGGTTTTTTACTAGTGATTTTTTACGCCAACGCGCGCGTTAACGATTTATGATGAACAAATCACTCTTGTAAAGCACCGCTTCCGCAAAATTTTCGCACGCCGCCACTGAAATTGTGCTGACCGCACGCTGCCTACGCGCTGTCCGCGTAACGAGCTAGCATCAACCGCGCCGTACAAGCACGGTCAGCAAAGACCCGTATCATTATACAACTTGCTACAAGCAAGGAGCCCGCGCGCTGTAGCCGCGTACGCCATATAATTTGAAGCTAGTGGTAAGGAAGGCGTAAAGGTTGCCGCAAGGTCGCTTACCCCACGAAGTCTGCTATTTTATGCTGTCACTGTAAAATTGATCTAAAGATTTTAGGCTCATAAGTATTTGATTGCTCAATTTTGTGTTGTACGTAACTGGTGCAGCCCATGTATGGGTACAACCTTTTACTATGTTTTTCCTTACAGGCATTTTTCGCGATCAAACGTCACCTTGTTCGATGACCCAGGCCAATCGAGAAGTTATCGTGAAGTAGTAAAAACAGCTTACGGAACATGTTTTCAGTGTCTGTTGTATATTAATCAGATCCTTGTCAGGTACCCAGCACTGGCCGATCAGACAGTTTTTAGTGATATCGAGGGTGAAAAGGTTCATGGTATGATAGACGGCTTTGGACTTGCGAACTCTTATCATCCAAGAAGCCCACTCGTGGCCCACTGCGCGTAGAGCCCTGCAGCGATGGTATGTTGTAGTATTTAGTACCTGAAATAGTATATATTTAATAAATAATAAATAATGCTGGACAATTCACACAGCATTATCTAGCCCCAAGCTAAGCAGAGCTTGTGTTATGGGTACTAGATAACTGATATACTATCAGTAATACAATACACTACATAGATAGATACTTTTTTATTATACATAGAAAACACCCAGACCAACTGAACAAATTTCTGTAGATCGTACCCAATTTGTTCCGAGGCGGGAATCGAACCCGCAACCTCCTGCGTCGCAGGCGGACCTTCGCCCGCTGCGCTACGGAGGTCGTACGGTATATTTCCTTTAGGTGTGTAACAAATACAGCAGTTCTTGGAAAAGGGTTTTATTTATTTAGAATACTAGAACCAAATCAGAAATAGTACTTCTTATTTTTTATGGGCTAAAGTGAGAGATTGTTATTTTTGGCCTGACCAAGAAGGCATAACTAAACTTTCAAACAACTCTTCAAAATTACTTAATAAACGCTGAAAGTACATAATTATAAAAGAGATTATTGTACCTTCTCTAAATCAACAATGCTGGCGTGAATATACTGAATTTTCTTGTTTCTCTCTTCGGCGGTTTGCGGACAGGGGTAGTTTTCAACGCGAAATCCACTGAACACTTTGTCCATACGAATAGACAACTGTTCCCCTTGACAGATGGCTAGAAATGCCACCTTACGAACTTCTCGTCCCTGTTAAATTAATCATCATAAATTTGCTGCTAAGTAGTGTCGATACCATGAGTATTATGTGTGTACCTCGAATACTCTAACTAACGCAACTCAATTATAAGCAAATTTCAAGTTGCGATTTTTTGACAGATTTCAATGAAAACGTGTAAAAAATTCATCAATTGAATTAAATGTTTTTTTTTTTTTTTATAATTATCCTACTTATTTGCTTCGCATAGAATCGAGCCCTAGGTCCGAGGGGTACCGAGGCTCTCCGGGTTTTTTAAAAATGATCAGCGCGTCTGGTCGACGCGACGCATGACCCAAGAGCTGGTGAGTATCTGGCGCAGCGCATCAGCATTGCCATACAGCGGGGCAATGTACCCAGCGTCTTGGGGACGCTTCCGACTGGTATTGATATCAGTTGAGCTCCCTGTAAATTCTCTGTTAGTTCAATTGTTTCAAATTTAAATACTAGTTCCAATTTGTTTTTATTATTTTTGATTGTAATTTTCTAAGTTAAATTGAGACCTGTTTAAAAAGGATTAGTAGTTTAGTTTGCATATTGTGAGTGTAGTTACAAAACCACTAAATTATTAATCATTTAACTTTTGAAAGCAAGAAAACTATCCATTCTTATTGAATTACACACAAAATTAATATTTGACGACCTCAGAGGCGCAGCGGGCGAAGGTCCGCCTGCGACGCAGGAGGTTGCGGGTTCAATTCCCGCCTGGGGACAAATGGTTGTACGATCTGCAAATATTTGTGCAGGGTGTTCTGGATGTTTTCTAGGTATAGTACAAAAATATATCTCTATGTAATGTTTTGTATTAAGTATATTTAAGTTATCTAGTACCCATAACACAAGCTCTGCTTAGCTTGGGGCTAGATAATGCTGTGAATTGTCCAGCATTATTTATGGCGTGAAGAGATAACAAACATCCATCGATCCATCCATCCAAACTTTCGCATTTATAATATTAGTGTGATTTTATACGTAAACAGCTCGTTGCCTGTAGCCGCAATAGTAGTTGCCTGTATAGCGCTCATATAGCGCTTTAGTCACACAAACATTATAAATGCGAAAGTTTGGCTGGATGGATGGATAGATGGATGTATGGATGTTTGTTACCTCTTCACGCCAAAACTACTGAACGGATCGGGCTGAAATTGCATACAGGTAACTCTAATCTTGGAATCAAACATGGGCTTCTTTTTATCCCATAAATAAGTTCCCATGGGATATAAATCACCTTTAAACGTTTATAGAAGCAACGCGTGCGAAGCCGCGGGCATAAACTAGTAAAGAATAACTTAGGTGGTATGGTAATTCGATACTTTTAAAAATCAGGTCATGTTTATTTTTAACTACTACTAATACTACTTTTCTTTTTTCTGTTTAAGTAGATAGAATAGATTATTGTGTATTGTAAATATGTATGTAGTAGATAATATATAAGTTCGGTTATTTACTTTCTGTGCACAGTCAACCCTTTTTTCATTTGCTTATATTATTTTCTCCATTCCAAGGTTGCCTGGGAGATATCGCTCTCAGCGATAAGGCCGCTTTTTTAATATGTTTATTTTTCATTTAGATTTAAGATTTTTATTAATGTTATTTACTAGTACAATAAAGTGTTCATTCGTTCATTCATTCATTCATTTTAACTTTTCAGGACCAAGCGGCACATGGCCCTCCAGTTTATCAAAATCCGTCAAGCGTCAAGATAACCTAGCGGACGAAAAGCGAATTTAACCCTTCAGCTAACGGCAAATCAAAGGTCGAAAATGTGGGCGCATCTAATTAGACACCCCCCGCACCGCTCGCCTTTTAAAATTGCGTCGCATTTCAGATAAATGCTCATATAAAAATAACTAGATATTCTATGTAAGGTCTACAACAACTTTTGTTACCGGTATTAGGTTAATAATTTATCTTCGCGCAAGCTAATTTGTACAAAAAACTACACAAAAACAAAATAAATACGAATAATACCAGTTTGAAAAACACAAAGAAAATGTATGTGCACTTGTGCACAGTACGCGCTAAAATTTTGCACTTATTCAAAGACAAATTTCATCTTCTTCTTTTTTATTGGCCAACTTTTTAGTGTTGCATTAGGTAGAATAATAATTATCCTTTGACCCTGTCAGAAGTTGTTCAAACAAACATAGAGTCTAACCCGATGAAAAAACGGTTTACAATCGTCCGGGTGAGCCGAGCCTGTTTTAGTAGGTTGCCAAGCCAGTTTAGGAGTTAAATCCTAATTCTTTGAAATAAGACTCCTTTTCCAATTAAATGGGTATAGTACCTGAGTCTGAGTGAACCGGAACGTATTATTACTGGGAAATCTATTCACTTTGATATGAAGTAATCCTTACTGGGAAGTTGTAAAACGATGCAGGAGGCATATGTAGGTACCTAGTATGTATTTATGGTTACATGAGGTTGGACTTGGAACTAAATCCCGCAAACGAAGGTGCCAGGTGAATTATTGAGTACCTTCTTTAATATTGTTGATCATTCTCAAATAATGTTTACTGATACAAAAAAAAAACGAAAGTTTTTTAACTTTTTTCAGCCAGCTTTTTAACTTTTTTTTTTCGCAAAATGTGCAAAGGGCAGGCTTTCAAAATTAAGCTGAGAACACTACCAAGACGAGTGTTTTGATCCCTCATTTTACAAATTCGCGTATTGATGCTTCGATTATAAATAACTAATATAAGTAATACATATTTGCTTAGAGGTAATATAGACCGCCAACCACATAGAAACACTCAAAGAACAAAACCAAGGAAAAAATGTTATACTAGGAATGTTATTGAGGTAAAAGGAATTTTAATTCATAAAACATTTACACATTCATTGACTTTAAAGTGAAGTCAACTATAGACGAGGCCTTGCTTAATGCGCTTAATGCCTCTCTCAAACGATTAAGCATGTGAATTTGATTGCCTTTACTCAGGCTAGGCTATTTATGTTGTTTTTTGCTAATTGCGTTCATGGTGTTTTTAATGTTAATTTCCGTTTGTATTGGAAAAAGTACAGCCCACTTCCATACTTTCAACAAAATCATCATCATCCTCCGATTTTGCCATTTGACCTAAAACATTTGACCCATCTGCCACTCTTTAACGGTCCTGCATTACATTTCAGTATAATTTAAATTTATTTTAAGGTAGGTACATCCGTTATGTATCAGGGATTGAAGATGCAAGGTTCTACTTATAGAACATAACAAAAGAATATTCAAAACTCCTGCAGGACAAAAGAAAAGGAAGACCTTATAACACTTGGACGATTTCAATTTGTGCGCAATCAGAAAACATGTACCTGTTTTGTTGATTATGATATTTTATGAGATAATTTTAAAAAAGTGGTTTAGTAAACCATTGTGCTAAAGTATATATATTTATTTTAGGAATAAATGATTACGATAATAATAAGAATATGAGATTACTTTAGGCTTAAAGAACTTTATTTCTCACACAAACTTAAGGTTTACTTAGAATGAGATACATAAGAACAAATTAATCTAGGTTAACAATATTTAAACTAACCTCTGGGACCTAAACTGAGTTATAACTGAATATTGTTTATCTAAATATTATATAGGTAATAATATTATATAAATACTATATATAATATAATATAAATACTAAACATTAAAACAACTAGTAGGTACCTACTTTTGTAATCGAATGTTAAAGCGCTACGCCTACCCAAATCAGCGCCCCCACCTATTTTATTTTATTATTTTGTTTTATTATTAGTTTGTGGTACCTTTCCTAAGCTTATTTTTAATACCTCTTTAAAAGTCTTAGTTTGTATAGTGTAGACAGAGATGCGAAGTTGCTCTTTATTGCCACCATGAGCCAACAAATTGAGCAATGTATACTTTAGTATACAAAATAAAACATTTACAGAGGCATTAAAAAATCTTATGTTATGTATAACAAACTGGCAAATCGATTTTTGAAAATTCCTTCGTTGAGCAGAATAATAGGATAAAATAGGTGGGGGCGCTGATTTGGGTCGGGATAGCGGCTTAATTTAATCTACAAACAACATACATAAAGAATTGTCAGTTTACAGTACATTTTCGTTCTTTGATACTTAATAATTTCGACTATTTTTGGTCGGATTTTTACTTACTGACATCCACATATCCAACAAATTTTAATGAGACAGAATGAAAAGTAAAGATCAAAAGCGTTTGTGTCGTAGTATTCGTAATGCCATCTTAACGACAGCAGCGCCCTCATTTATTTTCTACTCTTTTCGGTCGCACTGTACCTACCTTCATACTTTTACCTACGGCCTTGGCTTGTGTAAGATTTGTTTTACTATACTGAGTTTAGGGTTCCGTACCTAAACAGGAAGCCATAAAGGATAACTTTGTTGTCCGTCTGTCCATCTGTCTGCCAACCCCCTTATTCCAGGAACACGAGGATTTTTGAGATATGTTGAAATTAACATCAAATACTCAAATCCGTAACCTCTTGGTGACGTCATAAAATCAAACTTCTATGTCAACGCCATCAAAAGTTGTAGCTGCTTATGCCGGCATATTTTAAAAATAAAAATTGTGATTCTCGCCACTAACTAAAAAAATTATATGGTTCTTCCTTTTGAACTAGAATCATGAAATTCGGCAAGAAGCAAGGTCTTACTATTATACGGAACCCTCGATGCGCGAATCCGACTCGCACTTGACGTTTAATTCAGATAACACTTGCATGCAGATCTGTTTCCCTACATCATTATTTTTGCGTTTCGGTGGTTTCTTATACACGTAAAAACGTTTGCTCCGTGTCTCTTGTTTAAATATTTGGAATAGAGTTTGTCTCGGCTGTTTTTAAAAAAGCAAACAAAGAATGTTTGCTTTTCAATGCGTAGTTTTTATTCAGCCTTTCTCCGGTCACTAATGGGCCTCTCGTATAGACTTTCAACTATCACAGTATTTTTCGACCTCCAGATGATAAACTAACCTCCAAATACATAAACGAAAACCTATTTTAAGCAGGTCTCATCTCAAGTCGTGATTTTGGCAGTTTTCAATGAGAATAAGTTTTTGGTATTCGGGGGTCAGAAGAAAACTCTCTAACCCCCGATTACGAAATACTCACTGTCTACACAACTTAATAACGAAAGTATGAAATACTAACCGTATAAGGATTTACAAAAATTTTGTCAACGCTAGCCTGGCGATAGTAAATATTCCCTCTAGATATTCTGAAGAGCATTGTTTCGAAGTGGAAGCATTTGGTCCGTTTAACTACTCCAGTCTTGACGAAGAGGCGGCCTCCTGGACCGATGTCGCCTCGGCCAGCCATGTTCCTGTGGCCAAATACTACAGTGATTCCTATGATTCCGAAGAAAAATGGCGAACTCAAAGTTATATCTAGTGTAGATATAAATGTACCTATAATTATAAATATAAATAATATTATAAATATAAATTATAACATTATATTTACTTATAACATTAATTATAATATTAATTATACTACAATCATAAATGTCTAATTCAGAAACCATCTGTTTAGCCCGGTCGAGCGAGACGTCGTCGCCCCTTTAAAAATCCTCTAGTTCTTTACAGCTGGCGAATTATGAACGCCGCTGCTTTACGGGTAAACAACACAGAATAGTGGCAATCACAATTGGCCAAACCAAAGTCAAACCTCAATTAAAAAAAAAAACAATTAAAAAGGTCAATTTTGTTCGATATAAGATCGGATTCGAAATGCAGAGAGATAGCAGAACAGCATGAGAGTTGACTTCATTCTCAATCCCATTATTTAAGTACGCAGGTTATATCTGTGCGTATATTTACTACTCGTAGACGGCCACAGTTTAGCCGTGGCACAGGCAGTTTTTACCATTATGGTAAAATAACAACTAATTGGATGGGTATGATTGAACCACTCAGATGTAATATGGAGGGAATATTTTGTGCACAATGACAGCTTATTGTACCAATTGAAAGCGCCACTCTCGACTGTCTCAAAAATAGACATTTCTTGAAGCGTACCAAAACAACATGACAACCGTAATATTAGTAGTCGTAGATGGTCACGTCGTCGCCCACGCAAAAGGTTTAGCGCCGAAATGGCGAAAATCAAATGGCCTCAATCTGTCATTGATAATATGACTTCCAGCGTACAAACTTGTATGTATGTATATTATAGCTCAGAGTGGTTTGAACAGATACTTGCCCGTGATGTTTTTTTAGGTATTAGAGAGTTTCCGCGAAGAGGCGAGCGTGAGTAAGAAATTTGCGCGATTACACATTTGCGCGAGTTGGCATTACGCTGGTAGAACTTAGTGTCGCAGCTCGTTCGACAAAGCTTCACAACGAAGACTTGCATTAATGGCGAAGGTATGGGGAGAAATAGATAAAAATATCAACAAAAAGAGAGAGAACAAAAAACAAAAAGGGATAGAAGAAAAGGTTATCAAATTACATGAAAACGCTTTACGTTGCCTAGTTTAAGAAATATGAGAAACTTTGTTTGTTGTATTAAAACAGGAATATTTTTAGAATTCGTAGAAATATTTTTCTTGCTGAACAGGTACTTCGCGTAGCCTCGTAGCTCGTGCTAAAAAGTTCGACGAGAAAGTAATACTCATGAATCTATTGGGTAAATATACAATAATATTAAATTTAACCAATAGATCCATGCGTCCGGACCTGTCCAGCAAACAAAATATTATTTTGTATGCTGGTCGGGTCCGACTATAATTGTAGCAAAGGCTACGAAGCTCTACATCTACAATAAAATATGAAAATTCAAATGATGGAGGGGGGAAGTGTGGAAAAGAATTATATGTACAGGCGAAGATTTCACCAAAATTGCTGTCGCTAGTCGTGATTTCTTAAATTACCATAACAGTGTTCTTTAAGTTTTACGGGATAAATAGGCATCCCTCGGGAATAAAAAATTTATAGAACTACCTCGGAATTATTCGCTATAAAATAGTTAAATAAACCAAAAACCAACCATAGGCAGAGATATCAAGCGACATACACAAAATAGTGCATTTTACACCAAGGCGAGAAAGTGATCAATTCCTATCGAGTGTGTCGTTTTGGGCCCGAGGCGCAGCCGAGGGCCTTAAAACACACGAGGTAGGAATCGCACTTTCTGCCGAGTGATAAATAGTGCTTTATACTACACCTTCGAGGAAAATAAAAAGCAGAATTAATTATTAATTGAAATTTAGAAGAACTTACCGCGCCCAATGATGTTGGTAAAACCTCATTGACCGGGCCAGACTTTGGGTTCTTTTTTCAAAATATTGTTCGGAAATCGGAGGAGGCCTAATGGACTTGGAGTAAAAACTTTTTGTCGTTTGACCGAACGAAAATAACCATAGCTGGTGCTATGGTGGATAGAGCAGGTGTAGTATAAAAAACATAAATTCGAATTGAGAACCTTTTTTGAAGTTAAAAAAGAGGGCAAATTCCCCTACAAGAGACTAAATGAGGTGATCTGCAACTCGCTACAACCTTAGTTCCAGAGGTGATACCTGATAACAGTTTTGTGATTTTTTTCGCGCAAGTGTAAATATAAATTCGCGCAAATGTCTACTCGTAAAAATTTCCACTCCCACAACTGAATCAAGCAATTAGAATCTGTCGTGCAAAAGTTTTTCGCGCAAATGTATTTGCTTACGTAGTTAAATCTTCTAACAGTTCAGCATCACCGAGCACGGGTCCGATTTGTTTCAGTACATAGTACATTTCCTTAAGCTCCGTATGGCTTTTCAGTAGGTCTGCTTGGTTGTCCGCCATCTCACTTATGTCTTCCTCCCATTTCTCCAATCGATTCTAAAAATATAAAAAATAAGTTAACCTGCAAATCAAGTCAGCATCAGGCATTTGTTTCGGTTGTACTGTGTGATTACTATGAAAAATTATAAATATATATGTATGTAATGAAATGCGACATACAAGCAGTGACTTTGGAAAATGGTAAATTCAATGATTTCACCAATTCCCATGAATACTACAATGATCAATTTATTTAAGCATTTCCCTGAAAAAATCAATGACATTATAATAGTATATTGTGCAATTACTGAATAAAGGAGGGATTTAAAGCAAGGGCCATAGATGAATCAAGAGCAAGTGAAAGATCCTAACGACTAAATCACAACCGTACGGAGTGATTCAAATTTTAGAATCCTGAGCGACGCGAGTGATTCATGTCCCTCGATATAAATCCGTTATATTCAAGAATTGCATAGGTACCTACTAGGGTTTCCGATTTCTCGAGGTTTTTTAGTTCTCGGGTGTCGAGACTTCTCGAGCCTGATTTCTCGGGTCTTCTCGGGTTGTCGAGAAAAAATAAAATACGTCTAAATTTTTGTTTAATTAATAAAAAGAGTCTTTAATTTAACTGTGTTTATTTTACATGAAAAAAATCAACATAATTTTTAACAAAAAAAACAAGTTCTCAATAAAAAATCAGTTTAAAACAAAATTGCTAACTAAAAACAATCATACTTCTTCTCCTTATCATAACTAATCTCATCTCACTAATCTTTAATAAAAAACAAAATCTCTGTTAACAATCAGCTTAAAACAAACATCTTAACTAAAAACAATCATAATTTTTCATCATAACTAAAGATCACTCACTAATCTCACTATGTGGGTGGTATGGTATCACAATTTTTGGCAGTTTTAATGTAATTAAATAAGAGATATCTATCTACTATTAATACGAAAAATATAACTGTCTTTAAGCCTGCTTATTAATTCTTATGAAATATGCCTTAAGATAAACCAAAGCATTAATAGATTTATCAGACAGCCGGCTCCTAATCTTACTGACCACATTTCCCGATATGGAAAATACCCTTTCATTTTCTGTTGAAGTCGGCTTGACTGAAATTAATGCTTTGTATAGTGTTTCCAGATTAGGGGTCCTCTTGCCTGTTTTTTCAAATAGCAAAAACTCTTTTTTTATAATTGATTTGGAAAGCACCACAGCATTAGTTGATTCACCATTTCTCGAAACACCTTTTATTGCTCTCTCTAATTGAGCTGCAAAGCTGTCTTGTTCAGTTTCTGATTCGCTTGCGCCTGCTTCGACAACTTCTGAATTATTTCCTGTCGAAGGTTCTGTAGTAGTGGGAACAGTGGGGTATAGACGATTGAATAAGTCTTCAGCGTATCCAATTAAAAATGTCTCGCTATTATCGGTAAAATAAGCACTCTTTTTGAGAATAAAATTATCGGGGCTGTTTAGATAGCGTAGCAGCGATGTTAGAGGTGTATTCCGACGATCTGATATTTTCTTAAACTTCTCGATGTCTCGACTTTTCTCGAGCTGAATTTCCCGGGTACGAGACCGACCGATTTCCCGGGAATTCCCGGGACGAAAATTCCCGGGAACAAACCCTAGTACCTACTATACTTTAAATCATGACTACGAAAAAAACCAATCAAATCTGGAGGAGTTATTAGCACAAGGATGTCGAGTATTCTTTGCGCAAGGAGTTTGCATTGAGTATTTTTTGCGCAAGGAGGTTGTATAGCATTGAGATGGAGGTCGAATTTATTTGTGTGTTCTAAATTCAAACACCAAAAAAGTGATTAAAAGAGCTTTTTAATCACTGTTATCAGTGAATAAAATAAGCTTTTTAGAGGGGGAATTATATAAACATTATCATCGTGGTAAAATCCTACTAGTAAAATTTTAAGGAAATGGTAAAATAATCCAGTCAAGGCTTGCAAAGTACCATTTCGGTCTTTTCTCCGTGCTCCACTACGTAGGGGGGCACCGCAACCCTCCAGCAGCTCTATTAGCTTTACGCAGAATAACCCACCTCAAACTGTGCCATCTGATGCTGGTCCATAGTATTGGGCTCAGTACTAGGATATGGCATAGGAATATGATCTTTCACCATTTCAGACTCTATGAATCGAAGCTTCCTCTCCATTTCAGCGCATCTGCATACGTCGGGGATGTACCTCTTTTGGAAAGCGGTGAGATTTGGACTCATCTGGAAGAGGTTTGAAGGGATTATACAATGCGAAGCCGTAAGCATAACCTAGAGTAGAATTTGTGAAACGATTATATTTTTTTTGTAATGTATAGCGGACTGGTGAAGCGTACATATACAATACTGCCAAAATGATAACTTATAAATTCAAGATCTATGAATTCGCTTAGACACACCACCAAATAAAAAGATATGACCGAAAAACATACCCGTGCGAGTAAATAACATTCGCACATAAGGCTGTCATTTGGTAGGTAGTTGGTTGTAGTTAAACGACCGCCACGGCCAATTAAACTTATATTAAAAATGCGAAAGTTTGTATTTTCCGAGGTTTGGATCTTTTATCTCTTCACGCTTAACTACTCTGAACGAATCGGGCTAAAATTTTGGATACAAGTATGACACTTATAGAATATTCTATTTAGTCAATGTCTAAATACTAGATTATTATAATTGTTACTCTTCATAATTAATTCGGTGATTGCTATCCATTTTCTAATTATTAGTTTTAAATGCAAATCGGGGTTTCAGCGGTAATTTAATCTCATCCATACAGGTTTTGGTGAAATTATTATTTACACGAATAACGCTAATGGAATATTTGTGTAACGCTCGTGGAATATTTGTGTAACACTAGTGAAATATTTGTGGATAACCGATAGATTCATCATTCTCAGTTGGCCTAATATGGGCTGTTGCCTAGACAATGCCTTGTTGTATCAGTGACACTCCGGCATTGTTTTCCACCAAAATAAAGCAAAGCAAATAGTGTGAAATCTTATATTCATTATTATGTAGATTTCGTCACTTACGTAGATGTACTTTGATGATTCCACTCTAGGGGCTCGATCACGGTGTAGTAAGTGTGGTTACCTATTGGTATTACGGCTTAAGCGTTAGAAATTGAAACGTTCGGGTGCGCGTAAACAGGCCAGAATCGGACAATTCACACTGGCCCCATCAATGGTTTGCCATACCAGATCCGCACAGCACGGAGCGGACTGTCGACAATGCTGGTGAGGATTGACTTGAAGTCAATTTTTCTGTTTAGTGTGAATGGCGTCATTCGGATTTCTGACAAGTAGACACACTTGTCAGTGGAATGTCCAATGCCAGCCTGTGAACGCGCACCCTAACCTTTCAACTGCTAACGCTTGAGCCGTAATGCTAATAGGTGACTACACTTACCACACCGTGATCGCGCCCCTGGACAAGCAGTCGTACAGTGCAATACAATCTTTCCTTACATACACTCGCACGGTTTACCGCTAAGTGGTTTCCACTACTTTCATAATTCGCACCGCTAAGGTTAAGAATATGATCCTTTGAAATTTCAAAACAATAATAATGTAAGATTACACACATAAAAACTCGTTTAAAGAAAAACCGTCTCTAATATTTAAAAAAGTTCGAAATTCAAAAAATCGTAGAACAAACGTTGACCCCCCTTGTTATTTAGAATAACCCCCTTTCGGCTTAGTACGCCCTTTCCGAGTTATTCTGTGACCGTAGTTTAAAAAGATCTTTATGAAACTTGACTTACGTCTGTAAATTGAACGCGACCCATCTCACCAAGCCGGGATAGTATCTCAAACGCTGTTTCAGGCTGAAGGTACATATCGCAGTAGGACATAGGATCACTTCTTAGCATATCCCCCATGGCTGTAAAGAAATCACGATGATAATCATAACTCTGAATCATAGCGAGCGAAGGTCCGCCTGCGACGCAGAAGGTTGCAGGTTCGATTCCTCCCTCGTGACAAATGATTGTACGGAATGCAGATATTCGTTCTGCACTGAAAAAAAATAGTCCATCTAAGACGCATTTTATCTTAGTTGGCGTCAAAATAGTTGGAATGATAAATATCTCATTCAATACAAACAAGAATGCATGGTAGCTGCAACATAAAGAATTTGATTAAAACAAAAAATAGGCTCATCATTGACATATCTCTCATAATGCTCTAAGTCAAAATAAGATTCACTTGTCATATTAAACCTTTATTTGCACGGGTTTTGCAAACTACTTTGTTGCATTTAATCTCTGAATTAAATAATATAATTACACTTTATAAGGCCAGTTCATTACTAGGTAGAAGGAGCAATTACGATTTAACTAAGTTCTCATAGCCACAGAAGATCTTATCAGGCTCATATGGATTCATGAGCATGATCACATTAGACAAGATCTTAATCAATGTAAATATTTTTTTTTAATGTGGTTGTGTCTTTGTACAATAAAAACATTAATCAAGTATAATAATTATCTAGTACCCATAACACAAGCTCTGCTCTGTGAACTTAGCTTGGGACTGAATGCTTCTGTTGTTCTCCAACATGACTTACCTACTTTATTATTTAAACAATAACAGCGGTACTACAAAAACCAATGTAAAACCTCGTCTAACAAGCTTTTAGCTAAACAGTGTCTTAACAGTTAAACATGTGTTTAACAAGAGTTTAACTCTCGTTTAAACTATGTCTAAGCAGTGTCTAACTGTAAACCGTCGTAAGATGTAGTTGTGTGGTAACGCTTTTGTCAAACACGCGCTCAACAGATATCTAACATTTTTGCAGTACCGCTGTAAATAGTTGATGATGCATCGAGGGCATAATGCAATGTCTACGTCACGGGCACCATTGAATCCTGAGCGCTCCTCAGGATTCTAGAATAACTCATGCGCGAAGCGAGGGAGTAACAAGAATGCGGAGTGCGAGAGGGATTTATTCACGCTCACGACGAAGACAACTTTATGCACGAGAGTTGAGAAAAAATCCTACAAGTCGTCATAAATATGTACAGTACATGAACTTTATTATGTATCCATAATGAAGTGCCAGAAAAATGTATACAGCAATTTGTACGATGTTTTTCATTGACATGACGTATACAAAATGTCCCATTTTCAAAAAACGCTTGTTACTTTAATTCCTACCAATTATCATAAGTGGAAGGGTTACCCTTTCATTGGGTTTTAGCAACGATGGGGTTATCCTTTCGTGGTGCTATCCGATTGAAAGGGTTACCTCTTTGTATGGCTTTTTTGGTGTTACATGATGGTTATCATTTCAATTGCACCGTGCTTCCCGTGCCTCGGAAAGCACGTTAAGCCGTTAGTCCTACGCTTGACCTCTCCCGGTCGTGTCAGTCTGCCGTCCCATCGGATTATGAGAGTGAGGGAATAGAGAGTGCATCTGTTATTGCGCACACACTTGTGCACTTTAATATGTCCTGCGCATCTGGGTAGTCTCTGACACGACTGGTCGCCGTGGTGGAAATTCGGCTAGGAGGACATGAT
The DNA here is from genome assembly GCA_949316285.1 of Eupithecia subumbrata. Taxonomy (NCBI): domain Eukaryota; kingdom Metazoa; phylum Arthropoda; class Insecta; order Lepidoptera; family Geometridae; genus Eupithecia; species Eupithecia subumbrata. The sequence goes on from OX438642.1 coordinate 16,687,879, forward strand.
TGCAATTGCAATTGCAGTTGAAGAGGACTTTGCATTATGAAAATAAATACTAGATGGTGAACTATAAGTTTCGATCACGCAATCACTCATTCTGGTTAGAAGTGTTGGATCTGGGATTGATGCTTTTTTTTACAATCTAGAGGCAGGTCAACTTTACCATCCTTATGGATTAGTTGAGCAAACAATCTAGAGGCAGCTCAACTTATCCATTCTTATGGATTATTAGTTGAGCGAAACAATCTAGAGGCAGCTCAACTAATCCATGTGGATAAGTTGACTACATTAATTTGTTATTCGATGGTATACAATTATTTGACTGAATAGTGTCTACATAATTTAGCTAAATTGTATACCGATTTCTGACGATTTAGATGACTACATTGATTTGAAATGTAGTTGGTGTAATTGTCTTTAAAAAATAACGAGTATACTTCTATGTGAAATTTTGGGAGTGTTTACATATCTGTGCAGCTGACTGTACCTTCAAAAAATTCACAGTATCAGTCCGGAGTCAGGAAGCTCCTGACCACTTGGTATTGGTTTTTTGCAATTTTCATGTGAACTTAAATTACTTACGAATTCAACACGATATTTTATATGGCTTTTTGAGAGGACGCATAAGCCACCACCGCCTTCCTTACATCCATACGCCTTCATTTTGGCGTTATAAACGCCAAAATGAAGGCGTCTGGGAGTTGGCTCGGACTGACCTGTGTTGAGGTTGTCACGGGATTTCAAGGTCGACCCTATTTTTTGTCTAAAATGACTGGACTATAGCTGGAAAGACCGACATTGCTCAAACAAGGTTGTGAAAAAAAACCAGATTCCAAGCGTTTTTGAACAAAAGATATTACGCTTTGTTATGGAACCCAGGAAGGTGCTATGTTATCTAGAGCACAAGCCATCTCCCCTTAAGAATGCTGGATTCCGTGCTTTGTTCCCCCACACAATGAATAAAGGCATCCTATGCACTAGCATCTGACCCCTCTATTAATTAAAAAAATAATAGCCTCTGATAGGAATCCAGTGATCTTAGCACTGGGGTCTGTTGTAGACGTCAAAAACACACGTCTGCAGGTCTCATTCTGTAAACTCATTACGAACCTCAATAAGCTTAATCCGCAGCGAGTTTATTGTTTTATATTCTGTAAAGCTCGATAATGCTTCTAGCGCCTCAGTGACGAGCGTGGTAATGATATGAACTAAGTGGAGTGACATTTACGCTAAACAATGACGTACTGTAGGTTCTGACCCGATATTTACTGGTTAGGATGCAATAAGGGCGTTTGCCTTTGAATGAAATGTCCTTATAGCCGAATTTCGACCACGGTGACCATTCCCATCTGAGACTAGCCAGATGCGCAGGACATATTATAGTGCTTAAGTGTTTGCGCAAACACAGGTGCACTCTCTATTCCCGCACACCCATAATCCGATGGGACTCCAGACCGACACGACTGTGGCGAGGTCAGGCGCAGGACCAACGGCTTAACGTGCTCTCTGAGGCACGGGGTTGTAACACCGCCAGCTTCCTGACTCTGGACTGCTACTGTGAATTTTTTTGAACGTAAAACCCCAATAACAACCAATGGCCTGTGGATTCGAACTGAGGACCTCATAATCAGCGGTTGAACAAGCTGACCACCAGACCAACGAGACAGCCGAGTGTGTAGTGCCTGATATTGATAAATTAGTCACATGTCACCAGATTTATAATCTACTAATTTCTACACGCACTAATCTTTGTACTACGAATTTTTTTCTATGGAAACGTTTAAAGGGAACTGATTTACAGGATAAAAGTGTTTTATTCCAGGTTTAGAACTACCTTTCGCGTTGGAACGCAACCGCACGGGTTGCACCGCCGAGGCTCACCGCATTTTAAGCGTTAAACTAATTAATGGTCAGGCCTTTTGTAAAGTGCTTATGGGGTTGATTTTGAACATTTGGTGAACCATTCTGTAAAATTTTATTGATCACTAGTAATCAATCGCTAAAATATGCATTTTTAAAAGGCTGTGGCTGAGGCCAAACAAATCTAATATTTTTCTTTGAGTTGTGAATCGCGTAAAACGCCTGTACTTTCAGAAATCCTATCGTCTGGCATAACATAACAGGACTTTTCTGTAAAGCGATACATTTTCCGTGACTCACAGCTCAATAAATTACGATCGTTTGGCCTAAATATCTATTCAAGAAATCGACTATCAGTATTTTAGGTATTCTTTACTTCTACCTGGAAAGTCGTCAATAGTATTTTCAGTTTGATGTTTTGTTTCTCAGTTTAAGGTGATGCCAAATATAAAGCAGGATGGAATAAGTCAACCAGGAACTCGGAAACTATAGAGGACGAACTCTGATCAAAAGTAATTCCTGATGGGATTCTACACATCTGTTTCATAAAAATAACCACTCTCGATTTCATTCGCGTGGACTTTAGGGTAAAAGCCTCCTCGAAATCAGCTGAAACCCTATTTTAAGAGCCGGAAATTCCTGAAATCCTAAATATCATAAATTAAAATCCCGTCTAATCTCGTTTTATGGGTTGTTTTTAAACCTTTTATTTATTTATTTTTCACATTGAATTTGAAGTTAATCGTGTGTTAGGTATGGTGCAAACACCCATTTTAATAGGGTACCTAACTACGAATCTTAACGTTTAATAGCCTGATAAACCTTATTTTCAGGAATATTTTCAAAATGCATTAATTGTTTTGTATTTTTAGTATTCTCAGAAATTATCAAATAAGTTGAGTCACTGTTAAAAAAGTTACAAGAACCTCTTCTTCATCCTTAATTTGTGTACGATCTGCAGAAATTTGTTCCGTAGGTCTGGGTGTTTTCTATGTACCTATAGTAAAAAATATGTATCTATGTAGTGTATTGATTACGTATAACAGTTATCCAGTACCCATAACACTCGCGTAATGCTACGGCTCCACCTGCGTCCTAATGCGTTAATTAACGCGCTTAAATTTAGGAGTCACGCAGATGTGGCCAAGGTTTTAACGGTTCATTTATTGACTACGCTAAAAATGCACCTTGGCTACTAGTAATAATACGCGTTAATAGACATTAAACACTAACGTCTTCGCTAACGCATTAAATCAGGCGTTAATTAAGGCGCCAAAAATACACCATGGGTACTAGTAACCAAGGTGCAAATGAACACGTTAAAACCTTGGCCACATCTGCGTGACGCCCAAATTAGCGCGTTAAAAGTAAATTGAATATGAACATTATGTGAATCGACCACCGTAGTTATATCGAAAATAGTTGGAATGAGTTTAGTTATTATATATGTATGAACCCCTCAAAAAGCCACCCTGTACGAGTATTTATTATGTACGCTATCTAGGATAAAAAACCTGAGCTTAGTAAACAACGCAATGCTCCCTGGCAGAACTTTATAATAGTGTTCCAACAGGCAATAATTAATTTGATAGCCATTTAACCATTCGCCAATTAATAGGACAGCATTGGTGGTTTCACCCGCCCGTAAAGTACACACCTGTGAGCAATTACGTAACAGATAGTCTAGCCAAGTTGCAAATCTATGATGGCTAAAGAAAACTTAGAGAATGTATGGGATTCACATTTCTATAACGCAAAGTCACGTAGTCAGAACAAACGAATGGTTTTTTTTTTAATTTTTTTATTATAATAGACTGGTGTCGATTATATTATGTTGATTGCTATATATCCCATACAAACCGTAGCCAAGTCGCACTTTCAACAATCGCTAATGAAACTAATTCTAAGTTTATGATCGCTAGCAAATGCTCAAGGGCAAAAATGTATTTTGAAATCAAAATGCATTCCATAAAGATATAGTGATGTGCCCATAGTGAAGAAGTGTCGTAAAATGACACGAACCTATATCGTGAGTGTAAAAAGACACCATACAAGACATACACTTTATTTATATAGAATTTTTGTCTAAATAAACTTACTTTCCAGACAAAAAACTACATTCAAAGGAACAAACGAAATTCTACTGGAAGTTAAGGTAAAAAGTGCCAAAGTACGGAACTATTCGTGAAGTAGGTAGGCACATACAAAATAATTTTTACACTCTAGTAGTCCATACAAAGGTTGAAGAAAAAATAAAGTTTATAAATATTTATGTACCTATTCCTAGTAGATATCTATAATATAATTTTAAGTATAAATATAACGTTTCGAATGTAGGTATTATATATATGTTATAGTTAGTTAAATAAATAAGTTTGAATTTTAATATAAGTATTAATTATGTTTTTTATTTGGTTTAAAAATTTGTCCATAAACGGTGTACTATATTTTAATGTTTACATTAAATTTGTTTTCTACGGTAGCCTTTTAGGAAGTTGAAAAGGTAATCCATCCATTGGTGAACAAAGTTTAAAAGTACAACGCAGAAAACAGGACTATAAAACACCAAGTTATGTGAAAGTAATACAAAATAAATAACGACGAGTGGAGTGTGGGGCAGCATTTTTTGAAATATATGGGATATGCTTAGCAAGACAAGGAAGCTAAGATAAATAGCGAAGAAAAACAAAAAAAATTTTGGTGATGAACTAATTTATTATTTTTCCTATAAAATTTGGATCCATATCTATAAACGTTACGTACATACATTTCAGAAAGATCGCTCTGCAATCTTCGGAGTGAGTAAAATTTCGTCTTTTTTCAAAATATTTGAAAAAGTGTGAAACCTACAGAAATTTTTAAAACTGTTTTGAAACGTACAAACCGATACCTTTAATTTTATACCCGGTGAGGTTTTTTGGAAACTATTCACCCCCTTTCTGACCATTTTTCAAAAAGTCTTTTTACAAGCTTCTCTATTTTTCCTGTAAAATATAGATCCATATCTACAAACGCTGCATACAATTCATATGATCGCTTAGCAATCTTCGGAGATAGGGGGGGGGGGGGGGAATGGGTATTTTTTCTACTTTTTCGAAATATTTCGAAAAGTATGAAACCTACAGAATTTTATAATAACTATTTTGAAATGTAAAAACTGATACCTTTCATTTGATACCCCACATGACCCAGTGGGTATCTTTTAAAATTTCGACAACACAATTTGTATTGCAAATTTCAAGTTGATAGCTGCAGTAGTTGCTGAGTTAATAAGGAGAAAAAAAGGACAGACAAAGCGAGACCATAAGGGTTTCGAAAACGATCTTTGATCTCGAAACTCTAAAAACCTGTTCGAATTGGACCTGTTTAAATCCTGTTGAAACAAACCTTATAAACTACCACTCTTTCGTGTCACTTAGATCTATGTTATACTATTTTTGTTTTCAGTTTGTTAATTTTTAACTGGCCTTAAAAATGGCCTGAGGGAGGCCTTTGCCCAGCAGTGGAACGAAACAGGCAAAAAAAAAAACTTTTTTGTACCTGTGCCCAAATAATGTTCTTTTTAATCTATGCTAGATGACATTATGTTATTTTATATTTAACATTTTATTAATATTATCCGGATTTGTGAATATTGAAATCCGTATTATTAATGCAAGACAGAAACTAAATGTCTTACAACCTAATTTTATATGGAAGCTGTAACTTCTGTATTTATGTAATTATTTAAATGTTTGTGAAAAAACTAGTCGTAGGTATATGGACTCCTGAAATCTGATATAAAATATTCTATTTTTTAAACTATTTGCAAGTTAAGTGCAATTACTCTCTTGATAGCAACAGCTAGATAGAAATATAGTTACGTAGTAGGAGCTGGCTCCAATTTTAGTAAGCCACACTGAACTTAACACAATCATGAACGTTCTATGTTACCAACCGCTTTTTCACAGTAGTAGGAATACACAGTACCTACTTATATTGTTACATGCTGTTTAAATTTTCAAAATAGGTGTTCATTCCTTTTCGGTCTCTTAGGTTCCAGTTATGCCCAGTAAACTTTAAACTCTATTGCTTTGAACGTCCATTCCGTGAATGTATAGCTTCTGGAACGTCAATTCCGTGAATGTCAGTTTGGCCCAATGGTCGATTGTTATAGAATGAAGGCGTTTGGCATTAAGTCCTTTACATATACTCATTTAATAGTGCAGTTAAATTAAAAAAATAATACATAAAAGGTCTAAGTCCACAAAAATGACAAATAACGTAAATCAGGTCAGTGTTTGTTGTACCTTACTACACTCATCAACACTCGTGCGTCGTATCATACCCATCGCTGAACCCTCAAACAAGGTGGTCTTGACATAATCACCACGCTTGGCACGCGGACTGGTGATCACAGTAGAATAATAAAAAATAAAATAAAAATAAAATTTATTCAAAGACACTCGTAAATAGACAATACATAGGTGCACTAAACAAATAAATACAGTTTAGTATAACAAATTAACCTGAACTAGGTAATCCTGTGTTTCAGTCGACAAGAATGCTAATTATTGGATAAAATAATCACTTATTATTACAATGCAGGCATTTAGTTCAATGTTGTTTTCTATGTATAATAAAAAATATATATCTATTTAATGTATTGTTTTAAGTACATCAGCCATCTAGCCCTTAACTTCAGCTCCGCTTAGCTTGGGGTTTAATGTTGTTTAAGATACAAACAATTTGTGTAAGATATTAAGGTAGGTACTTAACTTACATCGAGTAAAAGCTAGATTAACCACTATATACTAGAAGTGTTGAAAACTACAAAAAATACAACTCGGTCCCCACTTTCACTACAAAATATAGCTAAGAACCATTTATGAGTCCAGACGGGTATTTTGATACCTCTTTTATCCAAATCACTTTCAGCCGTTTGGATCCTTAGAGTTATAAGAAATAAATAAATAATAATGTTGGACAATTCACACAGCATTATCTAGCCCCAAGCTAGATGATATACTTAATACAATACACTACATAGATAGATATTTTTTATTATACATAGAAAATACCCAGACCAACGGAACAAACTGCAGATCGTACACAAATTTGTTCCGAGTTATTAAAAACTATGAGATATAACTTTTTTTAATTGACAATCGTTCGGAACCCTCAGCGCACGAGTTCACTGGCACTTGAGGGATCTTGTTTTATAATGCAGTGGTCTTTTCGTAGTAGGTAAGAATGATTTGTAAAGTAAAATAAGTACCTTAGATTGATTTGATGTCTTCCAATTTAGGGTATATATAGAAACAAACTCTTGGTGTCTGGTGGAGTGCCCACTTGGAACATAGCTCCGATCAGCTCCTGTTTATAAGCAAACTAGTTTAGGCCCGCGGCTTCGCACGCGTTGTTTCTATGGAAAGGTTTAAAGGTGATTTCTAGCCATGGGAACTGATTTATGGAATAAAAAAAGCCAATGTTTGATTCCAGGATTAGAATTACCTACGTGCAAAATTTCAGCCCGATCCGTTCAGTAGTTTTGGCGTGAAGAGCTAACAAACATCCATCCATCCATCCAAACTTTTGCATTTATAATATTAGTATGATTAGTGTGATAAGAGAAATTCTTTTAGAATAATGAACCTGCTTACCGGGTGTGTTTTTGCACCTTATTTGTCTTGGAAAACCTGAGCTAGGGAAAAAAGGTTTTGTTTCAGACAGCGCGTGAAAACCAAAGAACTTGCCTATTCAATTATTTGCACCCACTTGTAGAGATAAAACTAATACGTAAATTGATAATTGAATAAAAAGTTATATTCTGATTTAATCAAAACATCACATAGAAAAACAAATATAACGTCAAATATTCTGTGCTATCTGTCAATAATGGTCAAAAAAATGTGGCAGATTTGACATGAAAGGAGTTTTTAAGCATATGATAAAAGTACATAAAGATAGGCCCAAGTCAAGTATTTAATGTTTTTAGGGTTCCGTGACTCAAAAAGACGAAACCCTTATGGGCTCACTTCTGTCCGCTTGACGTTTTATTTTTTATAGTTACAGTGACTTACGCGCAAAGTCTCTATTCCTTCCGGAATTGTGATAGAGATTCCGGAACTTGGAGGAAGTCGGGGATGCAGTGGTTGTCTTCTGGAAAGGCGTTCTTACACAGAAAGAAACAGCGGAAAGGAAGCGAGAGATAACTATTGACCTTTGTTGTTGTTAATCCGCAACAAGGAAAAGAACTGGGGGCCTCGGAAGAGAATCTTGCACGCCCTCCTCCGGCCACCATAAATAAATTGTCGCATGACTAATGCAAGCCAAGTAAGCCTAATCGCCTTCTGACTAGTCTTTATGACCTATCTTTCTGGGCCAAGATAAAACATATTTTAGATTCTAGCCTCAATGTGAATAAGTTCATTTCAGCTTGTATACCTTTGTCAGTGCGCTAAATGACTAACAACTGTCTTTCTGCGTCGAAATATCGTAATATCTATTTCTAAAGTATGCAATCTGAGCGAGACTTTAAACCCAGTTAGTGCACAAACGCGCTAAGCGTGTAAAACCACTATTTATTAGGAAGTTGAAATAGCAATGGTTGGCCCAAGGGGCTGGTTTCAGACATTAGAAGCCGTGCGGCCAATTCTAGAGAACTTGCTCGACAAAAAACACGTACACCTTGTAACAAGATGCTCACAGGTAACGGATGCTTTGAGAAGTGTCTCTGTGTTACGTAAACTACTGAACGGATCAGGCTGAAATTTTGCATACAGGTAAGTCTAACCCTGGAATCAAACATAGGCAGCTTCTTATCCCATAAATCAGTTCCCATGGGACAGAAATAACCTTAAAACGTTTCCATAGAAACAACGCGTGCGAAGCAAAGTTTCTATAGTACTTAACTTTAAAATCAATAAATATGTAAACTCCTATAATTTATTTATGTTGTGCCAAGGAGGCGGGCGATGAGGCAGCTCCACAGTTTTAAACTTTTGCTATCTCATCGTTCATTCGTAAATTGTCTACTATGTACCCTATTCTAAATAAATTATTTTGTATTTTTGTATTTTTGTATTTCTCTCATTTAATGAAACGCTGTGCACGCTGTCCTCCGTGGCGCAGCGGGCGAAGGTCCGCCTGCGACGCAGGAGGTTGCGGGTTCGATTCCCGCCTCGGAACAAATTTGTGTACGATCTGCAGAAATTTGTTCCGTTGGTCTGGGTGTTTTCTATGTAGGTATAATAAAAATATCTATCTATGTAGTATATTGTTTTAAGTATATCAGTTATCTAGTAAACATAACACAAGCTCTGCTTAGCTTGGGGCTAGATAATGCTGTGTGAATTGTCCAGCATTATTTATTTATTTATTTTATGTGCAAAACTAGTTCAATGAGCAGAATTGGACCTGTTAAGTACAGATATAATATAAGTACCTATATTTAGGTTCCTAGTTAAGAATAAGAATATCTTTATTGTAAAAATTGTGTACATCAGGTCTTAAATTCAATAAAAGTAAGTATCAACAATCGTATCCATTTCGGACATACAATAATTAATAACAATATAACAATTCAATTCTATTAAATTGTTCCCTCGTCTAGAATAGATCTAGGATGGTTAGTTATTATCAAAAAACTCCTTAATGTTATTCATGGTCTTCCTTTTATTTCTGACAGTAGTATGTTATTTAGCAAAAAACAATCCTTATGATGAATCCTTTCGATCGGTATGATAAAGGTATAGGATGATGATTTTTCTCGTGAAACGGGTTCGATTCCCGGTTCAACCATCTAATTAGGTATTTAAAAATCTATGAATGCAATTTAAATTGTTTTTTAAATTCAAATAATGTCTTCTTTCAGTAAAATATTCCATCTTCAATATTCAAGGTACTTTCCCTCCATTTGGCATACCCGTGGGTCGCCCTGTATAGTTAAATTGTGTAGGTACCAATAAATCGTGTAGATAAAGAATCGGATTAAAAATCAAAATGTGCGCGGGATAGTATGCTGACTGACACGCTGTCATCTTCAATCCCATTATTTACGTCTAAACGATTTTTATCTACGACTCGGCAGGTGTCAGTGTCAAGAAGGGTCATAAGCAGTGAAAACAAAATGTATGTCCGATCTATATTTTGGTTGCTTATATTTGTGTGCTTTTGTAATTAATGAACTTGATTGAGATTCAATTATCCTCTTTTTATTTTGTGCAAACACAACCTCCTTAAATTTTAAGATCTTTTAAAAAATGAGCAATTGAAAACTGACATTGGCAGAATTGTGTCAAACCATGATGCAGAGCCAAATACAAAAGAAGAAAAGGTATGTACGATCAGCACGATCAGTTTCGCTTCTATGACAATTGTTTATTCACAGAATGACACGTTTTGGTATTCTACTTTAGATGAAAGAAATGATAATAAATTCTGATGGAGGGACGCGCGTGAAAGTGTCAAGCTTGTAACTTTTAATTTATCTCTGCGTGCAAATAGCACCGGGCGCACTATCTTCAATCTGTGACGACACCATTGTCATAGTCAAGCAGTTGTATAGCAAAATTGGGCCCCTGGTCCAATTAACTGGACGACCACACTTTTTATTGGTTTTAATATTGGTAATCTGCAAAAAAGAAACTATGAAAATTCGTGAAAATTATTAATTTCATAGGATTCCCTGAATCCTCCACCACGGGAGCAGGTATTGCGCATGTACACCGAAGCTTTATTTGGGTACTCCCTATACATTTTTGCCTTCATAACAGTGAAATTTAAACCACATAATTAAAAATGTCAAGTATTTAAATGACTGATTTAAATCATATCAATCCTGGGTAAGCACGCAGATTATTTTGTGTGAACGTTTATTTTGTGGAAGTAAATAACAGAATCTTCGGTGGGCCTAAACTAATTTGATTTATTTTATGGTAGGTACTTCAGATGTATTATTGTTGAGGTTAACCGATGGACTCATAAATTTAAATAAATGTGAATACTTTCACAAAAACTTCTCAATTTGCTGAATATAGCTTTTGCCAAAATATAAAAATCCGTTGAAGATTTACGTCTTCGCGTCATCATCACCAAAGAAAAACAAACAAAACCTTTTTTTAGAAAGGCGTCATCTTCTATATCAAAATCTCGTGTCACGGTGTTTATGTTTATGATTTTCTTTTATGTTTATGTGGTAGGTATGGGAATAGGTCGTAGTCAAAAATACTACGGAAAGTAGATATAGGATCTTTGGTCGTAGTATAATTCATACCGCTTGGGTGTCCCTATCCAGAAAAATATCCACGCGGGCGTATTGTATGTATTTATATCTAGTACAAATTTTGAATGTAATAATTTTAGAATTCTTATAACAAGTTTGTAAATAACTTGAATTTCAACTTTTAATTTAATTTCATTTATTCCATTGTATTAAGTGTTATTGTAATTTCAATTGTTATAATAATTTTGAAAGTAATAATTTTTGAATTCTTTTTACAAGTTTGCAAGCAATTTCAATTTCAAATTTTTAATTTAATTTATTATACACTGTACATGTTTATGTACGAGATAATAATATCGTTAAATCTAAAATCTATTTTACTAATTTAATATTGTATTACTAAATGAGGCTTTGTATCTTTTAATTGTACCTGCGTTGTATCCGCTGATAAGTGCGTCCACTGATCGGCAATCCGAATGACATCATTCGCATTAAACGGAAAAGTTGCCTTCAAGAATCCTTGCCGGCATTGCCGATAGTCCACTCCGTGCGGTACGGATCTTTTATGTCAAACCATTGATGGGGCCAGTGCGGATTGTCCGAAGCCAGCCTGTGAACGCGCACCCTAACGTTTCAACTGCTAACGTTTGAGCCGTAATGCCTTGCCTTACCGCACCGTGATCGCGGCCCTGATCAGTTACATGATACTATCAGATAACAATACAAGAAAACACACATCTGTGTGACTCAACACAGTGTGTGGAGCAGTTAGTATGAAAGGCTTTTCTTAAGAAAAAAGTTCGCAGGCGACTTGTTATTAACTCTCTCCGAGAATCTGAGTAACTCTGCGGGCGGAGCCATGACAATTGGTAAACAGCCTATCAGGTTTTCAGAGAGAAACATTTATTGTTTTCCACCGCTTTTCAGAAAAACAAAAAATGGTTGAGGGTTTTAAGTGCTTATTTGTGATAGAATCCGCGTGCAGTATCTATTAGCTCCATAGATACACCATAGATTACCGGGCCTCGTTATTCTTCGTCTGTTATTCTTCAATCCCCTCGACGATCAGACTGGAATAATTTACTATTGCCAAAGTTAGTTTTGAGGTGAGCCCGATGGTCCCAAGGGGCAAGATCTGTTTCCTTCACGTTATAGTCGATTCCTACCGTTATTTTGGTAGCTTTATGGGGCGTTAAATGTAGACGTTTTTGTTTCGTGATAATATCAAATATATACGAAGGTAAGAAGGTACTGGACATTTTTTATCACGTTTTTATACATCATCTCATCTAGCCTATCGCAGTAGTATGAGTTGCTGACTTTTCCTTGCTATATAGTACCAGTGAGTCAATTCTTTTGAAGGTACATTTTATAAATGTAAATCGCATAGTATTTTCGCACCATATTGGCAGCATTTTAATAACGAATAACAAAACAAAGCTCCTTATGTGGCGGAAATAGTAGGTTTAAGTGATATACTCACGAATATATCAGAATTGACCTGCTAATAAATAATAATAAACAATGCTGGACAATCCACACAGCACCTTCTAGCCCTAAAGTAAGCTACTCAAAGCTTGTGTTATGGGTACTAGATTACTGATATACTTAATACATTATATACATAGATAGATATATTTTTATTATTTTAATAGAATTACCCAAATATAGAAAACACCAACGGAACAAATTTCTGCAGATGGTACACAAATTTGTTCCGAGGCGGAAATCGAACCCGCAACCTCTTGCGTCGCAGGCGGACTCTCGCCCGCTGCGCCACTGAGGTCGTCGGTCGTCGGCTAATAGCTTCGGTTCATGAAATTAAAATATCATATACCCCTATAAAAGCTTCTTGGAAGGTGAGGAAATAAACGTTATTAAATCCGAATCACCTGAAGAAATTCAACAAATCAAGAACAGTTATTTCGAGTGTAAAAATTTGGTAAGTATTTTCTTCTTTCTTGGAACTTTATCATTTTAAAGCATGTTACAAATACATGTTTGTTATCGATCAGGCAGTTGTTCAAACTCATTCTAGCCACTACTCAGGTGTTCCCGATTTTGATCTCTGTATCGCAATTTAGCTAAAATATATAAACGGAAAGCCGATCTTCCGCTACCCAAGTGCGTTCGATAAACACAAGCTTGTAAACATATAATCCGGCCTCATGCCTCGTTTGTTTGCGTACGTAGCAGAGATCACATGTGAATATCAAGGTAGAAATTCTTTTTATAATCAAAGAAATAAATAATTAATAATGTTGGATCATTCACACAACTGATGACTGTTAAACTTAATACAATACACTACATAGATTTGTTTCATTATACAAAGAGAACACCAGAAAAAAAATATTATTGTTTATTATGTTTGTACGATCTGCAGATATTTGTTTAGGGTGTTCTGGATGTTTTCTATGTAAATGTAAAATAAAAAAATATCTATTTGTGCAGTGTATTGTATTAAGTATATCAGTTATCTAGTACCTATAACACAAGCTTAGCTTGGGGCTAGATAATGTTGTGTGAATTGTCCAGCATTATTTATTATTTATATAATTATATTAATAAATTGAAAAAAAAAAATATTATAAATTGTATATTCATACATAATATGTAGAACGTTTTAAGATAATCTGACATTTAATAAGTTAAAACAATAATAAAGAAATATATTATTATATTAATAGCAACCCGCCCAGGCTTCTTGGGCCATTAGGTCCTCCTCATATGTAAAGCTTTATTATTTATATGTGCTGGTGTTATTATTCATATAATAAATGATATGGAGGCTATTCGTTTTATGCATTTGATTATTTATTCGCTTAACTTGTCTATGCATGAATATTTCTAATAAAGCTTTATGTGAGATTCCATTTTTGTCCTGATTTTATTCTAAGGATTTAATTTTAGAGATAATAAGATTTAGAAATTTTAATAGAGTTGTATGAAAACCTACAGGTTTTCATACAACTGTATTGGTTTACGCGGCGCACGCCAGCAAAGCTCCTAGTCGGATTGATTTTTTCTTCCGACATCTTCAACAATTATCGTCATATTACCGAAAAAATTACGCAAAGCATGTATTAATGCTACACCCAAAAACCTTCCTCATGAATCACTCCTTCCATTGGTGAACTGTATGCAAAACCTTTTAGTAATTCTGGAGTTTATTGCGTTCAGACACAGACAGACGCGGCGGGGTAGGTACCTCGTCTTATAATATGTTGTGATTTTTAGTGTGATTCAACTGTGCAACAGGCCATGACGACAGGTTTGTCAAGCTCCTTATGCCATCTCACCCTGGACCCATCAAAACTAAAACAAATCACTTATATGTAATCGAAACAAAATACAATTTATTTACAATTGAAACAGTAGAGCTTACTTCAGACAATCTAGAAAGGGCTCAACTCATCGAAATCAATACCAATTGGAAGTATGTCCATGCTGGTTAAATACTTAAAAAAGAATTCTGCAAAAGCTGGCATGCCGGTTGCAAACAATTTACAGGTAGCTTGATTCAATGCTACATTGAATAATTAAAAGTAAATAAAAAATCTTAAAGAATGCTTACACTTAATGCTTACTCGGTCGTCGAACTATGCTTGTAACGCTTACCTATGCCATAAAAACTATTGTTACTCAAGCATAGATAGTAATGGTAGAACTCAGTATGGGATAGTAACCAAGTTTCTAATAGAGTCTACACACCAAAGTCGGCGGGTCGCCGACAGGTTGATACATTTGACTCGACCCACAATAATCATACACTAAAATGTCACCCCAACACCGACTTTGTTGTGTTTCCTTTATAATATGCTTTCATAATACGAGAGTGAATGTCGCTTCTACTTTAAAATGTTTCTCAGTCTTTAACAATGTGTACGCCTGGAGGTTGTTTGATCAGTTTTGGTAACAGGTAAAATCGAATATTGCCAAATATGTGAGACAACGTGCTTACTCAGTTCGAGTGCAGGTGTTACCCTGAAAATAATTCTGAAATCTGCCATAGGTTCTTTATAGATGATGATGTTGGAATACCGATAGCTGTAAACCCCTATTTAAGAAATTTAGTATTCTTCCTTTATCATGCATGTACATAAGGGACTTTTGCTTGTTTGTGAAACAAAATCCTCATTTAAAACTCACGCGGATGTTTTGGAGAGACACACAAGGCATAAAGACAAGCATTACCAAACTGCAGATTAGAGCTTATAAAAAAGACCGCATATCATCAGGCGATAAATACCTATACACAATAAATTACCCAGTGACTTAAAAGCTTTTTCATATAATTTACTTAAAATAAAACTAAAATTATGGCTTATGGATAAATGTTTTCATGACGTTAAGGAATATTTTAATTTCAAAAATTGACTTTTTATGACATTATACTAATTATTTTTTGTTTGTACTCTCATTTTGAATAATTTAATTTTTTTTGTGATATCAGTTATTTTAATTATAATGTTATATAGAGCCCTGGTTACTGATTAATTTTGCACGCCTAGACGAGGCAGAATGTATTTGAGTGTTATTTTTATTATTAAGACCTATTCATTGTACCTACATTCCTGCAAATAAATGATTTATGAATAATGATCAATAACATACGAAATATTATATTGAAAAACGTGGGATTGATAAAATAGGTACGTAATACTATGGATCAAATTTATGAATGAGTTATAAGTTATATGGTTTCTTGCCGTGGCTTCGCATGTATATCATATTCTAAAAATATTATCACTAAATTATGTCAACTTATAAGGTCAATTTATAAGGTTTGCTAAGTTTAAGGATAGATGACACTGTGTGAGTTGTCCAGCATTATTTATTTATCCGCCGCATTCATATATTTATAGCCCGGTTCTCTTTCTGGGTTATTCGGGCTATTTTTCTATCAAACAGCTGTTCACACCACAACGGCAATTTATGCTCGGAAATCCGCAAGTTCGACATAGCTATTCCGACAAGGAAATCATTCGGAACAAAAGTCAGTATATTTCTGTGTTGCTCACGGTTAAACATAGTCTCGCCCACACTGCTCCGGCGCAGGTCCGCACTACGAGCAGCCCAGTCCCATCCGCTTTCTCGGCGCCTATACACGCTCCAGGTTAGTCCAAATCTTATAAAAAATATATCACTCATCGCTGCGAATTTCGTGAAAAGCTGTGCGACAAAGTTTACTCATAATCAAGTGCATTGTTTGTGTTCTATCCTCAAGTGGGTACACGAGTTCATTCCTCAAATAAAATATCGTGTGGTAACAGATAGTGTTGCGTTCGGATTTCGAATGCCTGATTATTTTTAGCTGTGCCTTATACATTCGCATGCATAACACAATACCACGAGTCAGACAAAACCGGGTTTTCGATAGGTACTATTAATAACCCCATATCGAATTTGCGAATTCTATTTCGGATATTGTCTTTGTAGTAATGTATGTCACGTTGATGAATGGAACTCTGGTATTTGGCGTCGATTCGAATTAGTAATTGACTTGTAATGTATGGTATAAACATGTAATAAACCAGCTAAGACATTGATATACGGATCGAGGACTAGGTTAACTCTGTTATGGTCACAGGGTTGGTTATTGATATTTAGTGATTACCTGCTTTGAACTCAGAGGTCTGTGCTTTGGAGTCGATATGGACGCGTCCGGTTAAATCATAAATTAGTAACTCAATGTATCCGTCGTTTCCTAACTAACAAGAACAAAATTAAAACAAAAAAAACTAAAATCGGTTCATCCGTTTGGGAGCTACGATACCACAGACAGATACACAGATACGCAGAGGGACACGTTAAACTTTAACGCCCCTCCCTTTTTGCGTTGGGGGTTAAAAAGATGGTTTGTTTTGGTGTCAAAATGCAAAAACGTCAACGCAAACGAGAGACTGACCACGACCACTTCATGAAAAGCTGTTAGTTTTCCGATGCTACCCGCGTTTTGGCCATCATATAGAAATTTAAAGCGTCCACTGGCCTCCGATTTGTCTGACTGTTTGTATGAAAAAGTTATTTAGGTACAGAGATCTTTATCGATAGGTACCTTCTTCCTGTTGAGTTTGAAGACAATCCCTATCGATCCAAAAAGAATATAAATCCGTTACCTTCCGAAAAGCTAACAATCTGTTGTATTTATAAACTTTTTATTTAATAACACAAAATCAAAATGAATTTACTATCACTTTAAACCTATCGGGGAATGAACTACCTAGAAACTACTAGGTCATACTCTATGCAGTATCGCACTTTCAGTCACAGATTTGACAATTTTAGTATCATCACAAATGTCGCTCGTCTACGCTCACCAAGCTCGAGCAAAACAGATGTTCGCGTGTAAACCAGGAATTACGTCAAGACATCGGTTGGTTGTTACGTCTTGTTAAACTCAACTGTGATGCCTCTATTTTTGTCTTTGTTCGCTTTTATTATGTAGGACGAGCTTCAGTACGGGTTTAAATGAACGTTGAATTTTTTCTACCGTTATCTCTTAGATGTTCGTGTCATTACTAGGTTCTGCCCGTGGCTTTGCAATTGCGGTTCCCCGACTTTCATCTTCATGACTAAAACTTCTATTCAACGAGATTATTTTTGAGACAAAATGTATTATGTCCTTCCCCAAAAGTCATCTCTTTGCTCCATTTCACTTAGATCCGGCGAAGAAATTACTCAAATTCACTGAAATTTGAGTAATTTCACTTAGATCCGGCGAAGAAATTACTCAAATTCACTGAAATTTGAGTAATTTCTTCGCCGGATCTAAGTGAAATGGAGCAAGGAGATGACTTTTGGGGAAGGACATAATCAGGATCAACAGAGAAAACAGTTAGTTATAAAGGCTCCTTCCCATCTCGCAACCATTTAAAACAACTAAAGATAATTTGTATGTTTCATACATTTCGACGCGTTTGGAAACCTTTTCAAGAAATACAGTATTTGAGTACAGTCACCTAGAAATATAGCTATTTAACAGATCACGGTACCTATTGAATACCCATCATAATTAAAACCCAAAGTTTAGGGAGATCTGATAATGTGAGTTTGTTTTTGCCATACAAACTACTGATAAAACGGTGTAGCGTCGAATCGCGTATATAACAGATACCTTACAATCTACGAATATATACTTCAAACCTATATATTCGTAGATTAAATTGCGTCTTGCGTCGTGTAGATAAACATAAAGAACTCTTCATGCATACTCCGAATATCACATCACATCACACTATTATTATAAATGCGAAAATTTGGATGGATAGATGGTTGGATGTTTGTTACCTCTTCACACCAGAACTACTGAACGAATCGTGCTGAAATTTTGCATACAGATAATTCTAATCCTGGAATCAAACATGGGCTACTTTTTATCCCATAAATCAGTTCAGATGTGGCATTTTTCAATCCCAATCCTTATACTTTAGCATTTAGGTAAATAGTACCTAGCGTGCAAAGAAGCCTCGTAAATTTGGAATACATAAGAAGATTACTCCTATAGAATGGAACAATAAACACTTGTACCGACAACATTGTGCATAATTTCATTTCATAACGCTTTTCGTCCCTTTCACATTATACATAATGAATGAATGAACATCTTTTTGTACTATAACATAACACACATCAACAGTCTTTACCAGTCCACTGCTGGACATAGGCCTCCCCTGTCTTCTGCGCCTTATTGGCTGATAGAATAACTTAACAAAAATATAAAACTATATTTTAACTAGACAGTACAATACATTAATGATTTTATACTCCGAAGAAACTAGCTCTCAGGCATTATATAAAATACTTTGTCTTCCTTAGTTAATAAGATAATGAAATTTCAAAAGCAAAGAAAATGATAACAAAATAAATCGCTTTACAAGAAACCTATAATAGCCTTTCTAATATTTTCATTGAAGATTTTCTCTAGAAACGAAATAAAATATTCAGTATTCATAAATTATTCCACTGGTGATACGGGAAAGCTTTTTAAAATGGGAGTGGAGTCATGCCCTCGATAAATTAGCAAACAATAAGAATAAAATAAATAAATAACGCTTAAGAATCCACGCAGCGTTATCTAGCCCCAAGCTAAGCAGAGCTTGTGTTATGGGTACTAGATAATTTACATAATACTATTGTAAAATACATAGCTAGATATGTTTTTTTATTTTATTTAACACTGAAATAATGTCCAGAACACCAGGAACAAATATGTGCAGATCGTACAAACATTTGTGCTGAGGCGGGAATCGAACCCGCAACCTCCTGCGTCGGAGGCAGACCTTCGTTCGCCACAGAGATCGTCAAAAAGTACCTTTCACGACTTTTCTCTAACTCTTTTTCTCTAACGCTTTCAGATTAGCTCATCATCCACTCCTATCTCACTACGTCACCCTGTATACATGTTGATAAATAAATAAATAAATAAATAAATAAATAATGCTGGACAATTCACACAGCATTATCTAGCCCCAAGCTAAGCAGAGCTTGTGTTATGGGTACTAGATAACTGATATACTTAATACAATATACTACATAGATAGATATTTTTATTATACATAGAAAATATCCAGACCAACGGAACAAATTTCTGCAGATCGTACACAAATTTGTTCCGAGGCGGGAATCGAACCCGCAACCTCCTGCGTCGCAGGCGGACCTTCGCCCGCTGCGCCACGGAGGTCGTCGATTGATACACTTGATGTCTTTATTTCTTATTTACTTTCTAGATTTTTACACACAATAATATTTTTGGATAAAAAGGAAGCACCATAAGAGATTGTACGCAGAAAATAAAATAATATACAATAACAAACAGATATTTTTAGAACAAGGAATATTATTTTAAGATGAATAATTTTTCGTTTTGGTACAACTCAAAGTACTAACACCAAATATACTGAAGTGATTGAGTTCGGCCTTTCGAAATCTCGGTCAAGATTTCGTTTGACGTCACGCTGGCAAGACTACTGAAGCTCAAATTCGGGTGTTCAATACGCAAGTGCCAGAATCTTAATGAACGTGGTAAATTACGGAACCAACTGCCTTGCTGATTGATTGGGATTATAAAGTTCTTAGCTGCTGTCCGCGGCTTAGCGCTACAAAATACGTCCATACGGTATCGGGTTCGATTCCTTCGTCGGGACAAATGTTTGCACGATCTGCAGATATTTCTTCAGGGTGTTCTGGACGTTTTATAAGTATAACTAATAAAAATATCTATCTATGTAGTGTATTGTATTAAGTATATCAGTTTCTAGAACCCATAACATAACCTCTGCTTAGTTTGGGGCTAGTTAATGCTGTGTGAATTGTCCAGCATTATTTATTAATTTATTTATTTAAACTAGTGATATTGCATATATTTTCCTGTTCAGAGGAAAACACCTATTTTAAATAACTACAGAGAAACAATCCTATGTTGTGGATGCGCGGCAGTATCTAGAAACTGTTCTAGGTAAACTGTTATATTATGTTAAGTACTTAATGTCATGTGTTCTTTTTTATTGGGGATGGCAAAGCGTTTGTACACCATCACCGAAAGTCAAGATGTGGCCTGAGATATGGGACACGCTTTCCCAGAAGTAACTTATTCTCTCGAGATTCGAAGATTCCGAGACTATACTCTACCGGAAAAACGGACGCAGGAAGTTCGTTCCGCTCTTTACCGGTACTTATAACGAAAGTAGAGCGGAAACGTTTGGTTCGGCATTGTGGTGTTGAAGTTTTAGTTACCATTCATAGAGTATCTTTTTGGTTGTCAGCGGGAAAGAAAGCGGAAATTTTTCGCCACTCATCATATCCCTTCTCGTCTCCGCTACGTGCCGTCGCCAGCACGCGAGGCACAACTCACATCTCCGCTTTGATCGCGCCATACATATATGATACATCTTCGCTCGGTGGTACCTACCACAGAAGCTAAGCGGACACGACACTTGTGAATAAGGACGTTCTATTGGTTATTTACATTACATCTCTACTCCGCTGGTCTCGTCTTAGTGAAGTCCGGCTCCAAAGGGGTTTTCTTTTTTCATTGCTTTCGCTGTGTGCGCTAGCTCCCGCTGTTAAAACATAGCTTCAGAATAGTACATTGTAAACCTAGTCCTGAAAGCGCCCAATTCCTACCGAGTGTGTCACTTGGCCTTAAAACACACGAGGTAGGAATCGCACTTTCTCCCCAGTGATCCATAGTGCTTTATACTACACTTTGAAGAAAATCATCGTTTTAGAATCTTCAAAATCACTCGAGTAAATTCAAATTTTAAACTCAAATGTTGCTATAAATACGTACGACTTACACATGCATGCATGGTTTTTTTGAATTATTGTTCCGAATACGATATCATATGGCGGATTCGGAGTAAAAACTTTTTGTCGTTTGACCTATTATGAATAAAACCTTACAATACAATACAATACAATACAACCATAGCTTCTGGCTGTTATTAAGGGAAAAAATAACACGTTAGAAATGGATTTTCATACACTTTTCTCTCCACCTCGTGAGAAATAAAATTCTATAGAGTTTTCCCTCCCGCCTTTCAGTATGCCTGCAATGACGTACGTTCTATCTACCTTATGTTTGGAAAAGGAATAAGCAACTTTCTGAGCAGGTGTAGTATAAATGCATTTTTCTTTTATTCCAGAACCTAAAACCAGTCAAGAATGAGTCGACTAGGCCGCACCAGGCGCACCCGCGTCTACGACTGCAACTACAACAAAGGAGAGAGCTACTACCGACCAGTGCTAGACCGCCTTGATGGCAAGGTGCCGCTGGCTAAGGAACCGGAGCGGGAAGGCATCAGGGCTGAGGTAGGAAAAATAACAACTAAGTCAGCGAACCTACTGTCGATAGGGCTGTCCCTATTCAATCCGCGAGGTCCATTTCAAAGAACTAGTTGGGGCCATAAACTTTCGAGTGGCGACCACGTACCGTACGAGCAATTTGAGCATCTCCCTCAGAAGGTATATCGATAACCTTGTCGTTAGCCGAACGACGTAGGTACTTTTTATTTTTCTTAAGCCACCGTTACTTTTTCACAACCTATTTTTTATTCCCCATTAGTGTTAATGTAGTAAATCTTGCAGCTGAATTTTAGACCAGTTAGCCTCAACCGATTGAATAGAAAAGAATATAATATTTTTAATGTCAAAGGTGAAACACGAGAAAAATTATAAGTTTATTTTTTCAGCGTACAGGCTAAGACTTATCAAACTGACACATAAATAAAATTAAAATACGTTTATTATTTGTGCTCAAATTTGCCATACTTACTTCCGGTATTCCGTAGTGCAGTCTTGTATAAGTTCGGTGAGTTACCATCGAACTGGCCTGATGATGGAGATCATAGGATGATGATGGTGGTCATAGGAAATCCTAAACGAAACGACGTAACCACATCGAGTTCGGGTTCGTTGGATTTGTCACCGAGCACTGGAATTTTTGAATAAAAGCTTGTTTTAAAAAAAAAATTGTCAATATTATTCTAGTTTAAGTTAAAAAGAGCGGGTCGAGGTTCCGCTCCTTTTGAATCTTCCTTAAAAGCTGATGATAAATTTAATACTTGCTTGTTTTGGCATATCTGCCGAATTTTATTTCTAAAGTTTTAAATTAGAGCAATTATTTTATGACAATCTCCCTATTTGGGATAGGCATGTTCAGCATTAAACGTAAGTGCGCCGATGAGAAGAAGCCAAGTATTTATGAAAATTACAAAATTCACAGGAAACAGTGAGTTTTCAGATTGTTCGAAACGAATAAGCTATTAACAAATAACGTCTAGATTTTTTGCAACAATCTCCAGTTATTACAACTGTTTCAATTGTAAATAATAGTTCTTATTTGTTTATATTCTTTACAAGCGAACCGCCCCGGCTTCGCACGGGTGCAATGCTGACATTAAATATACTACAGAATCGGCCCCTCGGTCGGTACCGACGCTACCGCTATGTCACTGCATTTTAAATCTGTAATATCTTCGAAAATATGCATTTAAAGAGCCATATTGATTTATATTAAATGCACAGTGTATTTAAGGTACTTTATTGGATAAGGATTAAAGCTGTATAGCTTAAAATCGCTTCGTAAATAAGCCATTATTTCTCGTAAAAAGTAAAGGATAAAAAAGGGTTATTGTAAGCTATCCCTAAGAAATAGACATACGAAATCGCGGGCTTTTGTAGACCTTTTTAAAGTGTACAATACTGTAGTACAATATTTTAATCTATCTCGTAGGGTTCAGCCAGTGTTTTTTTGCTTACTTAAAAAAAATTGTTTGCTTACGACATCACATTAGAAATCTCTAAATTTATAAGTCTTTCTCTACTATGTTATGCATGTATTAAACCTTCCTCTTTAATAAATCTATATATTATAATAACACACCAAATCCGTTGCGTAGTTTTAAAGATCTAAGCATACATAGGGACAGACAGACAGCAGGAAGCGACTTTGTTTTATACCATATAGAGATTGATATTTTCTTTGCTAATTTTTTACTTGAGATTTATTTTATTTGAGTTAATCAACTACTTTGGTTCTCTGTCGGATGTATTCGTTACGAATATTATCCTTCAGAGAGACTCCAAGCATAGCTCCTTCCATAGCTCGCTGAGCGACTTTGAACTGGTGGACCAGCCCTACCGTGAGTGTCCACGTCTCAGCTCCGTAGGTCATGACGGGTAGGACGCACTGAGTTATCGACATAGCTCAAAGAATTAGTAAGCTGAAGTGGCAGTGGGCCGGCCATATCTCGCGAAGAACCGACAACCGCTGGGGTAAACGTGTTCTTGAGTGGAGACCACGACTCGGCAAACGTAGTGTAGGACGCCCTCCGGCCAGGTGGGATGACGATCTGCGAAAGACTGCAGGCAGATGCTGGATGCGGCAAGCTGTAGACAGGGCGCTATGGCGCTCATTAGGGAGGCCTATGTCCAACAGTGGACTAATATAGGCTGATGATGTTGATGATGATGATGATGAATCAACTACTAAGAAAATTTGAATAAAACAATTACAACTAGTATATACGCATATACATCTATTTAATAAAAATCTAGACCAGAAAGCAGAGTGCCCAGAATGCTGGCAGCATTGCCAGGTTGAATGGCAATGCTAATTCGTTGACCGAAATAGAAGCCAGCATTCCGATCACCTGTGGAGTCGATGAGAAGTTTGAAAGATCTTTATATATTGCGTGTGCCCCTGGACCTAGAATGAATAACCTTATTTTTTAATTAATATGTAATTTTAATGTATGTATGTTTTACCAGGTCGAGAGCAGAATCAAAAGCGCTCTAGACGAAACTGAGAACGGGCAGGACTCGTTCTTCGACTCGAGGGGAGCGCGCGCTCAGCGAGGCAGACCGCTGTCTGCCGCTTTCGAAGACGACGAGTTTTCAGATGATGTAAGTCCATTCAACTTTTGGTCCATTTACTTTTAGTTTGTGCCATCCAGAGCCTCTGCGGTGCGACCCCAAAGGGCTTGCCGGAGGTATGCGCTATTTAACCTAGGAATGTGCGCCTATAAGGCAATGAAAGTATTAGCAGGTATTTCATCAGTAATTATTTTAGTCTTATTAATAACCACGGCGTCAACATTTGGAGCAGCTGGTGGAATTGTTTTTTCCATTGTCCATCAAGGAGAACTTTATAGGTGGACCACGGTTATGCATGTCATGTATGGCATATTTCGGACACAGTACGAGGCAGAGGAAGCAGCCAGAAACAAAAGGAAGCCTATATTCTACGTGGATGAACCCTGGCCAACATGTGGACGAACCATCAAAGGTTAAATGCATTGAACTAGATGTCGCTACTAGAAGAATACGAAGTCAGTTTGTAGTTTTTTAACTTCAAATTATTATAATTTCTGTTGTTTTTGTCATTATAATATGTAATTTTTGACAGTCTCTGACAATTTTAACTATTTCAAAATATTTGTGTTAGATCGGACCACCTTGATTCTTTTTAGAACAAAAGTATAATAAAAGTTCCCAGTGGATTCATTCTATAAAAATTTATAGAACCATGATGAAAACAAATCAATACAATACATAACTCATTACTGTACACCACAAAATTAAGAACTAATCTAAATAATATACAATTATTTTTTGTTCAAAATGTACTTTACTTTACATTTTGAAAGAAAAAAATCGTACATTGTATTTTTGATACCATTTAATACACACAATTACTCTTCTGACTTTCTCTTCTCTCTTCATCCAATTTTAAATAACAATCCAAATAAAACTAGTGATGATTGTATTTCATTTGCGAAGTTTTCGTAGGCATCCTACGCAGCTACGGCGTAGCAAGGTCATAGCGTGCCTGCTACGCACTTTCGTATAGGCAAATACGCCCTATACAGGGTCATTGATAGTTCACTGGCACTGCGTGAACAGTAAGCTCTGCCCATCATCACGAAAACGTTTGCGAAGATGCCAGTTTAATAACTTAATTCATAAAAATTATGTAGATCATCTCCCATACAAAATTATGTCGGAAACCCAAAGAATTCCTAAAGAACGATCTTTTACTTCCATTTAAATGCATATCATCATCATTGGCCTATTTTATATCTACAAAAGATGATTTAAATGGCAGCAGCTGGGTGTCAGCCGAGCACACGTCATACGCCCACTGATAATTCAGAGTAGAGTAATTTACAAGTATAGACACACTAATATTATAAATGCGAAAGTTTGTATGTATGGATGGATGGATGTTTCTTACCTCTTCACGCATAAATTACTGAACGGATCGGGCTGAAAATTTTCATACAGGTAATTCTAATCCTGGACTGAACCATAGGCTACTTTTTATCCCATAAAGCAGTTCCCATGGATAGAAAACGTTTCCATAGAAACAACGCGTGCGAAGCCACGGGCAGAAACTAGTTGTAAATAAAGCCCCTCTAAGAACGATTATTGAAGAGGGGGTACATAACACTATCGTTCCCTTCCTACCAAATTTAAGGGCGCCTTCAAATTAGCCGCAAATTGTCGCGCGGAGGCAGCGCGGCTGCAGCGCTGCGGCCGCGCTGCTGTCTAAATCCATATAAATCAAAAACGCGCGGCCGCAGCGCTGCAGCCGCGCTGCGGCCGCGCATCAGTTCATCGATCGACTAGTGACGGTGCGTACCTAGTCTTTCTTCAGCACAAATAGTATTTTTGAAGCTTGTATTTTGTTTTCCAATATAACGTTCCAAACGGGGAAGTAATTAGTAGAATGGTTTTCTTGATAATCTTAAGTAATTCTGAAATTTTTTGTCACTCTAAAATTCACTTTATAAAAAAATCAGTTTGTTGAGTTACAAAATAACGGTAACGTTTTCTTGGGCTTCTTTGTTTGTTTTTTGTCCAAAATCCTTTTTCTTTTTAATAGTAACACTAATAGCAGTGTTTCTTAGTCAGAGTCCATCGTGAAACTAAATATACAACACTATGATTCTCGAACCAAGCTACAGCAGCGCGGCCGCAGCGCTGCAGCCGCGCTGCCGCAGCGCGACAGTTTGCGGCTAATTTGAAGGCGCCCTTAGACCTGTAGTCTTCACGGACGTGCTCGTTATGATCAACCCCTCTTGTAACATCCATCGTGTATATTATACATTAAATTGGTATGGGATGGATAATTTTCAAAGTAAATAATATTTGGACGCTTTTGTTCTAATTTGAAATGGTTCTATCTCAACCACCACCTCCAAACCCAAAGTTTTTGGAACCATAACAGTGTTGTTACGATAATAAGTTCCTGCACTGACACTATAAAGGGTGGTTTTTTTGAGAAGGGCGGTGATGGCCAAGTCCGAAACCACGAGAGTTATAGAAAAGTCGTGAAAGGATTCATGCCCTCGATTTATAAAAAAGCAATAACTGCATATTCAGTTTTTTTTTAAACCTTTTACTCTTGTCGGAAATCGTGTAATGACACCCTGTATTATTGAACCAATGGATTTTATTGCTGATAAGGATGAATTTTTAGAAAAAAACGTATTATTAAGAATGAAAGGAAAAAGCAAGGTGTCTTATTTTTGATCAGCCATTTGGGTCAATTTCCATCAAAAGTAAGAGATTACAAAAAACTAAATATACAGTTATTGTTTTCTTATAAATCGAGGGCATGACTCCTTTCACGACTTTTCTTTAACTTGCGTGGTTTCGGACTTGGCCATTACCGCCCTTCTCAAAAAGACCAACCTGCATAGCAAGAATCATCGGTGGCTGGGAGGATTTGGACCTCAGTACTCTATCGATATAACCACCATTTATGTGCTGCGTTATTCAGCGGCTCAAAAGTTATTTCCGTAAAAAAATATTCAAATTCCGATTTCAACCCGAACTTCGGAATTGCAGCCAAACTATTATCTGCGGCCCTGTCTTTGTATTTTAAACAAGCTCAAAAGTGGGCCTTTTGTACTCCTATTACAATTAGAGTCTTACATTTATAAAAATCCAAATAAGAATGTAATAGTCGATTTCTTTCAATATATTAACACCTCCCAAGCCTCTGCAGGGGCTATACTACCTTTTCCCTTTATTTGGCGAACTTGAAGTATTTTATTTATTTATTTATTTATTATTAAAAAGTACACCTATCCTTACAGGCACACCTAATGCGATAGGGTACATAATTATTCTCAATCTTAATAGGTAGAGTCATGCATGTCATACAATATTTAGTATATTTATACAATATTTATTTATTTAGTAAAACCCTTTTGTCGCTTGACCTAGGTATAATGATAGTTACCATGGTTACTATCACTTTGACGACGTCCGTGGCGCAGCGGGCGAAGGTCCGCCTGCGACGCAGGAGGTTGCGGGTTCGATTCCCGCCTCGGAACAAATTTGTGTACGATCTGCAGAAATTTGTTCCGTATGTCTGGGTGTTTTCTATGAGTAATAAAAAATATCTATCTAGTAGTGTATTATATTAAGTATATCAGTTATCTAGTACCCATAACACAAGCTCTGCTTAGCTTGGGGCTAGATAATGCTGTGTGATTTGTCCAGCATTATTTATTTATATATTTATCAAAATAAACCTTAGAAATGGGTATCCATAATTTTTTAAAGTCTTTTGCTACTTGAATACTAACAATTGACACCTACCAGTAAATAGAAATAAGATACTTAGAAAAAACAAAACGGTAACTATGTGTAAAAAATTTATGACGTATTTGCTAAATTGAAGCTTTGCTTCAGACCCAATGTTTTAGGCATAATGCCATCCACTTCTAGCAAACATTCAATCATAGGAATGTTGAGTGAAAGCACTGTATTTATTAATGTGCTGTCAAAACACACATGGATGGATCTGTTTTTGGCTACACAAATTGTTGAATGACACTATTCCTATGCCGAGACAGCAGCGAGTTTTAACACTCTATCTTTGAAGAATGTTTTGAATATATTAATGCTAAATAATCCACACATCATCATGCTAAGTAGAGCTTCTTTTATGGGTACTAGATGACTGATATACTAAAGATAGAAATATCAAATCTTCGATTAGGTATTCGCCGACGGCGCCTCTTCCGTAGATACCTAGAACCACACCAAGAACCTTACAAAAATTACACTCGAAATTGTCTACGACTTATTTTGACGCAGGAGACCATTTTTGAGTATCACGTGATACTTTATCGAGTGCTGTGCAGCACGGGATAAAAATATCATTGTAATAAACACTAAAAATATATCGAGTCCCACCAAAAACCACATTTTCGTGTGACTTATCGGAAAAAAAAGATAAATGTAGAATTGCAGAATTTGAGAATACGCATGTTTACTACGAAACAATCCCTATATATTTTGATATTCTTGCCATATTTATCGAGTCTATGTTGCTAGAATTTCCCTCCAGACAGTTTGCGCAGAGCCGTGACAAGTTCTGTGCAATAAGATATTATATTAAATAAATTGGACTAATTTATTTTATTTTTGTTTGTTTTCTAGGAATCTAAAAATAATTTACCATACACTTTTTATACGACGATCAAATTTACATCTGTATTACTCGAATTTAGTTTAATTACTAAATTGTAAATTTCTCTAAGTAAATACTTACATAGTGTGTACAAAAAAAAATTTGTCGCTGATTTCTTGAAGATGGGCTAAAAGCACATAACAGTGGTAAAGAATGCACTAAACTTTAAAAAAATTTTTTTCTGAAAATATGAAATCACGTCCGTCTTGGACGGGATTTCAGGTGTAATTTTTGCAATTTTGCTAAGCATGCTTCCTGTCAGTGTTAAAATGAATTCACATAATATGAAATGGAAATGCAACACGTCGAATGTGTTCTCTTTTGACGTTTCCACGAGACGTTTTCAGGGTGCCTATTGCGAATCCAAGGGGTGCCGGAGCGGCGGATACCTTGATCCTTGGCTGGTATCAAATAACTCCGCGCTCCGTTAATATTCGGAATATGTGCGATATTGGTAGTATCAGATCACTGCATTCGAGTTGGAAATAGCTCCGGCTCAAGTCACGTGAACAGGTATGCAGAATTTCATAACTTATAGTCTAACAATGTCGCGAAACATTCGCTACCGACGCTGCCTACTATCAAGCCTTTCCCTGGTATAGGTAGACCACACAACTGGCGGATCGCTGTAGAACCATGTCACAGTAGTTGGGCGTTTGTTTTCTTATTGTGACAAGGTTCTACAGAGATCCGCCAGTTGTGTGGTCTACCTATAGTTGGCTGGGACGAAACGCTACCACCAATATAGTGCTGACCTAGAATCATTGTCCACCACAAAATTTACTAACTACAAGGGTAGTATAAACATCAACGAACTAGGTAGATTTTACCTGTGAATCAACTCTATATCTTCAATCAACTTCTGCTCTCCTGGTACTTTGGACACATTTAAATAAAGATTCTTAGTATCGTTCGACCAAGATATAGCAGCATTGTGGCTGAGCGCACATATTTATTAGGAAACTAGCTTATGCTAGCGGTTTTGTCCGCTTTATTTCAGAGTAATAAATGTTCAAATATCAGAACATATATGCTGTTTTTAGAGTTGATATTCACACATAGCTTGCTTGATAAAATGAATAAAGGAATTATCAATCGACTGCCTGCACGTAGATTGCATGCGCATCATTCAATACGACTAGACGGTCATTCATAAGTGACAGCTCGCAACGGATGTCATGCTGAATGATTGTCTAGGAGGCGCTATAGAATTTGCCTTCCCGCGTGTCTTAAGAGGCGACTAAGGGATATCCACCGGGAGCGGGCAGCAGCGCCCCCTGCAGAACAATTCTACCATGGAACTGCGATCCCCAACCTGCATGCCCAGCGTGGGGATTATCGGCATGACATTGCACAAAAGCCAATAAGGGGCTTTTCAGGGGGAGGCCTGCCAGGCTGTTGAGGTTGAGGTGATGTGAGTAATATATCGGAGATAATATTTTTATGTGACTATCAGCGTCGTTTTTTATACAAAAACAAAAGAATCATCAAAATCGGACAACAATTGGATATCGAGTAATACATACATAATTAATATACATGTGCTGTTATAATTTAATAAGCAAAAAAAGCATTCTACCAAATTGAAAACCTCTCTCTATATTTCAAAGTCGGTTAATAAACATGAGAAAACCAAATACCCAGTAGAGAACCGCTTACTTTTGGTTTTTGTGGATTGAAAAGAAGCTTTTTTAATGTTATTTCAAGTCCAGGTTAGGCATTTAATTTTTGAGGCCTAGCTTATAGGCCACCAAAAATAGCCATGTATTTCAAATCAAGGTGTCAGAGAATTCATTTTCATTTCAGAGTATTTCAGTGCAAAAAAGGTATCATAGAGATACATTAATACAACGCTGGTTCTATCAAAGGACAATTTCAAATAAATTCAGGTTCAAATAAATCTGGTTCCTAGAACAATCTGCATCACTTTATTGGACATCCGTGATTTCACATTTCGGTGTAGCGGTGTTTCGCACAACAAATTCATTTCAGCCGTTTCATACCAAAAAAATGTCAGCGTTTCAACCCACATCAAAAAACCTAATATTTTTTCGGCGTTTCTACCCAAAATTCGTTTCCGTTTCGCACCACAAAGAGATCAAGAGATTTTTTACAGTCAGATCAACATTAGCAAACTACAGATTATTTTAGAGCGTAGGTTTATTAGAAAGAAAATAAATTAAGTAGGTAAATTTACCGAACTACCAGGAGCGTATAACGTAAAGGAGTTACGCGCAATATCGCACTCAGAGCAACACAAATAAACAACAGATAGATTTACATTGACGACGGCATGAAATAACAGCCAGCGTAGGTACTAGTGTACTTATGTAATTCGGATTCCGTGTCCAAGAGTAAGGCCTAAAGGCAAAAAAGCACATTGATATTGAATATTTGAGTAAAATCCTAAACACAAATATGCATCATCGCTACCGCACAACACAAGAAGTATTCAAATTATGTTTATACACATTTTACAATGACTAAATGGCTTCCCACAAGTTCCAAATCAGTGGCACGCGAACTGTCTTCTATCTGATGCCGCCAATATAATATGCAACCAAATATTACAGTATGACACTAGTCCCATGGGAGTTGGGGAGGCCCATTGTGTGGGACGCTAAATGCGTCGATACAGTTGCGCCTTCCCATCTTCGGAGGACATCCGTGAGGGCGGCAGATTTGGCCGGAGATCTCAAGAGGCGAAAAAATGGAGGTCTCGACAGAGCCTACACATTTGCTTCCCTTGGAGTCGAGACCCTAGGTCCGTGGGGTACCGAGGGTCTTCGGGTTTTTAAAAAATTATCTGAGCGTCTGGTCGAAGCGACGCGTGAGCTGATCAGTATCTGGCACAGCGCATCAGCATTGCCATACAGCGGGCATTGCAGCCAGCGTCTTGGGGACGCTTCCGACTGGTATTGATATGGATCAGTAGAGCTACCTGTAGATTGTTTGCAACAGTCTGCAGTTAGCTCAATTGTTTCAATTGTAAATACTAGCTCTAATTTATTTCTATTATTTGATTGTAATTTTCTTTGTGAATAAAGGCTTTATAAAAAAATATTATGAGTTAAAATCATATTTAGATGCACGTATTACGTTTTAAACTCACAACGTAAACTGTGCATCGAAATATGGGAATAGAGAAAAAATACGGTCTACCTGCAGTTTCGACGGTGCACAAGACTGAATGTACCATTTTTTTCTAACCTGGTCCAACTGCTGGCCAAAGGTGCCTTTACTCTACATTATTTCATCTATGGACTTTCCATTATCAAAAACTCAAAGAGTATATTTAGCGCAAATGTGATCACAAAGTAACCGGGTGATTTTCTTTCTGTTATATAATTTTTTCGCAGAAGCAAAACCAATTGATTTCGTTTCCCGTCCTTAGAACCTACAAAGTCTATTGAAGATTGAACCAATATCTACTTTTACTTATTACATTATCACACTAACATTATAAATGCGAAAGTTTGGATGGATGTATGGATGGATGTTTGTTATCTCTTCACGCCAAAACTACTGAACTGATCGGGCTGAAATTTTGTATACAGATAATTCTAACCCTGTTATTAAACATAGACTACTTTTTATCCCATTAATCAGTTCCCATGGGATAAAAATCACATTTAAACGTTTCCATAGAAACAATGCGTGCGAAGCCGTGGGCATAAACTAGTTGAAGAATAAGCTTTCCAGGTTTTTTACGTCTACTTTGGCAACTCGTAACATTATAATATTTTAATAGTTATAAATCGCTTGCTGCGTCTTTCGTGTCGACTGCGCGTTTTCTATTGTATCCTCCTATCCGTTTGTATAGAAAACGCGCAGTCAACACGCAAGACGCAGCGTGATGCAGGCAGTGTGTTAACCGCCTCATATTAGTCACGCTAATATTACAAAGGCTTAAGTTTGTACATACAGGTACATATGTTTGTTACTCGTTCACTTAAACGGGTGAACGGGTTAAGATGAAAATGAATACCAGGGTAGCTGAGATTCTAGATTAACACACATGTTTTTGTTGGAAAGTACAGTATTCCCGTGGGATGGCCAAACTAATTCACCGTGGGTAACACCGCAAGGCGCAGTTAGTGACGTATAAATCTTAATATCCCAAAATCATACACTCACACACGCACACACACCCTTACGTACAAACTTTCAAGCTTGTCTGATGCTTTATTTAAAAACTGCAATAAACTTTTGCCTCTATCTGTATGAGAACCAGGTTGTTAAATCAGTGTACCAGAATAACCAACACATGCCACTCAAATCACGCTATAATAATAGACACAGCATCAATGCAATTATTAATTGGATGAGCATTCGACGAATATTGAATATACAATCTAAAATATACACGGTCATTCCAGTCGGCCCCGTCTGAATTGACCCGCCGACTCACGAGTAAAAAGTACTCGTGAGTTGCCGTGTCTTCTGTCTTATTTAGTCGACCAAAATAATTTAAGACAATTCAATGTTCTACGTTGATCTAACATGACTCTAACGGAGTATACGCTAAAGGAGTATACGCTAAAGAGGCATTAAAAAAAAAGCTTATGATTAGTATCACAAGCTGGCCAATCGATTTCTGAAAATTCCTTCGTTTAACAGAATTATAAGATAAATAGGTGGGGGCGCAGATTTGGGTCGGGGTAGCGCATAAGCGTTGGATGTTTGTTGAAAGTGGCGCCGCCCACATCTCATACTCATTTATTCTCCGAAGGAGCACAAGGCACACTTGGAAATGTCACTTTAAATATAAATGGGTTACAATTTGATGTTCTTAAATTATAATTCAAAGCCATAAAACAGACAAGACAGAAAATAATCAAGGAACTTTGGAATATAGGTACATACAAAAATAAGTAAATTGATAAATAGATCAGCTGTAAATGGGCATCGTTAGAGTCATGTAAACAAAATACCTAATAATAATTATAAATTCATGGGGCTGCTGTAAAATGGCATTGTCTGAAACAATTAATTATTAAAATATTAAATATTAAATAGGTATGCAATTACTGTATCTAGGTGATGATCTCTTCTTGTCTCCGCTGCGTGCCGTCACCAGCTTGCGAGGCACAGCTCACATCTCCGCTCCATACAAATATGGCTCTCTGCTCTGCTCGGTGGTATCCACTGAAGCTGTGCGGAGAAGAGATTTGTGACTAACGATGTTCTATTGGTAGTTTACAAGAACAAAATCAAAAATTTTAAAAACCCCGCGACAGATTTTCGTGAAACGTGGCTAAGAACACTCGGGATAAAATAGGACAATGAGACAAAAAAAACTAAACGTAATCGGTTCATCAGTTTGGGAGCTACGATACCAAAGACAGATACACAGACAGACACGTTAAACTTATAACACCCCTCTCTTTTTGCGTCGGGGGTTAAAAACAAGCTTCTCTTTATCCTCTCGTCTCCTCTCCGCTTTGGTGGAGTCCGGCTCTTATGGTACCAAATAAGTACGACGTTGTTTGATCCATTTAGATTGTATGCTCCTAATTAATTTGCGGGTTTTGCTTAATTTGGGGCTAGATAATGCTGTGCAAAAAATGAATATTATTCATCATTCATCAATCAATCCGCCGCCGGTCCCCGACGCATACCTGATCGAAGCCATTATTACAAAATAGGTGATGATAAAATCAGGTTGAATCTAATCACGGACGTTTCCAACTGTCTAGCACGATTTTCATTTGAACATTTGTTAGGACATTCATTATCACACCTGTTCCAAGCAATATTTGTTTTGGGAAATATGAAAACAGCTCATTTAATCTCCTGGCGCGGCATAGCGTACAATTTGTAGATTTGGCATCAAAACAGAATTATGTGGGTGTACACGGTCGCCAATGTTTATTACATTTTCGCTAGTGATTTCATTCATAAACACTTGATCACGTTTTTGTTTGTGACTGTTTCAAAGTCACGGGATATGGGTATTTTTATCAAGAAATAAAGTCGGATTCCAATAAAGCTGGTTGTAAAAGTACAAATACGTGATCTTTGATTTTATTTATGTACCTACGTTACAAAAGAGTGGGTCTATGACCCGTATTATGAAAGTTTTCTAAGACATCTATACTTGATTGACGTTTATGCCATAGAAAAGCGTTACTCAAGCATAGACCGATGACTGAGCAAGCTTTCAAATACGGGCCTTAGACTCCAGTTTGCATAGTGGAGACAAGCAAGCCATACATAAAAGATTCTCCCTTGGATAATTGAACGGCGTTTGCTGCGATGCTTTTTTGTCTGTCGTTGGTTCTCCCTTTACATGCGATCTGTACTTTTTTGTACATGACTAAGTTTTTCCTCCCTCTGCTCTGCTGTGGTGGGAATAATAAATAATTTAATCAAAATAACTTACCTAAAATAACTTACTTACCTGGACTAGAAAGATAACAAAGAGTTTCATCTTAAATTCTAATGGTATTAAATAATGCCTGTGCTTGAACTAGGTAAAAACCGGTTTTTCAGGCAAAAACAGTGCTAACAACAAATAAATTAAGTAATCAAAAACACAGAACTTACTAATTATACAAGGCGAGATACTTTAAAATAATTACTTATGCTACCTACACTAAACTAATTGAAATAATAAAAATGTTTGCAAATTTTACGATATTTTTACGACCTCTATGGCGCAGCGGGCTGCGACGCAGGAGGTTGCGGGTTCGACTCCCGCCTCGGGACAAATGTTTGTACGATCTGCATATATTTATTCCGGTTGTTCTGAATGTTTTTCTATGTATAATAAATTAATAATCATACATCGGTAATGGCCGGTTCTATACCAACAACAGCGGAGTCCCTTAAACGTCGAAAATACGCTAACCTTGACCGAGGTTTGGACCGAGGAGCCGTTTGGGGTTGAAACCCTGGGTCGTTGGGGTCCTGGGGCACACGCAATTTATAAAGATCTTACCAAATTTCTTATAGAGTCCACAGGTGGTCGGAATGCTGGCTTCTATTTCGGTCAACGAATTAGCATTGCCATTCAACGTGGCAATGCTGCCAGCACTCTGGGCACTCTGCCTTCTGGTGACGGCTCATATTTTAAAGAAATAGATAAGAGTATATATTATTTGTAATTGTTTTATTATGTTACTGTAATTTTCTATGATTTATTACATAGTAATTTTATTAGGACAATAAAATTCTGATTATGATGATGTATAATAATAAAAAAAATATCTATCTATGTAGTGTATTTTATTAAGTATATCAATTATCTAGTACCCACAACACAAGCTCTCCTTAGCTTGGGGCTAGATAATGCTGTGTGAATTGTCAAGCACTGTTTATTTTTATTTATTTATTAGCCAAATTGGCTTTAGGAAACGTTTTTTGTCAAGCTCTTTAAAAGCGATCAACGGTAAACTCCATCTCAGAGTTGTATTGATCGCTGCTACGTCAAATCGAATGTCTACTTTCAACTTGCCGTGAATTAAAATGTAAGAAGATCATTTAAAAAGGCTTGTCAAAGGGAAATAATAAGGTGCTTACTAATAAATAAAAACTGTGGGTATTTACCTTAGAATTCAATAGATGGGATCTATTGCGGAAGAATAAGGTTTTAGAAGAGTGTCGTGTCAAACTGAGCAGGGTCTATGCCATTAAAGTAACACTATCACGGTCTAATGCGCACATATCGGTCAGCGCCACCACGTGGAGACGGCGCGTCCTTGCCTCGCACCGCCGCGGCTGGGCAGTGAATGCGTTAATATCAAACAAAAAGTACCATCTTTTTAGTCCGGTTCCCGTGTTACATCTTGCTTAGTAGTTTTAAGCTTCGTGAATTCAAGAATAAGACGGAATTCAAACAACTGATAATTATTCTGTTATTGTAATTTTATTGGTAAATAAACCAGATAAGTACTGAAATAATTTAAATAGGTACCGTAATCCGAAAATGCTATTGTGTCGCTACCGTTATGACGTGTATGTTTCGTAACAAAAGTACTAATAACAAAGGGATACGTTCCGTGAAAAGGCACAATAGCATGAATCCCTACAATTTTGAATGACGAGTAAAATCATTCAAACGTATATGTCACCGATTTTCATGAATTAAATATGCGTGAAAATCATTGAATTTTGCGCTCGGAATTTCGCTCTATCATTTCATTAACGCAGGTACGAGTAAAAGCATTGTCGAATATCATATTTAAAGGACTGTCAGGATTTGTAACTTTAATACTTCATTGTTCAGGAATGTCGAAATAATATTCCAAATATTTAGTTTGTTTCATAGAATAATGAAAAATAAGAGATTCTCGGTATATATAACTATCAAACTCATAAAACTCTTATAACTTTGGGCAATAGTGAGAAAAAAAACGGCTTACGTTGATTTTGATAAATAAAAGGCTAAGGCTCTAACTGAAATTCTTTCCCATCACACATATATTATTAATTTTAAAAGCAGTTAAATTTTAAATATTATTATGAGAGAGAAAAAGGATAGGGTTGTAATTTAATAGAGTGTTATTAATTTGTAACAGTTTTAGAATTTTTATTTTAATATTTTTTCTTCCACATAGACCTCGCACGCACGCTCACATAAAAGCTTACGTAGGTCCTTAACACATACGCACGACGCCAGCCCGACATAAGTGTGAGACTTGATGCGACGATATCGGTGTCGGGCCGGGCCAATGAATCAGTGTGCCATACAACTTCATAGAATTATGCGTCCACTGATGTCGGTGTCAGTATTGATGCCGGGCCGGACCGGCCAATGAAGAAACGCCCATCTCGTATTGCTCACTATTGGTGACAAGCTGTCGCGCGAGGACTTAAGGTTGTCGCAGATTAGGGCCGCACCGTATATCATAAAAAAGTACATTCCAATGTGGGCTTTAACTCGTAACAATCAGATGCATTTTCAACCGACGAAAAACGGAGGAGGTTCTCAAGTCGACGCGTAGGTATATTTTTTTTTATGTGCGACCACGCATAACTTTTTACAGAGTAGTCTGATTTCAATAATTCGTTTTTTATTGGAAAGGGTATAACTCGAAGGTGGTCCCATTTAAATAAAAAAAAAACAGTCTTAAAGGTAGGAAAACAGGGAATTATTGATTGTTCAATCACTGATTGTAATGTTTGACCACGCATATCTTTTTACCAGTAGTCCGATTTTGACAATAAATTTTTTTATTGGATCGGGTATACCTTGATGTGTCATCGAACTAAATTAGACTCTAATTTCAACTAGATGTCGCCACTAGAATTTGAAGTCGGTTTATCGTTTTTTAAAACGCGCCTAATTTTATATTAACGGCGTCACTGACAGACAACTTCCAGCCACTCGTTTGAAGCTTGTGGGAAACCATTTAGTCACTTTATATTTATATTTATTTATTCCATCATAGTCATGTTACACTTGATGTCATTTCATTCTTTTTTATATAATTACAATAACACACAAACATTCGATATAGGAAACACCACAAGGAACAAAGGAAAAAAAAACAACGGTAAAGTGCATCTTGTTATAACGAATACAGGGTTATTGGCAATTCACTAAACTGCGAGAACTGCAGGTTCTGCCCATTAACACGAACACGTTAGTGAAGACGCAATGTCTTAATTTATATTTTTTTGTAAATCACCTCACGTACAAAATAATGTCCGAAACCTAATTAATTACTAAATTCTGAACTGGAACTCCTATTTAAATCTACATCAACATTTGCTTATTTTACATCTATACGCAAGATGATTTAAGTGGCATTAGCCTGGCTGGAAGACAGTCGAACACACACACACTGATTTTTTTTTTTTTTTTTTTTTCATTTATTTATGTTACATAATTATTAACTTATTTTATCTTCAGCTAACATAAACCGTGATTCGGTTTGTCCGTCAGCCTTAGTCTCTAAGGTACATTAAAGTTAATATTATAAATAGTTGGTACTATACAATACATAGTAGGTACATGATGCATGTATCTTCCTACGTAAGTTGGTAGTTTGATATAGTAAACTCGTACACGAATAAAAAACAAAATAAACACACACCGAAGTTTCACATCAGAAACTAAATGTCAGCCAAGCAAGCAGATACAAGCGGGGTACATTGATTGGCTGCCCGGTGTGCGAGCGACAGTACCTATAACAATGATCGTAGTACGTCAGCGCATGGAGTGAACTGATAACATTATACAGGGTTATTTCTAAAATGAAGTTACGATCGATATTTTAGAATATTTTTTTTGTATTTTATGTTATAGTTTAGTTAGTTATAATAAAGTTAGCAAGAATTATAAGTTTTTAGTAATTTGAGTTTATAAATTTTGTTATAGATCATAGTAGTATTTTTTAATTTTTAATTTAAAGTTTTCGTCGTTAATATTAGATGAGATTTCAAAGGGCATTTTGTTAATTAAGTAAGGTATTAGATATCTGTTTGTACGTTTCCCGTAGTAGTTATAAACTCTGGGTATTACAAGTTTATCTTGGGTTATTTTTCTTGTCGTAATCTTATGCCTAATTTTTATTTGCAAGTCTTTGTTTGGAAATTGTTCTGTCAGAATGTTCATTTTAAATTTTGTATGAATTGGTAATATTTTACAGTATTTGTATATTCCAGTAATGTTGTCATCTCTATATAGCTTTATTTTAATTTTGTTTGGTATTATTATTTTAAGTATTCTCAGCTGAATATTATAGATTTTGTCTAAGTAGGATTTGAATGTTTTACCGTAGCTTGTTAGCCCGTATGATATTAGTGACTCGGCTAGCGAATTATATAAATTAATTAGGACGTGAAAAGGTGCTTTATATTTTAGTATTGCAAATTTAGCTAGCATTGCCCTCAGCTTGTTACATACATGTTCAATATGTTGACTCCAATTGAATCTATCGTCGACAATAAGACCTAGGTATTTGTATTGACTGACTTGTTCTAGATTTCTGCATCTGCATCTATGTAGTATAGACTTATGCAGGCATTCGTGGCTGTGCGCAATTATTACCAGTGGTCGATCTACATTTAGTAAGTGATTGGAGCGAACATGAACAATTTTGGTTTTGTCAGAATTCAGTACGAGTCCCGCGTCGTGAGACCACTTGCAGAGGTTTGTGAAGTCACGCTGTAATAGGGATTCCGCTCTTTTAATGTCCTTGCTGGCGACTACGAGACATGTGTCGTCAGCGTATTGATACACCGAACAGTTTTCGACTACGTTACTCATGTCATTGACAAATGCCAGATAATGTAGGGGTCCAAGGACCGATCCCTGGGCAGTGCCAGTGGTGACTGGTATCTCGTTGCTAATTTCATGTCCTATTTTTACCCGATAGTTTCTGTGTCTAAGGTAGTCTTTGCACCAATTTAGGAGAGGCCCGCGAATGCCCGTGTTATCTAGCTTTTGTATGAGTGTGTCGTGATTCAGAGTATCAAAGGCTTTGCTAAAATCTATAAATAGAAGGAGTACATGTTGTTTGTCGTCAAGATAATTATTTATTTCATCAGTAAATTTTGATAACAGAGTTGTTGTTGATTTATTTTGTTGAAAGCCGTATTGAGCGCTGTTTAGGACATCGTATTTAATATAATAATTTTGTATTTGATTACATATATATTTTTCCATTATTTTATCTATTACCGGGAGTATCGTAATGGGCCTATAGTTCTCATAGTCACTGTGGGATCCTTTCTTATAAATAGGCCTAACTATACCAGTTTTCAATTCTGATGGGTATTTTCCGTTCCTTACGCTGCTATTAATCAGCTTTGTTATGACCGTGGTAATCTTATCAGATAAGGATTTTATGTCTATGCAGCGAATCCTGTAATTCAGGGCAGAGCCGTTTTAGGTTTAGTTTCAAAGAAAACCCCTATAATGAACGATTTTTGAATGGCGAGGGGTACATACTAATATAATTTTCACACAACAACCTTTCCACTAATTTCAAGAATTGAAACCCGGTGTCTTCACGGACGTGTTCATGATGGTGGACTGAACATGCAGTTGACATAGTGTCAGTTACCAATAACCCTGTATATGCACATATTTGGAATGCAAATTTTTGTGCTGTGAAGTAGCGGTTTTGGATTAATTATCGCAGAGCTTTAAAATGTTGGTTATCGGCATCGTAAAAAAAGTTTTTATTTGGAAAATGTTGCTTTACCAAAAGTACCGTCGGGGTTAGACATACCTAAAAGCAAGTAACTCGATAGCTGTATTCGGATATCCTATCAGCTACCAGCTTTTGTGGCGAACTGATCAATGTTATACAATGCGAAGCTCTCCTCAATGCACTGACATGTTAATTTAGCACACAATAGACGTCTATTATGTGCTAAATGAACACGCGTATGGACATCCTTAGCAGCTGACCAGCAAGATGTCCCAGAAGGCTACTGGCTATTAGCGATGAGACACCACAGTAATATCTAGTATTTAAGGAACATACACATCTAACTCTATTAACTAAAGTAACGTAATGCAGGTCTCGACAGAGCCTACACATTTGCTCCCCTTGGAGTCGAGACCCTAGGTCCGTGGGGCACCGAGGTACTTCGGGTTTTAAAAAAAATTATCTGAGCGTCTGGTCGAAACGACGCGTTACCCGAGAGCTGGTCAGTATCTGGCACATCGCATCAGCATTGCCATATAGCGGGGCAATGCAGCCAGCATCTTAGGGACGCTTCCGACTGGTATTGATATGGATCACATCAGCTACCTGTAGATTGTTTGCAGCAGTCTGCAGTTAGTTCAATTGTTTCAATTGTAAATACTAGTTCTAATTTATTTCTATTATTTGATTGTAATTTTCTTTGTGAATAAAGGCTTCTGCCCACATCACTAACGTAACCATCTCTTTTATGGTTTTCGCGGAAAACCAGGGTTGGGTGCACACATCAGTGTGTATCCAGCACAATGCTGAGAGAAAGCCATGTTTTTCTTGAGCTCTGCTACGCACAAAATTTAGATCTCGTACCATTTAAAATGATGATATAATGAAAATAATATGATTATAAAATAAAATGTTTAAATACATATTTAAAATGTTTGCAACCGAAACAACATTAAACTATAGGACTTTATTGTAATATTAAGTGATTGTCTTATCTATTAATTAGCACTCTTGTCGCCTTGTATTGTATTCTTGTATTTTCTTTAATAATCAAAAGTTATTCTATTCTTATTTCTACGAAATTTTAAACTATATAAAGTTTGTCAAGTGTCGACAGTTACAGCGTGTTGCCACACATTTGGCATGAAGTTTTACTTATATAAAAATTATCAAAAAAAAAATACTAAGTAAACTTAACATTATCAGTGATTGACACAAATATTACCTACAACTATTAGCCAAAGCACCAATACACAGTTTAAGTAACAGTCACAATACTACTAGGTAATTTTATCGTCAGGTAGGTTTAAATGACTACCGGCATACAGGTTTGAGAGTACAGGGTGATTAGTGGTCACTGTCAGTATAGGGTGACTAGTGGTCGCTGCCTGAAACACAGGATCACCTAGTTCAGGCTAATTTGTTATAATACTTAGCTGTATTTATTTGTTTAGTGCAATTATTTACTGTCTATTTTCGAGTTTCTTTGAATTAATTTTATTTAATTTTATTTTCAATTAACTATTAAAGTTCAATTTATTTTGGTAGTTCTTAAGGTAAATAAAATGTTTCTTTCTAACATATTCTGCAAGATTAGCTCCTGCCAGCAGCTTCGCCGATGTTTTCCGGGATAAAAAGCTTTTATGTTATTGAATTGGCTTAGAATTATCTGAAGATTTTTAGCCGTATCCGTTTAGTGGTTTTGGCGTGAATATGTACATAATATCTATCCTATTTATGGTAAATAGGATATTTTAATTTTTCGGAAACGCATTATTGATGTGAAGATTACGATGCGCTCAGAAATTATGATGCGCTCAGAAATTACGATGTGCCCAGATGTTACGAGTCACACAGATTTGGGATGCGCCATTTACTGTCCTATGCTTCATGGTTTTCTAGTATAAAATTGTGAAGTGGCACTGAAAAACTTTTTCACTTCATTTCCTTACTTCAGAGTTAGAAAATTAAATTTATGCTAAACCGGAAATTCACCTTTCGCTTGGAAAGCAATCAGGGGTAGTAGTCTAGAACTCCATTAACTGGATCAAAAGCTATAAATAATATAAAGATCGAAGTATTATAACGACCTGTGTGGCGCAGCGGACGATGGGTCCACGTGCGACGCCGGAAGGCAACCTCCGGGTTTGATTCTAGCCACTGGAATAATGTTTGTACGATACAGATCGGGTGTTCTGGGTGTAGGTATCTTTTATTTTTCTTGTGTATTGTGCTTCCATTTAAGGCGCTACAATAAATATACAATACAATTACTCATTTTGGCCACCATGGTGGCAAAAAAGAGCAACTTAGCATCTTTGCCTATACTATACAAACTAAAACATATAGAGGCATTAAAAAAAAGCTTATAATAGGGAACACAAACTGGCCAATCGATATTTGAAAATTCCTTCGTTTAATACTTAATAATAATATAAAATAGGTGGTGACGCTGATTTGGGTCGGGGTAGCGCATTAAACTTAAAATAATTTAATAAGATATTTGGTTTTAATATAATAGCGCTAATCCTGTATTTCTACACCTTCACGTTAAATAATTTATATTGCAATTTAATCA
This sequence comes from Eupithecia subumbrata, assembly GCA_949316285.1. Classification (NCBI taxonomy): domain Eukaryota; kingdom Metazoa; phylum Arthropoda; class Insecta; order Lepidoptera; family Geometridae; genus Eupithecia; species Eupithecia subumbrata. Next base: position 16,731,618 of record OX438642.1, read on the forward strand.
ATCGCTTAAGCCTCAAGTGGGTGGTATAAAAAACTTTTATCCAATATTTCCGAGCTCAAGAGAAACCCTGGAGGATTTATTAAAGCTAGCTTTAGATAAAATTATTCAATTATTATATTGAATAATTGTATCTTAAGCTAGCTTTAATTGTTACAGTATAGTGTTTAGCTGGAGTATTGAATGAAAACATTAATAAAGAGTCAAAAAGCATTACCTATCTCGTTGTTGTGGTTTGCTGGAAGAGAACTCTTTAATAAGCTCGCCTTTGCTTTTATTTTTCCTGCGATATAAATATAAATAAATAAATAAATAATGTTGGACAATTCACACAGCATTATCTAGCCCCAAGCTAAGCAGAGCTTGTGTTATGGGTACTAGATAACTGATATACTTAATAAAATACACTACATATATATATTTTTTTTATTATACATAGCAAACACCAAGACCAACGGAACAAATTTCTGCAAATCGTACACAAATTTGTTCCGAGGCGGGAATCGAACCTGCAACCGCCTGCGTCGCAGGCGGAGCTTCGCCCGCTGCGCCACGGAGGTCGTCATATGTTTTACTTGTACTACCTATGTTGTGCAATAAAGAATTATGAATTATAAAATCATCACCCGAAGTTGGATCTAGCCCACAACTCAGCCTGAACCTTGTAACATCCTTTTTTTCTATGTTGCGACGCGTTTACTTTTCTTCATATTATTTCACACTTTTCTTAACAGATATACCTTGTAGCTCAAAAGAGTTAGTAAAATTATTTTATGTATACGTCCGGATTACATCTAATAAACCAAAATGGCGTACCAAGTTCTGTAGTAGCAAAGCCACATTCCAATACCTGAATATCTGAAACTAATTTAATTGTATACTAAACTTGTAGAATTCATACAGTAAACTAGACGATGTCCGTATGTCAAGTATCAGTTTGTAAAATACTATACGAAACAAGTTTTCGACCACGTGACAGCTTACAGCGGCTTACGTGTAAAAGTTGGCAGTCGTTCTGTCATAATGCAATAAATCACGCAATATCATTCGAAAACTATCATCGAGATCCTATGAAACTATAGGATCGCTGTCATAGTTCCTACGAAAAGTAGTTGCTCTCAGTACCTATCTGAATGCCCGATAGGAATTCCCTGCAAAGAATTAAATGTGTTGAAAGAAACGTTAACTATTACAGTTTTTATAAATAAACAAAACTTATACTAAAGCCTCTAGTACGTCTTTCACACAGACCTTAGGAATTCGAAACTAATATCGAGTTGCGTCAGGTTCGGTAAAGCCCAAACTACACGAGGTTCAAGGTTCGATGCTCTCTTCTTGCGTCGGGGGTTAAAACCTATAAACCGACTTCAAATATCTGAACAACATGAACAAAATTAAACATATTTAAAAACCCCTACTGATTTTCGTGAAACATGGCTAAGAACACTCGGGATATCGATGACACAAAAAAAACTAAACGAAAATCGGTTCGTCAGTTTGGGAGCTACGATACCACAGACAGATACACAGACGTAAACTTATAACACCCCTCTCTTTTTGCGTCGGGGGTTAATAAAAATTAGGCTGGATGTAATCTTAAACCTGGGACACTTTGATAGCGCGCTCTAGTAGCAACATCTTGTAAATTTGGAGTCTAATTTCGTTTGGCCACACATGGATGTTACGGCGCGCGACGAATGAAAGCAAAATTTAAAACACAAACTACGAAGTTTCGCTCAAACAGTTTTTAGTTCGTTTTTTCGGATTGAATTTCCCTGCAGCCGTCAGATAAGTTGGTTAGAAGGTAGAAGGGAACGCCAAAGTCCGAACCACAACAACTTCATTTTCTTGTTTTATGGCACGGAGCCCACACTCAAATAAATGTGGTATGAAACATTCACGTGATGACGTGACACCATAGCAAAACTTTGACAGGTTTATTCCTTTCTGTGACGTGGTGAGACGTCGCACATGCGGTTGCGTATAGAAATAGAAAATACCTATTTTAATTCTCCAACAAGAAATTGCGTGGTTCATGGCGAATTGATGTACTTCATCGAATTTTAGTAAGAACCAATTTGCACAAAGCAACGAATCAAACGATATTGCATATTGCGTATTTCGGAGAATTAAAATAGGTTTCCAGTTTCACTTGTGTGTATGAGTTCTAAAACAATCCGGATTGAAATAGTATTGCAACTACGGACTCTTGTAATAACCGAGATGAGGATTCCTCGGATTAATTCACGAATAAGCTGAAACGCTGCTAATTATTATGCTTTCATATGGTATTCACACAAAGTTAATACCCGTACGTATATTAGAGATGTATATTTAATATAACTATGGTGCAGGTATGTATTTATTGTAACTATGGTGCAGCGGACAATACCGCCTGTGACGAACGAGGTAGCGATTCAATTCCTGCAAATGTGATATTTGCTTCGGGTGTTCTGTGTATTTTCATTGTATACTAAAAAATATGTCAGCTCGAGGCTCGGTGATGTTGTGTGAATTTATCGAACATAATTTCTATATTTTCTAAGTACTCGGTCCTTGTACATAGAGGCAATGTAAGTTATTTAAGATTGTGTTCTACTGTAAGTAGTTAGAATAATATGATTGTTTTGAAAAAACTTAAAAACTACTTCTAATGCCATTGTATTTCAGAGGGTTTCGAGATCGAAGATCGGTTTCGAATCCCTTACGCTTTTCTTTTTCTTTTTTTTTCCCTCATTAATAACTCAGTAACTACCACAGCTATCGACTTGAAATTTAAAATAATAAGACATATAAATAGTGTTTTTTTTTTAATGAAAATGAACATTTTCCATCCAAATGTTGATGTCGTAATTTTAAAAGATACTTACAGGGTCATGTGGTGTATCAAATGAAGTTATTTGGCGGACCCTTTATAATAAATAGTCTCCCCAGCGCATGTGATGGATGAAAGACATTTTATAACTAAGTTTTTTACACCTTGGGTTACATTATGGGTGTTAGTAGGGATCCCCAATTTTTTCAAGTAATAAATAGCCTATGTTACTCAGGAATAGTGTATCATTCTGACGACCTCAGTGGCGCAGCGGGCGAGAGTCCGCCTGCGACGCAAGATGTTGCGTGTTCCATTCCCGCCTCGCAACAAATGTGTGTACGATCTACAGAAATTTGTTCCGTTGGTCTGGGTGTTTTCTATGTATAATAAAAATAATATCTATCTATGTATATAATGTATTCAATATATCAGTTATCTACTAGTACCCATAACACAAGCTTTGAGTAGCTTACTTTGGGGCGAGATGGTGCTGTGTGGATTGTCCAGCATTTTTATATTATATTATTATTCTAATGGTGAAAGTTTTGAAATCGGTCCAGTAGTTTTTGAGTTTATTCGTTACAAAAATACAAATCTTTCTTCCTTATAATATTATAGTATAGAAAAAATTATCCATGCTGACGTCATAAATCCATGAACCCGGTATGAAAAACGAAGGATCATAAATATAATCTATTATGCTGTGTTTGCTATTAGTATAACAACTCATCTTACCGTCACAATGTCGTCGGCAACCAACCAAAATAGCCTTAGTGACCTACTGCATCGTTAACACTGCCATGTGTTTACAACTGAGTGGTGCCATGAATGTGTTTTCTCTTTTGTTTTGTTTTTCTGGGTTAGGCCTGCCATAGGTGCCAGTACATTAAGTGTTTTGTACTTTTAGATTTCGGTTATTTATTTTGCTCACATGTACCGACATAATATTATATAAGTATAGCTTTGGTCGTATTATTAGTTTTCATTAATATTATATTTAGGGCTCTGCAAAAGAGTTTATTTATAGTGAAAAAAAAAAACAAATAAAAAGAAATTGTATCAAAAAAGTATTATGTAGTGTAGAAGAAAAAAAACTTCTTGAAAGTGGGTGTCGTGTCGAGTTTTTCGGTGGTCACGTAGGACGTTACCTTGAAAAAATTGCGCTTGCAAACATTTAACCTTACTGAGTACCAAACCAAGAAATCGAATAAAACACCAAAATATTTTGTATTGACAGGACTTGAACCCGCTATCTTCCCTCAGCACGGGAATGCGCTATCGATTGCGCTACGAGGGCAAGTGAACGACTAATTTAAAATATTTGAGAGTTCAAACTACCCCAAGTGTCTTACGCACTATAATAACAAAATCCAAATTTAGGTTATTTGGATAGCAAGTAAAAAAATATATAAGATTTTATACTCGGTTGGTGAATACTACATTCTTAGTAGATATAACTCGCGCCTTCAACTTCAGATTTATTGCTGCAGTTGAAGGAATGGTGGTAGGACTAAATTAAATTAAATTGACAGAACTTCCACTTACGGTCGAGGACGGGGTAAATCAACCAGTCGTTGCTTATCTCGTTACGTTTGTAAGTAAAGCTCTAAGGGCTGGACTCTAAAAATTAAATAATTCTAATTTACCAAATTACAGACGACACAAGAGGAGCAGAGATGTGTTTTAAAAATATCAGATAAATATCAGATTATCTAGAAGATAAAAAAGCTTGGGACGGGTTTTGCTCCAACTCGAAAAGTAACAACTAACAGGCTAAAGGTTTCTTCGTCGCTTCTTTACTTTAGTCTACATACCGAAGCGACAGAAATCAAAAATATCACTTTATTTCCGTGTCAGTGTATAGTTTTATAATTTGACCTTTTCTAAGTGTACATTTATTGTATTTATGGAAATAAAGAGTTTTTGATTTTGATTTTTAAACAACCAATAAATCGGCGTTCACACATCTTTCTCCGCTCAGCTTCAGTGGATACCACCGAGCTGACATGTATCATATTTGTATGGAACGATCGACATACACAATACACATACGGCAGAAACATAGACAGATGATTCAGTAACATTTCATAATTATGGGCTTTATAAGGTACCAAAAGAATCTCAATATATCTACCTTTTAAGGCCAACCGTATAACCGTATAACTAACCTAACTTAAACTAAGTAAGATTTCTAGCTAATATCGTTTACTTTAAAACGGGGTTTACAACGGTGATGGCTGATTACCGTCTTCGTCGGTCATATGAGCAGGGAGAGAGTCACAGTCGAGCGAAGTTTTTCTCTACCAACTTTGAAGACATCCTACCACAGAGGTTTACCAGATTTCCGGTGTCTTGAATATTAGGAAAATGTTTATTTGTTTCTGTCCGTCGAAACCATAGAAAAAGATTCCCCACCTATCAGTTTCCAACAAAATAATTGATCGTTGTCCAATTCCAGCCGTTACAAGTAAATTTGCGCAGAAACACTACAACGTTGTAGCTCCATACCTCTACAATAAACTTAATAAGATACATAAAATAAAATAGGATCTGTCAAAATGCATTAGGGCACGAAATGTATAATTATTTTTAATTTCAAGTTGATAGCTGCGGCAGTTGCTGAGTTATTTTATTAAAGAGGAAAAAAAGGACAGACAAAGCGAGACCGATCGAGACCGAGCGAGCGAGCGGGATTTTGAAACAGATCTCGAAACCATAAAAATGAGTAATAGAGACATAAAAAATGCAATAGTAAAGTGGTTAAATGATCTTTACTATGATGGAGCAGAACTTATGATAGGCAGATGGCAGATGTTAAATTACAACATACACATACCTGCACATAATATGTAGTTTATTAACATTTGAAATAATTTTTAAGTCTCACACATTTGTCCGTTTCATTAGCATGCATCATACATAACACAGTGAATATAATTTAATATTAAATATAAGCTTTGATATTCGTAGCAAATAATATAACTTTTATACAGAGTTATACTGTATACTACTACATTTTTCGATATACATGTTTTTCATTTTTATTGTTTTTTCTGTGCCTACAATTAGGATTAGTTACGTTGCTTTGACATAATTATCTCACATATTTCTCTTCAAATATGGGCATATTTTTTACATTTGGATGCATTTTACATTGGTGACATAAAATGGCAGACAGTGCGCGGCCACTCGCAGCTAGCGGAACTCGCACTTGAAGCTTGCGAAAGGCAATTAAGTCACTGTAAATTGTACCTAAAGATGACGAAAGTTGCAGCCCATATTAGAATGCTTTTTGTTATGCCTTAGGGTATGCATGCACAAGTCCTTAAGGTCATCAGTTGTAGTTGTCACGACTAAATAATAATAATAATAATAAAATAATGCTGGATAATCCACACAAATGACAATCAAATCCCTAAAACCTTTGGGTTATTCTCTAACTCGACACAAGCGACCGGACACACGTGTGTTCAGTTGGTGAAATTCAAAATTAGTATCACTTATTATTTCGTCATCTGTCATCTGTCATCACTCCAAGATTTTTACGCGTGTCCACATAGTGAAACTTAAAAAAAAAAAAAAAAAAATCACTAAATTAAATCACTTTACCTTTGGAACCTACTCCAAAAATATTAATATATTTTACAGTCTGCAGCAGTAGAGCTACCAACAATAATTTTAGAAAATTGTTGGTCTGCAGTAAGTAATCTGCGATTTCCACGAGATAGAATTTGCAGTTGTAAATTGAAATGACTGACTCGTTTATACTGAGCCTTAATAGAGTTGAGATGGTGTATATTAGAAAATTATATAAAAACCGATTTATGACCTAAGAGCTAGTGCATCTGGCGCAGCTCATCAGCATTGCGATACAGCGAGGCAACGCGGCCAGCGTCTTAGCGAGGCTCTCGGTTGGTGCCTGTTGACTTAGATCGTTCGAGCTACCTCTAGATGCTTGGCTGCAGCCGCCAGATAGCCCAACTGTTTCATGTGTATTTTGTAAATCCCTGGGTGTATACTTATTCAAACCAATGTCTTCAGTTGGGTGCAAGGTGTTGCTCGCCTCATCAATGTCAGTGCGGTACTACTGTCGAACAGCTTGGTCATCACGGATTATCGTGTACTAGGGCCGCCGGTCGAATATCTCGCCACGACAGCCTTAACGACATCATCCGGTGTCATCATCCTATGTCACCACTAACGTACCAGCTATTCTCGAACCGAATGGTCTATTGCGTGACGATGGTAAGAGGCCCGACGGTATGACACTAGTCCCATGGAAGTTGGGGAGGGCCATTGTGTGGGACGCTACATGCGTCGACACACTTGCCTCCATCTTCCCATCTTCCGAGGACATCCGTGAGGGCGGGTGCGGCGGCAGATTTGGCTCAAGAGGTGCAAATATGCAGGTCTCGACAGAGCCTATACACATTTGCTCTCCTTGGAGTCGAGACCGAGGTCGGTGGGGTACCGAGGCTCTACGGGTTTTTAAAAAATTATCTGAGCGTCTGGTCGAAGCGACTTATGACCCGAGAGCTGGTCATCTGGCACAGCGCATCAGCATTGCCATACAGCGGGGCAATGCAGCCAGCGTCTTGAGGACGCTTCCGACTGGTATTGATATGGATCAGTTGAGCTACCTGTAGATTGTTTGCAACAGTCTGCAGTTAGCTCAATTGTTTCAATTGTAAATACTAGTTCTAATTTATTTATATTATTTTCTTGTAATATTCTTTGTGAATAATGACTTCTGCCCTATTTGTATAATCAAACCAATTAGCTAAACACTATTCATAGTTTTTATAAAATCGATATGATTCTGTTTGCCAAGCATTCAAGCAAGATGCCATTCATTTATTGCGTTGCCAATTTTCGCGATGGGGTGGAAAAATGAGCACATAAGTAGACAGACAGCTATGGTGTGCCAAAACATTCCGAGACACGAAATGGAAACGAAAAAAATAATAGAAATTAAAGATGGAGTGTTTTTTTTTATCGGTATATATATAATATGTATTTTGATACTTTTGATTCGGACGAGTTGTCTACTAATCAGGCCTTCAGGAAGCCATCAGGAACTCAGTCGAGATGTCTAACCCAATATTCGCTGTTTCATCACACGTTTCGAAGTTTTATAACTCGCATATATGCAAATATTCGCAGTTTCACGACACTTTTGGTACAAATCTAGCCGGTGCGTTTAACTGAGAGAAAATTCCATTACAAACGTCGAGGTCAGAAAAACTAACGGGCAGATGATCTGAAATTCTCGTTTAAAAAAATGTGCAATTTTCTCCTGTGGTTTACTGCCTCCTAGTACACCTTTCCGTATTTTTAATAGCGTCAACAGTTTTAATGCATTTTTATGATACGACCACGCAAACAACAGTTCATTAAATTTTCTTGGAACTGTTTATTATATTTTTTAACACTAGAAGCTTTGTGCTAGTTTTGAAATTTTCTGACGATTTTTCATTGTGAAAGCGTCCAACGTTCGTTTCGTGGAATTTAATAAGCAGCAAATCAAAAATTGTGGATAAAAGAAATCGGATAATAGGACGACAGAAATGTATGAACTCTGGTGCCCGCCTCCAATAGTAAATTATGTAGATTTTAAATCACAATGGTCTGACTTTCGTTAGTCGTTGGAAATACTTTTCGTGAGACGTTAGGAATAGACGCATCTCAAGAGACATTGAGAATAACTCCTCCAATAAACAATATTACGGAATAATTCACACAGCATCATATAACCCGAAACTTAGCAGAGTATGTGTAACTGATCTACTTATTATTAGCATATAAAATGGCAGGAGCCTTTATTCACAAAGAAAATTATAATATAATTAGTATTTACAATTATAATATAATTAGTATTTACAATTATTATTACTTATTATTATTAATTATTACTTATTATTAGCTATGTGTCGTTCTAAATATTTTTAATATTTTTGAGCTCAACAAAAGTGACAAAGACGCCTCGTTCCAAATCTTTGTCTTATGGGCTTTCCATGAATATATCTCACGTAGCTACTGAAGACTGGCACCATAATTAGCATCAACTTTTGGATTATCATCGACATGTTCAGCAACAAGTTGACGTCCGAAGTGGCGTGGCTAGCGAAGGTCCGCCTGCGACGCAGTAGGTTGCGGGTTCGGTTCCCGCCTCGGAACAGTTGTTTGTACTATATACAAATATTTGTTCCGGGTGTTCTGGGTATTTTCTATGTATGCATAATAAAAAATATCTATCTATGTAATGTATTGAATAAAGTACTAACGGCCCGTCTCGGCTTCACATGGGTTAGCCTAGTTCAGTTACTCATGGATAATAAGAAGATAGCATTCTAATGGTAAAATAATTTTTAAAATCGGTCCAGTTGTTTTTTAGTTTATTCGTTACAAACAAACAAACCTTGCTCTTTATAATATTAGTGTAGATATCTGTCATCTAGTACCCATAACACAAGCTCTACTTAGCTTGGGGCTACATGATGCTTTGTTTATTGGCCAGCCTTTTTATATCATTATTTTTATTATTAATTTCAGCAGTCAATTTCAGCAACAGACGTTCACTGCTAGACATAGGCCCAAAGATCGGTTCGATGTAATGAAATGTCTGCGTTCTAGAAAGGAAAATTTAATTACTTTTTTACAGACGTGGCGCAGTGACCTAATTGCATCTTGGTCTCCGACACCAGAGATAGCCAGTTGTCTCAGTTTTTAAATTATTACCTATAAGAGGTTTTTAAATGAACTGTATTTTCCTTTTCAGATCACTGAGTCACTGAAGCGCCTGCGCGCCAGCAAGAAGTCTTCTCGTTTCGCAGAGGACATCGACTTCGAGAACAGTGTAGCCAACCTCGAGAACCGCATGAGGATCTCCGACAAGATCCTTGAGTCCGTCGGCATCGGACAAGCCAGCGGCGTCCGAAGAGCTCTCCAGGAGAACGAGGAACGCACAGAGAAAAGAATAGCTCGCAGGCAGAACGACGAAGGCAGCCTCACAAAATGGACCGCACTGGGCAAGAGCGATGATGAAAGTGCTGCTGCACAGAGAGCTAAAGTCTCCAGAGCTCGTCTGACCGATCTGGAGGACGAAATGAACGAGATCAATGAGAGGAATGCGTTGAGAGAGAAGAGAGCAGCGCGTTTGAGGGCTCTAGTGGCTGATTCTGAATCCGAAACAAATGTCCAATCCACCAAAGTGACCATCCGTTCGGAGAAGGAGAAGAAGCAAGTCACTTTCTAGATAGTTTCCTTATCGCTCGATGCTGTTGCTTCATTCTTATAACGGGACTTTTTATGAATCTTTTGCACTTATTATAGGACTATTTCACGTCCTCGCACAACTAGGTTTTAGAAATGGTGCTGTAGCCAGAATTGTTATTGTTCTGTAGTGTGCAGGACTGAATGTTATCTAATATCAATTTTTTATAATTGTAAACCCTGAAATCAAGTTATGAGAATGAATCCACAGAGGTCGCTTTGGCGCTCCTTGCTCTAAGCATAGTTCAGAGCAAACGAAGTTTCCATGAGATGGAAGCAGGTAATCCTGCACATGTAATCTTTTTATATTTGGATAGAATAAAACTTCCCGTGTTTTTATTTAATCGTTTTTAATAAATATTATACTTCTTATGTGATATGTTATTTTAACCGTTTGTTTAGTCAACGTCGAAAAGGTGATCCTCCGGTGATCACCTCAGCTTACGAGGATACTATAAGTTAAAGGGGTAGGGATTTTTGAAAATTGTTGACATTTATTATGATTGTCCAGCCAATTTTACAATGTATTTCGATAAGGATCGATTATTTGGCGCTGGTTCAGATAAAATTCGGTAAGCACGGTCAGTTTTTGTCGAAGTTAATTGACTTCAGAGATAAAATCGGTGCTTATCGATCCTTAACGAAGTCTGTGCCCGTAGACAGTAATACGAACCTACTTGTGGGACCCATGGTTTAGATGAAGATAATAACTAACAAAATTTTGACAAGAATAACCGAATAAATAGAAGAGAATAAATTTTATCACTAAATTAGTGTTTTAAAATATTATTTATAAAATAGGGCAACTCGTAGGTACGAGTTGCCCTATTTTATAAATAGTTGATTTTTTTTCTCATGTACTTACGTGATTTTTTTCTTTATGAGAAGCTAGCTGCGCCCCAAATGGAGAACATTATACACGAAGGGATATGGATATCGAAGATTCAGATTAAGTTTAAACAAAAGATCACGTACAAAGAACGAAAGTGTAACAATTTAATTATGTTAGTTTTCAAATATCGTAAATTTAAAATGTTCGATATGTACCTTAAATTTTCGATAGGAAACGCCGCGCTCACCGCTATACCTTAGCTCGGTTACTCGGTTCGATTGGAAGCTGTGGTAGAGGGCACGTTTTGGATTGCGACAGTATACTCGGATTTTCTTCTTTTTAGAGCCAGTGGCGGCGGGGAGCGGACGTGTGCTTTGAGATCTATCTGTGCCTTGTTTGTTTAGTCAAGTTATAACACAAACATGCGTGTTTTTTTTTCTCTTTTCTTTAACATAGGCACCTAAAGAAATATTCGCACTACCTACCTACCTGTGATCAATGTTTAGTTATAAATCTATTTGAAGATATGTACCTCAGTTTTGTCAGAGTGTTATCAATTGATAAATAGTACGTAGACACCTATAAGATAAGGCGTAAATAATTTGTTAACAGACTAGCGACTCTAAAGTCATCTTTTAGTAATGTAACTACAACTACCCCCTAGGTTCTTAGGTGAATTTCTTTACTTTACCAAAACACAGTGCTAAAATCGCTTACTTGCTATGTTATTTTAACAATTAGAAATTTACAAAAAAATATAAGCAGAACTTAAAGCCAGCTCATTTTGTTTACAATAGACAAGAAAATCAAAATTAATAATCTTGCCTTTGAGTCGGCAGGTGGTAAATATCAAGAGCTGCGTTTCCGATAAAAACCATTTTTATATCCCTGCTCGACAGCTACTCGACACGTCCACGATAGCTACTGGACTACCAACTATCGTGATCGTGATCGTGATCGAGAAGTCGACGTCTTGATCACGCCTTGCCAGACTCACCCGTACCAGTACCTACTCCCTAATCTCCGAAGTACCTGTTACCTATATTATAAGTAAATTGACGAAAGTTCGAAGCCCTTGGACCGCTATTTACACTCGCTCTTTGCGGATCTTGTTGATTTTATTATGCATAGAATAGATAAAAGATAAATAACTTGCTATGCTATTGCAATTTTTATACATCAATCGTACCAAAGCTCCAAGTACCAAGATTTGTTAGTTGATGTATAAAAACAAGCGTAAAGCGGCTTCCATGTGTCCGTGGAGTTTTTGTTTTAGTGTGCAGGCTCAGAAACCTAAATTCGAGCGAGTCAAGTTACGGCCAGGTATTCCTGCAGCAGTAGGCGTAAGGGAAAACTCGCGCCTGCCAAGCTGCCGCGCTCATTGTAGTTATTTTTGTAGTTATTTAAACACGGTGATTAAGAAAAGTGTTTTATCAAGTCAAACTCTGGGAATTTTTAGAAATTTTAAGTGTCTTTAGTTGAGTACAAAAAAAAAGTATGATATCGGTAGTTCTCTAGTCATAGTATTGAAAAAACATTAGAAAAAGAGGTAACTTTTTTCAGAATTTCAAACACTATTTTCTGAGTCTCTGATAATTTTAAAAATCACAAAAATGCGGCCTCTGCTGGCCTACCAAGCCTTAACTTAGTATTATATTATTGTAGGGGTTCCTACAGTAATAAGTTAAGTTAACAGTTAAATTCTTAGAAGGAAGAATAAACAAATCAAACCCTCGAGTGTTAGTTTGCGATTTAATATTTGTAAGTAATTGCACAATTCATCATCATCATCATCGCGATCTGTCATGAATCCATTTCTAGATATAGGCCTCCTCCAAACGCCTCCACTCTAGACGGTCTTGAGCCCTCGACATCCAATAATGGCCTGCGTGTTGTCAGATGTCGTCAATCCTTCTTTTTGGTGGTCTTCCCCCCGGTCTGGTGTGCTGAAATTGCACAATTATACGTTGGTAAACAAATTGGTGCAAGAACATGTGTTTAAGTTGGTATCGTGCGGTACTCCGTACATTCCGCTGGCCAAAAAGGTAACAGTCAAATCACTATAATTATCTTCATCATATGGTTCAAAAGTGTGTAAAACGTAAGTCAGTAAGTAAAGCAAAAGGACATGGAAGCTAGTAAAGCTACGTAAACAATGTGAATAGATGCAAGTTTAAAAATTGATTGTTTAATTTGTATGACTTATGTACATTAACTGTAACACAGGTTCTTACAACCTACTTCAGGCACCAGTCTTCACAAAACAGGGTCAAACATATTAGTATATAATAGATATATATAATACTGATAATAGTGCTCTCAGAGGCCTATAGAGGCCTACGTTTTGTGTGTAATGTACAGGTCGCCCGCTTGTCGACGAGTAGGCAGTTGTCGGTGATTAGGTCATCATCGACGAGTAGCTCATCTCTCGTTCATCATCATCTCTTAATTGTACTTTATTGTTTTGCTGTGGAACTTCCTTCTTCACAGGCAAGGGTGATAGTTTTAAGATTGGCCTATGAAGACATAGTTCCGTTTTTAGTTTTGATAGACATTACTCGTACGTATCCGTCTTTGACAAAATATAACCTTGATGATTATAAACATGATAATAAATATATAATGCTGGACAATTCACACAGCATTATCTAGCCCCAAGCTAAGCAGAGCTTGTGTTATGGGTTATACCATGATGTCATCTATCTTTAGATTCTTCGATGATGTCTTTCATTTAGCTAACTTTTTACCAGTACTGTGGCCGCCTCCTGTCGACGTTCAGGAGACACGGCAAGGACGAAGTACAAGGATTATTTATTTTTCGTTACGTTACAATTAAATGTGTTCAGGGTTCCTGACAGAATCCAACCCAGCCTCGTTTGTTGAGCAGTAGGAGCCATGTCCAGACCTTTGATCACACCGCTGCTCATGAGTATTTCTGAGTAAATGCTGGCATACAAGAGCAAGTCGATTGTTTTGGAGACATTGTACTCAGGGTTGGCGAGTTGAACGTTTTGCAGATGCGGCCATTATTGTCTTTTGTAGGACACATTAGGTTGGTATTCATTGACATTTATCTGTGACAACTGCCTTGCCGTTTTAGACCCATTTCTGATACCAGAGACAGATGCGTGGTACCGCAGTCGAAGCAAGCCTAACATCTATGCTGCGTTTACGGGTATTAAGGAAATAACTTGATGAAATTTGTACATTTATATAAATAGTGGTTGTTGTTACACATAGGACAACTGATTGAGCATGCCTTACTAGCCTGATGTTACTTGTATTTACCATGGTTACCATGCCTGAGCCCAGTGGAAGATGACAAATCTTTCTCTAGCTGCATTCTTACTACCCGTTGTCCTATTACCCGTTTTCCCGTAAGAATGAAGCATTTTCCCGCGATAAAAAGTAGCCTATGTTCATCAGGAATAATGTGGCCTTCTAATGGTAAAATAATTTTTCAAATCGGTCCAGTAGTTTTGGAGCCTATTCAATACAAACAAACAATCAAATATTTCCTATTTATAATATTATATAGATCTATAGGCTCCAAAGCTGTGAATTTTCCCTTCAAGAAATCCATTAGTTCCGATAGTGTACAGCTAACGTGCTTCCTTGTAGTCTCCGTATGTTTCGGGGTCTAGCTTCTTTGAGATGAGGTGCACTAACATCGGGTCCACGATAGAAAAGTTTTGATGATAGAAAATTATGGTACATGAGTGTACCATAATGAAAGTACTATGGTACATGATGCGCAGAACTAGATTATGGTACGTATACCATAATTATAGTTCGTGTAACATTCCTGCTGAGTACCTATGTGTGTTCAGTGTCCTCGTGAAATTAACACAACCATATATGCGCCTCCTCAATGACTGATGGAACCTAGTGGGAAGCCCGTTAACCGATTCGCAATCGCACGTAATTCACTAAAACAATAGCACTGTGTCATCATCATCATCAGCCTATATTAGTCCACTGTTGAACATAGGCCTCCCCAAATGAGCGCCATAACAATAGAGCACTGTGTGCCTGTTTGGTATTAAACGTCGATGATACTTTACAGAATATGTAGTAGACCGTGCACCGGTTGTTATCCGTGTCTACTGAACAGGCGGCCACGATACTGGTAAAAAGTTAGGTTAGAAGGACCAAAAACTGTAGGGGTTCCTACAGATAAAAGTTAAGTAAATAGTTAGAGGGAACTATAAAGTACGAATTAAACCCCTTCGTCCTTGTTTGACACCAATTTAATATTCGTAAGTAATAGCACAATTGTATGTAGGTAAGCAAATTGATAAACATTTTAGAATTCGTTAAAATTAGGATTCAGGAATGTCAAATAGACGAAAGTTATTCTATGTTTGAAGATTTTTTTTTTAATTAAATTAAAATTAGAAAATTAGACCTGACAGGTCTAAAACAACTCAACTTAGTTAAAATAGTTACAACCCTCCTTGCATTGCATTTTAGCTATGATTAGAAACGTCTACCTAATTTTAGCAGGCAGATTCTTTTGAAAAATGTGAAATATTATTATGCATTTTAGGTATTTTTAGGATCTGTACAGAGAATACCATAATTCTAGGTCAACCAAACTTAGAAAACTTAGAAATCGTAAAATTTAAGCTAGGAATCCTAAAACAACGGAATCAACATCATTACAAAGATTTTCGACTCCAGCGTCAATTGACCTCGTGGTGTAGTTGGTCAGCACATTCCGGTACTGACGGAAGGATGCGGGTTCAAGTCCCGCCGAAGTCGTAAATTTTTGCGATGTTATTTAATTTCTTAGAAATTTGCCAGAGTGTGAGGCTTACGCACTATAAAAACAAAAACTTTAGATTATCGACATCATTGCCTGAAAATAAGAAAATAAGGTGCCTACGGTTCGCGCAAAAGCTTCGATGTATTTCTGCTTCAGCATACTAGATGGCAGTGGTATCTCAAGGCTAAATGGAGCTCATGTTTGACCGGTATTTGGCGCTCGAAGCAAATAGAAACAGATAGTAGGTAGGTAGGATTTATTTATTCGTACCTACTAGAAAATTAATAAGATACCAATACACTATTTATACCCATCATCCCAATCAAGGTGGTGATCTAATTATAATTGAGAGCGTATTCTCTACATTGTCTCAGAACACAAACTTAGGTAGCGATTCTGTAGGTACTTTAGTAGGTAACTATATTGCTTATGACAACAGAAAATAGTTAAATTTGATTGTATTCTATAAATTATCAATTATTAGTGCGTGACTTGTGATGTAAAGCTCTGTCCTCTGCATGTTCCGCCAATTATATGTTGGTAACGATGCGTGAAAACGTGCGTTAGTGACGTTATTTGTTCTTGCGTTTCTTTAAAATTTACGTAAAATTGTCCTCGAATTTGAATAACCAATCTATAGAATTGGGGCGCTTCGCAACTAATCCATATCTAAGGTTTTTTTGTTAGTATATATGTGTGCGTAACCCCGCACTCAGGGTAATTTCTAAATCAAATAATATCGTAAAAATTTAAACTAACGGAGTTAGAATCCGTAGGAAGTCGCAGAGATATTCGACTCCCACGTCACTTGACCTCGTGGTGTAGTTGGCACATTCCGGTACTGACGGAAGGATGCGGGTTCAAGTCCCGTGGAAGTCGAAATTTTTTGCAATATTATTTGATTTAGATAATCCATATCATTTTAATGTATTGATATGGATTAGTTGAGCTACTTCTTCATTGTCTGCAATAGTCAGCAGTTGGCTCGACTGTTTCGTTGTTAATATTTATTCATACTTTCTTTGTTATCACAGGAAAATTCTGTACTTTAAATACTATAAATAACAATACCGTAAATAATACTAACGTACAGAACGGCCACTCTCCGCCTCCCATCTGATGGAGCTTCCTCACCCGCCGTCCCTAGGCGAGTTTTACTGCGTTCCAAATGCAAAGGACATACGGTGCACGAACGGGGCGCAGGATAGCATACGTAATAAAAATTTATTTTATCTTGAGGTTTTATTTCACCTTTTGTGAGAGGGAAATAAAATGTCTTTGAGTTACTTCGCAGCTACTTCATTCGCCCAATATGTTCATAACAAAGATCCTATGACTAAGTTCCATCTTTGGTTCATAGAGACGAGTATGCGCTGAGACGCGACTTTTGGATTTATTCCACGTTCGCCTCACTTGTTAGCCCCATATTCCAAAAAAATCTGCTTCTGCCCCATGACTAAAATATTTCTGGTTTCGCCCCACATTACAAAAGGTATAAAGGGGAAAGTAGAGTTGACAAATAAAACCAGTTGATCATTTTATGAAATGGTCGAGTGTCCTGTCACTGATGTGACAATGTAGAGAATACCATCCCATGCCTTGTTTACCTGAGTGTATTCTAGCGTGACGAACATGTCAATCAAAAAGTCATCAAAACACCTTCGATTCTATTTCAATCAAGTATGCTTTACCATTAATTGTCTATTATTTATTACATCAAATGAAATAGAGCGTTGGAACTATGTGATAAAGTCTATTGTTGTTTAGCTTGCTGTTTTATAAATTGTACCAGTCATCGACTAGTAATTTACACTTGGCATTGGCTTCTAAATGAATATTATTTTGTTATGTGAGCAAATATATTGTTTGCGCCAAAGCTCGTATCAATATTTATTCACTTCAAAATATGTAGTTAATTAATTTATTAAATAGCTACTCTCTCTGATGCATTGAAACATTAAAAATACATAATATCCACAACAAAGCTGGTGTTATAGGAACCATGATAACAGATAGGAGATTCAGGGATAGTCAATGTCATAAATTGCTTGACATCGTTAATTAACGACAGCTGTTAACGTAGATTTCGCGGTTCAGTCATAGGTACTGATAGGTCATCAGGCAGGACATCACCCAAATCTTGAATCGTAATCTACAGATGAACGGCGATAGATCACGGTGACTATTACCCTGGTTTTCGCCAAACAAAAATCATGCAATTACAGAAGATATATAAACATAAAACCTCAAAGTTAACTGACGAAACTGCTAACTCTCCGGTTATCGCATCATCCTTCATCTCGCAACCTACATCTTTGACGAACTGCCCATCTGTTCACTTCGTCAAAGAGGTTGTCGAATAAAAAGCGACTGCAAAGCCTTTCCGAACATTAAAATCAGAAAATAAAAATGTCCTAGTTACTAGGTTGTCTAGGATATTATGGTGATGATGATAATGATACAGGATTATAATTTAGAAAAAAACGAGAAGCTTAGTAAATATTTATTAGATGTGTACCTACCCACCTACTTAGGAAGACTAAAAAGTGTGTTTGAAATTTATTTTTAAGTATACATTCTAGAATCTTTTAATACATATGTATTTATATCAAAATAAAGGGACTTTGTCGCTTAGCGACCTAATTCTAGAATCTTGAACAAGAGTACATTTATGACACATTTTATTATTGGAATCAAGAAATTGTACTCCAATAGTTTAAATGTGCAACATAGAGCCAATGGTAGTTCGTAATTTTTTAGCTAATATAATTTCTTATTAACTCTAAGAAGTTCAAGACCATGGCGCTCATTAGGGGAGGCCTATATCCAGCAGTGGACTAATATTGGCTGATGATGATTACTTCGAAGAGACAGGTGTTTGGCGTGAGCGCTACGTTATTCGTAGGCCTCTACGATACGTCGTCTACGCAGATTCCTCGTCCAAACTTAAAACATCACAATATAACTAAAATTACGTATCTTTTTATTTGACACACATCTATAAACAAATGCTCAACCCGTAATTTATCCGAAACATCACGTTAAAATCACATCTACACCCATTACTATTTCCTGCTGTCACATATATTTGCTGTAAAATGAGTTTATTTTTTTTACGCATGTTATTTGGCACAACAATTAAAAAATAGGAATTCGCCGATAGAATGCACGGCCGAAGTATTGACAGAGCATCATTGGCAATCGTGCGAGTGCTTGCGACAGCCAGGTGGGGTCAAAGGTAGATATATCGGGAGGCTGCGAGCCACGCTAGGGGAAACACTCGACAGTCGTAAGCGAACGATCACTCGATACACACGTTCTTCTTCCTTTCCCAGTTAGGTTCGTACTAAATACTACTACATCGTTTCTACTACTACACATTTACATAGTGCCGGGTCGTGTTGTGAAACTTTAAAAAAGTGATAAAGAATAAGCGAATAAAGCTGTGATTTTTGACCGTAGACCACCCCTTTGCGAGATGTGGGACGACGCTGACATTGAGGAGAGTGTGGCGGAGCAGCCTGCGGGAGAAGAGGCGCCAGCCGAGGCTGCGGCTGCTGAAGTCACTGAAGGCGACATCCCAGCTACCGACGCCCCTGTCTTAGGATTCGACCCCCAAAAACTGATCTGCAGACATTGGATCAGGTGAGAGGAATTTGCAAAGAAATGTCTAGCTGTGACCACACTACAAATGATGCATCAAAATAGTGTTCTACAAATTCTCAGACAAGTTCTCCAACTCACAATAACTAGGGCTTTATGTATCAAAGTCCGTGAATAACAATAAATTTTTGTATTCCAGGCCACGGTCAAAAAATTACAGATACATATACGACTACCGAACAAATTACTACAACGACGTGATCAACTACTTGGACCGCCGCAACCAGGGTCTAGCAGTGGAGACGCCGCGGGCGCAGACTTGGGCTGAACGCACCCTCAGGACGTACATTGCCAACTCCCCTCGCAACCTGGCCGACTGCAACCGCGACCACCTCCTCCTCAGACATATCTCCACGGGTGCCCGTTTCCACCGCTATCACACCAAGTCGTTGATCTCTAGGAAGTATTCTACTCTTGGATTTAACATCGTCAGCGTGTAGCTTTGGCTCTAACACCCGCTTGTTGGCTTGACGGACTCGCTCCGGTCGTCGCGTGACCTTCCTCTCATGTTACAGGCTTTCCCTGCAGTAGCGGTTGCGTCCACTCCCGTAGTTGAGACACCACTATGTTTCCTTTGAGACTTGTCTCCGCGTCTACTTGATCGGAAACCGTCAGCATTCCTTCTTTAATATCTGTTTCGTTTGGTAAGACAATAAACATTTAAGTAAATAACGAGTTTGATTTGTCACCCTTTTAGACACCTTTGCTGGCGTTAGATTATTTTAAGAATCTTGGCACATATACTGAGTAGTTTTTTTTACGTTCTGATGATGAGAAACAAACGCGATGCGATATTTAATTACCTTCCTATTACTTTGCACATACGCATTGCGATTAATAGGTCATCTACACCAATCTTGTGTATTCTAAAGGACTCTACATCAAAAAACAAATTGGTATTAACGAAAGATTATTTTCAAAAAATGTCTGATATATTTTGCTATCGAATAAGGATACAATATATTATGCTGGATAATCCACACAGCATCATCTAGCCCCAGAGTAAGTTGATCATTGGTTATTTAATTATGGACATCTAAACTTCAAAGAATGGTTTATTAACATATGTATATCCTCTTAGGTTGGATTTAACATCTAATTAAACGAAGGAATAAACTAATTGGAGTCTGAGAGCTTCTTAATTAATGCAACTGTGAACTATTTTCAGAGGCTCTGAAATATTGCATTGCAGTGATTTCAACACGCGTTTCCGTAGAGCGCGTATTTTTTATTTTCTTTCTTTATTCAGTAATTTTTATGGTCACGGCATCACCAGTGAACACCTCTACCAATTTTGCTAATTCTTTTATTGTTGTGTTTGTTACTGGCAGGAGAAAAATGAAAAAAATACTCATGAAAGAAAAAATTGAGAAAATTGGAAACATAAATCCCACACGGGCGAAGCCGCGGGGTGCAGCTAGTTTTGTTATAAATAATGATACAAAATAAGACATGAATAACTTACACATAAATATGTACATACCAAGTCTTTTAAAATGTTTGACATTTGAGATATTAGTGGTTTTATTTAAGTTTCACTATGTGGACACGAGTAAAAACCTTGGTGTGTCCAGATAAGGAAATAATAAGTTTACTAGTTTTGAGTTTCACCAACTGGACACACGTGTGTCCAGTCTCTTGTGTCCAGTTAGTGAATAACCCAAATATACGAGCTATCTGTACATTGCTTGTCTACAGTTAACTCAATTGTTTTAATTGTAAATACTAGTCCTAATTTATTTCCATTATTTGATTGGAATTTTCTGTGTCAATAAATTATACACCTACATATTTCGATACTTGAATTTAATCTGAAACAAAGTTCTAACTTATTTGAGATACTCCATTTTTAAGCACCTTAGGTTATTTTGAATGTATTTATTTCATCGCACCTTATGACTGCTTAATGTCAAAATTGTCCAACAGTGGACTAAAATAGGTTGATGAATTATCATCTACCTATTTAAACCCAGAATATCTTCTTATAGTAATGGTCTTTACCATCTTCGATCGCATACCTTGATGGGTGTTAGCGAACCCAAGCACTACTTAACGCATTCACTGCCCGATGCAGGACCCAGAAGACAAGTGCGTTGTGGGCCTTGAAAGTGTTAACCACTAACAAAACGAAGGGGTTTTATACATGAGTTTGACTTTATTCACAAAGAAAATTAAAATAAAATAATAGAAATTAATTGAGATGAAATGAAATTTATTTATTGTAGAAACTTATTATTTATTGTAGAAATTAGAACTAGTATTTACAATTGAAACAATCGAGCTAACTGCAGACTGTTGCCAACAACGTTTGACTTGCGTATATGTGTGACCAAGTCTGTGAAGTCGTAGCTAACAGATGAACCGAATTTGATTAAATTAATTTTTGTTTTATATGTGACTTGTTATGAGTGTTCTTTGCAATGTTGGGTGAAAATTGGCGCAACCGCACGGAATAACAATAAAGTACAGGGTGCCACCCTGTATAGTTATTTTGTGTACTAAGCCGAAAGAAGAAGAATCTAGTACCCGAGGGGATCCACTTTTGTTCTACGATTTTTTTTAATTTCTGTCATAATATATTTACGTTTTTAATTAATATATTATATTAATATTAATATATAATAATATTGTTTTGATATTTCAAAGAATCACTTTTTTTGTAATAATTTCATATCAAAACACTGGTTTTGCTAAAAAAACAAGCTTTAACCATTTATGAAATATTTGTTAATATTTATATGAGTAATGCAATAGTGCGTAGTGTCAAAGAACACGAATAAGACGAAAAAAAATCTAAAACTACTTATATTCAAAGTTCAAGAAATCGTTATACACAAGTGATCCCTTCGGGGTCCAGAATCACCCCTTTTCGGCTTAGTACACTTGTAAAGTGGCACCCTATATTATGTACTAACGCAGCCGTTTAAATTAATATTTGAACGGCTGCGTTAGTACATATAGGGTGTACGTTTCTAAGTTAAATTTTCGTGGGCGGTTATGAAACTTTTGTAAACTTTTATTATCTTGTTCTCCATTTGACAAAAGTCAAAGGTGAGCTGAACAGGTATGTAAGTTTTAATCCGTATTTTTGGTGGTACATTAGTATACAATAAATAACATGTATATACTAATACAAGCTAATTTTATTTGGCATCTAATACCTGTATGTTTAATTTATAAGTTATCGATATAAATAATATGAACATTATTTTATTTTAACTTATATGTACCTACCTGTAAAACGGGGTGATTTTTCTACTGACGCTTTATTTTAAAGCTGAGTTTGATTTAATTATCTAATGAAAAGTGACTTAATATGACGAAACAGTGACGCTATAATATATATTTTCAGGAATAAACCGGGTTATTGAGCGATTAAGTACTATTTTACGTTTAGTGTTTACGAAGACAGTAAACAGAACAGCTCTTTCTTAAAGTTTGAAAAATATTTCTAGCCAGGAACTAAATAAAACTGAAAAGACGAGTTTTGAATAAGGTAAGCACTATCTATGGTCAAATATTACGTGAACAGGACTTCAAATTTCAAACTTCACGGAGTTCCATACAATTTTACAGACAAGTTTTAACAAGAAAACTTATAACCAGCAGTCACAACATTTTCAGGAAGATTCTTCGATATGATTTTCAATAAATTGTATGAGATTTAAAGTTTACGGGGAAACTTTCGGTACTTAAATTTTTTGGATGCATATTCTATGTAAGACATGATATACCTATTTAAATAATATATTTTTCCATTGCAGCCAACAGCACATTAAGTTTAAAGGTAGGCACTGCTCCCTACCCCTAATTAATAACAAAGCAAAATAATTAACTTTCAGATAAGATTAATTGTCAGATAAACGATCTCTATTAGCCTCGCTTTGAATAATAAATCTTAATAAGTAAAGGTTATTTACGACATTATAACAAGACTTAATACAGTGATTGTTTTCTGAAGAGCTGCCAAAGAATAAATAACGACCTAAAATCCAGTTAGACTTCTCTAAACTTTATTCGATCTTGTTCAGATAAAACGAAAAATTCAGACAGGTGTCAATCAGATTTTATGTGCTAATAAATTATATTTGAACTGAAAACTACATTACAGATAGAGTTACGGTTTTTTTATAGTTAACTTTCGCGTGACAGTCACGTCATAAATACTGACTAGTATTTTTTTTATGCGAGAGCCATCCACAAGATCATTCCGTCAATGCCAAGCCAGTGTGACACATCCACTCAACGCAGTTCAAAATTTCAATGTCGGCATCTAAAATAACTTATGTTTGACAGTTTAGTGAATGTAATCGCTTGGGAGGCGGCCAACGCGGGGCTACCTCGCAGGTAAAGCAGGCAGATAGCCAAATTGAACATAATTAAATGTTCCAATGACCAAGAGGGCCCAGACATCGATTAGATACCTACTACTCTGTCAAGAATAGACTGCTGTGACGTACTCACTCTTAATTAAACATATATTATTGTAAATTGACGATTAAGAGGATTTCTGTGGTGGTCAACAGCCCCAGCCTTGGTTTTAGATAAAAATAAATTCAGACATTCGTTTAGTTCGTCTTACCCAGACGATTATTCTAATCTGTTTTCGTTTTTCGTTTTGTTACAAAATGTTTTATTTTTGCCGCAACTTAGAGTTAGTGGTCGTAGTACCTTTCTAACACAAAAAGAGCTTTTGTAACAAGAAAAACAAATGAGATCCGAGCTTTACTTGAGAATGCCTTTACATGTCTGACCGAAACTAACACAGATAGGAACAACTAACGGGCAAACTTCAAGAATAAATTGATTAAGCATGGAAGTAGGAAGTATGAAAGTAGGAAGTAGGAAGTATGGAAGTAGGAAGTATGAAAGGAGGATGCTCGATTCCTTTAACATCGCCGATAGAAGCTTTCACCGGATGTTTTCCATTACTAAGATAATATTCTCCACAGTTACTTGATTGAAAGTCTGCAACGGTGTTTTAGTGTTCATATAACGATAGTTTCAAAGCGTCTGATATTATCACTGCACAAACAAATAGTTTATTTATCAATAAATCTACAATTAATACATCGGTCACGTTCACCGAGTTCCTTACATCATACATCAACCTCGTGGCAATATATGACGCCGATCTTTCATTCGCCCTGCACAAATTACCAAATAATTGATCGCTCTGGCATGAGAGTAGTAATCGCTTAGGTTCATAGATGTTGAACAACTTGATGTGCTATATCTGGCAAATATTTTTTTACCTGATTTCAATATTTCTGTATTAATGCAATGAGGAGCACGTAAATCATCCTATGGCTGAGAGATTGTTAAATTCTGTTATTGCTGAACCTAAGAAAGGGCAAATTTATCTTTATAGACACTGTGCCACTATCTCCATCCTTTCTATTGAGTCTCTACAATTTAAAAACCATTTTGAATATATAGAAGCGTTTGGATATTTCGATTCAACTAACAAACGAGTATTATTTTACAGATACCTCTGCGAAAAATAATGTATGTTTCAAATGTTATATATCGAATCTTAAGGTAGTAAAAAATAAGTAGGTACTAACACGCTGAGGTCAAACGAGAGTATTTTTTTCAAGTTGTGAGTCGTGTAAAATGAGTCGGTTATACAAAGTCCTATTTGTGCCACACGTCGCGTCGACGCAAAATGAATTGTCGTGTCTGACAAAAGAACGCATTTTACGCAAGCCACAACTTAATAAGTTAGGCTCATCTTGCCCCTTCCATAAGGGCAAATTTGTATGCCGTATCCAGTCCAACCAGTACTATGAATGATTGTAGGGCTATTAATG
Source organism: Eupithecia subumbrata (assembly GCA_949316285.1). Classification (NCBI taxonomy): domain Eukaryota; kingdom Metazoa; phylum Arthropoda; class Insecta; order Lepidoptera; family Geometridae; genus Eupithecia; species Eupithecia subumbrata. The sequence continues at coordinate 16,756,778 of OX438642.1, forward strand.
CGTGATGATACCAGATGAATCTCGACTTTATGTCTTAACAGATTGATACTTTATGTATTATCGTAGGAAGAAACTATTGGTATAAACATTGATTGCTATACCTATAGGGCGGTTTTTCATTTATCCCTGTGACACCAATGCTTGGTACAACTACTATTAGTGTCATAGGAGTTTTTTCTCTCCCGTGACTCTACCCGTTTAGATTTCGGTATCCTATCCTATCCTTCTGATGTCATTAAGGTGAATGTGAAGATGTAAAGTTCTGAGAGGGTAAGACAATGCCAAAACCACGGCACGGGTCGTGCTGATATTTTGCATAGATTCAAGATCTGGATTAAAATAAGTGTCCCTAGTTGTAATCATCATCATTCTCATCAGCCTATATTAGTCCACTGTTGGACATAGGCCTCCCCTAATGAGCGTCATAGCGCCCTGTCTTCAGCTTGCCGCATCCAATATCTGCCTGTAGTCTTTCGCAGGTCGTCATCCCACCTGGCCGGAGGGCGTCCTACACTACGTTTGCCGAGTCGTGGTCTCCACTCAAGAACACGTTTACCCCAGCGGTTGTCGGTTCTTCGCGAGATATGGCCGGCCCACTGCCACTTCATCTTGCTAATTATTTGAGCTATGTCGATAACTTTGGTTCTCTATCGAATGTATTCGTTACAAATTTTATCCTGCAAATCCGTAAGCAAAAGCTGGTTATAGAAAGTTTCACAAAATATATGAAATATATGATGAGTTTTTACCAAACTCTTTAGATGTAGAAAGGAAAGATAAGCAGTCCAGAACTCAGATGAGCGTTAAAACGACAGTGGGGAACAATTTTCATCATACTAGCACAAGGTAAAAAATGTACCATAAAATTGAAGTTAGTTTTATGTCTGATGTGAAAACTTCAGTCGCAATGGTATTGGTGATAGTAACTAGGTACCTATCTAATTGATTTAAAGGAACAAGCCGTATTTTTATACCTTATGTCTCGACCTCCGTTTTAATTTTGTATTCATGAACGAAGTTTATGGCAGAAGTAGTTCAATGGTAGTCACCAACCCAACCCTGTTGTCGCATAACTCCCTTAATTATACAAATAGAAACTATTCTAAAGAACTTCTTGTAATTAATGGTATTGGTGATAGTAACTAGGTACCTACCTAATGGATTTTAAGGAACAAGCCGTATTTTTATACCTTTTGTCTCGACCTGCGTTTCAATTCTGTATTCACGAACGAAATTTATGGCGGAAGTAGTTCAATGGTGGTCACCAACCCAACCCTGTTTTCGCATATCTCCCTTAATTATACAAATAGAAACTATTCTAAAGAACTTCTTGTAATTAATGGTATTGGTGATAGTAACTAGGTACCTACCTAATGGATTTTAAGGAACAAGCCGTATTTTTATACCTTTTGTCTCGACCTGCGTTTCAATTCTGTATTCACGAACGAAATTTATGGCGGAAGTAGTTCAATGGTGGTCACCAACCCAACCCTGTTGTCGCATATCTCCCTTAATTATACAAATAGAAACTGTTCTAAAGAACTTCTTATAATTAATGATCTCTACAATTCTCGGAAACGATCTCCTGTTCAAACCTAAAAACACATGGGTATAGATACGTCAGCAAGATATATTAATACTACACTGAGCTAGTGCTTCAAGGGCTATTTTTGGGACTACTCCCAGGGAAACAATTGTATGATTCTTTCGCCAATTGGAAAGCGTTTTCAGACGGGACAGTTACAAATGATGTACATAAATATTGTTACAGCGAAGCCGTAATGAATCGCAATAGGGAAACAGATAGCAGACGGAACGTATTAATGTTTTGTCAAGAATCTTTTTAGAGTTCCGAACGGTTGGTATAATATTGAATAATAACAAATTGGATAATGTTATCGAGGACGTAATAGTATAGACTGCTGACCTGTCAAAATTCCTATTGCAAAATTTTAAAAAATCACTTAAAATCATTTGATATTTATAATCGCGTGACTCATGATCCAAAAAGTTAGGGTCTTATTCCGGGAGTGACACTTCCTTACGTCACCGTCCAGTTGCCATTTATTGCAACATAACATGGAAGTTAGGAAAAAATGGGTTATTAGAAAAATACATAAAATCATAATCGTCCAGAGATACATAAAATCATAATCAGAGGCGCGCGGGGTCTGCCACCTGAGAGGTTAATTAATACCACTGCACCTGTTGAAAACAAAATAAGCTTCTCTTTATACAGGATGTTTAGCACAGGATGCGTCACAGGATGTGCAACACAGGATGTTCATAAGAGGATATTCAGCAGACCATGATACCGCCATAATGATAACTGGAGTTCGTTGAGATCTATTCTCAGTCCTTTCCTATTTTTATTTGATATTAACGTCCTGCCTCATCTTGTTTACAATAATGAAGATATTGTATAGTTTGCTGACGGTACTACATTAATTTTTAAAATGAAACACTTAAACACAAATTTTGACGATTTGAATAATGCAATCCCAAAATTAGTCATATGGTTTAGTGTCATTAATCTATTGCTTAACGAAACCAAAACGAAATGTATTAGATTTATTGTACCTAATGTTAAACAAGTTAAGGCTAATGTAAACATAAAAGGCGAAACGTTCGAAATTGTAGAAAGTAATTAGATAAAAAGGGCAGAAGCCTTTATTCACAAAGAAAATTATAATATTATTAGTATTTACAATTGAAACAATTGAGCTAACTGCAGACAGTTGCAAACAATCTACAGGTAGCGCAACTGATCCATATCAATACCAGTCGGAAGCGTCCCCAAGACGCTGGCTGCATTGCCCCGCTGTATGGCAATGCTGATGCGCTGTGCCAGATACTGACCAGCTCTTGGGTCACGTGTCGCTTCGACCAGACGCTCAGATAATTTTTTGAAAACCCGAAGAGCCTCGGTACCCCACGAAGGGTCTCGACTCCAAAAGGAGCATAATCTAAAATATAAAATATAAATATATCTCATCATCCTTAGATAATAAACTTATTATAGTTCTGCAGCGTATGTAGTCAAAAAAATCCGTCATCTTGCAGACATTGATACTTCTAGACTAGTATATTTCAGCTACTTCCATAGTGTTATGTCTTATGTCATACTGCTGTGTGGGAACGCTGCAGATATTAACACCGTATTTGTGCAGCAGATGAGAGCTGTTCGTGCAATCTATAATATGGGCCCCAGAGAATCCCTGCGTGATAAATTCAAAAAAAAGAACATAACTGAAAGTACCATGTCAATATATTTATGAAAACTTGTTGTACACTTATAGAAATATTAATCGGTTCCCTAAAAATAGCGACATACATAATTTAAATACTACACATAAGAATAAACTTGCTGTGCCCACAACTAGGCTACACAAGAATAATGTATTAAAAGGGCAATGTATACGCTTCTACAATAAAACTCCAAGCGAGTTGCAAAAATTGCGCTGCGCCGAGTATACATCCTCATTGTTTTTTTGTGTTCAGGCAACGAAACACCTCTAATTTAATTAAAGGAGGATGGGCTTTTGGGCCCGTTTTGGTACCATGTCCAATTAAGACGAGTCATGCGTCGTTAAATAGCTATTTTCACGTGGACACAAAAACCTACTAAGACGAATCCGTTACAGTTGTCCGTTAGGAAATATATTCTGCTGAAGATGTTGAATTTTTATATCGAATATAATAAAAAATGCTATAACAGGTTCAGAAGTTGGAATTCGCGTACTTCCTTGCCTTTGCACGGGTTTCTTGCCTTTAAAACTCTCTGAACCCTGAACTTCTGTTCCCTTACGTGTTCATCACGTTGTAAAATAGTTAACAACACATTTTCTGGAAAAAAGTATTTCTGCGAAGAAAGTATTTCCTTGAATAGTTTTAGGACAATGCTTCCCAGAAGATAAATATGATATTTCGTAGACTTTCAAAGCGCATGCGACGTAGCCAACAAGGTTTTTACGCATTCTGCTAACAGTACTATTCAGAAAAGCGGTGACTGGTTTTTACTGATTACTACTGACAGCTCTGAATGTCTCATGTACACACACATGAATACGTAAAAACCTCGCTGGCTACGTCACCGGGCGGTCCGCCGTAGCATCGTAGCTAGCACTACGAAGACCTATAAAATAACATATTGGTCTATTCTACAGCTTTCCAACGATATATCATTCATTTCGATTAGTGCCGGTACCAGGTTCTATATATTTGTGCCCATCATCCTTTGGTTTCGTAAGCTATTTTTTGCAGTTTACGAGTGTAAAAGTGTGTTTGATTACTTTTTATAACAATAATAGTCGACAGAATAAAATAATTATAATAAAATCTTAAAAGAGAGACGTAATAATTTGTTCGGAGAAAAGATTTGATGAAGGCAAAGATACTATGACTGTTAGATACAGAGCGATAGACGATAAACTGTTTAAATAATTTATTTGAAATATATTTTTACAACCACAATGCTTACTGACATTTTTATTACTCCTCTCACTTTTGACACAACCTTCTACATCTAATGAGGTCGCATATTGCATACTGTAAAGCAGCAACCTTATTATCTTCTCTCAATAAAGACCCATTAGATTCAGAAGCTTCTGCAGCCTTGGTCTAGCTAATGCTTTTGTGAATGTATCAGCAAGTTGATTCTCCGTGGTCACCTTGCTAACATTCAGCTCTCCACTAGTGACCATTTCTCTCACAAAGAAATGTCGAGTCCGGATATGCTTGGTACGTTTGTGATATTCCGGATTCTGTGCTAACTTGATTGCAGCTTCGTTATCGACTTTCAGTACAGGCACACCCTTCAATTTTGTCATATCTCCAAGTAATCTATGAAGCCAAATTGATTCTCGAGCACCTTCACTAGCCGCTACGACTTCCGCTTCTCTAGTTGAAATAGCTACACTTGTTTGACGCTGGACTGAAGATTTGTTCATCAATACCTTTCTTTTGACTATAGCCCTTTATTACAAGTCTCGCTTTATACTTGTCCACTGACCCATCAGCATTAAGTTTCACTTTGTACACCCATTTACATGGTAAAGCTTTCCTATTCTTGGGAAGTGGCACAAGAATCCAGGTTTTATTTTCCTTAAGGGAATTCATTTCGCAGTCCATTGCCTTTTCCCAAAGATCCTGTTCAGAGCTTTTAATAGCTTCTTTGTAACAGCTTGGTTCTTGGTAACCACAGCTAGCAATATTTAAAACATAGTCTTTGAGTTTCTCAGGTTGACGAAGCAACGATCTGTCTCTGAGTACCCTTCTACCATGTTCCATTATTTCTTGTTCAGGAAATTCATCATTAGTATGGTCGTTGGCTTCTCCTGCTTCTCCTTCTATATCTCCGTTAGTACCTTCTAGTTTCGCGATCTGTACCTTAGTTAGATCCATTTTGGATCAATAAACCATCATCCTTAGACCTTGGCCCATAACCTGTTAGATACAGAGCGATAGACGATAAACTGTTTAAATAATTTATTTGAAATATATTTTTACAACCACAATGCTTACTGACATTTTTATTACTCCTCTCACTTTTGACACAACCTTCTACATCTAATGAGGTCGCATATTGCATACTGTAAAGCAGCAACCTTATTAATGACTACGTTCAGAGATCCTATGACTACGTTCCGTAGGATTAAGGTAATAGTGTTTTGTTTGGATTACCAAGAAGGCGATAATGATTTAAGTACATCGATCTCAACCTCAGCAGCCTGTATTGGTCCAATACTGGACGCAGGCCTTCCCCTGATAAGCACCTTATTGGCTTTTATCACATGGGGTAATGCCCATAATCCTCACGCTGGGCATGCAGGTTAGGATCGCAGTTTGGTGGTAGAATTGTTCTGCAGGGGTCGCTGCTGCCCGCCCCCGGTGTATATTCCTTAGTCGCCTTTTACGACACCCGCGGGAAGAGTTGGGGTGGTGCATATTCTAAGCCGGCACCACACAGCGATGAAGTATATCGGATTCTTAGTAAATTGGTTATTCTACTCTGTGTTTTAAATTCAACAACCAGATATATCAAATTTTACTACCTACTTCAGATTTAGTTCATTATATTAAGATAGATAGACAGATACGAAATATTTTAGTGTTCCACACAAAAACATGAAACAATATAGAGAAAAAAATAGAAAACAGGAAGTATAAAGGGCAGCCTCATCGCTGAGAGCGATCTCTTCCAGGTCGTGGACTGAAACAAGTAGGTATTTTTTAGTGCTTATTTTGCACATTTTGCCAGACCATCACTCCAGTGACCGATCGCTGGGAAGTTCTGGAAACACTATGTTTTATATTTATAATAGACTTATAGATTCGAATTCTTATATCTTGTTGATGCCATTTTCAATAATGATGATTAGCTAAGTTGTTGTACCACATATAAACTATTACATAATACCTATATTACTACCCATGATGATACTGTAATTTGTTTAGTGAAACTTCAGGGTATTGAGTGAATAATTTATCATCCAGTGATAAAGTTGACACCATCGATTATTCTTTAATACCTGTTTTAGTATAAACTAGCTGCATTCTTACGACCCGTTGTCCTATTACCCGTTTTCCCGTAGGAATGAAGCATTTTCCCGCGGTAAAAAGTAGCCTATGTTCATCACGAATAATGTGGGCTTCTAATTGTAAAATTATTTTTCAAATCGGTCCAGTAGTTTCGGAGCCTATTCAGTACAAACACACAACAAACAAACAATAAAATCTTTCCTCTTTATAATATTAGTATAGATAACAAGCGATTTCCCTAAAAGCTCGAAACATCTACGAATATCGAAAAACTTCGAGGATGCAGCGACGTAGTGCAATGGAACGCTACATAAACTTACTTTAAGTGAAGTTTGACCACAATTATACATGCATCCCAAAATATTTTCGGTCCCTCCCTCCACCCTACGTTGGAACCCCATTTTCCATTAGTTAAATCGCAATGCCGACTCTAAAAAGAATGAGGTTGTATGCACGGCGCGGCGCTCGCGGCGAGTGGAGCGCGCGTTACAGACGTGACATCCGATGTTGACATATGTTGACAGATGCTTTGATTTCAGCTTTTTAAATGTGTTCGTTGTCTGGTACATTGAAGAACGTACTACGAATATAGAAAATCTCTTCGGATGCAGCGACTCGTGTAATTAAGGTCTAACTTCACTTAAGGTAAGTTTGTTTAACTTTCAATCCTACTAATATTAAAGTTATTAAAGCCGAAAGTTTGTGAAATCTGAATTTTCGTTACCTAGGATCTCCAAAACTACTGAACAGATCAAGATGAAATTTGGCGTACATTTAGAGCAAAGCCGTAAGATAATAGGCTACTTACTTTACCGAAAATACGCGTGCGAAGCCGCGGGCAGAAGCTAGTTATCTACAAAAAATGTTTCTCACAGCCTACTCTTATCTTAAAAAATCAAGGCATATAAAAGTACCGTCGCATAAGTACCTAAAACCAGTAGGTGTACATACCTACATAAATACCAACTCGTATCAAATATTGGTGGTACACGTTAAACTTTAATCTCCATTCCCACCTGAAAATCAATAACAATAAAACAAAAAATAAATGTAGCAGTTACATTATAAAACAGTCCAACATCATAAATTATTGGCTTTGACACTGTTCCAAGCCCGTTCAGTTGTAAGGTGAACAATAATACTTGCGTTTCAAAGCGAAACAATGGTTTTACTATTATATAAATTCACTATTTTTAGTTTCTTTCCAATTATTTTAGAAAGTATTTGGCAAAGAACAGCAGCAGCTGAGATTGACCAGAACAACTCAGACGGTGAACAATTTATTGAAAAAGTCGTCAATGGAGCGAAGAGTAAGAGTATTATTTATAATTAATTATAACAAGTCTTATGAATTAGGAGCGTCAGGTAAACATTCCAATAAAAAGTATGAAAAATCCAAATACAACACGGAATATTCGCATAGAGAATGTCACCACTTGAAATTGGCACTGTAGGCCGATAGGACAAATGATATAAATAATATAAAATACATAAATGTATTTTTTAGAAACGGTGTTACATTTTAGCTGTGTTTGAGAGACCGGAATACTTATTGTTCACTGCGCCCTATAAAATATGTGAAGGTGAATGCTCAAATAATGAAGATAACTTCGTCATGGAATTTCCTCTGTTCGTTGGAAAAAAAGGCCTAGCTAAATATACGGATTTTTATCGAAGAGATCATCAAAAAGTACATTCTGGGAGACCAAATGCACCTCTGAAGAAGAGGCCTACAAAGAAGTTGTTCACACTCTGCCCTTCTGTTTTGTGTACCACTATCACGACCACCGACAAATCGGAACCTTCTACTGAAGAACCTACAACGCAAGACGAAGATACTGTTACAGAAGAGTCATCATCAACAACTAATGGATTGACCAGTGATGAAAGTCAGTTTTGTAAACTTATAATTTAGCTTCTTACTAATCGTTGACTTATTAAACAGAATCGGAAGCTGAACCAAAGATTCATGCTCGAAATAAAGCAATTCCTAGTTTAATTAGCTAGTTTGATTAGGTGCGACATTTGAAATGACACATGTTAAATCTTGTCCCTTATAATTACAAAGTAGCTAAACCATTCTTGATTATTGAATGGGTTGGTTACACAAATTGATTGTTCATCGTTCCCCATTATTTTTATGGTTCTATAGAAGTACCTAGGAAATGTGCCTACCACAGCCAATCAATGTAATTTCTTACTTCTTGAGATGACGTGTGCTTTTTGCATAAACTCAATTTTTTTTAGATAGAAGAGGATCAAATAACTGAATCAGTCCATGACACCGAACCAGAAATTGAATCAACGCAGACAGAGATACTTTCAACATCCAAAGTTGAAATGGAATCAGTAACACAAATAAATGAAGCTCTAAGTAAACATGACACCGAATTAGAGACTTCACAAACCAATTTAAAACAAGGTATTGAAAGTATTCAAATTAAACCAACCGAAATTGAAACGGGACTGCAAACAGAATCACCTACAAATACAGAACTTACCATTGAAATGTCCCAGAATGACACACAGTCATACTGGAATGATAACAAAGGAATAGATCTTGACAATTCTCAAGCTGAAGAAAAGCAAACTGAAATTGAATTTAACACTCCAGGTGACAAGACTAACAACACACAAAAAAATACACAAACAACTGAAGATACCGAAATGGTAGGAAAACTAGAGCGTGGAGATGAGCCAATAAATGCAAAAAAAAACACGCAACTGGAGGAGAGCATAGTTATGTCAGGAGATATACCACAACATGTAAATGGGTCCATTAATTTAAATGAAAACACCGAAATAGAGGAGAACATAGACTTGTCAGGTGAAACCCAATATGGGAATGAGTCAATAAGTTCAAAAGAATTAACAAATACCGATAAGGTCAATAAATTGACAGGGGATCCACAAAATGGAGATGACACCTCAAATGAAAACATACACACAGAGGAGAACGCAGAACTTTCATGGAAAATAGAACATGCAGATAATACGCATGCACCAAATAACGCGGAACTAAATGCTCAGGATAAAAAAATTCGGTATAATCATACTAATCATTCTGGATTGGATCATTCTAACAGAAAAATAAAATTTAAAATAAAGAATACCTCACACACAGATCACGATGCCTATAATAAAATACTACTATTTAGACCAATGTTTACTGCTATTACAAATGCAATGGGTGAAATGTGCCCTTTTTACGTTTGTAGTAGAAATGTAAAACCTCTCACAGACCTGAACAAACTTGAGCTCACTACAGAGAACAGAGACCAATCTTACAGAGATCTCACCGATAGAGATGTAACATTTAACCAAAACTATTCGTATTCAAGAAGAAGTTGGCAGAATGAAATAGAAAAGAATACAAAATTTGAACATAGACATGTCGCTGCTGCAGATACAAAGTTACATTTAAACCAAAGGGATCAAATGAATGAGACAGAAGAGTTTCCACCGTACAGCGATGATAACGATGGAAATACAAATTCTAACGAATTGCAAGTACAGTCGAATGTAGAAGATGAATTTGAATCTTACAGTGACTATACTTAAACGGTAGTCATTTGAGTAATGTAAATTAAAACCGTTCAATTTTTAAACAATATATTAAAAACGATAGCAAAATAGACAGAGTTACATGAAGCTTAACAATCGCGTCAAATTTGCTTAGATTCGTTATATGAAATATAATATTGTACTAAATAAATACGTTTAGGTAAACATTATTACTAAAAATAAATAACATTAATAACAAGGCTTATTGTTTTTTCTAACCTTCCTAATTCTTATGATATTTTGGGTCCGTCTGCGTCCTTAATGTGCCTTGATCAAGAGTGACTTGATATTAAGGTCTTATAAATCGGTGTATCCGTGCCCATTTCATGATGGGAAATGGCGGTCATGACTGACTACGGTGAATTTCGATTGATTGTAAATTTAGCTTATTAATTTCAAATCAATAGATTTATATGCTGCTTATGCTGCTTGCAATTGCGCGTGGATCTGGGAACCTGGCCTGGAGCAGATGGCACTGGACCTTTCCTCATGAACCTAATACCGGATTGTTCAGGAGGTCCGATGATGGACCTATGAAAACAATTGCGAACCCCTGTCGTTGTCCACCGAGTAAAGGTAGGTCGAAAAAACCACTGGCCTATGAGGGTCGTGTCCTTCTAGCTGAAAGATAATCAGGTGCACATTAATATTTTCTTTTTTGTAAGAAGTTTTCATGGGCACATTCTAAGTCAAAGTTGACCGATGAAAATTCTGATTGTCCTTTGTAATATCTTTTGATTTTCGAAGTCTTTTAGAGAACACCATCCATATTATTATAATATAATAAACATCGGTTCCCTAAAAATAGTGATAAACATAATTTTAATATAAGAAATAAACATTAACTCGCTGTGCCCACAACTAGGCTACACAAAATTAAAGTATCTTTTAAAGGGTCAATGTATACGCTAATACAACAAAATTCCTAGTGAGTTACAAAAATTATCAGTAAATAAATTCAAATAAATTGTCAAAACCTTGATGTGCAAAAAGACTTACTATAAAATATCTGATTATCTAGAGGATAAAAAAGCTTGGGACGGGTTTTCCTCTTACTCGAATAATAACAACTAACAGGCTCAAGGTTTCTTCTTCGCTGCTTTACTAAAATAAATAAAAATAAAATAAATAAATAATGCTGGACAATTCACACAGCATTATCTAGCCCCAAGCTAAGCAGAGCTTGTGTTATGAGTACTAGATAACTGATATACTTCATACATAGATAGATATTTTTTATTATACATAGATACATACTTTAGTCTACATACCGAAGCGACAGAAATAAAAAAATCACTTTATTTCCGTATCTGTGTTTAGTTTTATAATTAGATTTACTAAGTGTACATTTACTGTATTTGTAGAAATAAAGAAATTTTGATTTTGATTTTGATTCGAAACGAAAACATGACAAGCTTTAATCGCGACTTTGCCCTTGTGTTTCCTGTAAATAAGTAGAAAATGTCATTCCTTGTCCAGAACTTCATGCACGTGTAATACTGCTTCAGCAGTATCAAAAAGTATCAGGACATAACAGTGTTTTTGATCCTGTTTTTAGGGTTTCGAGATCGGTTTCGAAACGTTTATGGTCTCGCTTTGTCTGTCCTTTTTTCCCTCTTAAATATAGCAGCAAGTGCGAGTCAGACTCGCGCACTTAGAGTTCCGTAAGACCTTGCGTCTTGCCAAATTTTCATGATTCTAGGTCAACTAGAAGTAGGTACCTGAAGATTTTGGTCCATGGTTTTGGTCTACAAAAACCAAAAATATTTTTTTTTGTGAATTAACCATAAATTTACGGTTCTAAGATTTTTTTCCTTTATTTGTGCTAAAAAACCTTGCTTCTTGACAAATTTTATGTTTCCACGTCAACGGAAAGTACCCTATAGGTTTCGGTCCATGGCGAGAAGTACCTTAAAGGTTGTGTGTATGTGATTACCTTGGAAATTTCAAAATATTCGGACATAAACGGCTGTAACTTTTGAGTGAGCTGACTTAGAAGTTTTATTTATATTGTGGCTCCAAGAGGTTACGGATTAGAATATTTGACGTTAATTTCAACTCGATACATCGTCCACGCGTTCCTGAGAAAAGAGAGTTGACACACAGACAGACAACAAAGTGTTATAGGATCACTTTGTTGTCTCTTTGTTGGGGTTCCTTTTTTCCTTTTGAGGTCCCTAAAAATTAGCATTTTCCATTCAAATGATCTCGAAATTTAAAAGACACCTACAGGGTCATGTGGGGTATCAAATGAAAGGTATCAGTTTATGCATTTAAAAATATTTTTTATAGTGTGATCCATGGATCACGATGGATCTATATGTTATAGGAAAAATATAGAGAATATAGAGAAGTGTTTTTTTAAGTACCTAGTCAAAAAGTGAGGAAATTATTTTCAACAGGGCTACCTCCCCGAGTGGGATATCAAATGAAAGGTATCGGTTTGTATATTTCAAAACCATTTTTGAAATTTCTGTAGAGTAGGTTCACACTTTTCAAATATTTTGAAAAGAGTCGAAAAATTTACCTAAGCTCCGATGTATGCAGAGCGATCCATCTAAAATGCAGTTTGGTACGTAGTATTTTTAAGTATTCATTAAATAGCGAAGCCTCACCGGTACCTCCAGTACATATTTGTATAACTGATAAACGTTCGAAACCCTCGGCGCGCGAGTTACACTCGCACTTGACGGATCACTTTTTCGAAAACAGAGTGTGCGACGTTTCTCAAACTAACAGGCTGCATGCGGACGGCAGCACACACATCGCACACCGCTGCCGCACGTCACAAAAATTAGCATTTAAATATGAGTTTGAATTCGTAATCTTTGATACATTTTACAGCACATTGTGCGGCTTATGTGGCACCACGATGGCACCACTTTAATCGTTATTATTCCTTTTGCGAGAAGTTGGAAAACAGTCACTCCATTTAACGCTTATCTTCGTAGGTACATACATGACTGTTGAGTTTGTCGTTACTTTATAATGCAGAAGTAATATAAATATCATGTTCAGTTGGTATTCAGTTTCGTTTCCAATCAAAGGAAATAAAGTTCGAAACGAATATCCCATCAACAAATGAAATGAGACAATTGGCTGAAAACATTTATTGAAATGTCAGACTTGACAACTCCCGTCTGCTGACAATTTCCGCTAAATTACGAATTTAATACGTAAGTATTTTATTATCTTATCAATTTTACCTTTAAAATCACACACTTTAAGGATTTTACCGTACTTATTGCGATATGCAATTGTGACAGCATTCAAAAATACGGATTCATATAAATAAGAAACACACTAAAAATATAGGTAGGAATCACTGCACGCCTTATAATCGAAATATAAACTACTCGTAATTTATGACTCTGTCCTAACATAAGTAAAAGACAAGCTACAGCCCAAACCACTGCTTGCCTTTGTAACTTGCAGGGTGTGTAGGTATTGGCACAGATTAGGTAATGTTACTTTGTAAGTCTTAGTATGAAAGTGAGCACTAAGAAAGGAATTTTGCTTTGCCTTATTACAAAACGAACACATTTATTCATCGTTTTCTAAAATTTGGAAGTTGTTTTCCTTATCCTATTTAAGACTCTTTGTTTGTCTCATAGACAAACTACAGCCTTAAACCACTTATCGTAGAGACTTGAAACTTTCAGGGTGTGTAGCTATTGGTGTGAAAGTGAGCACAAAGAAATGATATTTGAAATTTCGCACTCTAGGATATTCATAATAGGGGTTGGAATTATAAACGAAAATGCTCTGTATTTCAGCAACCATTAATTAGCTCTACAACCACAAAACTTTACGTGTAGATTCTTCTTACAAAAAGAACACCCATTTGATTCCTCGTTTTCTGGAATTCGAAGGGTGTCGATGAAGTTGCCACCACTTATTTGTGTACCCGGCATTGGTGATCCGTGGAACAGTATAACGGTCCCTCTACAGAAGATTGTTTTTCGACAAAGTTCTAATATAAACTGGTTATCCATAAACCATATAAAATTGCCTATTACATTTGACATTAAGTTGTATTATTCTTCTTGAAGACAACTTAAAAAAACTTCGTTTGATAATTCAAAATAAAAGATACACGAGGTGACAGAGTGATTGGTAGGTTTGAAGATGCAGAAAGCAGTGAGCCTAAGATCAAAAACCGGCAAGACAAAACGTTTGTCTATAATTGTAAAATTTATCTAAAATATGAAAATATGAAATAAAACCCCACGTGGACGAAGTCGCAGGTAACAGCTAGTAGCTAATAAATATAATCCTCTTACTTATAAAATCTTCTTCTGACTTGTATTTTATTGTATTTATTTATCCAAATTTAAAGTATTCCTAAAGACACTGAGTAAACCAACTAAGGATACTGTACTAAGGTTACTTATACTATGTTAGGGTTAGGTACGGGTACTAAGGTAACTAACCGACGAACCTAACGTGTTTGATTGTGAAACTAGGCCTAAATTTCAGTACTCACGGGATCCCTGTGGTAAAAAACTCGAATTACATAAAATTCAACATTTTTTCTTCGGTTCCTTAAAAGTGAAAATACGATAGAGAAAAAATAAAAATGTTAAAAAAATATCATGAAAGTGCACTGTTTGGCATTCGTTTTGGTCGAGATCTCAGGATCCCTGCGGCCTATTGACTTACGTTTTGATTCGTAAGAAATTACTAATTATTTGGTTCCTTGAACCAGTTTCTTCAAAAGTTGTGTAGATTTCTTGTAAATAAGCAAAAACCTGATTTTTGCGCTTACGCCATTCCAAAAATGCTGTGTACCGCCTACGAACGCGAAATACTATGCATATCCTTTCACAAAATGGCGCGCACAGCGCCCTCTTACATATACTAATAGAAGAAAACATTTATAGGCAAGAGTCGCCCTCTTGACTATAAATGTTTTCTTTTAATAGCCTTATTTGTATGACATGAAGAGGTAATTAAAATTCGTTTTTTTCTAGAATGTGAAGTCGAGTTCAAGCCGAACGACGCAGCCGTCGACTTTTTGAAACTCCGCGGAGTATTGAATGAGGATCAGGTCATGGATATAAAGGAGGACTTTGAGATACAGAACATGACTACAGTTAGACTGCCCGCTAGAAGATCCGCTGATGATGAGGAAGAATGTTGTTGCCCTCCTAGGACGATTATGATGCCCACCTTCATAACAAGCAAAGAGTTTGATGAGACCGTTGAAGGTTTTCAAAACAATAAAAATTAATGTATTTTACTGCAGTGGTTTTAATTACGACCTCCGTGGCGCAGCGGGCGAAGGTCCGCCTGCGACGCAGGAGGTTGCGGGTTCGATTCCCGCCTCGGAACAAATTTGTGTACGATCTGCAGAAATTTGTTCCGTTGGTCTGGGTGTTATCTATGTATAATAAAAATATCTATCTATGTAGTATATTGTATTAAGTATATCAGTTATCTAGTACCCATAACACAAGCTCTGCTTAGCTTGGGGCTAGATAATGCTGTGTGAATTGTCCAGCATTATTTCATCATCATCATCATTTTGGCCATTTCGGGATCCACTGTTGGATGTAGGCCTCTTCCCTTATTTTCCACTCCTCACGATCTTGAGCCCGTCTTATCCAGTCCTGGCCTCCGTGTCGTCTGATATCGTCCACCCAACGGTTCGGTGGTCGCCCTCTTCCTCGAGTGTCTGCTCTGGGTCTCCATTCCAGGACTCTCCTGGTCCAACGTGACGCATCCATTCGGGCTATGTGTCCTGCCCAGCTCCACTTTTTCGCTGCTATGGTTTTCATCACGTCCCTCACTTTGGTCTTGCTTCGAATCCAGTCGTTGCGTTTTCGGTCTCGCAGAGTAATACCGAGCATTGCTCTCTCCATACCCCTCTGCGCTACCCTGAACTTCTCTGCGGATTTTTTGGTGAGAGTCATGGTTTCAGTGCCATAGGTGAATACTGGCATTACACATTGCTCAAATACCCTGACTTTAAGGTGCAGTGGGAATTTTCCGCGAAGAGTCTGTTTGTTTGCGCCGAACGCTGCCCAAGCTTGTGCGATTCTACGATCTACTTCCGCTGTTTGGTTTTCGTAGCCCAACGTAATTTTATGCCCAAGATATATGTACTCAGCTACTATTTCCACAGGTAGCTGGTGATGTCCTATGTCTGCCATGTTAGTCATAATTTTAGTTTTACCGGTGTTCATTTTGAGACCCGCTTTAGCCGACTCTATTCTGAGATCTTCTATCATGGAGATCATGTCATCAACGCTGTCTGAGACTAGGACCAGATCATCTGCAAAGCGAAGATTAGAAAGTCTTTCCCCGTCTACAATAAGTCCTTTATTTTCCCATTTCATCTGCCGAAATATATATTCCAGAGCGAGTGTGAAAAGTTTTGGCGAGATTGTGTCGCCCTGTCTAACTCCCCTTTCTAATTGGAATTTGTTAGTTTTCTTGTGAAGGGCAACGCAAGCTGTGGCGTTAGCATGTAGATGGTTCAGCATTTGGATATATCTTTCGTCTATTCGACAGCTGGTCAGTGCTTTCTCTACTACCCACCATTCCACTGAGTCAAACGCCTTCTCATAATCAATGAATGTAAGGATTAGTGGCTTTCTGTATTCATTACACTTCTCAATTACCGTTTTGAGAGTTTGAAGGTGGTCGTTTGTGCTGAATCCTGACCGAAAGCCAGCCTGTTCTCGCGGTTGATAATAGTCTAGTTTCTTTTCAAGTCTGTTGACTATTACTCTGGTTAATAGCTTATATAAGTGGGATAGGAGACTTATTGGCCTATAGTTGTCCAGTTTCTTAATGTCTCCTTTTTTGTGGATTAGGGTTATTACGGCGTTGTTCCAGGCTGATGGAACTTTGGTTTCAATGATGCATCTTGTGAATAGTGTAGCGAGAGCGTCCCATAGAGGTTTCGTATTCATTTTTAGCATCTCTGGCAACACTCCGTCTTCCCCTGGAGCACGTCTGTTCTTCATCTGGTGGATTGCTAGGAGTATCTCTTCGGGTATTATGTCAGGCATCTCTTCTGATCCAATGTTTTGGATAGGGCACCGTGTTATGTTTTGCCGCCCACATCCCGAAAGAATATTTGAAGGTATGGATTGACTGGTATAAAGTGTTCGGTAGAAGTTCTCTGTTATTGTGAGGAGTTGGTTGCGATCTGTTATTATTTCGTTCTGGTTATTGAGCAGCTTGAAAATTTGCTTTTTCCCCTGGCAGATCTGCAGCTTTAGAACTCTGCGGCTACTGTTCCTGTCTATGGCTGTTTCTATAAGATTACTATTGTAATTTTCTAGGTCAGCACGTGCCTGTCTTCTAATGTTCTTCCTCAGTTCTTTGTAATCAGGTGTGTCCCCTTTTCCTTGACTATGCATATCTCTCCTTTGCTCCATCATTTGAAGTGTGTTCGGTCTTAGTCTTTGTGTTTTGTTCTGGACAATAGAAGGTTGAAGGGATTCCAAAGTTTCTGTTAATGCGCTGACAATATTGCTGTTGATCTCATCTACTGTCATGTCGTTGTTGTTTTTGTGGGAGAGAAGACGATTCTCAACGTCATTTGCATAGAGGTCGGCATTGGCATGTAGGATGTCAGCTTTCATATGGTTTGGTGTACGTTTTCTAGTGACCAGATTTCTTCTGTAGGATCGGATGTTGAAATGAACTTCGGCTCGTACTGATCTGTGGTCACTACCAGTACCAAACCTATTCAGTACGGAGACGTCCCCTACGGTATGCTTTTTGTTGGTGATTATGTAGTCATATTCGCTTTTGTGTAAGCCATTAGGGTGTCTCCAGGTCCATTTTCGCTGTGGCTGCTTTTTGAAGAATGTGTTCATTGCGTACAGTGCTTTTGATTGGAGAAAGTTAAGAAGCATTTGTCCTCTTGGGTTTCTAGTTCCCAGTCCGTAGCTTCCAATGCTGGTTTCATGGTCTGCTTCTTTCTTCCCAATGCGGGCATTAAAGTCTCCCATTATCACAGTGTACGTGGTTTTTGTAGTGTCTATAAGACGCCCAAGATCTTCGTAGAACTCTTCTACAATTTCGTCTGGATGGTCTGCGGTTGGGGCATATGCTTGGATGACTTTTAGTTTATGCATTTTTGAAAGTCTGAGCGTTAGGTAAGAGAGTCTATCAGAGATGCTATTGACTTCTATTAACAGGTTTTTTATACTTTTGTTGATTAGAAAGCCTATACCCCCCACACCTGGCTGCGGGCCTTCACGGAAGTATAAGAGGTGTTCAGAGTTAAGTGTTATTAGTTCCTCGCCATGTCGTCTTATTTCACTAAGTCCAAGGATGTCCCAGGTTATCTTTTCTAGTTCTGTCTCGAGCTCAAGTAGTCTGTCGTCAGATGACAGCGACTGGATGTTGTATGTCAATATTTTTAGTTTCTTACAGCAGTCGGTCAACTCCCAGGGATTACTTTTCGCACCCCTACTCCGTGTCACCTGGCCACTGCCCGGACCAGGGATTGACGAGGCGCTGGGAACTCGGGGTCGATTTGTTCTTTGTGTAGTCATGGTTTGTAAGGAAAGGGTTTTAGCATTAATCACCACGTCAGCAACGACGGGTTGGTGATCGCAGTGCTGCAGCCGGTTGTGATGGTTTCCATCGTCGCCTGCAGGTTCGTTTCTGAGTGGCCGTACTTCTCCCCGCGAGATCCGCCCATCCAGATACTGGCAGGCTGCTTCCCTCTGCCAGGGCAACACTTATTTAATGGCGGTGTTTGCTCGCCATGTCGTAAGGCCGTCTTCGAGACTTCTGTGTCTTTTCAAGAGAGTACCCGTGCCACCGAATACTCCAACACTCCCTGTTGACCTTACCGCCTCTGGTCCGGGACTGCTTATTCAGGTTTCCCCTTATTCGCAGCTGTCCTACGTATATGTAGTACGGAGGACGTTTCACTATCCGCCACCTGTGACCCGGCTGGTAGCTGAGGCTTGCCCCAACTATACCAGCATTATTTATTATTATTTATTTATTATAATTTTTAATAAGTTACTGATCTTCGGTACTGTAGTGTAGGTACATTCCAAATGTACGACGTCACTCAATGACCTACTTAGAGATGAGAAAAAAGAATTATATTTTACTAAATGTCAAACCTATCGAATTACTTACGGAGAATCATCAGATAAGAAAATAGATAAACATTTTATGTTACAACAATAAGCATATCGAGTTACATAGATAAGGAATTAATTAATTCCAATTAGAGGTAATTCTTGTATAAAAAGCGCGGTCTTTCATCAATAAACATTCAGTACAGAACCAACTACAGTCGTGTTAATTATTCCTCCATCCAACATCTTTTCAGTACAATGTCAGACTCAGAAAATTATTTCACTAATTGATTGGATGTGAAATGAATACATTATTTCTGTACATAAACTTTTTAGTTGTTTCCGAATATGAAAATTCTAAAATGAAATTTTCAAAAGGACTGAAAAATAAATGAATCGGCCCAGTCGTTCTCAATTTCAAGTTTATTGTTTTACTGCTCGATCACTAAAATAATATAAAACTAACTATTATAGGTACGTACATGACTACTGATATACTCGTAGCCTTAGCTTACCTAACACCCACTTTTATTTTACAAAAGTAGGTATTTTTATTATCACGTTGACGGTAAATTTTCCTACATCTATTCCGAAGAACATGTAAATATTTCTGAAATGGTATTTTTTATCGGATTATTGTTTATTTCACTGATGTTTGTAATATCTGAAGGGGCTAGTTCTCAGAAATGTAAAGGTAACAACAACAGATTATAGTATTTTGGTAGCAAAAATTTCTTCGCATCGTAATCAGTTCATATAAAATTAAATACCTATTTGTGGTCGAATTCTCTAATTTACTATTATTTGCAAAATTTGGATATACTTATATAATATTGGGATATACATTGTTATATAGATATACTTACTTCCATGAGTCACAGATTTTTTCTCTATTTTTGGTGTGAAATAGATGATGCTGGTGATGCGCGGGCTCGTTTTTGTATGCTGATAAATAATGCTTTATAATGATAAATGATGCATTACTGACAAGCTCGAATTTCATTGAATATTAGGATTACAGTTTTTATATCTTTTAAATCTTATTTCCTTTGATTCAGCTTCTGACTGTGTGGACCAGCCACCTATGGTCCTCGTGCCTGTGGTCATAAAGTTGTTTCGATATCCGAAAATGCCTACAATCCCTGAAGAAACGGAATCAGCTAGGCGAAATAATACCTAGCAAAATTCTTGGAAAAAACTATAACTTAACTTATAACGATGTGTGTGATTGAGTAAAAGAATTAAAACTATTAAAATTAATTACTCAATTACTAATGTGTCCATCCCAGCGCGAATAGTAGATACCTTCATACAAAGGTACGAGTACATCCTTCTGAAATTCAGAACAGTGAAAGGATCTCTGCAGTATAATCAAGATAGGCACTCATATGAAAAGGTAGGTAAAGGTACCCCTTAAAAATTTTACTAAACGCACAGAATTTCAACAAAATTGTATCATATTTTTCGTATTGAATATTTTTTTTCTATTCTTTCTTGACAAAATCGTTATAACTAAGATAATTAGGTATAGAAAAAAAATTAATGAGGCGTTTTCAAAAAGGGTATAACTCACATTTACCTTCGAACTAATAGAAAATAGATGGCGTGGAGTTTTAGCGGGATGTCAACTTCAAATAAGCACGGTCTATGGTAAGTACTTTAATTTTGCGGCCTCATGTCAAAAAGCGATTTCTTTTCAGCTTGTTCGAACGTCATTATATTTTTTTGTAATTGAATTATTTGTAATATCATGAAACTTATACCTAACTGCGCTCTTAAAAACCTAAACAAAAATCTAAACTGTAACTGTTAATTTGATCGTTTTAAAAAACTAAAAACTGATTTCGAATCCCTTAATTTTACACTGTTTTTAAGTTTTTCGGGACAAATACTATTATAAACAATAGCAAAATAATTTTCGAAACCGGTTCAGAATTAACGGCATAATCGACGAAAACACAAAAAAACATACATACACACGAACATAAAATCTTTCTTTTTTCGAAGTCTTAATAATCCTATCTGCATTTTCTTACGCAAAGAACAAGGTTACATAAACGCACAGGTGGTTCAAAACAAAGACTATTGACATTGACAAAGCTGTTCACTGAACGCTGAACAATACGATAAATAGGTGCTAATAAAGTGCCATTGAGAAACAAGTGACAAGAAATGATGAAAAATCTACTGCTCGTGAGTGCTTTGTGATAATCTGTTGTTTAATGCACGTCTATTAATAGTTTTGTTGTAACTAGCTTCTGGTCATGGTTTTGTTCAAACGGTACCTGGATGAAGGACTATTATTTCCAGAAACTACCGCCACTCAACAAACATAATAAACACAAATTGTTCCTCTTTAGAATAATAAAATGTAAATGTAGAGTCACTTCGATTCATTAGAAATAAAGATGTTCATATAACAGTAGGTAATTATCAGTCTTCAATAATTTTTAATATCAGAATTCAAATGAAAATTAAATTATTAACAGGTGGTTTTTTGAGAAGGGCGATGATGGTCAAGTCCGAAACCACGAGAGTTAGAGAAAAGTCGTGCCCTCGATTTATAAGAAAACAATAAATGCATATCTAGTATTTTTTAACTCTTTTACTTTTGACGGAAATCAACACAAATGATTTAAAAAAAAAACGACGCCTTTGTATTAAAGCAATGGATTTTGTTGCTAATAAGGATTAATATTTGCAAAGAAATGTTTTGCTAAAATCAAAGGCAATTTTTTACAAATTATCAACTTTTAATACTTATCTAAATTTTACCTCATAAGTTGCCCAAAATGGTTTCAATGGTTCCATCCAAAATGAACTCCAATATACATGTTTATAGGTCTAACTAGTATTTTATAAGTGCGCGAGCTGCAAGCAGCTCGCGGCGGTGGCTGTCACAGGGAGGGGTTGGCTCTGGGGGGCAAATCTCAAAAAGTCGGGATTTTCCCCAAGTCACCCCCGACCCCTCTACACGATTCCGCAAAAAAAAACATACCTTCCCATCCACCATCAGGGAGAACAATCGTGTCAATGAGTCAGTCAGTCAGTGAGTCAGTCAGTCAGTGGTAATCGAGCTTTATATATTATTATTTTTCCGATTGTACATTCCGTTATTTGAGATGTTTGCTTCGTCGGACAATAAGATGTGAAACAATAAATTTCGATATCTATCCATTCCTTCCCTAAACCAGGGACAAAACTCCAGGCGCCTTTCATTATCACCTGGATGAAACTTTTGAACAACTCGTCGTATATTTTTGAAGTACTGCAAAAACTGTGCTCCGGGAAACTTGAAGGTTGGTTTCTGCTTCACGAGTTGAAGCCAAGTTGAAGATATGCTTCGAGGAACGTCAATACTGCCAGTTCTATATCTACGTTGACGATTCGTGGATCTCGTGTCAATGGTTTTTTTTAACTTTCAGTCGCTTTTAAATTACTCACCATAGTTCTAAGCACATTTTCGAGGATAAAAAGCGCTGTGGATATATATTTTGATACCAGCGAAGTGCGCGAACTATGCTTCTACTATTTAAAAAATAGGCCTGTATCAAATCAAATCGTTCACTGTTTGATAAATTCATTCTTAGAAAGATCTTTATTTATTTACTCAATACTGATCGATTATCATTATTCGAAAAAACATGAATGGAATTTTACTTTCAAAAAGATAGTAATATCGAATCTTTTTTTATTTGTAAATATTCTGTAAGTATCCCGCTAATAAGAAATATGAGTTTCACACACGACCAAAAAGTTTGAACAGGAGGTAAGTTCTCTTCCGTATAAAAATAACAAAATATTGAAAATTTCCTATTTCCGTTTATTTTTAGTAATACATTTATTTGCAAAGAATGATCCTTTTCACCAACAGAATCCATTAGTTCAATAACACATGTTGTCTTTTTTTGATAAACCATTCGGGTCGATTTCAATCAAAATTAAGATATTAAAAAAAAAACAAAATATACAGTTAATGTTATCTTATAAATCGAGGGCATGACTAATTTGAGAGGACTTTTCTTTAACTGGCGTGGTTTCGAAGATGGCTGTCACCATCCTTCTCAAAAAACCACCCTGTAAGATATACACTATACTATCTGTTCTAGTTTTCTGTTATTATTAGATAACAATAACAGAAAACTAGAATAAATAGTGGAAAAAATGTTTTGCAAAAATCACATGGGCAGTAGGTACTTAGTTCGCAAAGAAATTATAGGTAAGGCTATAGCCGTACAACACTTCTCTTCCTCACCTGCCTCGCCTCTCGCAAGTCTGGCTATCGAATGACGTGACTGGAAATATTTGCAAAGTTTTTATATGGCTCTAATATTTTAACAATGAGAACATGAATTCTGCAAAACAAATTGTCGATGATTGGTTTTGTGGTGACCTTGTTTTACCATTTTACGAGTCCGAAAGTGGAGAAAACACTAAAATGTGGAAAGCGCACAATAGCGCTTTTACAGAATCAACTCTCAGTAGCTGGCTACTGAGACTGTGAGTTTGGACTCTAGCTCTCATGCTGGACTGTACATCCCAGCCTGAAAGTTAGGATTAATTTTCTACTACCTGATATAGAAAACAAGAAAGCAGTTATAGGTATTACATACGGAAGTCAATAATAAAATTAATTCAGCTTACAAATTATTGGATGCTGGTATGAATCTGATCTGATAGCGGAAATTCAGATTTATTACACATTTAAATAACATACATAGGGAATCGCTCTAGTGGGAATATTAATACCAAATGTATTTTTATTTATACGTTAATCACTCATACGAAATGTATGGAATAAGTGTTAAATGTTCTATTAGGCATATGCTTGCAATAGTTGTTAATAAAGAAATGCTGACTGCATATGCGCCTACCATAACAAGTGTCGAATGACCTTTCAAAACTCTTTCTCGCTCACACAAGTAATATAAAAACTACACAATAAAACACCTTATAATTCCTAGATGTTACCACAATTATAATAAACTGATTAATATTCCAGGTAAAATGGCAGCTAATATTAATATTACTTATGGAATTCAAGCCATCATTCCAATCGATCGCCGGAGTAACATACATGGACGACTTCGATTTCGAGGAGCGATACGCAAACGTGAACGAGTGTGATCCTTTCTACTGGCATCCTCTACACCTGCCGGAGTATTGTGCGAACCAGTTCGAAAAGATCATAAGGTCCAGAATGGGCAAGCACGGTCGTGTCAAAACAGTTAAAAAGGAAAAGAAAACAGAAAAGGAAAAGAAAAAGGAACACGAAGTATACTCACTCCACGTTCCGGATATTCACGTCAGATACAGCGAAGAAGAAGATTTCGACTTTGGACTACCGCCGGAATTCGTCATAGATGAGTCGCACCCAGAATTTGTATGGACTGATAGTGAAGACGTAGAAATAGAAACTCCTTCGCCGTATGAGAAGATGATCAACCAACTACGACGGGACCTTGCGAGATATCCTTCAGCCCCAACTATAGGATACGTACCGAACATAGGCCAGGTAGCCGTCTACCGCCAGCCGATATCTAAATCAAGCAAGAAAATAATCAAGACATTAACAAATGCGTACAAAAAATCCGGCCATAAGTCACGTAAATCTCAGATCAATAAGATTGTGATAAACCCTGCTACTTTAGAGAAACTTAAAAAGAAAATCAAGCACCTGCATCACCGAAATAATAAAACCAAGACAAGGTAATGAACTAATAGCATCATTTAACAGAAGTTCTTATTTCATTGCGCAACTACATACAAGTCATTTGTATGTAGTTCCCACACATGGACTTATACAGAAAATATCTTTAATCAACCAATAGATACCATCAAAACGAAAAGCTTATCTACGCGCAAAAGAAAAATTGTTATTAGAATCATAATCTTTGGTGTCCGCTTCTCACTTTTAATGGAAACACAGCCTAAGCCTTTTTCAGCCGTACAAAAAGAATGATTAACAATGAGTGTTTTCAAAACAACTTCATTGTGCCAAGGTTTACTTTTCCATTTGATATCCCGTGTGATTTCTCTAGTGCAGATTCGTAGATTGGCTACGCCCATTCGGCGAGTTTAGTGTTTATCTGGTGAATTTATTGAATAAGAAAGGTTGCATTAAATATTGAACTAAAATGAAGTTCACGTTTGAGGTAAGTATCATGTTCTGTACATACCATTTGACTCCAATGCTCCTAGCAATGGTGGATATTTTTAGAGGACACGCTAGCTCTTTTCTGACGGTGAGGTTCTCTGATGGTGACTTTATCGAGAGTTTTCTGTACTATGTACAATGTAATCATACAGCCTTTCTAATGTTATACTGTCGGGAGTAATCAAATGTATGTAAAATCAACTTGTTCGTACAAAGACTCATGTGGCATTCCAGATCTTCTTCACAATATCATCAGCATCATGGATAGCTGCGTCTGTTTCCGGCATCAACTACCTGGATCAAATAAACCAGCACCTACAGCAATTCCTGAAACCGTCTTCAGGCGAGAACCCCTGCAACCCATTGTACTGGTACCCTCGACCTTTGCCGGACAACTGCTACAAGACAAAAGAGGTGAAACCGCCACCACTCTTTCCCCCGATGCCGATGCCGATGCCTTACCCCGTCCCGCCTGTAGTTTATCCCCCACCGATGTATTCAGCTGTACAGCAATACGCCCGTCCTCCTCCTCCTCTCATGTTACCATCAACAGCACAGATGCCTTTTGGAATACCTACACCAGGTTTGGGAATGCCCTCACCTGGTTTCGGAATGCCCTCACCTAGTTTCGGAATGCCCTCACCTATTTTCGGAATGCCACCAGTACAACCTTACTACCCTGCCTTGCCCCCACAGCCGCAAGTTGGTTTGGTCCCAGGACTACCAGGTATAGTCTCCCCAGATGGAGGTATAAACATTCTTCCATTCTCTGACGCTTATTCAGACATACTGGAGAAGCACAAACAGAAAGCGATAAGAAAAAGATTGCAGAAGGTTTTGGATGAGTATGACGACTATCCGTACAAAAAGCAGAAACACAGAAGGTATTCAATTGGAGTCAGGAACTATTTATAAGCTCTGTGTTTTATTTTATGCTCAAAGCTTAAAAAAACACAATATAGTGCTAAAACCTTTATTTCATTGTAATTAGTAATTATATATGTATAGTTATTCGTGTATAAGTTACACACAAAACATTGCCAATGTTGAGGGGTAGAAATCTTATTATAAGTTACATATTATTGTGTTTTGCATTTAAATTACTATTTTATTTATAGTATTTGTATGGTATAAATATTATAAAGTGTTTAAGTGATTTTATATAATACAGGACATACAGTAAGTGTTTCGATTAAAGATACAGTTAGCTTCATTTGAACTGAGTAAAAATTCTTATAAAAAGAAGTACAGCATAGAAGTAGTTTTAAAATACAAACATATTTATCAAATTGCAATAAACCTATATGTACCTACAATATTTCCTAAATACTGCATAACTCGTAAATATTTTTTCTAACTAAACTACGTACTTACTAATAACTACATGTTTAACTTAGAAATAAATTCACAATTTTATGAATAATATTCACTTAACTATGGACGGATTTTTCTGAAGGCTTCATATATTTACAGATACACCTTAAAACTAAAATAAGTATTCCATATAGGTATATTAATTAATTTAATTTTCTAAATAATTAATTAAGTTCACGTTGCCGCTGGAGTTTTATGCTAATAATATTTAATAGTACATAATATCTTAATAATTTCGATAAACGACAGTAATATGGAATTCAAATTCGTTGTTTTTAAGTGGATACCTACTTGTCTTGAAATGTTGAAAAAGTTTATTATTTTAAATAACGTTTCTGTCTTTGAAAGATAAAGCCAGTCGCATAATTGATTTTTTGTTCCTACGATTTTTCCCAGTACCTCCTGTCTGTATCTACCATTTTCTACTTAAAAATTCGTACTAACGTAACTAAATTTAACTCATAAAATTTTATAGTAATCGGCAATGTAATTATTTGTAAATTAAGTAATATTAAGTGCGACAATTATATGTAGTAAATAACCTGGAATATGTGTTTCATATTAAACGTTTATCAATATTTACCTCAGCTTATATCTATATAAATCAAATCATTATAACCTAATGGAATGATTTTGTATGGACGGTTATCATTGCGATATTAATAATATCCTTAATTTTAATTAATCCTATAGTGAAAATTATTTATATATTGTCAATCGTTAAAAGATGCCACCTAACAAATCACAAACTTTTGTTTCTAAGAATCAATAACTGATAGGCTAAAAGTAAAATCCCATTGGTTATTGAAACACAAATATTTGAATTGAAATTGAAAGGTAAACCATCTTAGGGAAAATTAGCAGCATTTCGGACATTGCCCACACTTAAAGTATGTAGGTCACGCGAGAAAAAATCGAGTGTTTACCATTTTCTAGGTTCTTCATTGACAAAATGAAGCTTACAAAAAACCAAATAAAGCTCTTTATTTTGTCAAACGTTTTCAAACGGCTGACAAAATAAAGAGGTTCAAACACATTACACAATGGATAACTTTTTTTTATGGATTGCTTGTCTACGTATGCATTGGAAGAATGGAGTCAGAATCGCTTTATGAAACCGTGTGAAACCTATTAAAAGTCAAGTGTGATACGTGCATCAAGCAACTTCACTAAACTTTCAGCAGTAGCTGTTATAAACTGGCTTATGTTTTTATATCAAGAAGAAACGGTCTTCTATAGTTTGCTATGTATATATATCTATAGGTCGCCCTTAAAACAAGTTCTCTTTTGTGAGGGGACAACAGATGACTGTTAGGTATAATAATTAATAACCTAGAGGAAAGATTTTTTTGATTATATATTTGTTTGTATTGAGAAAATGTTTGCCATGTGATCCCCAACTCGCATGCCCAGCGTTGGCCAAGGTCCAATAAGGTGCTTATTAGAGGAGGCATAAGTCCAGCAATAAACTGGTATACTGGTCCAGTATGTAGGTTAGTACTGTTGTAGTTGTAAGAAAAAATTGGTCGATGTGCTATTTTTGCTACCATATACACTTGAACCAATATTCTTGCGAGTTTTTTAATTTGCGACATTCATCTAGTATCACGTTCCACCAACCTATTATACTTTACTTGATCTATATCTAAGTATTAAGATAGCAAAAGTTTGTGCTAAGTAGATGGGTGATAACGAAGATTTTTTTATAACTAATTGTGATGTATTGCGAAACACCTATTTTGATATTTACATAATTATGTCATATTTATAGATAATAATTGTTTTTCTGCAACTTGTAGCAGGTTTCTAAAAAAACACCGTCGAAGCATTCCGCCGCATAGATAGTCTGAACGGAGCGTTTCCCTAAACTTTCTAGATAGATAAATGAGAGATAGTTAACCTTTAATTTCAAATATCAGCATTTTTTTCTTATTTTTGCTTTGACAATAAGAGTGTCTTCCACCAGATACGTACTACATAGCAAAGCGACTGTCTGCATACATCTGCTGCACTGCATTTGTACATCAACCGAGAACATACTAGTACAACATGACGTTTAATGTTTTGTACGGATTTATGCCCCAGAATGAATACTTGCATTTCCCGCTGCCAAAAAACCCAACTTCTATATAGCACAATAAAATTTGAATAAGCTAAGTAGGGGTAAAATGTAAGTCCTAAAAATTAAGCTAAAAAATGTAACCAATACCTAATTACGATTTGCAGAAGTTCGACTTCTTGGTAGCGAGGCCCGTGAGTACACTGAGGTGACTATCTCTTCTTTACCATATTATCACACATAACAAGACAGAAAGCTAACGTGTAAAATAGTAGTGTAAAGAAAACAGGAGAAAAAGTGGAGTCTTGACTTACCTCCAAGGTCTATAAAGTTTTCAGAAAAAAAAGATTAGTGAATGGATGAATTATCACAGCGTGGACACTCCCGAGTTGGAATTCAAAATGAATTTTGTATCGCTTTAGACGGAAGCAAAAGCCATACAGCAAATCCACTAGACTGAATTTATAGTCTATCATTCGACAGACATGAATGCATCCAACAAAACGTAGGCATCTACCAGTATTCATCCGATAGAATGTTCGAAACGCAAGGCATTTTCATGTCCGACGGTTGTTTTTGTTGCTACTTTCTACTGCCTCCAATTGCGTTTCCTACTGAAATGGAAATGGATACATGGATATGAAACTTCATCACTTCTGCAGTTCACTTAATATGTATTCGTGAGTGCAACTCATTGGTTGCTTTTTGTTTAAGATTGTTTTTTTAGGAAAATATACCAATGGACGGTGAAAATAATATGAGTGATAGGTACACTCATATACATCCGAATCGAGCCGGACTTTATCAAGCCACCTACGGTCAAAAGCTGAAGTTTTTTTTTTTCTTTTTTTTTTCTATGGTTCCATTTTCATAACAGAATCGCAATTGCAAAACAGAGTGAATATACATTAACAAACTAAGTGAGCCCAAATATTACACGAATACATACATAACAATTACTGAAACCGATCGATCGAGACCTTAACCACAACTATGTTCATTAATTAATTACTTCGTTGATGAAGGTATTCATGATTAAATTTCAAGCCTGTAGACAATAGAATTACTAGAATGTAGAAAATTTGAGGAATTATACATTATTGTATAAAACAACTAATTTATATGAAAATGCTTTGTGGAAAGTTCTGATCAATCGCAATCAATAAATAACAGCCACACCACATCTAAAAATCTTGCTTAAAGGGATATTTTGCACTAGCTTCTGCCCGCGGCTTTGCACGCGTATTTTTGGTATAACAAGTATACTATGATCTTAATTAGGCTATGTTCTAAATGTACGCCAAATTTCATCTTGATCTGTTCAAAAGTTTTGGAGATCTTAGGTAATAAAATAAAATTTACCTTTCACAAACTTTCGGCATTATAATATTAGTAGGATGTAAAGGGTTGTTTTTCTCATATTTTATATGCATTTTTTCCGAAATATTGGAAACCTCAAAACAATCCTACCTACCTCATCAACACTCAAAGGAACGTCCACTTCTGAACAAGCCTCCCCTAATCTATGATTATAGCAAAACTCCCTTTGGGTGTTGCCATATAATAATCAGAGTTCAATTTCCTGAGAGATTGGCAATCGCAACAAAATAACCTAAATCATGGCAAAAATTTCGTTATGCGTGATTTTAGTGTTATAAACAATGAATACTTCAAAATATTTGCGAACATCTTACCAGACAACACATTATATATAAGATGCAACCACACAGCTCCCGCTCAATTTTAGACTGGATGGACTTTACTAAAAAGCGATAGGCAATGGACTTTAAACGTGTGTGTTTGCAACTTAAAAGGTACACAAAAACATTGCAGTACGAAACAACACAATATTAATAGACACAATATTAATATACCCAATAAAATAACGACCCCTGCCTTGCTAACCCATTTATTACAACCTAAGTTGAACTCGAAAATAATACTTAAAGCTATTTTCAAAGTTTACAATTTGCTTTACAAACAAATATAATTGCCTACTTTTAAGGTTTCTTCGTACCAGAACTTGTGAAAACAATAATTATTTTGCATGATTGATTTTAATTGACCTGCAAAGGTAGGTAAGTATTCCTTTTTCTTGACAGCTGGCCTACTTTTGCGGTATAACTCCTTACATAAACTATGGGATCGAGAAGTGACGTCCCAGTCTCAGTTTGATACCGATCGGAGCGGGACAGCATGTGAAATGATGTCATTCTCAAAGTTCACGGTTATAGAACGACAACGAGAAGGAGTCGGAATAAAATGCTGGCAGAAAAATGGTTCCGGTGTTGCTTGAATAAGCTACGGCCCTTACGGTCTTAGGATATAAGCTAAGGGTCGTATTATACCTAATCACTAAAGATAGTGAGTGTGGCGTCGATGTAACTCAAAGCTGTCGGCTAAAGTCAAATAGTCTCACGGAACACTCATCAACAACATAACACGCGGATATGAGCTTTGTGTTTGTAAATAAGTAGCTTAGCTAGGTATGCATAACACGTACTCGGCCTCGCTTTAGGATTAACTGGATAGATAAATATACAGATTTAGAAAATGTTATACAGGGTTAGCCATTCTAGGAAACGAAAGAGGGAGCGTGAAGCTTCAATATGCATGTGATGAAATATGAATTCGGCCGTTTTTTTAGGAAAACAGCGTAAACCGCCCAAATCGGCTAAAGCATTGAATGATTTAGGCCGATTCGAGCTAAGCTCGAGATGGATAAGTCTGCGTAATGTTAAGTGATTGACCTGAATATTTAGTCTGGCTGGGTGTTTCTCGATCTACCTAAGCGTTTTAACGAAAAACAAGATCCGTCAAGTGCGAGTGTAACTCGCGCGCCGAGGGTTTTGAACGTTTTTCAACAAATATGTACCAAAATTACCGGTTAGAGACTTCGCAATTTAACGAATACCTAAGAATAGTAGGTTACATTTCAGATGGATCTCTCTGCATGCTTCGGTTAAATGGGTGGTTCGGTTAAGGTGGGTAATGGTAAATTTTTCGACTTTTTTCGAAATATTTCAAAAAGTATGAAAGCTACAGAAATTTAAAAAACTGGTTTGAAATGTCCGAACCGATACCTTTCATTTCATACCCCACTCGGTGGGGTAGCCCCCCTTTTAAAAATTATTCCTTATTGACCATTTTTCAAAAAGTATTCTTTTTACAGACTTCTCTATATTTTTCCTGTAAAATATAGATCCATATCCACAAACGCTTCATACATTTTAAATGGATCGCTCTGCAAACATCGGAGATAGGGGGGGGGGAATGGGTATTTTTTCGATTTTTTTCAAAATATTTCAAAAATTATGAAACCTACAGAAATTTTAAAAACTGTTTTGAAATGTCCAAACTAATACCTTTCATTTGATATCCCACTCGGTGAGGTAGCCTCCCCTTTTGAAAATTATTCCCCCCCTTTTTGACCATTTTTCAAAAAGTGTTCTTTTTTCAAACTTCTCTATATTTTTCCTGTAAAATATAGATTCATATCTATAAACGCTCCATACATTTTACATGGATCGCTCTGCAATCTTCGGAGATAGGGGGGGGGGGAATGGGTATTTTTTCGACTTTTTTCGAAATATTTTAAAAAGTATGAAACCTACAAAAATTTTAAAAAATATTTTGAAATGTACAAAATGATACCTTTCATTTGATACCCCATATGACTCTGTAGGTATCTTTTAAAATTTCGGCATCACAATTTGTATGGAAAATGTTCATTTTAATTTTTCATTTATTTTCATTTATTTTTCTCTAAATCTGTACAGGCGCACGAAATGTATTATTATTTTAAATTTCAAGTTGATAGCTGCAGTAGTTTTTGAGTTATTAAGGAGGGAAAAAAGGACAGACAAAGCGAGACCATAAGGGTTTTGAAACCGATCTTCGATCATCAAAACCCTAAAAATAAGGTAAGACGTTGGTGCCAACAATGTTTTGTTCACAATCTTTACTTAAAAAACACAAATCCTTATATTATAAGGATTTGATTTTTTTAAATAAAGATTGTGAACAAAACATTGTTGGCACCAACGTCTTACCTTATAGTTTTTTTTATTGTATTTTGAATTGTATTGAAATTAATTGTTTTTGAAAGTTCTGGTAGAATCAGTATCGGTACATTAAATCTATTAATATTTTAAATAATGTGATGCTAATCTCTACTTGCTGATATCTATTCATCCTTATACATAATCAATTAAGATGTAAATACCTAAATGAATGAATAATCAAACATACACCTACTTTGCTAGATTTTAACATTTCATGGAAAACTCGAGATTTTTGATCCAATTATACGCTTAGATTTTACCTAAACGTACGTTTCAACAAATTACGAAATACCAACACCAAAGTTTCAATAACAAGTAACACAAACTTAATTAAATATCTAATAATGCAATAATTATTTTTTAAGTACGTTTTTGTAATAATAGTACATTAGACCATAAATTCAGGGCTTGTAGCAAAATACTGACCACCTCACTTTATGGACACAAGTTGAGGTTGTCTTCATTTTCCCAATAACCCTGTATAAGTTCCAAATCTCGATGGACGGAATAATACATAGTAGTTGAATAACAATCTCAAATAAAATAAAAGCTGCTCACTGAAAGGTCCATAAGCTCTGGCTTACTGAAAATACGACTTATAATTAAATTTAAATACTTTTACGTATACCACGCACCGACAATGTAGAGATTCAACCTTCGGTTACCTCGAGATAATTAATAAATACCCTTTTATAAAAAGGTCGAGAAATTCGATCGCGACGGCTTCCGTTCACTTCTGAAAAACAAATGAATAGCGATTCAATATCTAGACACATTATTTCAACTGTTTTTCTGTTCCTCTTTTTTACACAGAACTAATCACAATAAACCGATTTATCTTCAGATAATTTTATAGATTTTTAAACTGTTCTAAAAGTTAACGTAGTTTCCGGTATACAAGATGATTAGCAATCTATGTATTTTACAGTTTCGAATCCGAAACTGACTTTTGGCCCTCACAATTTGTGACTTGAAGTGTTCTCCGGTGGCGTAACATTCATCCCCATATTGTCGTAGGAAAAGTCTAGAGTAGTGTCTTCAGCTGGATGACGGTTGCTGAGAGCAGTGCTCATGGTTTTCGGCGTGGTCGCTCCTTGGCTTTTCTCTGTGTGTGAGGTCCTGGTGTCAAGGTCTCGGACGTTTAGGGGCTGAGGGGCTCGTTTGGGAGGCTCAGGGTTCCGCAGTTCGAGCTTTAGCTCTGGTCTCGTCTTTGGCATCTCAGCGTGTGGGTTGTGGTGGGTTAAGTCGCCGGGGTACTGGTTCACTCGGTTCTGGAATCGAAATATATTTTATTATGCACAAAAATTCTAATCACACTTAAATTGTAGAGGCGAAGAATTTTGTATGTATGTGTGTATGTTTATTACTCTAAACAAGTTAACATAGCTGTGTGGTGCTGGCTTAGAATTTACACCACCCAAATTATTCCTGCCGGTGTCGTAGGTACACTACATCTTTAGCCTTTGTTTTAATAGAAACTCTGCTCAGCTGTAAACCGCTGCTTGCGGATTAGCGGGGTCTTCTCAGAAAAGGAAAATTGAACGCGATAAATACCCATTTAATAATACTAATAATAAGGAAAGTCTCGGCCGAAACTTTCCTTATTATATTAGTACAGTACTTATTATATTAGTAGTATTAAAATTTCTTATTATATTTGTACAGGTTATATTTAAAATAAATCGTTAAATTTACTTATTTTCCAGTATTAAAATATTTATATCATTCAGTAGCTAACTGGAAAAGTTGTCTAATTGTCCCATTCTAACTTTGGTATAAAATAATATCATAGTGGCCGCCGTTACAAGCTCACCGCTTCATTTTTTGTTGAACTGTCAAATGTGACCTTAAATTATCTTGTCCCTTCTTTACTACTGTGTTAGTAATGCGTAAAAAGGGGGTGATTCCTTTCCAATCCCATGCATTTTACTCTTTTTTGATTTTTGTTAATAAAATACACAGGTCAAAGGTATCAATTTATAAAATTCAGGTTCTTGAACCGTCGGCAGATATGTCTGTGAAATTTGAGCCAGACAGCAATATTCCAAGTCTAACGACGACGAAAATAATGGTTGTCAATCAGTTTTTTGTGCGTCCAATCCCTAATGGGGCTTTTTTTCAACAACTTGTGTGTAAGCAATAGGTACTGTGAATAGTAAAGAACTTAACAATATCAAGTGTAACAAGAAATAGATATAAGTGTATGAAATACTAGTTGTAATTGTTTTTCTGATAATGTAATTTTCTATGTGCTAATAAATATTTTTTTTACAAAAAGTATAACGTATGCACTTACGGTGGAATATGTAAATACTGAATAACTAGTTATCCTACGAATATTATAAGGCGAAACTTTGTACCGTCGTCAAAATGTTTGGCCGAAAACAACGCCAAAACTACTTAAGAAATTTTGCTCTTATCTGGATGTGGAAAAAAATAAAGGCTACTTTTTATTCCGAAAAAACGCGTGCGAAGCCGCGATTAGTAACAGCTAGTAACAAATAAAGTCTTGGTGGGTGACAAACGAGGTGTAAAGAGAAAATCTCTTGCGGTTGCTTCGAAGAAGACGCCGGAAGCAATAAGCAGCTTACCGTCACCGTATTTCCCGAGATACTAAAATAGCTTACTGTAACAAAATCGCCCACAAAGTTTGATTTCCGTGCAACGTGTGCATTTATACACTGTAATCGGCTTTGTGGACAGGACAATGGAGCACCACCTGTGATTCTGTGTAAATCTTCTTAAAACACTACTTTGTGTGTTCAATACTAACAACTGGTTCATATAAAATTGATTCTAAAATAAAATCTTATTTATTCAACAAGAGCCTTAGTCTTAGGTTTGAGGTTAGCGAAGATATGTATTTCAGGAGGAGGGGGGCAATGTATTAAATATATCAGTTATCTAGTACCCATAACACAAGCTTTGAGTAGCTTACTTCGGGGCTAGATGGTGCTATGTGGATTGTCCAGCATTATTTATTTATTTTATTTATAAGACAGCTGTACAATTTGGACCAAGGCAGGCGTTGGGCCATGGTATCTCATTCTAATTTCATCCCGCATGGGAGTGTGCATTGTCCCCCTGCCTAACTAGACCCTAACAAGCCCAACTCCTTAAAGTACCGGAGCAGGACATTTGGTGGTTGACAGCTACGTTTTAACTTTTCGGTAGGTGAGAAAGGGGTTGATGTCTGAATGAGACTCTTCAATCCCGACTTTGGTCTGGGTTCCTCTATGGCCCTGCAGTGTACCGCAATGTGTTCTACAGTCTGATGAATAGTTCCATCCACCATCTTGTTTTCCGCCATACGTTTATCATATTTAGACACTCTACTTCGATACACATATAGGTAATTATTAAAAATACTGTATAAATAAATTTCCACGGGTACTAGAGATACCACATCAATTTTTATCAATACGCCAATGCAGAATGATCAGTACGCCAATGTGTAAACAAAATCCGATCTTTTTGGCCCAACATGAAGGCTCAGCACCTTAGCCCAATGTGCACAGCGACCTATAAATGCGTTGATCAGCGTAGTGCGTGTGCGTCCAGTCTATTTTGGAACGAAAAGTTAAAATTGTCCTGAGTCTATCAATCCAGGATTTAAAATGTCCCGGATCGCACGGGATGGATCTTGCAATAAGTGACAGTTTCAATATAATTTTTACAATATATTTCTATCCTTTGAATGAAATTTTCTTCGTTAATAACTAAACATTTCCTGCGCTTTAAGGCTGGAAGCTAGATACGACATAAAGTTACCTTTACCTTCGCCGGCTGAAACTTCTGCTTGATGTACCTCCAGGAGACTTTTCCTCGGCACAATACGACCAAGATCAGAACCAACACGGCCAAGGCTACTCCACTCACGATCAGCGAAGTCGTCGCCTGCCGCTGAACACCTGGAGATAAACGTGCATTATAGTTTTATACTACAAATAGTAGACAGAATAGATGGGTACCTAATGTAAAGTCTTAAGATCTGTAATAGAGCAAAACATAGTAAGAAAGAAAAAAAAAAAAAAAAAAAAATATAGAGATCTACGATGCAAGCTCCGAGCTCTATAACTTGAGGCATAGGAAGTATACACAGCACTAACTTACTAAGTTCACTCTTAGTTTACACAGCAGTCCGTTTTACAGGCCCGTTTTATCGTTTACTTTTTATTCGGCGATGGTTGATGTAGTTGTATGAATGAGCGAGTTCACACACGTGACATTATTACAGGCTCTGGAATATTGTCATGTGTGAACTTGCTCATACAACTTCATACGGTATCGCCGAATAAAAACGTATACGATATAAAATAGTCTCACACAGTGAACGCACCCTCAGTGGAGATCTGAGCTGTACATGAAAAAATGCCCGCAGTTTTTCCATCAAATCGCTAGAACTTGGCCTAGGTAAATGTTTGTATCCCAAACATTTATGTCGTTTATAGAGAGTTTTTTTCGGTAAATGTAATCGCAACACATTGAATATTCATTTGCAATGCAATCGGACTGAAAAGGGCCTCATGTAAAAATCAGAGCAATTTCCCTACTAAAAAAATCAGAAACCAACTGCGAAGGAAACGTTTATTTGTCCGTAGGAAGGGATTTGCCTTTGTTTTGACAGAAATCTAAGCTACCTGTAGATTGTCTGCAACCTTCTGCAGTTAACTCAATTATTTCAATTGTAAATACTAGTTCTAATTTATTTCTATTATATAATTGTAATTTTCTTTGTGTGTATAAAGAGGTAAATTTACAAATTAACAACGATCTAGTAAATCTAAATAACAAAATTTTAAAAATCATTGCACCATCTCTTTTCTTGTCTAAACTTCGTTCTTTTAATTCGTAGATGCCGCGAAGCCTCACGCAATTATGGTGTGAATTTTTTTGGAGTCTACAAATTATCTAGATCTAAAAACAATTTAGGTCTATATAAAAATATTGATCATAGATCTAATAAGGAACTAAAAACCGTTCAAACATGAAATATGAGGTAATCGAATCAGAATGAATCCAAGTCTGCGCTATTGTGCAAGATTTTCCTCGCTGGTACTCTATATTTCCAAGAAATAGAAGCATTTTAAAAGGGCGCAGCTAGGACTTTGTTCAAAGGGGGCTGGCAAAGAAATAATAGTTCGCGAGGTGCTTCACAAACCGTTTTAAAACTTTACCCGTAATTTAACCCAGGTTTTCGTGTAACATTTTCTGTGAACACTTAGCATACGTAGACCTTCAAACGAATTTCTAGCACCGTGGCTTTAACACGCATCTTGCTTTTCTACAAACGGCGCAGTATAAAGAGTCTCTCCGTGTTTCGGTTACAAGGCAAAGTCAAAGAAATTAAAATTTGGTAGCAGGAAAGAATATTTCCGTCTTTGTTCACATTTCTGTAGGTCTTTGGTCTTTGTTCAACCATAATTATGTCAAACATCGCAGTGCACAGCTCAGGTGTCAAGATAAGTGCACTACAGTTTTCTGAACTCAAGTTGTCCACACTACAGTAATATACTACGCCTCTCTGAGTATTTTGAGGATTGCTTTGGCTGCCGCAAGCTCAGGCTCAAGGCAAACTCAGCAAATGTCAATGCTTTTTAAAAGCGGGTCAACATTTTTACTGGTATGTTTTTATGTTATGTCTGTAAAGTTTTATGTTGTATAGTGCAGGGCAGAGATGCGAAGTTGCTCTTTTTGGCCACGATGGTGAGAGCAAATAGAGCAAATTCGCATCTCTGCCTATACTTTACAAAATAAAACTTTTACAGAGGCATTAAAAATAAGCATATTTATGGTAGGTATCACAAACTACAAAATCGATTTTTGAAAATTCCTTCGTTGAATAAATAGTAAAATAAAATAATAATAATAGGATAAAATAGGTGGTGGCGCTGCTTTGGGTCGGGTGTTAGTGCTTTTTTTTCGTTTCGGGAGTACTCCATCTGCATTGAAGCGACTACAAGCCCACGCCCCATGTAGGACAGATTTGTCCCTTTGTCCGTATCTGGCTTCGCTCTTGAGTTCATATTTTATTGGATTTTGCACCTAATTTAATAGCTTGAACTGTCACGCTTCAGAAAGCTTGTAGAGGTTTTCGATGACTTGTATTGAATCTATTCCGAGAAAATATAAATAAAATGTAATGCACTCATTTTTAAAATGGATATCTGTGATTTGCTGAGTTTATTGCAATTGTATTACTATCTTCAATGGGAATCGCTTCAATTCCTGTTGAAGATGTTCCTATGTCTTGTCTTCAATATTTCTACCAGGCTTTTATTTAATTTGAAATGTATGTAACTTTGTTTTACGGGTGGAATTTTGCAACTTAATTTTGTAGCAGATATCTTCAACAGATTAAGCTGTAATTTTGTATAAACACGTTAAGTTAGGATGATAATGCATTATAAGCTGAAACTTATTTGTACACACATATTTTCTTTAAACTTTTTCCGACGACCTCTTTGGCGCAGCGGGCGAAGGTTCACCTGCGACGCAGGAGGTTGAGGGTTCGATTCTCACCTCGGGACATATATTTGTACGATTTGCAGATATTGGGCTCAGGGTGTTCTGGGTGTTTAACTATAAAAAACTATTGTAGTTTGACGAATTCATAGTAATGGACGCTCGCGTCTAGAACCGCACTCATCCTGAAGATGTCCCTTGTTAAGGAATGAAACGTGGTTCTGCCAACACAAATAATGTTCTGGGTGTTTTCTATGTATAGTAAAAATATTTATCTATGTCATATAATGAATTAAGAAGGACGCTTCCGACTGGTATTGATATGGATCAGTTGGCTACCTGTAGATTGTTTACCATAGTCTGCAGTTAACTCAATTGTTTCAATTGTAAAAACTAGTTGTAATTTATTTCTATTAGTTGATTGTAATTTTGTTTGTGAATAAAGAATACCTTTTAAAAAAAAATTAAGAAGGTATAATCAGTTATCTAGTACCTACCCATAACACAAGCTCTGCTTAGCTTGGGGCTAGATGATGCTGTGTGAATTGTCCAGCATTATTTATTTTCAAATCTGCCTAAACTTTGGGCTTTAATTATAGAAGGATGGGTAGGTATTCAATAGGTACCGTAATCTGTTAAATAGCTATCTTTCTAGGTGACTGTACTCAAATACACTTGAAAAATAATCTTGAAAAGCGCGACGAGATGTATGAAACATTCAATTTTTTTTCAGTTGCTTTAAAATGGTTGCGAGATGGGAAGGTTACGAGATGGGAAGGAGCCTTTATTTATTATTTTGTACTGAAGCATAAAGTAATGGCACTCATTCACATTTACATATTTCTTGAATTACGTAATCTTATGATGAGGTATCTCATAAAAAGTGATTAACACAGTATAAGCTTTAACTATGAACACCATAGAAATATATTTATTTTGTAAAATATATTAGCGAATTATTTGAAATTTCTATTGGAACTCTGGACTCTTGATTATATCTTGTGTTTGACGATGTGAAAGATGGAATTTGCCGCATATTTAGAACATTTAAATAATGGGTTTTTTATCCAGCTATTGAGCATGCGAAACCGTGGACAGAAACTAGTAGTAGATTATACAGGATGCCACGGAAAGGTGTACTAAGCCGAAAGGAAATTCTGGATCCCGAGTAGAAAAACATGTGAAAAACTATTTTTTTATTTTGAATTTCTTTTGCACAAAATAAGGTATTATTTCTTCCTACTCGTGTTTTTAACACGCTCTCTTGCATTATTTAATATAACATAATATTTTATTTTTTTTTGCTTTGGGCAAAAGAAGTGTTTTGTCATGAAATTATGCCCTATTACACTCTAATCCACTTTGCTAATCAAATATTACAAAAAAAAATGATCCATTAAAATTCCAAAACAAAAATAATAAATGTAAGAATACATCAATTAATCATATTTCATGTTTGAATATGAAGAAAAATATCTCAATTACTTTTTCAAAAAAGTTAATAATGTTTGAAATTCAAAAATACGTAGTACAAACGCTGACTCCTCGACACTCGATGTCCAGAATTACCCCCTTCCGGATTAGTACACTCTTTCCGTGGTACCCTATCATAAGATCGAAAAAGAACCAAGAAATAAAGGGCTGAGGCTTTAATCCTTAGAAAATCGCTGAGCAACCAGTATACCTATAAGTCGGTAGGTAGGTTGGTAAATTATTAACAAATCACCAACCCCTACGAACAAAAAAAAAAATTATTACTAGTTGACAATAATAATCCCTACGAACAACAAAAAAAGGCTATTCGCAAAAGGCAAATAAAATTTGAGAAATATCAATTCGCACACATCACAAAAAATCTAATGATCGACAATTTGTTTTATAGAACTCAAGTTGCCATGCAAAGCATTGCCATATAAAAACAATTAAAATATCTTTGTTCTCTTCATTCGTTAGATCGACTCTACCGTAAAACATTTTCTAGTCTTCTTGGTGAGCGGTGAAACGAGGTAAAACGGTTTGCAATAAAACTTATTTTCAAATAGCTTGAAGCCTTTTTCTAGAACGTTTAATGTTCGGCCAAAGTGACAGAAAAATTGCAAAAAAAATAAAAATAAAGGGTTCTTGTTTTTTCGTCCACGTTTTTCGCCGTGAAAATCTACCGTTAATTCGCTATGCCTACGCCTATGCACGGTTGCTAGTATTGTATGAATCACAATGGAAGCACACACCGGTCTTTTCGCCGTAAAAATTGACGGTTATTTCGCCGTGTTTATTAAACGGTGCCGTCAACAAGCTTCACAAGATCCATACAATACTGACGACCGCGAATTATTCACACTGCGATTCAACACGCGACTTCACAAGTCGAATTACCCGTAGATTTTCACGGCGAAAAACGTGTGTGGACAAAGGCCCTAACGGAAGAAGTAAAAAGCGGTTCGAGACTAGATTGTTTATACATTTGCATTAATAAATGTACGTACCACTCAAATCAGCAGTAGCAGGAGCCTCGTCAGTCCGGCGCATGTATCTCAGGTCCAGCAAGTAATCTGAAAAGACATATACACGTTTAGAACTTGAAATAATCAGTTTTAAAACTTTTAAAAAAGCAAAATGTAGAGTGTAATTAAACTATTTCCAAAACAATATACGTTTCAGTGTACACTTCGCTGATTTTTTTTTTTATAGTAATGTTTTAATGTATAAAAACTCTGACAAAATGGCCGCCATGTGCTATGGCATATGGCAGAGCTGATCATGGACCTACATACCTACTTTACAACAGGGCAATAAATAAAAATAAATAAAATACCCCCCTCCATTTTATAGAGATTTATTAGAAAAATACATGTTTTGATACAT
Source organism: Eupithecia subumbrata (assembly GCA_949316285.1). Classification (NCBI taxonomy): domain Eukaryota; kingdom Metazoa; phylum Arthropoda; class Insecta; order Lepidoptera; family Geometridae; genus Eupithecia; species Eupithecia subumbrata. The sequence goes on from OX438642.1 coordinate 16,798,925, forward strand.
TCATCATTCATATGTCATGAATAATATGTCTGATAGTAAATTATGGTCTATGAGTCGTTTTTTTTAATTTTATTATGAAGATTTCTTAGTGACACTGAGTGACACGATAAACTATTCGGACGGGTCGATACCTTATACCTAGTACCTGAATAAATAGTGTAAGTACTTACAATAAAAATTAAAAACTTATTTCTGATGTTTGTTGAAAATGGCTTGTATGAGTGCAAAATTTTATGTAGTCAAGCTAATTGTTATCTTAAAAATTTACAGACTAAATTAACAAAAAATAAAATTAATCTAAAAACAAAAAACATCAACTTTGGAACTGTTGCACCCTCAGGGAACAATATCAATAGGGAAATATAGATTTTTCGCGATACTATGTAGATACTAACGTCTCTTTTTGTCGTAATTTAAAAAAAACATTAAAAAGACCCCAAACAGTTATGGGGATGATATGAGCTATTTGCGTAACGTAGTACCTACTCTATAGTTATTCTGTGGTAAACGGGTTCATCATCGTCATCGTCAACCTAAATTAGTCCACTGCTGGACATAGGTCTCCCCTAATGAGCGCCATAGCGCCCTGTCTTCAGCTTGCCGCATCCAGCGGGGCGTCCTACACTACGTTTGCCGAGTCGTGGTCTCCACTCAATAACACGTTTGCCCCAGCGGTTGTCGGTTCTTCGCGAGATATGGCCGGCCCACTGCCACTTCAGCTTGCTAATTCTTTGAGCTATGTCGATAACTTTGGTTCTCTGTCGGATGTATTCTTTACGAATTCTGTCCTTCAGAGTTCACTGAAACGGGTTCACTGTGTAATTTTTTATATGCACTCTATCTAACCCATACGAAATGTACCTGCTCTTTGAAATGCAGAGTTCAAACAAGGATCAACGAAGGGTTGTTGATAACAAAGTGTACGATACAGGTACTATATAACAAGCGGGGTGGAATTTCTTGTAAACGGCTCTAATTTTCAAACGACTCTTAAAAAGGAGGTGGTTTTCAATTTGATTGTATGTTTGTGGATTAACCAAAAAATACTAACGAAGAATATTTCTTTCAAAGCTAAAGACCGTCTTCATTTAGTAATGAATGAGACATATAATTTTCCAAAAAAAAATTATTGTTCACATGAGAGCCAATAAACACGCTTATTTAATAGTTAGGGCTAATTTATAGCGTATAAATCCATGATGCAAGATCTATGCCGGAAATTTTCATCAACTGTACACTGGCAGAAAAGTGGAAAAACAGATACATGTTGGTCAATAACAAAGAAGTCATGTCAGGATCTACGCCATTTTAATTTGACAGACCCAAAGTCGTGACGCACTTTCAATCTGGTTAAACTAATTGTATTGGATTCTCTTTGACTAATTGTCTCATTACGTCTTTACCTTACCTTATTATTTTACTGTACCTGCAATGAAGTTGACAAAATTTCATCGCCTCAAAATCAAAATCAAAAACTCTTTATTTCCATAAATACAATTAATGTACACTTAGAAAAGGTCAAATTATAAAACTAAACACTGACACGGAAGTAAAATGATAATTTTGATTTCTGTCGCTTCGGTATGTAGACTAAAGTAAAGAAGCGACGAAGAAACCTTAAGCTTGTTAGTTGTTATTTTTCCAGTTGGAGCAAAACCCGTCCCAAGCTTTTTATCCTCTAGATAATCGGATATTTTAGAGTAAGCCTTTTTGCACAGCAAGGTTTTGCACTTTTCTGGGTCTACCGGATAAATTAAGACATTTAATAACCAACCCGTTTTGATTTAAAATGCCATCCTTGCAACACCGGCAAGTATTCTCATAACTAGAGAATGAAACAATGAGGTATTTGGTAAGTAACTTTTGAATAGGAATTGCAAACGCAACGTCTCCTCAACTAAATGAAAACTTTAATTAGTAGTTTGTAAGACATTTCATAAGCATTGAAATATCTTACAAACTACTGATGGTACAATAAAGCTATTATCTATCTATCTATCTATCTATCTAAATGAAATTCTAAGGCCTGCTGTACTGTGCTATTCATAGTAAAACATCCTCGGGCCCAAATGTGTTAACCAATCGGTTCGCTATGACAAAGGTACCTTCGTAGAACAGTCTCGTTGAATATTTAGATGAACGGTGCGTGAGCTGTTATTGTGCACGGAGAGATTGATAGAAGTATAGATATTGATTGAGCTGTGTGGTGCCGGCTTAGAATTTGCACCACCCTAACTCTTCCCACGGGTGTCGTAAGAGGCGACAAAGGGATATCCACCGGGGGCGGGCAGCAGCGCCCCCTGCACTACAATTCTATCACCGAACTGCGATCCCCAACCCGCATGCCCAGCGTAGGGATTATGGGCATTTTATTATAAGTTCGCCGGGTCAGCTGGTATTAAATAATATTTAGATGATCGTCACTACGCAAAGACAGAGACATCTTGCAAAGTACAAACATTTGTAGACGTGAAGGAGTAGTTGATTACACTTTAACATTTTCTAAACAAAGATGCACCTGTGATCCTACGAAGGGCAGCTGACTTAGTAAGTTATGGACGCTGATATTACATCATCATGTTTTAATGTTCTTAATCTGAATTTTAATGATTTAGTGAGGAAGGGAATAGAAAGTGCAGGTGCACTCTTGTGCATTAGGTATACTAAGTTAGATGATGTTGTGTGAATTGTCTAGCATTATTTATTTACCTAATTTATTTATTACATCAAAACGCATAATGGCTTGTCTCTGTTTATACTGGTCGCCGCCGTAAATTCGTCTAGAGGCCATAATTATTATTGTATTATGACATCATCATCGACCAAGTCTGACTTGAAAATGACTGAGATATGCGCTGTAGTAAAGGGAATAAGTCAATAAAATCTGATCAAAAACATAAATGTGAAAACATGAAGTAAAATGCAATCAAAATAATAGAAACAAATTAGAACTGTCCTAGTATTTACAATTGAAACATTGAGCTAACTGCAGACTATTGCTAACAACATAAATATACAGGTAGCTCAACTGATGCGCTGCATGCAGCTGAAAACTAGCCAAGTTCGTTCAGATGGTGCAAGTTATATCCACCGCATTGTTTTTAACGTTTTAAATTCAGATAAGGAACTGCTATGAAACTTAGCACCTATCTTTATGATCTCAGGTCTTTATTCGGTGAAGTATTCTCTATGTAAAAAATATTCTACTACTAAGTCGGTGATGTATGCAATTCGGGAGCGTCCCTGCCCCGTCCCGTCCCGTGCCCCTCGCACGAAAGCTCTCTCAAAACCACGTCAAAATGTCTTCGTTGATCGACTTTAAGCATGTAGGTAGGCTGTGGTAATACCATCGTTTTAGGTCTGGGACAAATGAGTTAAAACACAAGCAAAAGTAGATTTTTTTTTGCAGACGATTCAGATGGTGCAGTTATTTGGTTACGACTTACGAGCAACGTTTTTAGGATGGAACTTAGTGTGTTGATACATTGTTTGATAAAATCTCTGACTCAAGAAGATAAGATAAGATAGCGATGATACATTACAAACTGTTAAGAATAAGAAAAAGATATATTTTTAAATTACGTTCACTGATTTCCGTCATTCGGTAGGTACCGTTAGTCTACCAAAACAACAGTTCATAAACCATCCTTGTGGATATAGAGGCCTTTTGCACTGTTTGATGATTGTTCTAAAATCAAAAACTCTTTATTTCCATAAATACAATAAATGTACACATAGAAAAGGTGGATGGAATTATAAAACTAAACACTGACACGGAAATAAAGTTATATTTTTGATTTTTTTCGCTTCGGTATGTAGACTAAAGTAAAGAAGCGACGAAGAAACCTTGAGCCTGTTAGTTGTTATTTTTCGAGTTGGAGCAAAACCCGTCCCAAGCTTTTTTATAAAACTAAACACTGACACGGAAATAAAGTTATATTTCTGATTTTTTTCGCTTCGTTATGTAGACTAAAGTAAATAAGTGACGAAGAAACCTTTAGCCTGTTAGTTGTTATTTTTCGAGTTGGAGCAAAACCCCTCCCAAGCTTTTGTAACTTCTAGATAATCTGATATTTTATAGTAAGCCTTTTTGCACGGCAAGGTTTTGACAATTTGTTCCATAACTTTGATGCTGTATAAATCCCCCAGCATTATTTATTCATGTATCATAATAATGTGTAAAAACCTCCAGCATTATTTATTCATGTATCACCTCAATAAATAACTAGAAAAAGTTTGACATAAATGCCTTACGCGCGAGTAGTCCAGTAAAGCATGCTCCGTGCATCCTCAACGGCTTACTGCTCACAGGTGCAAGAAGTGTCTATGTGTGCGGTACACGCTGTGTCTGTGTGCGTGTACCTGTCGCGCCGCGGCCATCGAAGCATGACTTTAGACTTTGTTACTGTTACAATCATGCTACAGCCATTCGTTTGTTAAGCCCAGGTATTCTTGCAGCTAGGCGTAAGGGAAAATGCGCGCTGCCAAGCCCCCGCGCTCGTGTTTTTTGTAGTTATTTAAACATGGTGATTAAGAAAATCATTTTATCAAGTCAAACTCTGCGAATTTGTTAAGAAATATTAAGTGTCTTTAGTTGAGTACAAAAAAAGGGTGATATCAGTAGTTCGCTAGTCATAGTATTGAAAAAACATTAGAAAAAGGGGTAACTTTGTGATTTTTTTCTATCGAGTGAAGTTCATTAAATCTTGTACTGAATGCGACTGACTAGACTAGATTCTTAAGGGTCCGGCGACGGATGAATTTCCCATACAAACGTAGTACCAAAATGATTTGTAATTTGAGAATGTTTTCATCGTGGTTATTTGTTATTTTTTTATTATTTGTGTTAGAATAGTATTTATACAGGTTCCATACCATAGTGAAAATATGCTCAAATTAAAAATCATTTTGGTATTACGTTTGTATGGGAAATTCATCCGTCGCCGGACCCTTAAGTAATATACATATATCTTTTTTCAGAATTTTAATAACTATTTTCGAAGTCTCAGATGATTTTAAAAATCCCAATAATGCAGCCTCTGCTGGCCTACCAAGCCTTAAGCGAGTATCTTCGCTTCGCATATCTGCTGATGATCCTACCATAATATTATAAAGCTGAAAGTTTGTGCAATCTGAATTTTTAGCAAAGCTTAACTTAGATAAATAGGCTTCTTATTATACCGAAAATACACGTGCGAAGCCGAGGACAACAGTTAGTATTTAATATAATTGAAACAAATTTAGAACTCGTATTTACTATTTCAACAATTGAGCTGACTGCAGATTGTTGCAAACAATTTACAGGTTGCTCACATGTCAAAATTAAAAATGCTAATATTCTGTTTCGCACCACACATAATTCTCACGACAAATTCGTTTTTGCCGTTTCATTCCAAAAAATGTTTCGTTCCAGCGTTTCAACCGACATCAAAAAAATAATATTTTGTCGTCGTTTCTACTCACAATTATCTGCATCTGTCAAAAAGTGTGGATTCTAGAATCCTAGTTTTTTTTGTAAATAAAGGAGAATACATTATTTTATAGAAACAATTTTGGTTTTGAAAGATTTCATTCACAAATTCGTTCGTCCCTCTGAACTGAAATTATGACCTTTTCGGCGCGCGTGTGCATTAATAATTGCGTTGTTCAAGTTTCTATTTTTATTTAAGGATATACAGGGTTATTGGTAATTAACTGCAGGTTCTACCCACCATCACGAACACGTCCGTGAAGACGCACGGCCTCAATACTTAAAATTGGTGGAAAGAAAAATGATATTAGAATGTACCCCCCTCCATTCAAAAATCGTTCATTATAGGGGATTTCTTTGAAACTAAAACTAAAATCGGCTCTGCCCTGAATTATCAGTGTGTGTGTTCGGCCGTCTTCCAGCCAGGCTAAAGCCACTTAAATCATTTTTCGTAGATGTAAAATAAGCCAATGATGATGATGTAGATTAAAAAAGGAGTGGGAGATCAGTATTTAGTAATTAATTAGGTTTCGAGCAGTATCTTGTGTGTGAGGCGATTTAAAAAAAATAAGAATTAGGACCTGGTGCCTTCACTAACGTGTTCGTGATGATGTGCAGAACCTGCAGTTTACGCAGTGTCAGTGAATCACCAATAACCCTGTATATTATATACTAGCTTCTGCCCGTAGCTACACACGCATTTTTCAAGCAAGTTATGTCCGACCACGCGATACCATTTACCTCCCAGCCAAATTTCATTGAGAACGGTTCAGCCGTTTAGGCGCGAAAAGGTAAGACAGATAGACAGAGTTACTTTCGCATTTACAATATTAGTATGGATGTATTTACTGTTCACTTGTTTTTTTCAGTTATAATCATGGTGACATAAAATATCTACATACATAGTATTACATATGCTAGAACCGATTCTAGCATATGTAATACTAACTACTTGTAGTTTGGTCGAATCTAGTAGTTATTTTACCTACAGTCCTATTTGTACAGTCAGCCTCAAATTAATATGAGCGCAGTAGTCAAAATGATCTGAAAAACATAGAAGCAATTTGATAGACGCCGTTCGAATCATCTTATTGTTGTAAGCACCCAAAGTATTCAAAATATGTGACCTGTTCATAATTTAAATGTGAAATCCTGTAGGTCAAATTTTAATCAAAAAGGATTGTCTCCTAACTTCATCAACGGTTAGTAGCACTCATACGATAATCTTACAAACTTTTGACAGCTTGAATAAAGCAAGTAATGTTTAGCTGTCTCTCTGTCTGTCCCGTCATGCTTAGATCTTTAAAACTACGCAACGGATTTTGATGTAGTTTTTTTAATAGATAGAATGATTCAAAAGGAAGGTTTATATGTATAATACATGCATAATATAGTAGAGAAACACTGATAATTTTAGAGGTTTCTAATGTGATGTCGTAAATAAACATATTTTTTTGCGCTTATATTGCAAACGCTGGCTGAACCCTACGAGATAGATCAAAATAATGTACTACAGTATTGTACACCTTAAAAAGATCTACAAAAAACTCTGCGATGGTATATGCCTATCTCTTAGGGATAACCCACAATAACCATTTTTTTTTCCTTTACTTTTTACGAGAAATAATGGCTTATTTATGAAGCGATTTTAAGCAATACAGCATTAATCCTAATCCAATTAATTACCTTAAATACATTATGCATTTTATATAGATCAACATGGCCCTTTACAGTATGTAATTTAAGTGAATATTTTCGAAGATATTACAGATTTCAAATGCAGGGACAGCGGTTGTGGCGGTACCGGCCGGGGGCCGATTCTGTCGTATATTTAGTATCAGCATTGCACCCATGAGAAGCCGGGGCGGGTCGCTAGTGTAACATATTTTATTAATTTGCCAGTTATCGCGTTACGTGATCTTCGATGCATTCTTGGCTATAGTTTTAACGCTCATGCACATATCGCGTAAATGAGGCGATAAAAAGGCCATTGAGATCACGTTGTTGCAGTAAGGACCGTTGATGTTTTGTATAGTGGATTTGCACTTTTAATGAAGTATTTAGAATTACACGTATTGCAAAGCACCTTGGTCCCATTCACTGCCTCAGCGGCGCGCCCATAGCTCAAACATGATGCGTGTCATGCATGGCCAATGATAATAATATAGTGTTATGGTTAAATCTCTTTATTCCACATGTCCGATTTTGCTCATAGTTTTTGAGCAGCAAAGTCACTTGAGCGAGAGTCGTGAAAAGAATAGTATTCAACTTGTTGAAAAAGCAATTTGAATTCGGAACAATGCAACCTCCATGAAAAAAAATTTCGTGCGTTCGTGGTTTCAAAGATGTTTTTAGCATTTTTACCCTCCAAGATTGTTGACCAAAATGAGTTTCTGACATTCGACTTCATTCGAATTCATAAAAATTACGAAAGATTTTCTCGCTAGCCAGGGTGAAAAGCTATATGTTTAAATCGAGAGCAAATATGTTTCATTACGTGTCTTTTACATATCCCTGGCTACCTCAGCAGTTTATTGTGGAGCCACTCGCTACGCTCGTGACTCAATTCGAGACTGCTTCAACCAAAAACCGTTTAACCCAAAGGGTGAACTAAAACTATTATGGGAAATTAACTATTTTGATGATGGGAGAGCATAACAAACAAGAAAATGATGTTTTTACGAAATACTTAAAACCTACTCAAAGTTTCGGAATATTTATGCTGTTTTTATACACATTTTGTAATCTGTTAAGTGTTGCGAGATAAATACCAGTAATTATAATAAAAAAATAGATAAACAATCCTACAAAAATAAAAATTTTAGAGGGCCGTCTCGGAATTATTTTCTATAGTAAAGCAAAAGAAAGCAAAAGAAGCCAATAAAGTAAAAATCGAACGTTTTTTTTTCACTCAAAAGAGCTGCTGCATGAGAGCAATCCGTGATATTAACAAGAAAAAAAAATTAAAAACCCTTCGACAGATTTTCATGAAACATGACTAAGAACAATCGGGAAAAAAATGTATGACACAAAAAAACCAAACGAAAATCGGTTCAAACGTTTGGGAGCTACGATACCACAGACAGACACGTTAAACTTAGAACACCCTTCTCTTGTTGCGTCGGGGGTTAAAAAAAGGGAAAGCTGTCGACCATATTTCATAAAACTTAATCTCCTGACATTGACATCACTATATATTTATGAACTTGCACTTTTTATTCGACGAAACCCGGGACTATTTTCTTATAACACTAACAAGCGGCGACGAGACTGTTTACAACTTAGGAATAACGTGAAAACAGCTCTATTTAATATCAGTATTTTTGTAATGGCACCCAAAATTTATAATCATTTACCAACTGACATTAGGAAGTGTAATGACATCATAATATTTAAATCTAACCTTTTCAGTTATTTAATAATTAAGATATACAACAATTTGCATGCAGTTTGCAATTTTTTGATGCAGTTTAGTATTATTTAAATGTAGAATTCAGAGTGGTTGATACTCGTTGCAATTAAGTAAACGCATTATTTTTCAATTCTTCAAACTTTTCTATTATTTCACTATTATTAATATTATTTACTAACTTCACTATTATTAATATTATTTTTCTGTACTTATTGATGAATTATGTTAAATGTGTACCCCTAATGGCAGATCACATTGTTCTTAATTATATTATGTCTGAACATCGCTGTAATACCTATGTATCACAAATGAATAATGAACTGAATTAAATTGAAAAGAATCATCAAAATCACACACCAATTTGCGAAGATATCAAGTAACATACACACATAAAAACAAGATTCGTCAAGTGTGAGTGTGTTAGTTAAAGTAAGTTATAGTAGCTACAGTAGTTGCTGAGTTATTAAGGAGGGAAAAAGGACACCAAAGGGTTTCGAAACCGATCTTCGATCTCGAAACTCTAAAAATACAGCCGAAACGAGAATCGCCTCCTTTTGTTTTTCGTCGATTGATAAGAAATAATATCATTGCATACTACCTTTTGATTTGGACATTCATAACGGTCAAATCAGAGACCAGACGATTGTAGGTAGAAATCAGAATTAGGTTTTCCTTCCTTTTCTGTTTCAATCAGCCAATGAAAATACCTCTGACTATAACGGTTGTATACCCTACTACACGTGTGATAGAAGAGTTGCCTCGCAGAGTTACAGGTATTAGGAACATAATGCTTCATTGTATTAGGAAGATATACTTCATTGGTTGTAGGAGTGGCATAAGTGGCATTTATAGTACCTTGAGATGTTTTCTTCCGATGAAAATCCTTGATGTATCAACATAGTATGACTAATAATGCAAAATAATAATAGCCTCCAACAACGAAGCATACAATTATCAGCCTTTCGCAAACATTTTAAAGTAGCTTATCGTTCGAAGCAGATAACCCGTGAAACCAGTTTCGTGACCGCAAGACGCGGAATGTGTCTGATCTCTTCTATACGTGTTCTTTTCTCTTTCACACCTATGCGTTGGTTGGGAGGTTTCAAGTCAAGCATCTCTGGAGGTTTCACTGTCGAAGTCAAATAGTACTTGTAAATAAATAAGTTGGCCTTTGGCTTGCAAGCGCTATTTCAGAGATTGGGAGTATTTTTTGGACTTACTACACTGGCCTGCAAAACTTATTTACTTTTAATATTTAAATTTTTTCTAAACTATAGAAGTTAAACTATAGACGCGGGAGGTTGCGGGTTCGATTCCCGCGCGGGAAAAATTTGTGTACGATCTGCAGAAATTTGTGCCGTTGGTCTGGGTGTTTTCTATGTATAATAAAAAAATATCTATCTATGTTGTGTATTGTATTAAGTATATCAGTTATCTAGTACCCATAACACAAGCTCTGCTTAGCTTGGGGCTAGATAATGCTGTGTGAATTGTCCAGCATTATTTATTTAGAGATTTAAAAAAAACGTTTTATAGCAAATTTTATCAGCTTTTTTCAAAACTACCTATATTATAGACATTAGTAACATTTTTAGCATAATAAAAGATAAAACATTAAAATAGCCATTTTTAGCTTGGTGTCCAAAAACTCAATTAACCTTTTTTAAGTAGGTACGTTTTACATTTTATTTTATTTTTAATAACTGTTATTGCCTCCTCGGGCTCTGATTACAGCTTCGAGCTGGATTGGCATACTGAACACAAGGTTTCGGAGCCGATCCAATTTTGGGGAATGAAAAAATGAAAAAATATTTATTTGTGTATAAAGAATCCAGGTTACAATTTACCATCGGCCTCCGCACTAGGCAAAGCCTGTATCGCGGAGACCAGAATATTTTCCCATTCTTCCATCAAGGCCTGTTTTAGTGTCCTGAGGGTGGTAGGTGGTGGTCTGCGGCTTCTGACTAGCCTTACTAGCTCATCCCAGGCGTGCTCAGTACTTAAAAAGTTGTGTGTACTTAAAAACTGAAATTTTAAAGTGGTATACTTTTTTTTTTGCAGGCCAGTGTAGTTACCTATTTAAATGTTTCAGGTAAAAGTGTAAATAATTAGGAGGAATTTAATTATTATTACCTATTCGCTCGTAGTAGGTACGACATACTGTAGCATCAAGCTGAGTGATGGGCCATTTCTCTGCCACTATAATAAATAAATAATGTTGGACAATTCACAGAACATTATTTAGCCCCAAGCTAAGCAGAGCTTGTGTTGTGGGTATGTGATAACTGATATACTAAATACAATACACTACACAGATAGATATTTTTTTATCATACATAGAAAAACATCCAGAATACCGTGAACAAATATCTGCAGATCGTACACACATTTTGTCATACTGTATCTATTATTTAATTAATGTTTATTTTAGCTATCTTTTGTAGTTTTAATTCTTATAGTATGGTTTGATTTGTATTGTGATTTATGAGAAATAAATAATTTTCATTTCATTCATTTTTACTGTACTCTACAATTAACTCAATATTTCATTGCGACGCGATACTCTACCTCTGTTATAAAACGATGTTTCTTTTTGAGAAACCTCTTCTAACGTTATCAACGCTCGATATCTCGGTTAAACTTGAATTAAACAAAATTATGTTTTGTGCTGTCCATGTTTGTGAAACAAATATACCGTCTAGCTATCTATACGGGGTTATTGGTAATTCACTCCGTGAAATGCAAGAAAGATGCCAGGTCTTCATTCTTAAATTTGGTATTGGTAGCCCCTCTAGTTAATAACGGTTCTTTAGAGAGGTTTTATTTGAAACAAAACATAAAAACTGCTCTCCCCTGAATTAACAGTGGGTGTGGGATTGGAAGATCGGTCTTTAAGGGTTTCGGATAGGTGTTTTTTCATTTTGTATCAGCGGTGATAAAAACAGGGCGTCTTCACGAACGTGTTCCTGATGATGGGCAGAACCTGCAGTTCACACAGTGTCAGTGAATTACCAATAGCCCTGAACTAATAAATTGAACTATCGGTAAACCACACAACTAGCGGAACGCTGTAGAACCATGTCACGGCGTTTGTTACTGAGTTTGGCGTTTGTAATCTTATTGTGACAAGGTTCTACAGAGATCCGCCAGTTGTGTGGTCTACCTATACTGACGATCTTAAGAGATCCAGGGTAACGGATAATCTACTAAACGTTCAACGTCGTTCAAGTAAAAAATTAGAATAGCAATCAAGTTTTAGAACAACCTGCCAAGCGTGGTGATAATCAAAACCTTTGTTTAGTTAGGGGAGGAGCGTTCAGTACCTAGTGGATATAAGTGTGCTGATGAGGAAGGAACTGTTGGAACTCACTTTGACACTCCTTGATGCAAAGTCCCCCGTCGTAGTTATGGTGTGTCTTGTTACACACGGTGCTGCATGGTGCACATCTGTTGGTCTCCGGGGAGCAATACTCCTCGAGAGCGCAGGTTAGCTGGCCGCAGCGGATGCCATCCAGCGTCAGCTGAGCGGAGGCACCCACCGCCAACGCTAGCAGGCATGCCAGTGCTGACATCTTCAGCCTGTTGAAAGATAAAGAAACTTAGAAAGTGTTAGCTGACTTAGCCAGAAACTATTCTGAATTCTATTGACTATTCTATTCCGGCGCAGTGGATGAAAGTCCACCCGCAAATGCAAGTTTCGGGTTTTGAGAGCCTTATCACACTGGCAATTTGCGAGGCGAGTTCGTGATTAGTGCAGTCGTCGCCATATGAACCCATAAAACATAACACAACACATTACAATAACAAGAAGGTACAAGAAACACATTATATGTAATACAGATAAAACACAACAATCATACCCTAGCAAAGGGAGGATGGATGGATGTTTGTTACCTCTTCACGCCAAAACTACTGAACGGATCAGGCTGAAATTTTGCATACAAGTAATTCTAATCCTGGAATCACACATAGGCTTTTTACCCCATAAATCAATTCCCATTGGATAGAAATCACCCTTAAACGTTTCCATAGAAACATCGCGTGCGAAGCCGCGGGAACAAACTAATAGCTATTATAAATTCGAAAGTACCTAACTCTTTCTGTCTCTTTGTTACCTTTTCATGTCTAAATGCCTGAACGGATCTTTGTGAGATTTGGCAGGGAGGTAAATGCAGGCAGCAGCTAGTTACGGTATGAATGTATTACCAGGTAAGTACTACGGAAGGAATCTGCCCACGGTAAAGTCCAAGGCATGAATCATCTATCCATGACGTATTTATAAGCAGCTAACGTTGAATTCAAAATTAATCATGGTGCTCATGATATTTTGGTGAAATAATTAGTCCACATTTAAGAGATCGTGAGCGATGTCTTAAAGGTAGACAGTTGAAATTTTCACAGTGTGTGTTTCAGAGTATGTATTTCTCTAACAAGAAATAATAAAAATAAACTAAATATTAAAATTAAAGGGATTAATAATTATATTATTATTAATTATTCCCTTCATATTCAACGTCCATACCACGATGAGTACCCATCACCGAAGTTATGCAACGTCGGACGCAGTCAGCACTTGGAACCTATCCAAGTGCTGACCGCTGGCTTGATGTTTTATTTTCATTTATTTACTCTTTCAAAATATTTTTTATCTTTCGGTTTCTTTCAATTTTGTACGAGGTGGTACGGAAACGACCATAAGCGAGTCGCCTCGCAGTTGGAAAAAAATAATAATAATATGAAAGTAAGTTATTGCACTCAGTAAAATATTATAGGTTATACTTTCGACTGAATGACCATTACATATTACATATTTCTGAATACCTACATAAACCATGTCATCGATATTAATAAACTTTACAAAAAAGTTTTCCATTGAGCTTGCTCTATCACTAACAATATCTCAGGGTACCTAATACCCAGCCTCTTTCATTATCATAAATAAAAACTTTTCCAAAACAGTCTGGTGAAGCTGCATAAATATCGGTTAACAGTAAGCTCTTGCTATGCAAAGATTTATTATTCTTACCTAGGTACTTATTCATTACATGTCTTACTGTTATAAATAACACCTGACAGAAAGCATTCGAATATTTTAAACAATTATCTAAGCACCAAAATTGCCATTCAACGTGGCAATGCTGCCAGCATTCTAGGCACTCTGCCTTCTGGTGACGGCTTAGATTTTTAAGAAATAGATATAAGTGTATATATTAGTTGTAATTGTTTTATTCTGTTACTGTAATTTTCTTTTTACCAAAATCATATGTTGATAACGATTTCATAAAATAACTCTAAGTGCTGCTTGACCTTCATAAATCATTAATTCAAACACTGCTAGTAATGTTCGAATATAACATGGCTTACAATAAATTCTTTGCTCTAAACTTTATATTGAAATTGTTAGAAAAACCACAGAATAACTAAATATATCCGAAACCTAGGTATTAAATAACTTATCTAAAACTGGATTCCCAATGAAATATTTATTAAAATCATTTAGGCGTACTTCTCATTTGTAGTGATGACTCATTATTATTAGTAAACAGTTAAACTGGATATTGATGTAAAAATAACATAAAACCGGTTTTAGCAATGTTGTAGGTTCTTAAAATATTTTAGACTGCCTTCTCCCCTCGGCTTCGCACGCGATTTTTTTTTTAATAATTATAATAATGCTGGACAATCCCCACAGCATCAAGCTAAGCAGAGCTTGAGTTTTGGGTACTAGAAGACTGATAAATATAATACAATGCATTACATCGATAGATATTTTTTACCATACATAGAAAATACCCAGAACATCCGGAACAAATATTTGCAGATGGGAAATAAAAAGTATAAAAGTAGCATATATGTTTTTTCCAGGTCCAGCTCTATGTGTGTACAAAATCTTAGCCCGACCATTCCGTAGTTTGGCGTTGACTTAGGCCAAATATCACAAAGGCACAAATTTTCGACTCGATAATATTAGTGAGATAAAATATAATTTAGTTTATCCTATTAAGTATTCGTTTATATTAGCTTCTGCTCACGGCTCGCACGTAATTCTTGGATTAAAAGTTAGCCTATATGTTTTTCAGGTCCTGATCTTTGTATGTGCAAAATTTCAGTCCGATCCATTTAGGAGTTTGGCGTTGTCTGGCGTTGCAATAGAAGAATTCAAGAATTCAACACGACCTATTTATCTATTCAACTAATCGCTCGTCAAGAATTCGTTTTAATGCAATTCAAATGTAATTTTCCCGTTTCCATGTTTGCTATAACTCATCCTATCTGTTATTTCACACATTACAAGCTTTTACCGCGTCGTCGCACGCGCTTTTCCGAGATAAAAAGTAGTCTATGTCTTTTCCTGGGATAACGTTCTACCTCCCTGCCGAATGTCGTTAGGATCCGTTCAGCCGTTTAGGCGTGAAAAGGTGACAGACAGACGGAGTGACTTTCATATTTATTTTATTAGTATGGAGTTAAACCGTTGAATAATAAGACGGTTTTATAACTTTCGCTGGCAGAGATGACTCATACCACGAGCGACTGATCAATTCAATTCAATGACTTCTCATTACAAACGTTTTATGGTCAAATATTGGGAATTCATCATAATCACTGGTCTTTGCTACAACCAATGATGTGTCATCGAAATATATTTCGAATAGTAGAGCTCGATAGACTTTTGTAGAAGGTAAGACCAGCATAAGGTTGGTTCCAAGATATTTTCTTATATTATTAAGCCAAGTTTATTTCTTATATTATTTAGCCAAGTTTAATATACCTAGATATTAAATTTAATTTTAATTAGACTAGGTACATCATTTTGAGAATTTTTTTGATCGTGAAGACACATCAAAAATCTAAGTTATTTAAAAAAAAACTCTAATTATACCAAAAGTAGGTCAATATTAGTCATCACATGCCCAGGTACCTACCTTGTTTACTCCTATGCCACTGCATCCAAATGATAAATAAACACTCTCTTACTACCTATGACAAATAACAACACAGCTACTAATATTCACTATTTTCATGGAGGGAATGTGTTTTCTAATATTTTAAACCATAATAAAGTCATGTTACTCGTGTATCAGGGTGTATGAACTGCTTGAGTTTTAGTAACGTTGCTGTGGTAACGCTTTTCGGTAACTGAACACAGAGTAGAGTAGTTCCACACTAAAATTGCGTGCGGCTTATTGAGTGGAAGGACTCTACGTATTTTATTGAGAGTTCTTATTTAGGGTTAAGCTTGCATTTGCCTTCTTTAAAATTTTGGGCAAAAAGAAATATAATTATAGTACACTACCCGCGGCTTCGCACGTGCTTTTCAAGTAGTCCTTGTCCATCCCCGTGATACCTGACAAATTCATTAAGGTATGGATTTAGCTTAAGTTCAGTGTTGCTTCAGTACAAATTAAATTAGTTCTCTTTCGATATTTTAAGCTAAAAGTAAGAAATTAAAATATAAACCTTTAGCTTTATTATGAGCATTATTTAACGGGTATTTATCGCGTTTATTTACGTATTTTCCCCGACGTTTAAACAGGTTTACACACTGTTGATTATTAGGGTGGTCACGGGAGTCATCTCGTGACCACAACGTTACATACACAGCGATTTGACCGTTCAATAATACTAATAATAATGTGTTCAGATCGCGTAAGTTTGAAAATATTTAAACTTTTAGCTAATAAGATTAGATTATCTGCAATGTCGAAGGAATTTGGCTCTACGTGACATTAGAGTGATCTAACGCGTGACTGGCCTCAAGGCCAGTGACTGATCATGAGACCTGACTGATCATCAGCAGTAGAATACGATATAGTTTACATAAAATTGCCTTCTGTGTTCAAGTGGCTCGAAGTACCTGTGAACCTCACAGATACTTCGAGCAGGAAAGTGTTTCCAGTGCCATGGGTAATTCCCTAGACTGGCCTCAACTGTACATAATAGCAATAGTTTTTTTTTTTTTTTTTTTGCTTGCATGTACCTACACTGATTTTTTTCAGGGTTTCGAGATCGAAGATCGGTTTCGAAACCCTTATGGTCTCGCTTTGTCTGTCCTTTTTTCCCTCCTTAATAACTCAGCAACTACTGCAGCTATCAAAATGAAATTTAAAATAAAAATACATTTCGTGCGCCTATACAGATTTAAAGAATAATAAATTAAAAACGAAAATAAATATTTTCCATACAAATTGTGAAGCCGAAAATTTAAAAGGGTCATGTCAAATGATAACAGATATCAGTTTGTAAAAAAGTCGAAAAATACTCATTCCCTGGATCCATGTAAAATGTATGGAGCGTTTATAGATATGGATCTACTATATTTTACAGGAAAAATATAGAGAAGTTTGTAAAAGAACACTTTTTGAAAAATGGTCAAAAAGGGGGGGAATAATTTTCAAAAGGGGAGGCTACCGCACCGAGTGGGGTATCACATGAAAGGTATCGGTTTGAGCATTTCAAAACAGTTTTTAAAATTTCTGAAATTTAATTGTTGAAAAAGAAAAAAATTTAAAAAATTTACCATTACCCACTTTAACCGAAGCATGCATTTGACGGATCTTGTTTTTGCTTGCTTGTGATTGTAAAAAGTTTTGAAAATATTTTAATTGGTATAACAAAACTAACGTACAACCCTGAAGAAAATTTCGACATTGCGTACTTTCGATTCCGTGATCTTTCGGTATCGTACATTCGGTGATCGTCCGGTCTACAGTTTTTCGGTGTTGCGTGCTTTCGGTATTTCGATCTACGGTTTCGTGTACTTTCGATATACCGTTCTCCGGTATTTTGACTTCCGGTGTTCCGTAGTACAGTCACATTAGGACTGTACTAAGGCATACCGAAGAACTACGGAATAGTCGAAATAGGGGAAATGTCTTTTTATAGACACCCCTCGTTTTGCCCGGAGTCTGCCTCTATGGGTCGTGTAGCTCCAAAACGCAACTACACACCACCACGCATTTTTTGTAAAATGTTTTGTTGATTACTTACCCACTGTGTTTATCTGTGCATTGATTTCTTTATTTTTTATTACAATCAAATAGTGGAAACAAATTAGAACTAGTATTTACAATTGAAACAAATGAGCTAACTGCAGACTGTCCTTTGGTCTCGACTCCAAGGGTAGCAAATGTGTAGGCTCTCTCGAGACCTGCATATTTGCAGCTCTTGAGATCCTCGGCGATTTCTTTCTATTGTCTAATTTTTTTATATATGTCCATGGACAGTTAAACACCTATATGATTCATACAAACAAGGCAACAGTTTTGGTCAGCCAGAGGAAAGTTTCAATAAGCATGTCAGTCACATACCACTTCATTATTTGTATTGTTTCCCTTTCATTGGTATGCATGGACAGTGTCCCTCAATGACGCTTACATTCATCAGCAAAAGTGAACACTTAGTCTATTGATGTAAAGTTCAAATCGCTGTGGATGTAACGTTGTGGGTTTTTTAATGTGCACTGCAGAGTCTGGTAGGGTGAGCCTACTCCATGGTTTTGTGAATATGGTGATTAGGAACTTTTACCACATTTAGTCCTAGTTAAAATGTTTTGCGGGTTTATATTAGGGTGAGTCTGCAGGCATCTAAAATCTCTGAACATCATCATCATCTCAGCCCACATCCGTCCACAGCTGAATATAGGCGTCCCAAAACCTGGTAAAGGTCCTGACCCGCACCCATCCATCCAAAAAAAGATGAAAACCCAGTGCTAGGACAAACCTTATATAGGCTTTAAGGCTACGGACCTCATAATAACATAATTAGCAGTAATTATGTTATTATGAGGTCCTAGTTTCGAATCCCGGGTCGGGCCAATAGTTGTTATTGGGGTTTTTCTAGCAAGAAAAATTCCCAGTAGCAGCCCGGAGTCAGGAAGTTGGCGGTATTACACCCCCCTGCCCCGGAAAGCACGTTAAGCCGTTGGTCTTGCGCCTAACCTCTCCCCGGTCGTGTCGATCTGTCGTCCCATCGGATTATGAGTGAGGGAATAGAGAGTGCACCTGTGTTTGCGCACATACTTGTGCACTATAATATGTCCTGCGCATCTAGCTAGTCTCCAAGAGATTGGCCGCCGTGGTCGAAATTTGGCTAGGAGGACATTATTATTATCATTATTATTAATTAAGTTATACTACGAACTTTTTATGCATAAATGATCTATCTATCACTGCGACCAGTACAATGTGGTCGTTTCGAGTGGATGGTCCTCCAACAATACGTTCCATCTCAAAACATGCAGTTGCAAATCAGCGTTTCAAATAGTTGCACTGCCTAGTTCGAGAGAAAAACAAAATGTTGATCGAAACAACCTGCAGCTACTTTTACACTGAAAAAAATATAGTCCAACTAAGACGCATTTTATCTTAGTTGGCGTCAAAATAGTTGGAATGATAAATATCTCATTCAATACAAACAAGAATGCATGGTAGCTGCAACATATCGAAATTGTTTAAAATACAAAATAGGCACATCATTGACATATCAAAGCTCTAAGTCAAAATAAATATTCACTTTGTCATATTTAACATTTATTTGCACGGGGTTAGCAAACAACTTTGTTGCATTTAATCTCTGAATTAAATTAAATAACTACACTTTATAAGGCCAATTCATTACTTGGTAAAGGGAGCTATAACGATTTAACTAAGTTCTCATAGTCACAGAAGACAAGATCTTATCAGGCTCATATGGATTCATGTGCGTGATCACATTAAACAAGATCTTAATCAATGTATACAATTTTTTTGTGTAAAAGTAATCGATTTATAAGCAAATTGACACTTTAAAAGTTTTGTAAAGCAAGATTTCATTGAGTACCTACGTATTTGTTTTGCCTACATTTTTTCTGACACGCTAATTTAAGGAAGGCGCCGATGTCAGAACAAATAAGTATCTATACCTAGAACCTAAGAAGGCTGTATCAGCGGTACTACAAAAACTAACGTAAACACTGGTCTAACAAGCGTTTAGCTAAACGGTGTATAAACAGTTGGACATGGGTTTAATAAGAGTTTAACTCTCGTTTAAACTATGTCTAAGCCGTGTCTAACTGTAAACCGTCGTAAAACGCAGATTTGTGGTAACGTTTTTGTTACGCACGCGCTCATGTCAATTTTTTTTGTAGTACTAAAGTTGCAAGTGTTTACCCAATATTAAACTAGGTACCTACTCTTTCAAACTAAGTAATGCCTATTGTACCTTCGTTATAAAGTTATACAATGTTGCCACTTTTGTTGGATTGTGGCGAC
Organism: Eupithecia subumbrata; assembly: GCA_949316285.1. Taxonomy (NCBI): domain Eukaryota; kingdom Metazoa; phylum Arthropoda; class Insecta; order Lepidoptera; family Geometridae; genus Eupithecia; species Eupithecia subumbrata. The sequence goes on from OX438642.1 coordinate 16,819,059, forward strand.
AATACGGGAAATTAATTTTCGATAAGTTATGGAAATAGTTGAACCCTTATTATAGTCCAGGAGGCAAAAAGCAATTTTGTACGTCTATGAGAGATTTTAAGGATTTTAAGGATTTTAAGGATTATGAAGACCTTACTTTTAGTATTTAGTAAAAAAATCATACAAAACGGTGCAGCGGTGGTAGGATCATAAAATGACGCTTGATAATGGATTTAGTGAAGTAGTGAAATTTCGATAGCATTTTGCAATCATCGTGAGATGGCTAGATGCTAACTTGTTTTAAATTATAACTAGGATTATTTAATTTTAATTCAGATTGACGTGCATGATTTACCTGACCTTATAATAATATTTGATACCTATCTATTTTAAAATAAACTCAGTTTTATCAATGTATATAACTCTTTTGCGGTGCATGTAATATTAGCCTATGCTAACATTAAGACCTAAGCTGTATACATGTACATGTGAGCAAAAATAAATAAATAATACTGGACAATTTACACAGCATTATCTAGCCCCAAGCTAAGCAGAGCTTGTGTTATGGGTACTAGGTAACTGATATACTTAATACAATACACTAAATAAATAAATTACTAAAGTAAAATGTTTAAACATCTGATTCGTGATGATATTTTGCTGCTTAGCTTCCGCACTAGCGTTCAACTGTAGCAGGAAATTATTGGGAGGCAGAGCTTTGCAACGGATATTACAGGAGGGCACACAAACGCTTATCTTGAACCTAAGCCCGTTTTCTGATTACTTGGTAAGGTTTCAGTACAACATCACGCTCGGATGTCGAAAGCTTACTGCACCGCCTGCACTTTCACACTTGTCTGCAAAAAAATATACAGTACTGCTTGTGACGTAGTGAAATAATGTCGTCATCGGCTCTTTTCACATGTATACGGCATATGAGACCGTGCCGTACAGTGTGTCGTTTCTATCCACTATTAAAACGGTTTCGTAACGGCATCGCGCGTTCCGTTTTGACGGCAACCGTATGCATGTGAAAAGGGCCTTAGGTTCGAGCGATGAAAATACTTAAATTTGTTTCGTCCGGTTCGGTAAAATGTTTTATAACGCGTGCAGTAACAAATCTGTAGGTACTGCATGCGTCATCCAACATTTTACGGCGCTTACCGCCTAATCAGCAAAGCGCCATAGAAATATAGGCGCTTGGTAAGGTTTCGGTATCGCGTATACCGAGCGTGCTGATTTCGTACCGAAACCTTATCGAATAATCAGAAAACGGCCTAAGAAACATTGATATATACTATATACGACACAAGTAAGACTAGAACAAGTTATAAAAATATACGAGGGGATACTGTCACAATAATTACTAATGTTTATTAAACTGCATACAAAAATTACTGTCAGCTTTTTTTTACGTATTTCTAGACAAAAAAGAAGCCCTTTTAAGGAAGAATATCAAAATGTACAATGAATTTTATCCGAATGTTTTTTATATGGTCATATTAAAATCCTCATTTATGGATGAGATAGACAAAATGTAGTGGTGTTTTAAACTTTTAAATTCAGTAATTTTTATTTTTGGTCTATTGTTAAAAATGTACCTACTACCGAATAAGATATCGAATGAAATGTATAAGTATTTGACTTACCTAGTTTAACACACGTGATATGAGAATGGGAATAAATAAAAAAAAATATCAAACCCTCCTTCCACACGCACAGCATTGCTATGTAAAGCCTCCGGGAAGGCATTGCTATTTAAAGTCTTCTGATTTGACAGGAAGTTACGATCTGTTGTATTATTAAAATAATTTTATAGATGGGTTGGCTTTATGCACATTCATGACATGTAATAACTAACCCAACTCGATTGATACTAGAAAACATCTTATAAGCCTTTTGCTAAGTAAGATTTTTAAATATGGGTCTGGTGAAAAAATTGCATTCTTATTACATATAGGAAGTATTGAGTATATCAGTTATCTAGTACTTTCCCATCACAAAGCACTGCTTAGTTAGGGACTAGCTGATGCTGTGTGAATTCTACAGCATTTTTCATATATTTTTTTAAATCTCTAACTTCTATAGTTTAGAATAAATTGTAATTTTAAAGTGTGCTATTTAGTTTTGCAGGCCAGTGTAGTTGCTAGGCGTCAATGCCTGCTTTTTTATTCAAATGCCTTCATATATGACGACCTCCGTGGCGCAGCGGGCGAAGGTCCGCCTGCGACGTAGGAGGTTGCGGGTTCGATTCCCGCCTCGGAACAAATTTGTGTACGATCTGCAGAAATTTGTTCCGTTGCGCGTTGGTCTGGGTGTTTTCTATGTATAAAAAATATCTATCTATGTAGTGTATTATATTATATCAGTTATCTAGTACCCATAACACACATAACGCTCTGCTTAGCTTGGGGCTAGATAATGCTGTGTGAATTGTCCAGCATTATTTATTTATTTATTATATATCTCCTACAACCAATTAATCATCATCACAACTATAAAACTATCGTATTACGTCCACGTTCATTATGTCCCTCGTTAAGGGATGAAACGTTGGTGTTCTTCCATCACAAATAAGGCTAGTAGTTAACCCGCTTATATCCGTAATGAAATCATCACAACTCGTTGGGTGAAACGCTACCAGACAATTATTAAATTTTCTATGTAAGTCAATTTTGCACGCCTTGACGAGGCAGAATGTATAGAATAAGGTTTATCCATAAGACTTTTTTCACACCTACATTTCTGCAAAATAAATGATTATGATTATGTCAGGAATGCAGCAACTGACTACCTGTCTACCTGTCAACTGTCTGTCTTCTGTCTATTTTCTCCTCAACGGCGATCACCGATCCTGTTATAGATTTAGGTTTCCCAATCACGCCTTCAGATCACTTTGGTATCTTTTTGGATTTTTTTTTATAAAATCGGAAAGGTTTCTGACACTTACATTACGGACATTGGCAGAATTGTGTCGACCAGACGGAGAGCCATTAACCAAGAATTGAATTGAATTGATCACCGATCCGCCGGACTGATGATTGTGGCAATACCTCCCATGTTTAGGGAATGCACGTGGACCTAATAATTTGTGCTGAGGAGTTAAATGTTAAAACATAAAAACAACTAAGTAAAAAACAGCTGAATTGCTGATACATTTGTCATAGGTATATGGGCTCTACGGTGTCAAGTTCATTCGGTTTCGGGTAGGTGATAAGCGCAAACTGACCCACTTATTGTAGAAAACAAGTATAATTATTTTAAAACTGTATAAAAACCGCAAACACTCCTCGCAATTTTTTAACCCCCGACGCAAAAAGAGAGGGGTGTTATAAGTTTAACGTGTCTGTCTGTGTATCTGTCTGTGGTATCGTAGCTCCCAACGGATGAACCGATTTTCGTTTAGTTATTTTGGTGTCATAGATAATTTACCCGAGTGTTCTTAGCCATGTTTCATGAAAATCTATCAAGGGGGTTTTTAAAATTTTTAATTTTGTTCTTGTTGCAAAATGAGGATGCAAAAGCCTTAAAATGTAGCTAAAACGCTCCCGAAATTTAGACGATTGTTTTAATTAGCAAAATCTGAGATGACATTTTGTTGCTGTCAGATTATTAGTTTAGTTTTGATGACATCTGAATTGATTACCATTGTAAACATAGTCACCTCTCTTTTAAGTCGGGGGATAAACAATCATCTTAGTCCATGCTGTTTTGAATCTCACGGTTAAGCAATCTGATTGTCTTTCTTCTGTATTCATAATATGAAATCCACAATATTTTGTCCCATACCGCCCATTGCCAAACATTCCAAACTTTATAAGCATCCTGTAGGTACCCTACAAAACTACAAAATCAACGCTATTGTTTCATAACGATGGGCGTAATGTATGTATGTTGACGACCTCTGTGGTGCAGCGACCAAAGGTTCACCTTTGACACACGGATTCGATTCCCGCCTCGTGACAGTTTGTACTATTTGCAGATATTTGTTTCTGGTGCTCTGGGACTTTTTTAAATTAATTTGAAAAAATCTAAATGTATACAAAGTAAATCAGTTTTCGAGTAGGTTTAAGCTCTGCTTAGCTTGGAGTTAGATGATGCAGTCTGAAATCTTCATAATTATTTATATTTAATAATTTATATAATTATATTATATGTGCAGCACTACACCGATTTTCATTAAACTTAGCTAAGAACACATAGAAGAACATCAAGTCAATCTCCATCAAATAAACAAAAAACTAAATCAAAATCGTGTCATCCGGGAGCTAAGACGCCACTGACTACACCTGTTAACCCATTCACTGCCCATCCCCTGTTGTGTGACCCGAAGGGGATCGCAACAACAACAAGCCCGAGAACACGTCCATGTGCGTCATGGCAGTGAAAATGCTAAACTTTTAAACACCCCTCGGTCTTATTCTGCTGTGCAATTACGCAAAAACCACCCATCCTAAATCTTCATTTGAAAGCCCTATGAATGGTCTTGAAAGCCATTTGAATGGCTTTCGCCACACAATTGCAAATTATGAAGATCATTCAAAGTTCCTTTAGATGTCAATATAGGATTGTTATTTTTTGCGTAATCGCACAGCTGGGGTTAAAAACAGAGTTTGTTATACCTATAAGTATATACTTAGACAGCAAAAATTAACAGCTCTAACGGGATTTGAACTCACGACCCTTATCACATCGCAGAGTTTGTTAGAGCATCCCTGTAGGGACGGGTATCCGCGAATTGGTACCCCCTTGGGCCGGTCAGTAGTTTTGGAACACTACTGGGTAGCTTTAGAACGATACATTAGGATATTAAACCCGACAAATGTTTGGTGAATTTTGCATCTTGCTGTCCTTACCCCACTCTAGCTGGGGTCAACAAAATAATCACACTAATATTATAAATGCGAAAGTTTGGATGGATAGATGGATGTTTATTACGTCTTCACGCCTAAGCTACTGGACAGATGGAGCTGAAAATTTGCATCCGTGTAGCTCTAAGCCTGGAATCAAACATAGGCTTTTTATCTTATAAATCAGTTCCCATGGGATAGAAATTACCTTTGTAATTTTCCATAGAAAAAACGCGTGCGAAGCCGCGGGCAGAAGCTAGTCCTTTCATATTTCACATTTAGGTACAGTAAGCAAGAAAGTAGCTGATCCCTATGGTATTTCTCTCGTGGGTGTTTAGAGCAGAGTGAATAATGGACGGCAAAATGGTGGTGAAAACGGAGAAATATTTTGATTTTCTGGGCTGGAGGAACTTTCTAACTTCACTCATACGCATTGTATTGTAGGACCTACAAAGTAGACAACAAACCCATTAAAATATAATGAGGTCATAGGAGAACTTAACTACTTGGGTGTCATGTCTGCACACTTGACTCTTCCTACTATGTCTGTAACACGTTTGTGCGAAGCTTCCTCGAAAGTTTTGTTTTATCTTACCTACCTTCTTGATATATCATCATTTACTCATCCTATAATTCTTTTTATTTACTTTTTTTTTCAAATATCCAGTTTCCAACTTCACTCCTACGCACTACAAGACCAACAAAGTAGACAACAAACCATTAAAATATAATGAGGTCATAGGAGAACTTAACTACTAGGGTGTCATGTCTACACACTTGATTCTTCCTACTATGTCTGTAAGACGTAGGTGCGAAGCTTCCTCGAAAGTTTTGTTTTATCTTACCTACCGTCAAAATATATAATAATTTACTCAACCCATAGTAAATTTTTATTATCTTTTTTTTTCATATATCTAGTGTTGCCACCCTGTTTCCTTTTTAGGGTTTCGAAGATCGAAGATCGGTTTCGAAACCCTTATGGTCTCGCTAACTCAGCAACTACTGCAGCTATCAACTTGAAATTCAAAATAATAATACATTTCGTGCGCCTGTACACTGTACAGATTTAAAGAAAAATAAATGAAAAATGAAAATGAATATAATACAGGGTCATGTGGGGTATCAAATAAAAGGTATCAATTGGATATTTCAAAACAGTTTTCAAATTTCTGTAAGTTTCATATTTTTTGAAATATTTTGAAAAAAGTCGAGAAATTTACCAATACCCACTTTAACCGAAGCATGCAGAGAGATCCATCTGAAATGTAGGTTGGTACCTTATTATTCTTAGGTATTCGTTAAATTGCGAAGTCTCTAACCGGTACTTTTGGTACATATTTGTTGAGAAACGTTCGAAACCCTCGGCGCGCGAGTTACACTCGCACTTGACGGATCTTGTTTTAGTATATACTTAGGTATTCTATGTCTTATGCGCGCTGGATCCGAGATCGCGTCTGTTACTTATCTACCTACTCTTCCAGGTTCTGACTGAAAACCAGCGCTCTTTCACAAATTACCCTAGATTTTTGTGTTAGAGCAACAAGCTGAGTCAGGATAGGACCTGTTAGACCTACACACAAGCACACGTCTGCTTGGTTGCTTAATAGTTATTAATAGTAGTTAGCTGTATGTGTGGGTGTATCACTCAGACTATTTTCGACGCTCATTGGCTGCTTTTTGACTACGAATAAAAAATAAAAATAAATGAGTTATACCTATTCCATCAAATTATTTTCTTTTTGGTAGTTCGAGTGGCAATCAAATAGCGATTCGATTTTTTACGACAATCGATTTTGTTTTAAAAGATTTTTTAATCGATTTTGTTATTGTTGCTGAACATTTTGTATTATTTTACAGACTTTTTTTTTGGAATCAAAATATTCAATAGAATAAAATAGTACGTATTAGATATTACATGCGTTTTTCTAAAAGTAAGACAGATTCAGTTACTGTGGAAAACTATAACTTTTATACTATTTTCAATACTTTTTCATCGCAAAATCATCTGAAATAATCTTCGTTAATACTTACTATGCATATCTCGATAACATCTAAACTCATAAGTTCCGATCTTCTTCGAGATTCGCATCTCTAGGTATAAGGTCAAAACAGTGTCTATGAAATATTTCGTACGGTCTTCAATCACTCATCGATCAATAAGGAAAATAAATTCGTGGACAGGGTGTAATGAGCGACGAAAATAGTATGAGCGATACACTCGCGAATAGGTTCATCTGAATTGACCAGCTGAGCAGCCCTGGGTTTAAAATGATTCCAGGGCGCAGTTATAGACCCCCGCAGCGCATAGAGTTACAAGAAGGACCCATGATTCTATACAAAGTAGCCACCCATTAATTAGGTATGTAGGTAATACGAGAAATCTACGCAACACACCAGACTCTACCATGTCTAATAATAAGACTGTAGGCGCTACGATGCGCAATTTTACGTACTGGCCCACGTGTAAAAGACTCCGGTTTTGTTTTACCTTAACCATCTCTAACCAACACTTGTTGTAGAGGCGAGCAGCGCAAATTAAAACTAGCAGATTTCTACCTAGGATAAGATTATTATGGCGAAACGGTATGGCGTTTGTGCCGTTGTGAAGGTGTTTGACTCCAAAACTACTGACTGGATCGCTTTCTGGTTTCGGAATCTGGACCTGAACTAACAATATGCTACTTTTTATTGACTACGAAAAAAGGAAGATGTTGTATGTTCAGCTGTATGTTTTTTCTTTTATTTCAAATCGGACAAAAATGCAATGACGCCTTCCTTTACACTGGACACTCAGGCCCTAGCAAACAAAGTGATTGTCAACCATCAGAACAAAGTAAACTCTTAGAATAATAAGTTTATTTTTTAGTGGATAGATGTATATTAAGGTTGTAAGTAAGTCAGTTCCTATTTCCAAGAATAGATTGAGTCATCGCACAAGAATGTTCAGAAAAAATAAGATACTTAACATTTATCACGAGGCTGAGGGTCTTCTGGTCACGTGGTAGAGCCATCTGCTAAGGCTTTTGAGGCCTCCCTATAGAATGTCTACAGTCTATAAATGTTTTGATTATGTAGGCACTATTTTAACGTACCTACCTAGATTCATAATGGTGTAACACTCTAGAACTCAAAGTTATGATTCAAAACCTGATAAGGAAACAATTAATTACACATACACGTAGCATCCAAGTTTAATGTGTTTTCCAGGTGATGTAATTTTAAAAACTAGAAAAAGATAAAATACTTACATTTTTACAGCACCGTCGACATTGTCACCAAAGCAAACACAGACACAAGACTTGACTTTCTAAATTCGTAAAAGGCTCGACGTAGGTTCGACGACCAATCGCGACGTCGCGGGACGGAATGCGACTCGGTTCTTGCGCAGGTATAGCGGGTGATACACCTGTGTGCTGTAGCAAGTCGTTAGTGTAGCTATACAATGTCTTTGTGTGTGTGCAGGCTAGCATCAATATTGACAGTTAAAACTTGAGAGCTGCAGGAATGTTTAAACCTATTTCGTTTAGGGCTGGACGGTTCACGGCTATGAAACAATTGTGATTTTGAAACTTGCGTTTTATTACTTCACTAACCGGTTTCGTTAATTATTTTAATTAAATTGATTTTGTGATTCCTTACAATTATTGTAAGTTTACACATTAATTTAGCAAATAATCCTATTTAAACATAACCTAATCTGTGGATTGTCATCTAGATGATTTACTATTTGTGTGGCTTCCAATTGTCTAAACCTAGTAATTTCTCTGTTTTATGGTCTAAAATAAAATATTTCAAAATTTTAAGGGGGTGGAGATATGTTAATAAAAGATGGTTAAGAGATAAGTTAAATATTTATTTCTCATGTAACTACTAATACAATCTGAACCCCATAACTCATAACGAATAACAACCATTTAAATTAAAAGATAGTACGAGAATAAAAAAAAAGTTGTAAAACACATTCGTATTAGAAGAAGATTACCTTTTAAATCAACATTGAGAAATAAACTACAAACAAAATCAAAGGAATATAGCGCACATTCCTTTGATAAGCAACAAAAAGTATTTTATAAAAGCTAATAAATGTAGTAACCTATCTTAATTTGTACCTAAAAGGTGTAACAATTTTAAAGTGATTATAGTACGTAGCTACTTTTTAAATTAATTATTTTTAATATAAATACCATTTATATAACTTTTTTAAAAAATAACAAAACGAAATATAAATATTATAACAGAAATTTATCACACGGCTAAATCAGCTTAGTTATTGTTAACAATGTATTTGAACTATCATCATAAATATTATCATGTAATTTGCTATTTACTTGAATATACATTTCTAGAAGAGGGTAACCATTTTTAAATAAAATATTTCGCTTTTGGATGTACATTGATAGTAACAATTTGTATAACATTATTTAACATAACGAGCCTGGACAATTCTTACATTGTGATATATAATTCACACATAATTGTATCAAGTACTAGAAGAACACAATGACTTGGAGATATTTTTAAATCTAGATATAAACTGAGAAAAAGGCAAAATATACAGGGTGATTGGTCGCTGGGTGCAAAGCTTCAAGAAGCTGGAATTTACGATTGAGAACCATTTGGGCCATGGTTGTCTAAGACGAAGATTAACTATCGATTTTTCCCCAACCCAAAATTCAAAATTCAACTTTCAATCTTATTTTGTTAATAACTACTGCAATTATTTGTGTCAAATAAATCCTCGAGATACATATTTCTATACGTCATTCCGAATCGAATGAGCTATCGTACGTATTTTTAGGAGCTTCAGCAAGAAATAACACCATTTTGAACTTGTTGACTGGACTTTAGCTTCTAGCTTCTCCTTAAAGCTTTGAACCCAGCTACCAATCACCCTGTATTTCATAACGAGTGAACAGAAAACAAATTAATATTTGAAAAACAGTACAGCTGTATGTTATTCAAACCAGTGAGAAATAATTGAAGAACTTTTGTTGCATGAAAAAAGAAAACACTAAAATGATAAACAAAAAGTTATCTGCCTCAAACCATTTGGTACTAGTTTGTGGCATGACTTTAAAACAAAAGACTACGACCATTATTACAATAATTCTAATGAGTCAATGAACATCTAATGAAACATTTTATTTTACTTTTATAATATTTTATCTTATAATGTTTATCATTAGTTTTTTATAACTTCATATTTAGCTATTGAGATTGTCGGCATGGGAAACTCTGTTGCAAATGGGTTAGTCTATCTAGTAGTCATACAATTTTATTTCAACTGGTAACTTTTATGCCATATTATATTATGTACCTATATTTTAGTTTATGTCTGGAATTTATACTTACAAAATAACAAATTGTTACAATAATGGGGTTCGAAGATACACACAACGTACTTAATAGAAAAAGTCACTGCAAAATTGTCCTTAAAATTTGTTCACTATTTGATCGCTGAGAACTGAATGAATTCACGGCCGAGAAGCTCGGCTTTTATACCTTTGTCGGTTCTTGAAAACTAGCTAGAAAATCCTCCTAGCTCTGCTCTGTCTGGCCCAATTTGTTTGACGGTCTTCTATTGAAATATATAACATTAACAGTGCGCGGCTATTTCGAAAAAAAACGAAATGGTGAGCGATATTAGGGCTAAAATCTTCAAACCCCATTATAAATTGTCATCACAGCAACTCGTCTTGTCAGTAAAACGGACTTTGGTAGGTACGTTTACTTATTATATTAAAAAAATTAAAATTTTATCTATTTATTATGAGTGTCTGCGTAGTTTCAAAGTAAAAACAGAATATACTAAAAATACTAACGTTAATCATTTTAAAACATTTTTATTCTTTGATGATGATGGTTTACACACATGTGTTGACTTTTTTCAGAATAATTTTATACTTATCTACAATGTAACATAGCAAAACGTCATTTACTTTCCAACTTAAACAATGACAAAATAATATATTAAAATTAAACTAGACGCATCCGTTCATACTTATATTATTAAGATGGGTCAATGAGGGAAATTCTAAACTGTAGAGATCCTTATCAAAAAATGATGAAGATACTAACATCTCCAATTTTGATATAATTTAAATATGTTTAGGTCCACTCACTCAATAGCCGATCTCAAATAATACGCTTTTAAAGGCAAGTAATACAAGTAAACTCATCCATATACGTTAAATAATACAGGATGAACCAAACAGAGACGTCATAAAAAAATGAATTCCTACCCCCCGGGGTACCCGAAAATACCCCATGTATGTTCCCCGATTTGTCGTAGTTATGAGGCATTCATTTTTTATGACTTCACTGTTTGGTCCAACCTGTATAGAGAAAACTATAAAGAAATACATAGATAATTCAAAAGGATTATACTAATGGTCTTTATTCTAATCAACAGGATTTCGAGTAAATTCATAGTTTGATTGCAAGCATACAATAACAGCAATTAAACTAATGAGCCTATCATAAATTTCTCTAAAGTTTTTTTTTTGTTTTTTCTCTTTAAACTTATATCTAACTATCAATATTTTGAACATTAAAATCCACGGCTGGTGCATGCATACTCAGAAATACGGTGTTAAAGTTCAAAAGCTTTGAAATTTGCTTGAAACTTACGATTAGGTATACATATTTAGGAAAAAGAATTGCTGTAGAGAAATAAATGTGATAAAAAGTGATTCAAATACTTGCATAAATGTGATAAAAAGTGATTCAAATACTTGCATTCAAGTTGAGTTCTACACTAATTTCTTTTTTTCGCTTGCCCTAAGCTAAATTATATCGGAAAAAGTATCAATAACCCTAAGAAAAGACTACAACATCCAAAGTTAGGTCATCTCAAACTAAGTATCTGACACATTTTTTTTTGCTTTTATTTTATTTTAGTTTTTTTTTCCTATACAATTCTCTTTTTTTCCTTTACAACTATCAGGTTGTTAAAAACTCATGCAACCAAGTTTTGAAAAGATTCTAAACCCTTCAAGACATTATATTTCACATTATACACATTATATAACTATTTTATCGCACAAATTTGATCTTTACTGAGTTAGCAACTTATAACTATCTGCTACTAAATCTATACTTATAACTCAATAAATCAGCTGAATACAGTACAAAATGAAGATAAAAATCTGATTGTGTGACAAGTTATAATCATAACAAATAGAAATCAAACTGATTTTGATTTCTGCTTTTGAGTTTAAAAAACCACACGAGTGTACAGTTTAAGCCTACACAATAAAGTTCATTACACTAAAACACTATTTCGATTAGACTATTGAGATTGAGACTTTAGTTCACAAATTGAGACCTAGGCGTCGCAGATATTGAGAAAAATACAATTTGAACCCTAAGACTTACACAATAAAGTTAAAAATCTACACAATAAATTTGCTATTAATATTAAATAAGAATACCGTAAGACATCCAGAATAAAGTTTAGTGCCGGCTACAAATACTAAAACAAGTCAGAGTTAAGAGCCTACTAGTTTTTGCATCTCTTATAAAAACTCAAAACTCTACACAATAAAGTTCATTGTCTTTTACGTACCCGACACTTCCGATGGCGATGGCCACTTAATCAATAGTGAAATCAGGGTCACCGCTGCTGCATTCCTCTGAGAGGGTCCCCGACAAGCCGACCTGCGGACATGGCGAGGGGGGAGGCAGGGGGGCGTTCTCTTCGTAGATCATGTTCAGTTTGCTGTACTCGCGTCTGCGGGGATTACCCTGTTTACAAAAGAAATGGGTTAGGACAAGTATTTTTGTAAGAAACGGTTGCATTTTAATTACTTAGGAAGAGTCATTGTATTTTAAACGGTTGCGTTTCCGGGGATTTATTTAATAAATACACAACTAGATGAACCCGTGAACTTCGTATCACCAAAGTACAACTTATTTTAAACCATCCCTGAGCAAACAAAACAAAAAAATCAAGTCTTAGCGAGACTAACGAACAGCAAGTGATTTTTAGGTTGAGTAAATTAGTGGTTAAAACAATAAGTTTAACACATCTCATTGTTGGGCAAAGGCTTCTTCTGACTTGTTAATTGTTCATAAGCCAAGTGGACCCACGCTCTATCGATTCAGCAAAAGCTAAATAATATAAAACACGATTAATCTATATCGGGGCGGTCGGTATCGACCGATCGAACTATGTATATCGTAAGAGACTAAGAGAACCTATCAGAGAAAGATCAGTCGCTTCTTTCTGGGTATTTTTAACACCTCTGCTGCGATCCCTAACCCACCTTCCACCGATTGAACATGTATATCGTAAGAGACTAATAGAACCTATCAGAGAAAGAGCAGCCGCTTCATTCTGGGTATTTTTAGCACCCCTGCTGCGATTCCCAACCCACCTTCCACCTTCTACCGATCGAACAGGTATATCGTAAGAGACTAAGAGAACCTATCAGAGAAAGAGCAGCCGCTTCTTTCTGGGTATTTTTAACACCCCTGCTGCGATCCCCAACCCACCTGCCGAGCGCGGTGATTATGGAAATGCAAGGGGATGTTTGGGGAGGCATATTCATCTGTAGATGTCTTTGCTGATGTGGATGAGGTTATCAATTACCCGGGTTTTGGGTCCGTCGTCTCCAGAACTGCTGGAGGTGGTGAATCCTTCCTCCAGGGTCAGGCGGCAATTTATGCCTAGTGTCTCGCAGTCCCGGTACAGTTGAACCAGTTGGTCGTTTACCAAGGCCGGCTGTGAAATTTTTTCCTGTTAGTGATTTATTTAAATCCATAATTAAAAGCGGAAGTAATTCTGTCTGTTAGCTTTTTTAGATTCAGATTATTTATTGGTAACATAGTTATAGGTCGTACAAGTGGTACTGAGTCTTACTTAATTTGTGTAAAGTGCTAATTAAAATTAACATAGTAAAATAACATTATAAATTAAAAATTGGATTAAGTAAACAAAAGACTAATCATAAATACTAAACAATACAATTTTATATCATCAGGCCTGAACGGCGGAACGGATCTTTATAAAATTCGGCAGGAGGTAATCGGTATCTGGGGACTGACCAACAGCTACTTGAAAAGCGAGCGAAGCCGTGGACAGAGGCTAGTAAATAAATAATGCTGTCCTCTTAGCGCTAGATGTTGCTGTGTGGGCGACACAGCATCATCTAGCACTGGGATGCGCACCATAACAATGGTATCGTCTTAGAATCACACGTTTTGACATTTTACCTTTGATGGCTTAAATTCATTCAATCTCTAGTTTCCTATATCTATGGTGGATTCTGCAACGATACCACTTGTTTTAGTAATCCGATTGACGACCTCTGTGGTCCGCCTGCGACGCAGGAGGTTGCGTGTTCGATTCCCGCCTCGAGACAAATGTTTGTGCGGTTTGTAGACATTTGTCCAGGGTGTTCTGAATGTTTTCTATGTTTAATACAAAAATATCTATCTATGTAGTGCATTGTATTAAGTATAGGTATCAGTTATCTAGTAGTACCCATAACACAAACTCTGCTTAGCTTGGGGCTACATAATGTGTGAATTGTCCAGCATTATTTATTTACTTAGCAGAATTTGGCCGTGGGCTCTGGGCATCTATTACTATTCTCCGCATCCGACACTGTCGACAGCAATAGTACGAAATCCGGCTGCAGAAACAGTGCACCCATCGAGTAAGAGCTAAGAACCACATTTTTACGCATATTTGTCTTAATGAGAATATATATATGTATCTACTAGGTTGCCTATCAAAATGTGGCCGCTAGTATTTTTAATAAAATTATTGCAAATTGATTTTTGGGAAAAAAATTCACCCAACTTGTTTTTTAAATAAAATATCGTTCACTTCACGGCAATATAAATATAAAGACTCTGAAAAATCAGGGTTGCCGTTGCGCACTTGGCCGCACCTCTGCGCAGCCAGGTGTAAACAGGTACGATTCTGATATATTACACCCATAACGATATACTACATATTAACGTAAGTTCATTATTTATCAAATTAAATCTATTTTTTTTTCTGTTTACACAAATATACGTAAAAGTGTGGTTCTTAGCTCTTACTCAATGGGTGCACTGATTCTGCAGCCGGATCTTAGACCACAATGACATACGACCGACGCACGCAATTGTCGATTTTGTAGAATTGTAATAGAGCCCTTGTAGCTTGCTGAGCCTGTGCTGTCTGCACCCTATTGGGTACAATCTGCAAAATGTAAAATTTCGACGAACCTGGCTGGATAACTGCCTCATCTTCTCAATGTGGTCATTCATAGTTTCTACATGACTCCTTTGCGGAACCTGGTACTGGTTAAATAAATCCGGTGCCATGGTACCCTGTAATAACGTTATGTTTATTGAAAACATAGTAAGAACACTGAAAACTGAAAAATAACGCCCCGTAATAAACCAATGGCTGTCGCACACTCACACAGTGGATGTCGTATGACCCGACTAAGGGTACCGACCAGAAAAAGGGCAGCAGCATTCTTCTGTGTGTTTCTAACACCCCACTGCAATCACCAGTCCACCTGCCAAGCGTGGTGAATATGGAACTATGTGCAAAACCCCCCTTGGGGGACGCAATAGTAGACGTATGTGATGAGAAAGGAATGAATCGACCAATCAGAAAGTAGTGGAAAGACGTGACGAGATTATTATTTCAACTAATGTGGTTGATCGATTCTGTGATGGCACATAAGCTGTTAAGAGTCATGGCAAGCCTTGCCTCGTTAAGGCGAATCGTGGTCTTAAGGCTACACGTTAGCTAGACTTGTCCATACTTTTCCCTATCAGCTTTTGACGACCTCTGTGGCGCGATGGCGAAAGTCCGCCTGCGGCGCAGGAGGTTGCGGGTTCGATTCCCGCTTGTATGAACTGTAGATATTTGATCTGGATATTCTGGATGTTTCAATGGATAAAAAAAAAACAAATATATCGATAAGTATATCAGTTATCTAGTACCCATAACACAAGCTCTGCTTAGCTTGGGGCTAGGTAACGCTGTGTGAATTGTCCAACATTATTTATTTATTTAGCTTTTGAGACCTATGTTGATCGTACAAGCAATTCACTCACTAATTTTTGCCCTGGCCGGTTAAACTTTATGGGAGTCCTCTGAAGGGCGCTGGCTTTCGGTATGATATCCTGTAAATAACAATATAAACTGATTACTACGATGATTACCAAAGTTATCGACATAGCTCAAAGAATTAGCAAGCTGACGTGGCAGTGGGCCGGCCATATCTCGCGAAGAACCGACAACCGCTGGGGTAAAAGTGTTCTTGAGTGGAGACCGCGACTCGGCAAATGTAAGTAGGACGCCCTCCGGACCGGTGGAATGACAATGTGCGAAAGGCTGCAGGCAGATTCTTGATGCGGTAAGCTGAAGACAGGGCGCTATGGCGCTCTTTAGGGGAGGCCTATGTCCAGCAGTGGACTAATATAGGCCGATGATGATGACAGCGATGAGACGCAATGCGGAACCGCCCTTCCATCGGCGCTATTTCTGGGGGTAGGCTGCATCGATATAGCTCTATAAAAAGAACTGCTCGAAAAAACGAGTGCGAAGCAGCGGGCAGAAACTAATTTATAAAAGCATACCTTCTTAGGGAGTTCCCCGCCGGCTTTCGCCTGATCGTTGCTACTAATACTGCCACTCGCAGTCTTCAAGGACAAGGAATAGAAGGACGAATAGGTGGATTCCCCATCGGTTCTGTATAATTCCTCGTCGGACAGGCCACTACGTTTCACTACCTCCTTCACGACAACTGGCTTGGGCGGCCCCGGTTTCAGCATTGATTCGGTGATCTAGGAAAAACTGAACGTTATGGTGGGAGGCCTGTCCTTATGATTTTGAGAATTGTTGTTCAATTAATTAAACGCCTGTTTAATATTTTTTACACTCTATACTCGTAAAACGCACATTATACGTCATGTAGCCCACATCAAAAGAAATTTTATTGATTATAGCTCAGTTAGGTGAAAAAGGTTTTACTAAATTCAAACAAATCGAATGAGATCTCTAGTGCGATTCTCCTTGGTCATCATTTCCATACATATTTTGAGGTTCCAAATTCAAACTCATTAATCCCTTCGGGATAATGAACATTACTTCCAAGGGAATACTGACATTGAATTTAGAACATCGAAACGCGTGTGGAAATTTTTACCAAGGCTATCCGTACAATGAGATCTTCGAAATTCGAACTAACCTTTGTTCAGAAGGCGGAATAAAAAACTAATGCCGGGAAACACTTACTAAATTTTTACTATTTACTCGCAGAAAGTGTGAAAAGTAGAGTATTCTCTTCGTGTAAAAGCTGCCTACGTCTTGTGCGTGGTTAAATCCCTCTCACAATAAGGATTCTAGTAACTCCACCGCATCGCTCGTGATTAAGGCAGGTTTAGACAGGGTCAGTGACTGAATTCGAGACAAGTCAGCGGTGGTGACCGAAAAAAACCCACTGTAAATTGATTTGAAGTTAGTGCAGCGGTGGGAAGACAGCGCTGACTTGTGCATTCGCACACGAATATTTTGAGGTCAGTCGGCACCCCCCCGCAACCCGCGCCCTACCGCGCCAGCGGTAAAAACCCCGTGTAAATAGTCAGTGCTCGGTCAGTCACTGTCGCTGCGTTGTAGGGTGTGGTCATTGATGTAGGACATCATCCGCTTTCTTTTTATTCATTTTTCTTTCCCACTGACTTAACACACGTGTGCTCACCGTTAAGAACTTGCTACGACTACTGACTACATGTAAACAGTTGAAGTCAGTCAACTGTTTCGGTCGGTCAGGTCGGCGCCTGACTTGTGTACTGACTCTGTGTAAATCAGCCTTTATTATAGAATCCTGAGGTGCGCACGGGATTTAATGACGCCCGTGATTTAAGACACTGTTTTACACACATGTTGCATAATCTACTATTATGTTTTTGCATACTGTATTCATAACTGCATGTGTTACGTTAAGTTGTCTGATATAAACGTTTATTCATTCATTAATTCAAAGCAGGACAGGCCCCAAAGTCGAGACAAAGGAAAATTATCAGATGAAAACGTCGAAATAATTAATTGAAGATCGGTTATCAAACCGAATCCCTATATAATGGCGTCTAACTAACAAAATCTGTCCATCTGGTACACTAGTTAATACGGTATTTTATATGGTTGTATTAAGTTTATGAGTCATCTAGTACCCATTACACAAGCTCTACTTAGCTCGGGCTTGATGATGCTGTGTGGATTGTCCAGCATTATTTATTTATTATTCATAAATCTTTAAAAAGTATTTACTCCTACGTTCTTTCAAGTCCCAAGATAACGTTTGATCCCTTCAAGTTCCAATTACCATATTTAAGCGTCAAAAGCTACCTTGAAACTGGTGCTGGGCATTTCTTCCGACACGTCCATCGGTGTCGCGCGTCTGTAGTCAGGTCGAGAATAGGGGTCTTGCTCGTACTGTGCCCGCATTGGCTGGTTATGTGGGGCTGGCGTGGGTAACGGCTTTTCTGGGTATAAGCTCACTTGTCCGTATAATGGTGACTGGTACGACGGGGGCACTAGAAAAATAATGATATGATAAGTATATGACATGCGAATGTGATCAATACAAAGGTTCAAAGTCTTGAAGATTATTAGAAGTTTTTTAGCAGAGGCACTTATCACTGCGGCACTGAGGCGACTCTCCCTGCTTTACCCTACAGGTCTCGGGCTACAATGGATATTCTTGATTTATATTAGCGAAATATGTAACCCGGAGCGATATAGGCTACATTTTGTCTCAAAAAAAGAAGATTGCATTTTGTTTGGTGGTAGCGACATCTATCGCCGATTGGTTGAGTAAGGGGTGCAAAAACTTCCAGGAAAATCTGGTAGATGGTGCTAGATCTTAGAGTAGTATAGTAATGTGTAAAATTCCACCATGTGAGCGAAGCCCCGGGCAGAAGTTAGTAATTAATAACTATCCTGCTAATATTTACAAATGCGAATGTTTCTAAGGATGTGGAGATTAGTATTTGACACGCAGCAACGCTAAAATCCTCATAAACAGGCTGACCGGTAGACTAACGAGGCAGACAATCGCAACTGTATATTAGTTAGGCTAGATAATGCTGTGTGAATAGTCCAGCATAATTTATTTTAATTTATTTATTTAGTTATTTAGTACCAATAACACAAGCTCTGCTTAGCTAGGGGCTTGATGTTGCTGTGCGGATTTTCCAGTATTATTTTTATTTATTTATCTATTGACTACTTATCTATTAACTGAATGTAGGCTGATATATGAGCTGACTGATCAATTGTTATCACTTTCATTGCAAAGATGATCGCAGATGATCTCCCCCAGCCCCGTGTAGAGGTTGGGCAATGATTGCGATAATACTAAACTGAAGTGCTTCCTTTAGAGAGTTCACTCAACTCTGGACTCTTGGACACGTCTAAATGTAGTATAGGACGCCTTCCTGCTAAGGTGTGACGACGTCTCGCTAAACACAGCTGGCAGATACTGGATCCGGCTTGGCGCTTAGGAGATAAGGCCTATGGCTATTTTTTTAACTTACGGCAAGGAGGATGTACGTTCTGCTGGTTGTTCTGAGGGTTATACCCATTCTGGGAGGTGTCTGTGACCGTGTTGGAAGTCAGCTTCTCCACGTGGGAGCTGACCGGGACCACCGCTGGGGGACATAGCGGTTGTTGGATAGCTGTTTTACAATAATTAATTAATAATTTATTATTAGAATTCAAATATACTACAAAAATTCTAAGCAATATTAAGAAAATAAACGTATCCACACAAACGTTATTTGCCGACCGATGGGGCGCGGCGGGCTAAGGTCCGTCTGCGACGCAGGAGATTGCGGTTTAGATTCCGGCCTTAGGACAAATGTTTGTGCGATCTGCAAATATTTATATGTCACATAACATGTTTTATCTACATATTATATGATGTACATATTGCTAGTACCTATAACACAAGCTCTGCTTAGCTTGGGGCTAGATGATGTTGTGTGAATTGTTTTTGTTTTGTTTCCCAAAAATTTAGGTTAGCACTGGCTGGACCCTCAAGCGCATCATCAGTCAACAGCCACAAGATGCCACCTAGAGTGGTAATAGGAACTTAATAAAAAAATAAAACGTCAAGTGCGAGTCGGACTCGCGCACTAAGGGTTCCGTTTAATTGTAAAACCGTGTTTCTTGTCAAATATGATGATTCTAGGTCAACATGAAGTAGGTATATTTACCCTGTATATTTTGGTCGAGGGAGAGAATGGATAATTGTTATTTTTTTGTTCATAAACTTCAAATTTACTGTTAGATTTTACTCGTTTTTTGTGCTATATGACCTTGTTTCTTACCTTTTATGATTCTAGATAAAAGGGAAGTACCCTGTAGGTTTTGGTCTATAGCAAGAATCAAAAGTATTTTTTTGTGAATAAACTACAAGTTTACGGTTTAAGGATTTTTTCCTTTATTTGTGCTATAAGACCTTGCTCCTTGCCAAATTTTATGATTCTACGTCAACGGGCAGTACCCTGACTTAGAAGTTGACTTAGAAGTTTCACTTATATCACGGCTTCAAGAGGTTACGGATTTGAGTATTTGACGTTAATTTCAACTCGATACGTCCACGCATTCCTGAGAAAAGAGGGTTGACAGACGGACGGACAGACGGACAGACAGACAGACAGACAGACGGACGGAAAACAAAGTGATCCTATAAAGGTTCCTTTTTCCATTTGAGGTACGAAACCCTAAAAATAAAATAAAATCAACCCGGCGTGGATTGCAAAATGGCACGTAGTTCATCTCTTTTGTAAAAGCAGACTAGATGGTGCAGAAATAAAGTTGAAATTATCTTACCGACGATAGGTAGTGGTGGCAGAAGATCTCTGTGGAAAAAACAAGCTAGATTGTTCGAAAGTACAGTTCAAATTGACTTACCGTTATTGCGTTCCGGTAAAGCTTGAGGCTGGGCATGGTTGTAAGCGTCTTTTTGAGGACAAGACTGCTTTGCCGGGATATCACTTTCTATGTTCTCTAAAGTGCGCTTCAGGCTGTTAAGCTGTGGAGATTAAAAGTTATTATTATGCTACGGCTCCACCTGCGTTAGCGTTGACGTTAGTGTTAATGTCCATTAACGCGTTAATTAAGGCGCTAAATATGCACCTTAGGCACTAGTAGCCAAGGTGCATTTTTAGCGTCGTCAATAAATGAATACGTTAAAACCTTGGCCACATCTGCGTGACGCCTAAATTAGCGCGTTAGGACGCAGGTGGAGCCGTAGCATTATATGCTACGAATATAATGTTGGTTCCAGGAAATGACACTGCTTGGCTAAGGCCTCCTAGAGGCATTATTTGTAACGTTGACTTGAAAGCTAAGATAGGGCTTTGCGGAAATACGTTTCAACAACAAAAAAAATGTATCAACATATGGCTCTGGGTGCAATTATACATATACACACCCTTTCAGTCACAGAGTCGCCACGGGGGTGGGACGCCTACAGGTTGGGTCAACTCATGGTCGAATTGTCGAATTGTTGGGGGTGTGCAATATATTTCCGAAATTTCCACGCGGGCAAACCCGTGGGGCGCATCCAGAAGATTATATTTACCGTAATGGTATTTTTTCGGGCGACAGCCTGTGTTGGCTTGAAGGATGCGTTGCATCTTGCTAGATGTGCCTTCTTATTCTGCTGCCTATTTTCCGAGGTTCGCTTGGTTTTGTAGCTAGAACGACCCTCGCGGTGAGTCTTGGCTAGCTCCTTTTCCATTTTATTGTTGTGCCTAGAAGAGACGAGAATGATGATTAAAGGAGGTACACAGGTAAAGATGTTGTATTTGTTTGTGTAAAGTAAAAATTGTAGCTTTATTCACGTGTCCCACGCTCAACCCAAAGCAAGCTCTCGGGGTTAACGCAGCCGTGAAAGAATTAGTACATTGGTTCAAGCTATTACCGTTCACGAACAAACTATTCTATCTATGAGATATCTGGGCGAAGACAACGCAAGAACCACTGGACGGAGGAACCTGAAATTTTGTAGAGTTGTTCTAGTTGCTTGGGATCCTGGCCAAATGCTTGTGAAGTCGCGGACAGAAACTAGGAAAATTAGAGAAATATAAATAAATGAATAAAGATTTTATTTGTAGCACACAAAAAAACAGAGACAATATCATTATCACCATTTTATACCTACGGCCAACTTCCACTACTGCCACTTCAAACTGAACCTTTATGTAAACATAATCTCTAAGATTATATTATCAAGTATATGTATAATATGTTAGGTAATATAAGAAAATCATCATCAATATCATCTAAGCCCGTGGGCACCTACTGCTGGCTCTTATGGACGTTCCTTGCATTTGGACCGCAATTAAACTCGCCTAGGAACCGGCGGGGTGAGGAAGCTGTCAGGAGTGTCCAACCTATACGTTAGTATTATTAAATATTCTCTGGTCAGGAGCTCGGTATCGGTTTCATACACTAAGGTCCAATTAAATAAAATTGTTCCAGTTCAAGTGCTAATCCGAGTTCAAGAGCTGTCACGTCACACAATAATAGGTATTACCAATTTGAAATCAATCAAACTGAACTTAGCTTTTGAAATTGGACCTTAATATGGTGAGGGACCCATTATTACTACGACACAACAGACCACAACATACATTATTAACAACATGATATGGGTACGTACAGTAACAGCAAAGAATGCGTAAGTCTCGCGGGTGGGCAGAATGTAGGTTTGGCACGGGTACCGTACGTCATAGATGATGAAGGGCCGTCGGAATAATGAAAAGAATTCTGCGGAGTTCTGGAAATAATAATAAATCACATTTATATTATAAATGCGAAAGTTTGGATGTTTAGATGTATGGATGTTAATATATATCTCATAAGTGGAAACTGTAGGCTTAAGTTAC